>CM053787.1:729884052-730611552 GCA_028749045.1 Cupressus sempervirens | reverse complement strand
AGTTTTAAAACACCCCAATTTGAGAGTGAATCCCTTATTGATATTTATAAAGTTAAGAATGAACTAACAACAATAACTTGCAAAATGTAGGGTGCTCTTTTGGGGATAGATGGATAACCTATATTACATTGCAATGGTTAGAAATGACTATGACTACAAGAGAAATTATGACTACATTTGAATTATGGTTGCACTTTTAAGTAAGTGTATATATGAAGAATCATGAGGGGGCATACTAAATTGTTATGTTACATTAAATTTTTTGAAAAATGTAATGGTTGGAAATTTGTAATAAAGTTATTGATTATGATTTGGGAATACAGTTGTTATTGCTTGTAAGTCATTGTATAGGTGAAATCATTTTTGTGAAGTTACAAAAACATAAACATTGTTCCTATCTGCATACAAATTTAATATCAAGGATAAAAACCCTAACCAAGTAGTACACACTTAAAACAACAATAAGAAAATAGAACAATACATCTTGAAGATAATACAAGCAACTAATGCATCCTTTCATAGCCTATCAATGTGCACAAAAACTTATGGGATTAACATAATGGTTAGTATGACATTTCTTCTTATGCCTTATGGTTCCCCTTCAGCTTGGAATGACTTATTGTTTTGGTTAGAAATCTACTCCCTCTGGTGTTGATTCTTTTCATTTTATCATAAATTCATAATCAACAAATAAATTCTTCTATAATAATAAGAAAAAAGAATAATAGCAATAGTTCTCTAATACAAGCAATGGTTCTAGAAGATAAAAGTAAATAATTCAACGAAACTCAAGTTCATCCAAATGACAATTTAGGGATGCATATAAATTCTAAAACAATGAAAGAAAACATTTGGACTTCACGGTATGTGTGTCTTACCCTATTCATGAGTATCAAAAAGCATTCAGAAGGGCCCCAAAAGAAGTGATAGGTAAATCGACGTAGGAAGAAATGCAATCTATCATTAGAGAAAAACTATGATTCAAATTCAAAATGTAGTCATTTCTTGTCCTAGGAACATTTCCCACTCAAAATGCAAAGTCCTCCACCAAGAATTGTGATTGCTCCATTTTTATTCTTTTTTTCTATTGAGCTACTTTGGTAGAAATTTTGACCAAATCAAGCAAAAAAAAGAGAAGTATTTATAGGCCAATATGGCCTTTGATCAAAAATTAGCGGGAAATGTGCTAGTGATATATATGATTAAGAATGGACTTAATAGAAGCACTAGTGAACCAACACTATACACCAAAGTCAATCAAGAAGGTCAAATTTTGATTGTTTTCTTGTATGTTGTTCATTTGATCTTTACAGTTAATCTTTCCATTGAGATGTTTAAATCAACAATGAATAAAGAATTTAAGATGATAGATTTGGGTTTGATGAAATGTTTTCTTGGTCTGAAGTAACAAAAATTGACAAGGATATGCTCATTTTTAAAAATAAATATGCACAAAATGTTATGAGACAGTTTAGAGTGGTAAATTGTAGTCCAATCTCTACACTTATGAAAATGGGCACAAAATTAAGTAAAGAAAATAATGAGACTAAATTTGATTCTACTCAATTTATAATGTTTTTTGGTAGTTTGATGTATCTCACAACTAGACCTAATATTATGTATGCAGTGAGTGTAATTTCTAGATTTATGGATTCACCGAAGAACTCACATTGGCAAGTACGAAAGAGAATATTGAGATACATTGAAAGAATTCTAAATTATAGCATAATATATTCTTCTTTAGATTATTTTCAACTGGTTGGATATACTGACAATGACTTTGTAGGAAGTATTGATGATAGAAAGAGCACATCTGGATATGCATTTCATCTTGGAACAATTATGGCATGGGCATCAAATAAGAAACCTATCATGACTATTTCTTCAACTAAAGTAGAATATGTAGCTAGTACATCAGCAATATGTCAAGCAATATGGATGCAAAGAGTCTTGAAAGATCTAATGCATTAGCAAGAGGAGTCTACTACAATCTATTGTGATAACAAGTTTGTCATCGCACTATCAAAGTATCATATTTTTGACAAGAGGAAACAACACATTGATACTACGTATCATTTTATTCAACAATTGGTCAATAATGGAGAAATCAGCTTAGAGTATTAATGCAGATCAAAAGATCAATTGACAGATATATTTACAAAGGCATTAGGACAAGAACAATTTGAATATCTAAGTGATCAAATGAATATTATAAACTTTGATATAATTAATGGTAGAAATTAGCGGGGACTATTGGCATGTGGTAATTTCTATAGCGATCAACAATCTAGAATTTGGTATAAATTTTTCAAACAACATATTTAATATAGAAGCTTCCCACCACCCTTCCATATACATTGTTCTCTTTCCTCTTTTTACATGTGATTTTTGACTACCACATATTCAAGATCCCATCCTTCCTACTGTTAATGTGTATGGTTCTAGACCTCTATGAATAGAGGTAGATGTAATCATTAGACAAATAAATGATAATACAAAGCTTTCTCATTTTGTTTTAGTTTTCTCTATCTCTTCTCACCTTCAAATTAGAGGGAATGTTTTGTGGTAGAGAGGAAACAATTTGTATATCCACATTTAGAAATTAAAATTTTTGAAGCAAGCTTCATTTTTTCGAACTACTATCATGTCTCACCAAAGATTAGAATCCCCTCATTGAATATTTTTCAAAATGGTCATCGAAACAAAATTTAAAAATTATTTTATTGCATTTTCAGATTTTCCTCTTAAAACACAGTAAAAGCATTTTTAAGGAAAAAATGAAGTGATTTAGATTTTAGTTAGAAATAGAGGAAGTTTTAGAAATTACTATAAGAATGTTTCTTTAAGATGATCAATGTAATTGAAATACCTTCTTTAGAAAAGATTAGATATTTGCATATATTATATTATATATAAAAAAATTGGGACATTTCTAATAGTTTGTAAAAAATATTAAAATGGATAGAAGATCATTTAGACAATTCCTCTACTCTACCTCCCTTCACTACCATTTTTCTAATGACTTGTATTAGAACACCTTCGATAGAGGGTGATGCAATGATTTGGATAGATTTCAATTATAAATGGGGTAAGTTTTGGAAATTAAGGTTGGGGTAATCATTTTATTTGAAATGTTAATATAAAAACTAAAAGTATTTTTATGGGAAAAAAAATTTGATATGATTGACATCTCAATTGTAAATAAAGAAAGCTTTACAAATTATTACAGGAAAGTTCATTTAAGATTATCAATGAATTTGAAATACCTCTCTAAAAAGGGTAGATATTTGTACACATAATGAATTTTTTTTTGGGGGGGTGAAGGTCGGGGCCGGGGGGCAGATGTCCGAGACACTTTTAGTAGTTCAAGGAAAATATTAAAATAAAAGGATTTAAAAGTTCCTTAATATTTTTTTAGTATTATATTTTTATACACTTTTGTACAAAGTTCATAACACCAACTATGAGAGTAAACTTTGTTTTTATAGCTATACACATATGTTTCCTAACTTGGACACTTTAAGAATTTTAATAAAATGTTTAAATAATAATATTTTGAAGTTTCCAAATATTTTTAAAATTTTATTATTTAAAATTGTAGGCTTGGACTTTAATTATAGGTACAACATATGATGGAAATTAGATATTAATGTTTAAGTTAAGGGGATCAATTTATTTCAAATGGACATATTAAGTGAATCCATCTTTATCCCAAATAAAAGAATGGGAGATATTGATGGATAACAAGAGAATTTGAATGGGGAATAATTGTAGAGAATATTTTTTATTCTTTATTTGGTACAATTTTTGTATTATATAAAAAGTCAAAATATTAGCATTTTGAAGGTCTCAAATTTCAATTTTCTTCTACTACAAATAATAATATTTAGAGGGTCTCAAATATTTATTAACTTTAGTACTTTTAATTTTTCATTTAGAACACTATATAAAGTTTTAAAACACCCCAATTTGGGAGTGAATCCCTTATTGATATTTATAAAGTTAAGAATGAAATAAAAACAATAACTTGCTTAATGTAGGGTGCTCTTTTTGGGATAGATGCATCACTTGTATTACATTGGCAATGGTTAGAAATGGCCATGACTACAAGAGAAATTAAGACTGCATTTGAATTATGGTTGCACTTGTAAGTAAGTAGGTATATGAAGGATCATGAGGGGGCATACTAAATGGTTATGTTACGATAATTTTTTTGAAAAATATAATGGTTGGAAAATTGTAATAAAGTTATTAATTATGATGTGGGAATATGGTTGTTATTGCTAGCAAGTCATTGCATAGGTGAAATCATTTTTGTGAAGTTACACTACATAGATGCAATAGGTAACTATCAATAACCTACCAATAAAAGAAAGTAGTAAAGACAAACAGGCCAATTAGGAAATGTTGATAAAGTTATATAGGTAAGGACAAACATGTGAAGTCTTATTGGTAAACTAAAAAACAAGATTTATCACTGCATAGATAGAACAATAGGTGAAGAGTCAATAGGTAAAGACTATCTACATATATTATAGTGCATAATGGAATAGCTTATGGGGATGTGTGAATAGAATTTTTTTTTGGTGAATTCAAAAAATGTGTTAGCAAATAAAATAAAAATATAGTTAATGGCAAACAAATATTGTGAAGACAAAAAAAGAAAGATCAATTTGATATGCTCAAAGATGTAAGAAGGTTTGAATAAGAAATGGAATCTAGAGGAAGCTATTGAGGAATCTAGAACCCTAATTAGGTTTTCTAATTAAAGGTAGGGATTGAATAAATAGAGTCAAGGATAATGAAAAATAGTTTATAAGAGTTAAGTCTTGATATGAAGAATTGTAGTAGAATCAATGAGTGATCATAGATATGATCTCCAAGGGGACATAAAAGGATTGTATTGATAGATACAAAGCATGAAGGATCTAATGAGCTCATGAAGAAGGTACTTACATGTCAAATATTTGCATGAAGGGTCTAATGAGCTCTTGAAGAAGGTACTTACAGGTCAAATATTTGGTGTTTTTCTAAAAAATTTAACAAGTTGCTAAGATCCTTTAAGAAAGGTATTTCTTAACATTATTGGTCAATAAATCCCTTAAGTAGTTCAAGGCTATAATATGGGGATAATATACCTTACTAGGATATTCTTTGATGGGGATTCTAGATACACGTAACAATATATTAGGCACTCCTAATAGGGTGATCCATTTAGAAGGTTGCAACTTGTAGCTCCTAATAGGGAAGAACTTACCTATTATAGTAAAGTATTATTATGGGTAAAGATTATTAAATTGGTGATGATATGTCCTCGTAGATGTTGGGAAATTTTTGGAAAATAAATAGAAGGAAAACTTAATAAATTTTCACCTTACAATTTTGATGAGTGATTTCTGAGCTAAGAGTTAGTGCATATTGTGATCTACTGAGTCAATTATTCAAGAGTTAAGTATTTTCTAGAGATCAAATTGATCATTTGTTAACGCAATTTGAGTAGTAGGATCAAGCGAAAAACTTTGTAGAAATAATTGAAGTTAAAGACAAGATTTCATATGATCACCATGGAAATGAACATTGGTATCACACTATTGTTTGAGATTATAGAAAATACCCTATACAAATACAAACTCTATCCATTCAAGGTAGTAGAATTTGATAAAGGTAGTGTCCTATCATCAATTCCTCCCCAAGTGATACTAATAGAAGATATCAAGATATTTGTATAGTGCAAAATTATAAGGCTAAGACATGTGGAGATCAAGACAGAATATTTGAAAATGTGTGATGAGAATAGATAGTTGAAGGAAGATTTCAAGTAGCTAGTACCGAAGGGTCTAACTCATTTAGCTAATCTAATAAAGGTTTTCAAAGAAGGGTGAATTCACTATGTGTTGATCGATACCATGATAATTTCATCTAATTGGAAGGTGAAAGACCAATCAAAGTCATAAAGAATTTAATCCATTTAATCATAGGTTATTTGATAGATGATGAATAATACACCATAAGACTTATATAAATGGATGAAGTTGAAAAACTCACAAAATTCACACAAGAGAATAGACCCATGATTATTTATGACATTTGTAAATTTTATTACTAGATTTTAAATTGATTGCAGACTAATGCACACTTGTGTTGTAGGTATGATCACTAATCCCAATGGACTCAATGACTTCTAGAATATACAGAAGTTAGTGTAGTAATAAAAAAGATAAAATATTATTGAACTTAGATTTTCCTTTGATCCTTTGAAATGCTTGCATTAATAGATTTTGATGTCTTGTTTAGTTTGGGCAGATTGGATATATATCAAGTGGAAAAGGTGTGGGGATGAATAGTCATGTCTTCGAATGGAGACATGGACATTCATACTCACACCCATTCGATGGTAACTAATCTTCACGATTTGTTACAAACTTAAACCAAATTAATCAATGTATTACCAATCATTAAATATGCAGCCTGATATAAAGGATAGATCGATCATGATCTAAATATCAAAGGATTAAAAAGTAGTTTTGATCATGCCTTAATGATCTCAGAAAATATATATATGTCATCAGTTTTAACTATGCATATCACAGTTATTGTCAGACCGAAGCTACATGCTTTAACACTCCCTCTTAGCTAGGGAAGACAAAGTGCTTATATATAAGTTCTGCTTATTTAAAAGTGATATAATCCAAATATATTTAAGAAAATCAAGTCACATGATATCCTTTTCAGTTATGGTGTGTACATAGATATCAAGTCTCATGATATCCACCGTAAGGGATCATGGTATATCCATATTACATATCTTTTGATCACATAATGCATGATATGTAGTATCATCTAACCTAGTTTTACATATCACCTACCATGTGATACGAAAAATCACTTAGCATGGGATACCTTGTTTTACATATCACCTAACATGTGATATGAGAAATTACCTAACATGTGATACCTTGTTTTACATATAACTTAACATGTGATATGAGGAATCACCTAACATGTGATACCTTGTTTTATATATCACCTAACACGTGATATGAGGAATCACCTAACATGTAATACTTTGTTTTACATATCACCTAACATGTGATATGAGGAATCACCAAACATGTGATACCTTGTTTTCCATGTCACCTAACATATAATACGAGGAATCACCTAACATGTCATACCCAGGTTTAGATATCATCTCAAAATGATATCAAAGATATGGTATGACCAAGAATATAAAGTCTGATGATATTCACCATAACTCAAAATGTTCAAAGGTAATGTGCACTTACCATGGGAAGATTCATAATCTATTGTGATGTATTTCAACCATCACACAATGTCTATCACAATCTAGAAGGTCATGGTCTATTTTAGGGAACTAAATCCACCATGTTGGAAATCATCTATCATGATCTATTACAACCACCACACGATCTCTATCATGTGTGTAAGATCATCATCTTCTAATAACATTAACAAATACAAGTGATAATCTTATGGAAGTCATCACTTCCTTATTATTACCATAGGGCCTATAAGGCATTAAATGATCTCTATAGTATAATAATCAATTAAATAAAGTTTACCTCATAAGTATTTCATGTTCAATAGTGAAACTCCCTCTCAATCACTATGATTGGGATTGTCACAAGTTGATTGAACCCATCTACTCCCACTGAAGCTCAAGTTCATCACCATTTTGACTTCTTTGAAGATGCCAAACTCCCTCTAAATTTGAATTCCATATGCTTTCATCCTTGTATTTCAAATATTCCCTTTACTTAAGGTGAACCCATAGAGGAAATATAACTCATGAATTAATTTGCATCCTTCATATAATATTAATCATTATGACTCTAACATCCACTGATAGATTATATTCTATCTATACACACTTCCCATCATTATAATATAAGCTCATCATATGCTATAGTTTTCTTCATAATGACTAACTTATGGTTCTTTAGAGTGATGAAGCCACATTGACTAGTGTATTTTGTGTGTCTACCACATTGTCTACATATGATTTGTGCATTACATGACAAGGAATCTTCTTCAAAGTTTACATTGATCATAACATCCATCTCTAACTTACTCTATAAAAGACATTATTTGCACTCAATTCTCACATTAGCACCTTCCATGGAGTTCTCATGAGTCAGATGTGAATGTGAGAGAATAAACTTGGTGACCAATTCAACATATCCATTAGGTAGTCATAAGTGTTTTTAGTGTTCATGTACAAGTTTGAAAATTAATATTCTAAGTGTAGGAAATTAATAGCTTGAATGGATCAATGAGTCATCAGACCAACAATCTTGACCACCTCTTTAAGGTCTTAGAGGGAAAGAAGTTGCTCACAAAAGGCATGTTGCTCAACTGCTAGGCAGTTTGGAGTAATAGAAATACACTTTCTGAGAGCTTCCTCTTGAGCAACCAAATTCCCCTATGAAGAAAACACGTTCTCATAGTGATGAAAAAATGCTTGTAGGATGGTAGGGAGACTAGATAGAACAAAATTTCCTTGTTTAATCTTTTTAATCCCAACATTGGTATGACAGGCGCAAAGAGCTTGATAAAACTCCTTTGAGGCTTTTTTGCCAACCTCCAACTAGTGAAGACAGGCTTTGATTTGGGCTCCCCAAATAGAAAAATTATCAAAAATTTGTTTTTCATGATGAAGCTTTGAAGGCTGAATTTGTAAGTCCACATCAAAGGGCTTGTGGGTGAGGGCATAAATGCATAGGAACTAGGCAGTTCTGGTAATGGCATCATTCCACCATTGAATCTATCCCCTTTGAGAATGGAGACACGGTTCTAAATTCTAGACACATAGGATGTGCAAGATGGTGGAAGCATGCATCAGCACTAACGTGTTGAGGAAGAACTGGGACTTGGCCACCTTTGGGATAGTTGTTTGCCAAGAAATGAAAAAATAAATGGGATAGTGGTCAGATAACATCACATCTAGCAGAGGAATGATAGGTAGAACTTGATCCTTAGAAAAAGAGAAAGACGATTGCACAGAGATCATGGCACAATCAAAGCATTTTAATATGCGGTCAGAGACAACTTGAAAGTTGGACCAAGTGTGCCAAATCCCACTATCTTGGTGGCAGTTGGTATTGGGATAAAAAAGGCCCAATTTATTGCACATGTAATACCAGGCTTGTCTTTCCTCAGTTGTCCAACAAAAAGGTAGAATGTCATCTTTTTTAGACACCACTTCAACCATATTAAAATCCCCACACATGACCCAAGTAGCTAGAGGCAAGTTGTCAGCCAACCAAGCCCACATCTAGAATCTATCCATAGCATCATCAGATGCATAAACATTAATGACTCCAAAAGAATGATAGTTAATGGAAAGAAAAAGCCAAATAATTCTATGTGTGGGGTCACAACTATGCAAAATAATAGCAGAATGAAGGTGAGGTGATAGGATAGTAGCTACACCACCTCAGCTAGCTTTGTGCTAGGAAGAAAACATCACGCCATCCTGCCAAATTATGTAGCATGCCGAAGAAAGCATGAAACTAGAAATTTTAACTTCTTGCAGATAGAGAAAATCTAAATTACCAAGTCCATAATAGACATCCTGAAAATAGTACTTTTTGGGGAGGTCTGTGAGACCTCAAACATTCCATGATAGGAAGTTCATGAGAACTCTTCCATATCATCATCATCCTCAAGAAAGGAGTAACTATTCTACAAAAAGGTAGAAACATGGTCGAACTCAGACTAAAAACCCTCTAGACTTATAGCCTGACGTTTCACCTCTATTATCTCCACACATCCAAGAGCACTACAAGAATGTTGCATCGCTGGTGGTGCTATGGAAGAAGCAGCAAGAGGATTATGCACCCTAGCCAAGGCAAAAGCTCTTATGGCTACCTTAATCCCTTGTGTACTAGTAGGGTTTGAAACCTATGAAACTCTGGGAGTAGTTCCTTTGTCCATTGTTTGCATCCCTATGCTGGCTAGAAATAATGCTTCTGTAGGGATAGGAGGAAGCATAGTGATCATAGCATAGTATTTCTTGGGGGGAAAGGGATTTGATGGAG
Source organism: Cupressus sempervirens (assembly GCA_028749045.1). NCBI lineage: Eukaryota > Viridiplantae > Streptophyta > Pinopsida > Cupressales > Cupressaceae > Cupressus > Cupressus sempervirens. The sequence goes on along the minus strand of CM053787.1, from coordinate 730,601,491 downwards.
CCTTGCCTTTATGCCCAATAGTAACCAATTCTTCTTTTTTCTCTTTGGCTTGTTTGATAGGCACCTCTTCAGGCATGGGCTTGACCCTAGGTGTAGCAAGAGGGCAGTCCTTTATTTTGTGTGTTTAGTGGACTCACACCTATAATAGGTGTTGGGGAGGTTCAAGTAAGGCACCTTCTAGGAGAAGTTTTTAGTCCCAATCTGAATTTCCATAGATTCTTTAAGATCAATGGAAAGATCCATCTCTATGAAAATGTGTTGTTGCAACTGAGCATTAAAAAAATTCTCAAGCTCCTTAGTGATAACTTTGCCAAAGGCTTTGGCAATGGACTCGATGAAAGGCCAACATGGCAGGGGTAAACTTGGGAAATCGAGCCATACAAGAACCCTAAGATTTTTTTTCATTTGATATTGTGAAGTCTCATGACATTTTTTAGAAAAGAAGCAAAGAAGAATGCATAGACCAAGTTTCATTGTTAAAGACCATGTTTTCTTGCAACGAGTTAGTGAAGCAAAATAAAAAAAACCTTTGGTAAGGTCTTGCCCAATGTCAAGGAAAACTTCATGAGGAATTCAACTCTTCTTAACCCTTTCTCAAAGCATAGCTTCAGGGGGAATCCTATCCACAAAATAACCCATCAAGGTGTGTTGTTCTAACCAATCACATGTAGCATCAAATTCTTGCAAAGGAAGGATAATGTCAAGATTACCTCATGAAAAAACTTTAGGACAAACTTATTTAGACGTTTGTTCAGTGGCAGTGCCATGGTAGACCAAAGCATTAGTGTGAACACTGGAAACAACTGGTTCACTGCTGGCCAAAGCCATTATATCCTAGCCTAAAAAACTCTCGTAGTAAATGTAGTCTGACAAGTGGTTCTTACAGAAAGAAAGTTTAGACAAAAATTTGTACACAGAAAACTAAAAGTTCGCATGAAGCAAGAAACCATAGTAGAATGAAAAAACTCTTCCTTTTCATTTTAAAATTTTGATAAGATTCCCCCTTCCAAAGGAAATTTTTGATTAATGAATCGAGAAGCTATTGTTTCATAGCATAATGGATTGTAGGAGATATTTCATTGATTATGTGAGTTTGTTTAGAGAAATTTGTGAGCAGAATTCTACGATAGGAGTTGTTAACCTAATGTTTAAAATATTTTATTTTATATATATTGGTGGTAATGGGATGGTGTTTCTCACTTCCTCTATCTATTATAGTTTTCATCATGGCATATGCTTTAGACATAAAAGATGGTAATTGCATTGAGAATTGGAAAAACTCAGACAAAGTAGAAGCAAAATTTAAATTGGAGCCTCTTCATTCCTCCCAACAAATTCAAGGCACCGATTGTCTCCATACAGTTGTGTTAGACGAGATCAAAGCATTGGGATATGTGCCTCAATCATATCACTGCGAAGAAATGGTTGAGGATAAAAAGTGGAAACCCACACAGGTAAGACATATTATTTAAGCTTTTGGGCATATTTTGAATTTTCCCTCTTACAAAGGTGTAGATTTAACTAGTTGTTTCTTGTATTGGGCAGTTTTCTGAATTGTTGGAATTTTGGAGAAAGAAGAGCAAAGGTTAATGCTAGGGTGTAAATCTTGTTTATGGGTTCCTCAGTTTCAATAGATACCATAGCTTCTATAGGTTGAATATGTAATTGGTGTCTTTAGGCATTCAATAACTAAATTAAGCCTAGAAAAATACGTTGACCTTTGACTATTTAACACTTTTACACTAGGAATCAAGCCTTAGTTTTTGATATCTAAGCCATTCATGATTATAGTACTTTCTATCTATGTATTTTTTAATAGACACTTGCATTTGAAGATGTATTTATATATAGGTGTATCTAAGTAGTTTTTAAATTATATTTTGTATATATAAATTAAATCATAATGTATATGACTATTCTAATGTTTTGGATTCAACTTAGTACTTCTAAAAGTTTTAATATATTTAAAGTCTTCATATTTATTTATAAATTTTGTATATTAGTCTATTAGTTGCTACAAATTACATCACTTTAAATTTTTGGCTTTTGAAATTTTTAATTTTTTTTTGTCAAATTCAAATTTCTATTTTTTAAGTTTATCATTTGAAATAATTTTTATTATAGACCTCAATTTTTTTTATAAATATGTATTTTAATTATGAAAAACAATATTTCTATATCTAATATTTTTTATATTTATTTCAATTTATCTTTAAAAAATGTGACTAGCCTCTATAAACATGCAATATTATTATATTTCAAAAAAAGGTTTATACAATATTTTTTTACCAAATCTTTTATTTTAGAAAACAACTAAAAAGATAGATAAAAATCACTAAACAACTTTGATGTTCACTAAACAACTTTGATGTTTTTTGGTCCAACAGATTATCTTAAGCTCCATATAATTCATTGCCCAAGACTTACTAAACTCTCCTTTCATAAGTTAACTAACTCTATTCTGAAAGAGTTTGTGGCCTCATTTAAACCACCCAATATTAACATTGTGTTTGTAGTTTCCTATTACCTCTCTCATATAATTCAATTGTCTAAGGCTGAGGTCCCAATGGACACCCTACATATAAAGGGGGAATACTCTTATGAATTTTAGATATAAATTTGCTTTAAAAAATAAGCTCCTAAATTCAAGGAAATAGGTGGCACCATGAATTTGAAAATGAAATCAGCTTAAAGTTTTAAATTTATGATAATATAAGTTGTTCTTTTTAGATTTTTTGCAAGATTATTTCACTTTGGAGTGAAAATGAAGGATAGGTTATTGCCAAGCGGTAGAATTCTTCCCTAAGCTGGTGGGGCTATTTCCAACCCCAACCCATTTTCATCCACTCAACTAGAAAGTAGGGGCTCCTAGTTAATAGGAAAAGATTCAAAATTAAGATTTAGCCCACCCCCCCTTGGCAGCCCACCCCCTGCCCAAAAATAAATAAAAAATCATGGGACCTCTAGCTCCTTAAATGTAGAACCAAGCCCCCTTCATGGGACCCCTGCCTAAGTCTTTTTGGACTACTTCCCTTTTTCTTTAGCTTGTCAAAAACAACATTGTAGGGTTTCAATTTTAATTTTTTTATGGACAGTTGTTCAACATACCAATTTCATTGGGAGTTGCTATCCTCCTTACAAATTGCACCATTGACTACATTTCAAATAAAGGAAATTTTTTTAAATGTTAAATATTTAATCTTTATGATCTGTATATTTTGTGATCACAAACAACAAAAATTTTTAGAAAATTTAGAATGAATAGATAAGGTTAACCTCCCTATAAACTGCAAAAAAAAATGCCAAAAAATAAAACAAATTCGTGAATTATGTTATAGGTGAGTGTGAGAGCGATGAGAAGCGGTGGTTGTCAGCTAGGCTAGGACTCAATCCCTAGCTTGTGTTTGTTGTTTGTCCCTTTTTGCTATTATTCTTCCCTATTATTTTTGGACTGATGGTTTCTAGAAAAAGTTAGTGTGGGATTTGATTCTTCAAGAGCATTTGCAAAAAATTTTAGATTGGGTTTTTTCTTGTTTGCATAGCAATGCCTAGGATTTCTTTTGTGTTAGTGAGGATGGATGGTTCTTCTCCAATTGTGCATGCAATGAGATATGAATCATTTTTGTTCAAGGAATAGCTCGAAGATGAAAAAAGCTAATGGTTGTTTTTCACATAGCCATGATCGCCATGTTCTAGTTATTCCTCCAGCAGCAATGATGGAGGACAGTAAATTGGACCAAACATGCTTTTATATGCAAATTTCTTGGAATCTAGATTTCCTTATCTACTCTTGAGGCATGGATCCACCACTCATGGTAGGTGGAAGGAGATATGAAGATCATGCTAGTAGGGAATATCTTTTTTTTTTTGTATTCTCATGCATGTCTGATTGTGATCATGTGTATGAAGGAGTCCCTTATTTCTACAACCATGTGGGGTATTTGTCAAACCCTAGCATTCAAGATTTAATTCTACTGAGGATCTCCCTTCAACAGTGCCAATTTGGGTTTCCTTAACTCACCTTACCCTAGAATTCTAGCGAGAAGAAATCCTCCATAAAAATGCTACTTTACTAGGAAAGTGGACTACAATTGTGCATTAATTCCTGAATAAAAAGGTTATTTCTTTTGCTAGATTTTTTGTTAAAATTAATTTGAATAACCAATTACCAGATTCTTTTGAAATTTCTCTTGGGGCTTCTTCCTGGGTCCAATAGTTAGATTAGGGATCCCTCCCTTTCTGGTGTCGAATATGTCATAAGTATGGTCATTTACAACATTAATATCCTCACAACTTGACTTCCAAAGGAGTGGATGGTTCTACTATTGGTAATGGCGGTGGTTTGGAAGATATTGTAAGGAAAGGACAAGCTTAGATGGATAATATAACCAAGGGGAAGTATCAGTCGAATGGTACATGAAAGGGAAAGGCTCAAATGCAGGATAAGGATGGATTTACCCCTGCTCACCCAAGAAGAGGCCATTGAAAGATAGAATGGCTCTAGAGGAGGCTATTCCTCATAGTTTCTCTTTTGACCTAATTTGCTAAGATGAGGGGCTTTACCTAATGATTCTTGTGGGGCATCTCAGTTTGTGGTACATTAGAACTTTGAAGTCCCTATAGCTCCTATGTCAGATGCTCTTGTGACACCTATGGTGTTGAAAGATAATGATGTTATTTTGGCCAACTTGGTTCAAGATGTGCTAGCATCTCGTAAGGATTAGGGGTCTCCTCTCCCCTTAGGGCTATTTACTAGACCCTTTAAGTGGGTTTCCTTTACTCCTCTAAGGAGTGGACATAAAACAAACCAAGAGAAGATTAAACTCATAGGAGATATATTCATGGAGTCTAGGCTAGTGAAACCATTGGATACTCATTTTCCTCATTCTAGTCAATGATAATTATTCTCTCACAGAATGTTAGGGGGTTGAATAGCATCTTTAGAAAAAAGGCTATTTAGAATCTAGTGGTTGATCATTCTCCTAATATTTTTGTATCCAAGAGACTAAGCTCTCTATGGAGTCTATGGTCCAACATGCCTCTAGTATTTGAACTTGTGGGAAATTCTAGTGTGTTAGGGCTAGGGCAATGCTCATGGTTTGGCTATCTTTTGGGATCCATGGAAAATTTCTCCCCTTGGCTAGGTGTCTTCTCGCTTAGCTCTATCTATGGTGTCTTCTACTTTGGATTTAGGAGAGGAAATCATGATTACTAATGTGTAGGTGCCTTTTGATTTTTTTGGAAAGGAGGAACTTTGGAGGCATATTCAATATGTTAGAAATTGTTACCCTTTCCATCCTTGGGTGTTAGCAAGGGACTTCAATTTAGTCTTAAGTCTAGAGGAGAAGCAAGGTGGTTTGGCTAGAGTGGGGCCTTCTTCTATTCTTCTTCAGCAACATATACCACTTTTGCATCTCTTTGATATTAAACCTTCTAACGGTCTCTATAATTGGAATAATCGAATGACTAGGGCTGATGCTATCTTAGAACATCTAGACAGATTTCTTGTTTCCTATTTTTGGTTGGAGGCTCCCTTACTCTCTCTTCAAAAATCCTAGACTGGAGGAGTTCTTATCATTAGCCAATTAAATTTTCTACTACTGGGGCCTATATTCCAAAGCATCCACCTTTTAAGTTCCCGTTGATATGGCTTCTTGGATCCTCTCTTTTTTATTTTGTTTTATGTTGGTGGAGAGATGGCACTCCTGCATATGGTACTGTTATGTTTACATTTTTTAAAAGGCTTCAGCATGTTAAAAGGCAACTCAAGATATGGAATAGACAATTTTTTGGGAATCTTCATTCTATGAAGAGGCTTTCTTAGGAAGATCTTGATGTCATCACAAGGTAGATTAGAGATTGAGGTTTCTAATAGAATCTTGGAAGGGCTGAATCCCTTGCTTCTAGAGCTCTAGAAGAATGGGAACTTCACGAAGAATTTTTTTGAAAGAAAAAGGCTAGAGTTGATTAGCACAAGGAAGGTGATCAGAACATTTCCTTTTTCCATGAAACAGTGTAATTTCCCAAGAATTAGAGCAATATCTCTTTTTTAGTTAATTCTCAAGGTACCCAACTAACTTCCTTATCAACTTTGTTTTAGGAGGCTACTTGTTACTTTTCTACACTCTTCTTTGAGGACTCTCCTCCTACTGATAATGAAGAAAATATTATTTTGTCTTGTATTCCTTCTCTTATCACTCAAGAAATGAATGATTATCTCATGCGACCAATATCTTTGGAAGAGCTGGAGGAGGTGGTCTTTGGCATCCCTAAGGGAAAGGCTCCTGGTCCTGATGGCTTTCCAGTTTAGTTCCTCTAGGAATTTTTGGACATCATTAATCATGATTTTTTGGGGGTGGTTAAAGAATTCTATTCTAGCAAGAAAATGCTTTGAGCATTAAATTTGACTTTCTTGACTCTTATTCCAAAAAGAGAGGGTGTTAATCAATTGGATTTTTTTAGACTAATTGCCTTATGTAATGTGGTTTACAAAGCCATTACTAAGTTGATTATTGAGAGAATTAAAATTTGGCTCCCCATTATTATCTCAGAGGAACAAGGTGGTTTTGTGTTGGAAGACAAATTTTGGATGGGGTGGTTATTGCTATTGAGGCTATTCACTCTATGGCTAGTTTAAGGGAGAGAGCAATGTTTGTTAAGCTAGATATGGCTAAGGCCTATGATGGAGTTAAATGTAGTTTCCTAAGGAATATTCTTCTTACATTTATCTTTAGCTCTGATTGGGTGAGTTGGACTATGACTTGTGTTACTTCTGCCTCTTTTTCAATTTTACTTAATGGTCAACCTTCCAAGCTATTTGATGGCTCTAAAGGCCTCCACCAGGGAGACTCTCTCTCCCCATATCTATTCATTATCATGGCTAAAGGCTTAGGAAAATTCATTAAGTATCAGGTGTCCTAGAATTCTATACAAGTGTGGTGGTGGGGTAATGGTTTACCTACTCTTTCTCACCTTCAATTTGCTAATGATTCTTCTCTTGTGGGTCTTGCTAGGATTAAGGAAGCTAAGGCCTTTCGACATACTCTACATATTTATTTAGCAACTTCAGGCTAAAAATCTAATGAGCACAAATCTTCCATTTACTTTTTTAACACTCCTGATTCTATTCAACAAAGGCTTGTTGATATCCTGCAATTTCAGATTGGGTCACCTCCTTTGACTTATCCTGGCATCCCTATTGTTGTTTCTAGGCAACCACATCTCTTCTAAAAAAGTTTGATTAAAAAGATTAAGGATAAGGTAAACCATTGGACTGGTAATTTTCATAGCACTAAATGGAGTTTGATTAGCTAGGAGACTATTTATAGGCCTAAAAAGAAGGATGATCTTGATCTTTGATCAACTCTCTTGAGTAATCAAGTGTTGGCTGCTAAGCTTTATTAGTGATGGTGCTCTAGACAACATCAACTTTGGGCTTGTATTATCACCCATAAAAAATTTTGTGGTGTTGATCCTTTCTTTGTTTCTACACTTCCTCTTAAAGGTCGTGGCTTAATGGTCAAGCATACTCTAAAGACTGGTGTTGTGTTAGTCAAGAGAGGTCTATTCTAGATATGTAAGGGAGGCTCTAAGCCTTTGTTTTGGTCTAATGCTTGGGATGGATTCCCATATATATTGTCCATGTTCGCTCATCTTTAGACTCTTTTTGATTCTTTTCATGTTTTTGGATGGGATAAAGTGGCTCATTACAAGACTCCTTATCAATTGGGACCTGTCATTAGTTATAAATGGAAGCACTCTTCTAATTGGCCTCCTAGAGGCATAGATGTGATCATCAGGAGCTTTCTCAAATTTTGACCTCTAGGGAGTGTTCCTCTCTCATAGGTCTAGATATTTTTGCTTGGGGACATACCGTGACTGGTAAATATCATGTCTCTATAGGGTATCAGGAGATAACTAGACAATTATTTGGGGATGCTATGGTCCCTTGGTGGAAGCAAGTTTGCAATAAAGTTTCTTGGTCCAAGTGCAATTTTTTCATATGGCTAGTGGCTCACAGCCACTGTCTTAACATAGATTTCAAGGTCCCTCTTATTGTGTTTTGTATGGTAATGGGGAAGAGTTTGTCTCCCATCTTTTCTTCCATTGCTCCTTTTCTACTTAGCTATGGCACCTTTGGTGGAGTGCTTGGGGTTTTTTTTGTAGGCATGCTTCCTTTTTCCCTAAGTTCTAGGCTCACTTAGGTGGTGCTCCCTCCAAGTCTTCTCCTCTCCATGCTTCTTGAATTTCTAGCCCATCATTCATTCTCTGGCATATCTAGATGGAGAGGAATTGACAAATATTCAAAGATTTTTGGATTGGTGTTATGCATCTTTGGTGGAAGATCTCACATTCTCTTTAGGAAACTATTCAAGTAAAGTGTGCAATTGATTGAGGTATGGATTAGGTTGATCTTTCTATATGCAATCACCTCAATTTTAATCTTTAGGATGAGGTTGTAGCTCAAAGGTACCAAAGAGTCACCATGCAACCTCGGCAATAGAGAAAAGGTCAGGTGAATTGGGATGGCCATTGGACTCCTCCTCCCCATGGAGTTCTGAAAATTAACATAGATGGTTCTTCTTGAGGGAATTCAAGCCCTGCTAGTATTGGGGGAGTGGCTCATTGTACTTTTGGTGATGTTAAATTCTTTTTCTCAGTGCATAAGGGTGATTACTCTAATAATTTGATGGAAGCTTAGGCCATTTTATATGCTATGGAACAATTTTTTTTGCAAGGATGGCACAAGATTATCTATGAGTCTAACTCCCAAATGGTGGTGAACTTGCTTTCATCATAGGAGCTTGAGTATGTCAGTTGGTAGCTAGCCACTATTGTCAATCATATTCTTCTCTTTTGTACCTCTCTTTGGTTTGTTAGGTTTATTTACATTCCTCATGAATGAAACAAAGTTGCTAATTGTTTAGCCAAATGGGCTTTTGGTCATGCTCTAGGCTAGAATATTATAGATACGGGGCAGCTTCCCTTTGAGATGGTGCAAGAATTTGATGAACTTGTTTCTCAGGATAGAGCTCCTTGTTGAGCTCTCCCTATTGTAATCCTTTCTATCTTAATAAATTTTTACCCCTCTTTTTCCAAATTTCAAAAACAAATTAATCACTAATTACTCTAAAGTGTCTGATTACAAATTTCTATAATAATAATAATAGTAATCTCAACAAAAACTATGAATATTATCTTATGTACAAATTTATTTTGATTAGTGGTCGCAGGATTGAAGCTCGTGCACTCTCTGACAGAGTGTATTAAGTTAACAACAACATAAATTCCTATATTAAATCTTTGTAAAATACTCTATTTATAAATAAAAATTAAATATATCAAATATCATTGCACAGTTTAACCACATTTTTCCCACCACTCATCAAGATTTCTTATTTCTTTTTCCCAGACTTGGCTTTCTCAATTACATTATTGAGTTTACCCTTGTCAGATAAAACCTTGAAGAAATTTTATAAAAAGTGTGCATAGTTATGCTTCTTAGTTTCATTCTCCCTCTTCCAACTTCTCATCTTCTCATCTTCCATTAATATCTTCTAATTCAAAGTTTAAATCTTAGATTATGTCTCCATCAAAATCATCATGAGGCTTTGTTCATCCATCTTCCCTCTAAATTCCTCTACAGCCTAATCTTTCCTACTCTGAAGATTCTCCAAACGGGTAACATACTCTTCTTTCCAATCTTTTATAACAACCAATGCGGTCAACTCAATGTTGTTTTCCATGTATTTCTCTAATCTTTTGTGAAATACTGGGTGAACAACATTCAACCAATCCAAACCATCTGAATTTCTATCAAAGAAGCTAAGAGAGATGGGCCCTTCCTTCATCCCATCTAATTCATAAACAATTTTATCAACTAGCAAATAGATAATGAAATAAATCCCATCAATTTGAGACATAGAAGTAGAAGCCTCTTCTTCTTTGGAAGGATTGTTGTGAGCTTCACAAAGTACAATATTATTTGTAATACAAAGAGATTTGAGCAGTGGTATGTTAAAATTTCTATTGTACTTCTTCAAATTGGAGACTTGTGGACCAATTTCCACATGAGATGGTCATTTCATGAGTATGGAAATTATGGCCTAAGTTGCACACACATTGTTCAGTTGTTGCTTTGGAAAAAAGAGACTCACAAGATCGAATATGGGTATATTATCATTCTTTGGTAATCTATAGTTGGGTAGGAAGATAATGCCATTAATGGGTAGAAGGTCATTTAGATATTGTGAATCCGGAGAATGTAATTCCTCTACTCTAACTCCCTTCACTTCTATTTCTCAAATAATTTGTATTAGAATACCTAATTCACATTGAACTAAATGCCAAGACATTTTCAACTATTGGTAAATGCAAATAATGAGATTTAAGTTGCCTTATCTAGAGGGGCTTTTAGAAGTAGGGTAATAGTTGTGACATCAATTATAAACTTTTGGAAATTAAGGTTGAGGCAATTAGTTTATTTGAAATTCTGACATAAAAATTAAAAACATTTTTAAGAAAAAAATAAAAGTGATCAATGTAATTAAAATACCCTCTTTAGAAAAGGTTAGATATTTGTATACATAATATTATATTATTTTTTTGGGACATTTCTAATAGTTTGTAAAAAATATTAAAATGGATAGAGAATCATTTAGACAATTCCTCTACTCTACCTCCTTCACTACCATTTCTCTAATGACTTGTATGAATTGTATGATTTATTTGTCTCACCTAAGAAATAATAATATAATACATGATAATAAAATAATGCATTGAAAATAGTAAACTTAAGTAAAGTGTAACAAGCAAATACTTTTTTACACCAACACCCCCTTAAGTGCAACTTAGGGGAATGCACTTAAGCTTATGAAAGCTAGGATGAAATGCAAGATGAGTCCCAACTAATAGGCCATGCTAGGTACCCATGTACATAATGCAATGAAATCTCTCATAAAGTGGAGAAAGAGGGAGAACCTCATGGGAAAAATTCTCCCCCAAAAATAGAGATGAAAAGACAAGATGCATGGATGGATGGAGTAATCAAGATCCCCCCCCATTACAAAATACATCAAGTATGTACAAAAAAAATTAGTATGAGAAGAAAAAAACCCCATAAGAGGAAAAAGTCCCCTCATAAGAGAGAAGAAGAAGAGAGACAAGATAGTCCCCCACCCCCCCCAAATGTAAAGTATCAATCAGTGATAGTTTATCCAAGGTAGAAACTAGTCCATGAGTGTTGAATAATGTTCCTTACCTTTGGAAGAAACAATGGAAAAGGTACAAGTTAGACATTACCCCTATGTGTAGAAAGAATCTCGATGATGAATGGTGTCTATGAAACCTGCTCAACTATCCTTTTGTTAATGCTGATGGTCCTCCCTTCCAAGATTGCTAAAAAGAATGAGTGAAAATCTTGCAAGGATAGAATTAGAACCTATCCCAAAGAACCAACTATTTCCTCAAATGATAAAGAGACCTCCTACAACTATTGAACATAAGGATCCACAATCATATTAACCTGTGAAGACTAATCATGTAGAGAATGGACAAGAAGGTTAGAGTGAGCCCTCACAACAACTGAAGAAGGATCATCATCACCAAAGAGAAGATGTATATCATCGATGATGTCCCCCAATTCTTCTATGTATGACTCCAAAAACAAACCTAAAATATCTGTTATGTAGTCATCCCTTGTTGCTAGAGCTTGAAGAAAAGGTGTACCATGTTGTGTTGGACCTATCACTATGGAAATATATGCATGTGGAATGTGTCAATGTTGTGACTATGGACTGCAATTGTGAATAGGATCCCACATATATGAATATGTTGAATCACTATCACTACTGTCATTATCAATTTCCATAATGTATGAAGTGCAAAGAGCATTAGAGGATAAGTTGGGTTCAAACTTTCCTCAAAGTGAACATTCCTCTAGATGAAAATCTCATGTGTCTCAGGATCCATAAGTCTGTATGCCTTAACACTCTCTTCTTGTTCGATGAAAGTACAAGGCCTTGGTGGTGGTGGCTTACATTTCGTGGAAGATATGTTTGCCTATACTAGACAATCAAAGACTCTAAAGTGTTTCACAACTGGTTTTCTGTTGCACCATGCCTCAAAGGGAGTCTTCCCATCAAAGGCATTATAAGGAGACCTATTAAGTATGTGATTGGCACTACTTATAGCTTCAAATTCAAGTGTAGGATCAAGAGACTTGACTTGTATCATGCAACTTTCCATAGACTTAAGAGTTTGTAACCTCAATGCTTCAACATCTATCTTATGCGAATTGAATGCTGGAGGATTTTGAAGATCAATACCCTCAAGTTTGCAAAAGTATTTAAGTCCCGTGTTCACATATCTTCTTTCATTGTTCATCCCAAGAACCTTGACGCCTTTCCTTGATTGTTGTTCAACATGAAATTTGAAGGCTAGAAACTTATCCAACACTTCATTCTTGTGATGAAGAAAGTAGACCCATGTGTAGCATGAAAAATCATCAATGAAAGTGAGTATGAAGGGACCCTAGCTGATTGATCTCATTGCAAAATGACCTACTTTTACCATGTGAACCAACTAAAGAACAATTGGTGCTCTTGAACACTTCGCTTTATCAAACTTCTCCTCTAGATTCATATCCACTAAACATGTTGAAAATTCACCAGTAGAATAGTTATTTATAGGTAGACCTTTCCCCATGTCTCTTGAGAAAAGTTGCTAAACATAGTGGAAGGAAAGATGACCATACCGCTTATGCCATAATTTTGTTTGTGAATGAGATTGAGTTAACAAGGCATGTGAAGGAGACTTAGGCACAAAGTGCGAAAAAGAATAAAGCCTTTTGTGATGATTGACTTTACCCACTACAACCAATGAATCATCTTTTAAATTTTGCACCATTATAGATTCAGGAGGGAACTCAACTTTGTTACCATCTCCAAGGTGAGTGATTTGGTAAATTAAGAGGAGACTAGAGACAAGGTTTAGAACATAGAGAACATCTTTGAATTCCCCATTTTCCATCTTCACATGTCCTTTCCCTTCAACTTCCATTTATGTATCATCTCCTACAAAGATGTGTGGTACCTGTAACTGCGTCAATGAAGAAAAGTCTCCCTTTGAAGAACCCATATGATATGAGGCAACTGAGTCAAGCATCCATTCTAATGAAGAACTTGAACTTACCATAAGTTCTTTCCCTTTTACCTTTGAGGTGGGTGGAGTTGAATCCTTGGAAGCATCAACACAATGATTTTGTTCTTCTTGAGTAGGTTTTCCAGCTCATGGATTCTCTTAGTCTTGCAATGATGCTCATCATGATTCAATTTCATGCAATATGCACAATTTTTTTTGTCCTTTTCATTGTTTCCCTTCTTTTTGGAAGAAAAACTGCCTTGTTGTGAAAAGGAAGAGTGTTGTGTCTCAAATTGTGGTTTTTTCTTCTACTACTTTTTCTTCCTATTGTTAGAACTTTTTCACTTTGACTTGATTGGTTCTCATCACTAGTCACCAATTCTTTAGTCTTTGATGAATTGAGAATTCTCATATCTATAAACTTGATTTGTTAAAAAATCAACATTTTTGGAAATTCATCAAATGTAGGCTTTTGGAAAGCACTTCCCATGGTCAACCTATGAGTGTTATAACTAAAAAAAAGGAAGCATACTCTAAAGGTAGCCTCTTCAAGATGTGATTAATCAATCGATCATCCTTTATGGGATTATCACAATATTTAAGGAGTGTTGTAAACTCCTTGGCTTTGTTAATATAATCTTGAATTGTGTCAAAATTCTTTGGATCCAATAGAAGTAGATTGTCCTCAATCTGGAATCGCTTTTCCTCATCCACCTTACTATACAATGATTCGAGTTTGTCCCAATTAGGTTTGGCTTCCTTGAAACTAGAAATGTGGAAGAAGAGATCTCTATGTACACAACTCTTTATAATTCCTAAAGCCTGTTGGTCTTTAATTTTCTAATGAAAGAGTGTTGTAGCATCAGTGGGTTTGGGAATTGTACCATCAACATAAAGATTTAGACCTTTTTCCATTAATCTACGCCATACAATATCTTTCCGTGTAGAATAATTGTGTTAGAAGTGGACCTTTAGGTGAACACATGATGCAAAAAATGAAAAGAGCACAAGAAAGAGACACAAAAACCCAATACACACCACCCTATTCACTCAATCAAACAACCCACCCCCCCGCCCCCCCCCCCAAAAAAAAAGAAATGCTTTTGGCACTTTATATGTAGTGCATGTACAATAGGCCACTTGTCATTTACAAAGTGGACTTATGATTTTTTTTGTTTACAACTACCTTTGAGACTCAGATCTATCACTAAGCACTATAGCTCAGATGTAGAATAGTTCTAAAAAGTAATCAAAGCAATACAATAAAGGAAAGGCCCTAAGTCTATAAGTGATATTTTTTCCACACAACCCTATAATCTGATTGCAGATCTGGAAAGTGGATGAAAAATTAAACACTTTCAAAAAAAAAAAAAATAGAACCTATTTTCAAGTCCAAATGAGCCCGTACAGAGTGTTTCAAGTTGCAAAATGCAAGATTGGGTAGCTATAGTCACCACAAAATGTAATTTCTAACAAATCCATGCACCAAAACAAGAAAAGAATAGCCCCACGTACAGGAAATTCTATCCAAAATTAAAAATTTACACCTAATTTTGAGTCTAGATGACTGAGTTATAGCCTCCCAAAGTCGCACTATCAAATCAAAATTGCATCCGGAGAAGTGTCTCGGAGGAAACTACAAGGTTAAATTTGACAGTCAAATAGTCATCATAGAAATTCAAAAGTTCTTGGGAATGATGTTTAGATGACCATCAAATTTAGTGCCATGAAATTATGATATCAGCAAAAAAAAATCCCCCTTGCTGATGTGGCAATATGTATTGTTAACTATATGTAGAGTCTTGACACGTGGCAACATACAATTGGTCTGAGCTATCCTACATATCATTGACATATAAACTAATGACGATTATTGGAGTTGACATAGTCATATCCAAGTTAGTAGACAAGTGTATAGAAGGTATCCATGTGTATGCAAATAGGAAGGTGCAGCTATTGTCATGTGGCAGGATCAAACATTGCCACATGATAGGCTGCATCTGCATTGTGTATGCTAAAAAGGCATGAGGTGGCTCCGCATGGATGTTCCCAATACAACTAACGTGTCCTTTGAACTTGAGGTCCACATAGCGAAGGGTGTGATGCCGCATAGTAGACATGAAAGTCACTGCAATTGATAGTTGGATGCTACGTGTCATAGCATGGGCAAGTTTTTTTATTGACATGACCTTTTCCAGAATTTTCTTGATCACTATCAGAAAAGATGTTGGGAGTTAGGGACTCTAGTAGTCGAGGTTAATGGTTGTCAATGGGTGTTGTTTATGATTCCAATTTAATTGCTACAAGTGTTAGGTTTTAAAATGATAGTGGGCAATGATCCCACATGCATGCAGGGTAAATACTTATAAGACTTTAAAAAACCCAATAAAAAATGGTTACAAATAAAGATGCACCAGTCCTAGATTATGGTTGACCAGTTGTTGCAGAGTTTACTAGATTTGTTCAAGGTCGATTATGATGTGAATGCCACTAAAATAATATGATTTGCTCACCTGAAATATTGAAGGAATATTCTACAAATATTCCCTACAGGGACTGGGGTGTCACTCCCCAGTTCTTGCAAATAAAATTCCCTGCAGCCCTAATGGGCTGAAAAAAAATTAGAAATCATAATGAAAAAAAAAATGATCTAAAAATAAAATTTCAGATCTAAATAATGATCATACTGTTCTTGCAAATCGGGCCTTTGGGTGTAGATTTACAAAAAAAAATTGCCTCAAAATTGACTTTGGCCCAACATAGGAGAATTGAGGTGTTGAAGTAACAAGATGGTCTCAAACAGCTATGTGAAGATAAATTCTCCAAGCTCTAATAACATGTAAGAATTTTCCTTAGGGAAAAATTCACCCAAAGTCAAGCAACTCAAGCACAAGCACAAGAATAGACTAGAAGAGTATGATCAGAATAATAATATAGTATTCAATTCAATGTGAAAGTACACAAGGAGTGCCTATATATAAAGGCCTCTAGAATTCTTCTAGAATGCCTTGAAGTTAGCAACATGATAGTTCATAGAACCAGGCACATGTCCACCAAGTGTGGGTTATCCTCCATTAAGCACAGGAGTAAGTGTGATGATGAGAGGATAAGCCTAAAAAGGTGTAGCATGCAAAATTATGTTGTAGACACCATGTACTAGAATATGAGTGCAAATAACTGTTCTTTCTACATGAAAACTCAATTTATTATAAAAACTCCAACGTTGTAGACACCATGTGCTAAATTAGAGTTGTTTACTCTAGTTTTGTCAACATGACAACTCATAAGAGTATGCAAACTCCTAAGCGTCTCACCTAAAAAATAATAAAATAATGCATTCACCTAAGTAAACTTAAGTAAAGTATAATAAATAAATACTTATTTAGACCAATTCCTCCCATAGTGATAATAATAGAAGATATTAGGATATTTTTATAATGTAAAATTATAGAGCTAGGAGATGCAGAGATCAAGAAGGAATATCTAAAAATGTGTGATGAGTATATAGAGTTGAAGAAAGATTTCAAGTACCTAGTACTGAAGGGTCTAGCTCATTTAGCTAACCTATTAAAGGTTTTGAAAGAAGGGTGGATGCATTATGTGTTGATCGATACCAAGATAATTTCATCCAGTTGGAATTTGAAAGACCAATCAAAGTAATCAAGAATATAATCCATTTACTCATAGGTTTTTTGTTAGATAACGAATAATACACCATATGACTCATATAAATGGATGAAGTTGAAGAACTCTCAAAATCCACACAAGAGAATAGACCCATGATTGTTTATGACATTTGTAAAGTTCATTACCATATTTTAAATTGATTGCAAACTAATGCACAGTGGTGTTATAGGTATGATCACTAATCCCAATGGACTAAATTACTTCTAGAATATGTAGAAGTTAGTGAATTAATAACAGAGATAAAATATTATTCAACTCAAGATTTCCTTTGATCCTTTGAAGTGCTTGCATTAATAGATTTTGATGCCTTGCTTACTTTGTGAAAATTGGATATATATCAAGTGGAAAGGGTGTGGGGATGAATGGTCATGTCTTGGAATGGAGACATGGACATTCATACTCACACTCATTTGGTGGTAACTAATCTTCATGATTTTTTACAAACTTAAACCAAATTAATCAATGTATTATCAATCATTAAATCTGCAGTGTAATATAAAGGATAGATTGATCACAATCTAAATATCAAAGGAATCAAAATTAGTTTTGATCATGCCTTAATGATCTCAAAAAATATACATGCCATCGGTTTTAACTGTGCATATCACAGTTATTGTCAGACCAAAGCTACATGCTTTAACACTTCCTCTTAGCTACGGAAGACAAAGTGCTTATATATAAGTTCTCCTTATTTAAAACTGATGTCATCTAGATATACTTAACAAAATCAAGTCTCATGATATTCTTTTCAGTTATGGTGTGTACACAGATATCAAGTCTCATGATATCCACCATAAGGAATCATAGTATATCCATATTACATATCTTGTGATCACATAACGCATGGTATAAAGTATCATCTAACTTAGTTCTACATATCACCTAACATGTGATATGAGTAATCACTTAACATGTGATACAGGCCTTGTTTTACATCTCACCTATTAGGTGATATGAGGAATCAACTAACATGTGATACCTTGTTTTAAATATCACCTAACATGTGATATGAGGAATCACCTAACATGTGATACCTTTTTTTACATATCACCTAACACATGATATGAGGAATCACCTAACATGTGATACCTTGTTTTACATATCACCTAACATGTGATATGAGGAATCACCTAACATGTAATACTTTGTTTTACATATCAACTAACACGTGATATGAGGAATCACCTAACATGTGATACCAAATTTTAGATATCACCTCAATATGATATCAGAGATATGGTATGACCAAGAATATCAAGTCTTGTGATATTCACCATAACTCAAAATGTTTAAAGGTAATGTGCACTTACCATAGGAACATTCATAATCTATTGTGATATGTTTCAACCATTGCATGATGTTTGTCATAATCTAGAAGGTCATGATCTACTTTAGGAACTAAATCCACCATGTTAGAAATTATCTATTATGATATGTTACATCGATCACATGATGTCTATCATGTGTGTAAGATCATCATCTTCCAATAACATTAACAAATACGAGTGATAATCATATGGAAGTCATCACTTCCTCATTATACCATAGGGCCTATAAAGCATTAAATGATTTCATTAGTATAATAATCAATTAAATAAATTTTACCTCATAAGTATTTCACCTTCAACAATGAAACTCCCTCTCAATCACTATGATTGGGATTGTCACGAGGTGATTGAACCCATCTGCTCCCACTGAAGATTGAGTTCATCAATATTTTGACTTCTTTGAAGATGTCAGACTCCCTCTAAATCTGATTTACATATGCTTTCATCCTTGTGTTTCAAATATTTCCTTTTCATAAGGTGAGCCCAGATAGGAAATATGACTCATGAATCAATTTTCATCCTTCATAGAATATTTGTCATTATGACTCTACCATCCACTAATAGATTATATTCTACCTATAAAAACTTCCCATCATGACAATATAAACCCACCATATACTTATGGTTTTCTTCATAATCACTAACATATGGTTCTTTAGAGAGATTAAGCAACATTTATTAGTGTATTTTGTGTGTCTACCACATTGATTGATAGGAGGTCAAACAAATTTTTTTTTCTAGTACTTAGATCATTCTACATATGATCTATGCATTACATGACAAGGATTCTTCTCCAAAGTTTATATTGATCACAACATCCATCTATAACTTTCTCTCTACAAGAAATTATTTATAATCAATTCTCGTGTATACATTAGCACTTTTCATGGAGTTTTCATGAGTGGGATGTGAATGTGAGATAATAAACTTGGTGACCAATTCAGCATATCCATTAGGTAGTCATAAGTGTTATAAGTTTCTATGTACAAGTCTGTTATAAGTTTCTATGTACAATTCTGCAAAGTAATATTCTCACCGTAGGAAATTGATAGCTTTAATCGATCAATGAGTCATCAGGCCAACAATCTTGACACCATGAACTTAGATTTAGGTTTTAACCAGGCTATAATGCCAAACACAATTAATACATAATTTTCTATCTCAATTCTTATCTCTGTTGTTGAGAGCTTCTCCAACTTTTAATGAAGGGTATATGTTTGCTACTCTTTAAGCACACACTGAATTGCCATCAATCTGGGCACACTTGGGATGTCGCATAAAGAACTTCCTCAACCTAGCACTAGGTAAAGAAACTCACATGACCTATGAAATAAGTGAGGTCCATTCCCATCCTAACACTCTGAATAAAAACCATCCTAAAACATGGGGGGAAGATGATCTACCAACACATCACACACACTTATCAATGTTTTTCCCCACAAAAACTCTTAGTAGAAGACGTTATAACCACCTACAATCAATATAGGTTGTAGGTCTCAATTCCTATCATGTTCTATCCTTCGACTAGATTCTACTTGACTCTTGTAAGAAGATAATAGTCAAAAATCTACTTGGGGAGTGAATGCTCTATAATAACGTTGAATCATCCTCCAGCTAAGCAAAGTCAAAGTTGGCCCTTTTAGAAGCAATTTTCTCATTCATAATGAAATTTTTTATGTTTTATGCTATCAGCAGATAAGTTGTTCCTTCACATACTTGGGGTATACAAGATCCTCGAAGGAATACAGCTACAATCCATCAAAGAAGAAAGAAAGATTATATTCAAATGGAATTATATGCAATATAATAGTGACTCCATCACCCATTTGTGGAATACTATTCATTCTTTTAACACTTCTAATTTGCAATCATCTATTGCGATCATCGATGTTTGAATAGAAGAGAGGAATTTTGTTCTTAGAATCCTCTTGCCACTGATATAGATGTATCTCCTCCTTTTATAAATTTACTACCACTTTCTACTCCTTTTATCCGTACCAAACGAATGTTCAATGACTTAGGTTTCTAAACTTAATGCTCTAATACCATGTAAAGTTTATTACCAAATTTTAAATTCATTGCAAACTAATGCATAGTGATGTTGCCGGTATGATCACTAATCCCAATGGACTAAATCGCTTCCAAAATTTGTAGAACTTAGTGTAGTAGTAATAGAGATAGAATTTTATTGGACTCGTAATTTCCTTTGATCCTTTGAAATGTTGAATTAATAGATTTTGACACCTTTTTTACTTCAAGAAGATTGGATATATATCAAGTGGAAAGGGTGTGGGGATGAATGGTCATTTCTCTGAATGGAGACATGGACATTCATAGTCACACTCATTCGGTGGTAACTAATCTTCACGATTTGGTACAAACTTAAACCAAATTAATCAATGTATTACCAATCAATAAATTTGTAGCCTAATATAAAGGATAGATCAATTATGATCTAAATATCAAAGAAATCACAGGTTTTAACTATGCATACCACAGTTATTGTCAGACCGAAGCTACATTCTTTAACAACATTTGATACCAAGAGGTAAGTTTTTCTTTGATTATTATTATTGGTTATAAAATTTATTAATCCAATTGGTTGAAAAACCTTGAGGATCTAAATTTAACCTATAAAATTGCAAAAATAGGATAGTGATATGACCAAGGTAAGATGGGGAGGTCACAACTAATGATCAATCAGGAAGATTCAACTCAACAGAATATAAAGAAGATAATTCTTAGAAAAATTATTGAAACGTTTTTAGATTCAAGTAAAATAAAGATATATCTCCACTCTTACATATTCTTATTCTCCATATACATTTTTAATTTATTAATTGTTAAAACGTTAATATTCTTTTAATTATGTTATTGAATTAATTTTTATAAATTTAATTTAAAATATCAAGAAAATTAAAAATTATATTGTGAGACAAATTACTATGAAAATATTGAAGAGAAAGATTACTTCTTCCTAAATTGTCAAACATAGAAATTTTATAGCACTTTCTCTAGTTTTAAGGGTTTTAATTTTTTTGCATTCATGTAAAGTAACATCTCACTCTTTTCACATTTTGGAAATAATAGCCTAAATTAATTGATAGATAAATTGCAATACAAATACAAACCAAAAGATGTTCTACACTATCTATACAAAGAAAATGTGTCATGAAAGTTTGAATTTTTATATTGAAATGGTTTTAGGATTTTTTACTCAACCAAACATTACAATAAGACTCGACCAATTCCTAAAACATAGGGTTCCAAATCTTCCCTTTAATTCAAAAGCAGTTTACAAATGATATTTGTGTAATCCCAATGTACAATTTTTAGAAAAGGGGGATGAGTTCTGATAATAGAAGAGATTTAAGAGAAACATAAATTTTCCTAATTGTGGAGAATTTTGTTAGAACTTATAATTAGGGATTGGGAGAAGAGAACAAAAAATTATCCAAATCAAGATCTCTATATATCCCCCCCAATCTCTCTCCCCATGGACTTTTCTTTATTTGGCTCTTCTATATCCTCTTTATTTCTCTCTATATCTCATACACATATACAAGAATGAATCTCTCTCTCTCTCTCTCTCTCTCTCTCTCTCTCTCTCTCTCTCTCTCTCTCTCTCTCTCTCTCTCTCTCTCTCTCTCTCTCACACACACACACACACACACACACACACACACACACACACACACACACACACACACACACACATTTATCATCACTCTTTATGACACCCACTCTATATATATTTAATCTGCTTCTCTTTGTTTTCCTCAATATATCTCTTGCTTTTTAAATCTCCCATCTATACATGTACCTCCTTATACTAATATATTTCTACCAATGTATCCCATTTCCATCATTCCCTATATTTGTGTCTCTTACATGACTCTACTTTCTTATATTCTCTATATATACATATATAATCTCTCTCATTATACATCATTTGATATATATTTATCTTCTTACCATTATGTTTAACTCTCATTCGAGTTATTTCTACATTTCTCTTTCCTCTCTTTATACTTATTTATCTTCTTCTCTATCTAATTCTACCTCTCTATCTACCTCCCATTCCCTACCTATCTCATTTCCTATTGGAAATAATTATGTTTTAGTTTTATTATATATTTTTCACCTCTTCAGTTCTTCTCTCATCTCTATATTCCTGTTTCTTTTTTTGTATATGTCTTCGTTTATTCTCTTCTCTAGTTATACTTATTTATTTTTCTTTATCATCTACTTTTACCCCTTTATCTATATCTTGAACCCTACCTATCCATTTCCATATTGGCAAGCAATGTTATTTCACTTACAATTAACATGCTGATATTTTACATTAAAACATATTTTTTCTACTTTGATCCATATATCTCTCTTAAATATCTATCAATTTAATTTCATTTATTTCTCTAATATGATAACTATCCTTTCCTTATTCATTGCTCCCTCTTTGTTCCTATCATTGTTTCTCCTATTTCTCTGCCTCTATTTCTATTCCTCTCTCTTTATAAATCTCTATAATTCTCTATCAAAATCATTATTTCACTCCCTCTTTATGGCTCTAGTCTACCTATTTGTATATATATATCCCTCTCTATTTGTATCTATGTTTCGAATATTCAAAAAATAGAAAAGTAATGGTAATGCTATTATCACTACAGCTTTTATTACTTGACCTTTTAAGATAAATATACATATATCCCATATAAGTAATGTACTAAGAATCCAAAAATCAAAAAGCTTAACAACACTTTCTCGACTAGAAAATATTTGACTTAGTGATCTCACCAAATTGGATTCGTTCCATGGAACGAATATATCCATCATGTAATCTTTAAATTTTGACTGAAGGCTAAAGAACCAAACTATTTCTCAGTTTTTTCCAATAGGGTCCGTAGACCACGAATTTTCATGTTTTTCCATATATTATTTTATATTATTTTGTAAGATAATATAGTGTAATTATTACTTATTAAATTGAATTATAATAAGAAAGAGGTAGTTAGTGAAACTTATTCAACTATTGTATTACTTATTAAATTGAATTATAATAAGAAAGAGGTAGTCAGTGCAAGTGATTCAACTATTGTATTACTTATTAAATTGAATTATAATAAGAAAGAGGTAGTCAGTGCAAGTTATTCAACTATTGTACAATTTGTCGAAAAAAAGTTTCTTGTTATTTCTATAAAAGAGAAATAGAATTCAATTGGTTACCATATTTATTATAATGAAATAACTTTACCATAGCATCCATGGCTGAATGGTAAAAGCACCCAACTCATAATTAGGAAGTCGTGGGTTCAATTCCTGCTGGATGCATAATAAACAGTTATTGCACTCTGTTTTTTAGATGAAAGAATCATAGCAAGGTTATCTCGATTCAATTCAGTATTTCTTCCGAGAAATCCCCAGCAAAAAAGGCATACAACTCCTTCTTTTTCATCAAACTTATTATAACCACTACCCTCATTGCATAAAATATTGCACCACAAATAAGAGCTAATGAACAAACTTGCAATCCCATAAACACACATCACAATTCATTGTGGAAAAAAAAGTATTTTTTGAGATTACAATAAGGGCATCAGGTTCCTACCAAGGTAACTTGAAATTTCGACCACAAAAAATCCTAGTGAACCCAAAAATAGGAGACAAGCAAAAAAAAATTGCTTATTTTTCTAGACCCTTTTATGGGTTCTATCCAGAGCCATTTGGATCGACGATTCATAACAGATTACGTCCTATTTAATTTGAGGGATTGAACAAATTTTGACTCTCATCCAGAAGTCACTCTCATAAATTGGCTATATTCATAAACTAGCCATATACATATAAGAATTTCACAAAAATAAGAAATCTTTCTGTTCAAATGTATTATATAAGCATATTTTGAAGTAGAAGTAAGAAATTCACACACGGGTCTAATATATCTCATACATATGATACCATATACATTATATATTTTTTTTATTTATCATATATGAATAGATCTATAATAATAAAAAAATCAAATATCACATACCTAGATTGATCACATTCATAAAATTTCGTCATTTTGAATATAAAAGTAAAGAAAAAGCATTTTAACTGCTGGAAGAAACAAGCCCACCAAAGGTACTAAGAGAGAGGGGAAGTCGTTGATTATCATATCAAGAGTATATTAAGTATTTTTTTTAATCTATTACAAAGATAGATTATAAGATCAAATGAGTAATAGAACCAAATAAGCAGATGTGTCTTTCTTCGTAAAATACCTACTTTTGTAAAGTAATTTATTACTTTACTTTGTAAGATATAAAACAAATGGGACCAATTACCACATTGTATATTGGTAGCTATAAATGCTAAAATAGATCCGCTTCTCAATTCTATCTTTTAAAACTCTTTTATTAAATAGATAGATGTTAACCTTTGAGACAAAGGTCTAATTTCATAGCATAATCTATCTCTAATGTGAGAAAGTTACATAGTATGTATTTTTTCTTATAAAGGGGTATTTTCATGGGTTTTCCTTGGTATCGTGTCCATACCATCATGTTGAATAATCCTAGCTAGTTAATCGCTATGCATATAATGCATAAAACTCTAATTTTTGGATGGGCCGGTTCTATGGCTCTTTAAGAATTAGCAGTTTTCAATCCATCCGATCCTAGTCTTGATCCAATGTGGAGACAAGGTATGTTTGTTATACCTTTTATGACTCATTTATGAATAAAGGATTCATGGGGTGGATGGAGTATAACTGGAGAAACTATATCTAATCTAGGTATTTGGAGTTATGAAGGTGTGGCCGGGGCACATATTGTGTTTTCTAGCTTGTGCTTTTTAGCAGCTATCTAGCATTGGGTATATTGGGATCTAGATGTATTTTGTGATTCCGATACAGGAAAACCTTCTTTAGATTTGCCTAAGATTTTTTGAATTCACTTATTCCTCTCAGGAGCAGCTTGTTTCGAATTCAGAGCATTTCATGTAATGGGTTTGTATGGCTCTGGAATATGGGTGTCTGATCCTTATGGACTAACTGGGAAAATACAACTTGTAAATCCAGCATGGGGAGCTGAAGATTTTGATCCTTTTGTTCTAGGAGGAATAGCTTCTCATCATATTGCAGCAGGTATATTGGGTATATTAGCAG
Organism: Cupressus sempervirens; assembly: GCA_028749045.1. Classification (NCBI taxonomy): domain Eukaryota; kingdom Viridiplantae; phylum Streptophyta; class Pinopsida; order Cupressales; family Cupressaceae; genus Cupressus; species Cupressus sempervirens. The sequence continues at coordinate 730,576,186 of CM053787.1, read as the reverse complement.
GTCTATTCCATCTTAGTGTTCGTCCTCCCAAATGTTTATACAAAGGATTACATATGGGAAATATTGAAACTGTCCTCTCCAGTAGTATTTTTGTTGTGTTTTTTGTAGCTTTCATTGTGGCCGAAACAATGTGGTATGGTTTCGCAACCACTCCGATCGAATTATTTGGTCCTACTCGTTACCAGTGAGATCAGGAATACTTCCAACAAGAAATAGATCGACGGGTTCGTGCTGGTCTAGCTAAAAATCTAAGTCTATCAAAAAGAATATTTATTTGATTTTTATTAAAATAAATTATTCCAAAACACTTTAGTTTTGAAAATACTAACTTTAGTTTTTCTTTGTCAAAAAAGTCACCTATGGATTTGAATTCCATAAACTCACCTATGGCTTCGTCTTCCATAAAGTCACCTATAGTTTTGTCTTCTATTATATCTCTTTTTGTTGAACTATATTTTTCTTTTTCTACAAATTGATTCATTCGCAAAGATATTTCAAACAATAGATCATCTTGATAAGATTGAGTTTGAATAAGATCTATGTTTGGACTAAAACTATTTTTAGAATACTAGCTAGAGGTGTTTTCTTCTAAATCTGAACTATTTAAAAAAGGATAGCAAGTGTTTTTGTCAAAATTGACAATTTGTAGGCTTATTAAAGGAGTTTTAGAAATATCTTCAATCGAGAAATTGATATTTCTATGAATAATAGAATTCAATTTATCAAAGAAATTAAACGATTTATGCAAATCATGAATTAGCACTTTGTCACATAAATACTTATCCAATAATATATTGACTTGTGACTTTATGAGTGAGATAGTTTCTTTCTCTTAGTACACAGCTCTCATTTCATTAATAGACGAAGAAACCAGATTGTTAGGAATGAAAACTAAATTTAATAATTGTCCATATGTTACATTCTTATTTTTGATATGAATCCTTCCCATGTAAGAAGCCAATCTTTTTTTATAAAAAAGATGAGGAAGGTGTAAATAATCTAAAAATTCAAAGGTATTTGCTTTGTGAAAAGAAGCTCTCAATGAATTTTGATTAGACAGTTTTAAAGGATTCAACCAATTGTCTTAATTATCAAATATTTCCGAAAAACCCGCATTATTAAATAGTTCCAATAATTCCATGTAATTTTTTCCATTATCAAAGATGTCAATAATAAATTCAATTATCGGTTTTTTCTCATTTAATGTTTTTTTGGATTCAAGATTATGAATTGATTTAGATTTTGTGCCATTTTCATAAAGCTTGTCCCAAACATTTTCATTAAGCTTGGCCCAGAGAATCTTCGAACATTCATATTCTCTGAGATAAACTTATTAATTCTAGTATAATGAAATTCATTGGGATCCCCAAACCAACCCCAATGTTGAATAGTCGATAATTCAATTGGATCTAACACTCTCTTTTTTAAATTGTTTTGTTTGGAAATGGACAAGAGATATTCTAATCTTTGTTGAATGCGGGCATAAGGGTCTTTACAACACAATCAATAACTCTCTAAACACTTTCAATTAGGTCTTTCTCTAGCTTCTTTGGGAGTTGTTACTTCTTTAGTAGCTCAACACATGTATTCTTGGCCTGCCTATGCATTCATAGCACAAGATTTTACTACTCAAGCTACTTTATATACTCATCATCAATACATTGCCAGATTTATTATGATAGGGGCATTTGCTCATGGAGCTATATTTCTCATTAGATATTATAATCTAGAACAAAATAAGGATAATGTATTGGCAAGAATGTTGGAGCATAAGGAAGCCATAATATCTCATTTGAGTTGGGTTAGTTTATTCCTAGGTTTTCATACCTTGGGACTTTATGTTCATAACGATGTTATACTCGCTTTTGGTACTCTAGAAAAGAAAATCTTGATTGAGCCTAGATTTGCTCAATGGATACAATCTGCTCATGGTAAGGCCTTATATGGCTTTGATGTGCTCTTATCTTCAGCAAATGATCCAGCATTCAATGTCGAAAAGAGCTTATGGTTACCTGGTTGGTTGAATGCTATTAATAATAATAAAAATTCACTCTTCTTAACAATTGGTCCCGGAGACTTTTTGGTTCATCATGCTATTGCTCTAGGTTTGCATACAGCTACATTGATTTTAGTAAAAGGTGCTTTAGATGCGTGCGGTTCTAAGCTAATGCCTGATAACAAAGATTTTGGTTATAGTTTTCCTTGCGGTGGTCCGGGACGAGGCGGTACTTGCGATATTTCAGCCTGGGATGCTTTTTATTTAGCAATTTTCTAGATGTTGAATACCATTGGATGGGTTACTTTCTATTGGCATTGGAAACATATAACCTTATGGCAGGGAAATGTAGCTAAATTTAATGAGTCTTCCACTTATTTACCATATTAAATGATCAAATTCTCCCTATATTAAATAATCAAATTCTCTCGATAGTGAATGATCAAATTCTCCCTATATTCAATCTTATGTTATCCTGCTGGAATATTTACAAAATATTGCAAGAAACAAATGACGAAGTATTTAGACAAGTACTTCAGGGAAAGGATCTATCAATATCATTTGATGTATGGAAATATATACATAATGTTCAAGAATATGATATTTTTCTTTATATCTTAATTGGGTTTTTCTTTTATATTTCCTCTAGAATTTCTTTATTGTTGATTAAGTTCTATAGGAACTTCTATCTCATCAGAGTTTTGTAGTATAATTCCTACTGCTTTGAGAGAATAGGAGAAATGATTAGATCTTATAAAAGGGTTAGAATTTTTTCTAATTTAAATTGGTATGGTTCTTGGCTTACATTTGTGGACTATATCAAGCTGGAAGTTGGAAGTTGCCAAATATAAAGCATTAGCTTCTCTACAATATCTTACATGTTTAATAGTATTGGCTTGGGGAATTTCAATTTCATTACATAACAGTTGAGAACCTTGGGTTACAAATTGGTGGAATACTGGTAAATCAATTTTTTGTTTTTTTTATTTACAAGAAGAAGACACTATAAAAAAGTTTGAAAAAATAGAGGAACTCTTCCTATTAGAAATAATGATGGAAGATTCTTCGAAAATGCATTTGCAAGATATTCATGTAGAAATGCAGAAAAAAATGATCCAATTATTGAAAATATATAATCAAGATTGTATACAAATCATCTCACATCTAATAGAAAATATATTTTTGGATGAATTGAATAGGGCACTCGTATATCTGATATATAATTGGAATGTGGTAATTTATCCTCCATAAAAGGAAATATGCAATGGATGGATCAGAGACTATTCCATCCATCCATTCCTTTTATGAAGTTTTTTGATCGCATTGTCAACAAAACTTCCAAGACAATTGTAAACCCTTTTAGTATCGATTTAAAAGTATTCGTATTGTATTCAATGAATTGATTTGAATCGGAATTCCTGAATAAACTAATTGAATTATTCTATTTACATATTCGACGTATTGAATGTTTTATAGCCAGAAAACTCAAAAAATTAGAAACTAAAATTTTCGTCGGTTCCCCAAAACCAGATCTATCTAAATGATGATCATGAGCAATTGTGTAAAGATCTTCCCGAAAAAAAAGCGGATATAAAAAGAATTGTTGCCAAGATCGATGTTTGTTTGAATTTCTTTGGAAGTCATCCATTTTTTAAACCCCCGAACCCAAGAATAACCTGTTGGATTATTCAAGATAATACATGGTGCGATCTAGTTGGAACATAATAGAAAATGTCTATCAGATAGATCTTTTTCTTTACATAGATCTTCATTCGTCATGAGGAAGAATGAAAATTTCTTATTTTGGCAGTCTGATCACTCTCCTGACTCACAATTTTGTCACTTATGTAAAGTTTTTATAAAGTTTTAAAATAGTTTTCTGCTTGCCGCCATACCAATTGTACTTGTATGTATAATACTCCTTCGAATATTGGAAAAACGCTCTAACATTCTTATAGTTAAAAATCTCTTCGAAATTTAGACCCATAGCCAATAAAAAAAGTAAAACAGATATTTTTTTTTTTGTTTATATGAATCCATATCTTTTCTCTTTTTTTATTAAGCTCTAATATTGATCTTCCTCCCTAATCTAAAATTATTGTGCCAATCTAGATAATGTTTCCCGACAGTTTTCGTTTCCAAGTGTAATAAATACCGGGGCTTCTTACTATTTGATTGACCACGACTCTATAATTAACAATTAATAAATTAAAAATGTATATGGAGAATGTAAATATGTAAGAGTGGAGATATATCTTTATTTTACTTGAATCTAAAAACATTTCAATCATTTTTCTAAGAATTATCCTCTATCACTTAGTTTTTCGCTTTTTGGAAATATATTAGCTGACAAATTGGTAGTTGTCGTTCTTGTTTCCTTAGTACCTTTAGTGGTACCTATACCTGTGATATTCCTAGGATTATTTACAAGTGGCATTCAAGCTCTAATCTTTGCATCTCTAGCCGCAGCTTATATAGGAGAATCCATGGAGGGTCATCATTAATTTTATTAATTGGACTTAGTCTTTTAATTCAGATTCATAATAATTTTCTCATTTATATTTATAAAATGTTAAATGTTCTTTCCATTTTGATTCCCCCTTAATTATAGTCATAAATGAAAATATTGAATCTCGAAGATCTTAGTAGAAAGATTAAGGATCACCTCAAGGAAAAATTAAGATTAATGTCAGATCCTCAAGGAAAAATTGTCGATCTACCCATTCAAGGAAATTTACGTGAAGGACTTTCCTTAACAGAATATATTATTTCTTGTTATGCTGCTCGTAAAGGAGTTGTAGATACTTCTGTATGAATAGCAGATGCTGGATATCTCACACATAGACTTGTTGAAGTAGTACAACACCTCATTGTACGTAAAGTAGATTGCGGTACTATACAAGGTCTTTTTGTAAATCTTATTCAAGATCAAGAAACAATCAAAAATCAATTTGTTCTACAAACACTCATTGGGCGCGTATTAGCAAATGATGTATATATAAAGAGAAGATGTATTGCCACGTGCAATGAAGATATTGGAATTAAACTTGCCAATCAATTCTATTATTTCCAAATACAACCAATATATATATGAACCCCTTTTACTTGCAAAACTATATCTTGGATTTGTGAATTATGTTATGGTCGGAATACTACTCATAGTAACTTAATCGAATTAGGAGAAGCAGTTGGCATTATTGTAGGCCAATCAATTGGAGAGTCGGGAACTCAACTAACATTAAGTACTTTTCATACTGGTGGGGTATTTATGGGTGATATTGCAGAACATATACGAGCCCCATTCACCGAAAAAATGGAATTCAATGAAAATTTTGTTTTTCCTACCCACACCCATCATGGGCACCCTGCTTATATATGCAATAATAGTTTAGACCTGACTATTGATAATCAATATGAAGTACAATACTTAATGATTCTGCCAGAAAGCTTGCTATTCATTCAGTGGATCCACTTATCAAGTTCCCATTGAAATAAAAGAGAAAGAAGGAAAAATACTTGTGATTCGTTGGTTATTAGAGTCATCCTGAAAATGTTTTGGTCCAAATATGCAATTCAAATTAAGTTACAAAATAATGGATGTTGCCAGAGAGAAAGGCAATGCTATACGCAAGAAGGAAGAGATTCATAAAATGGCAGAATCTAATAAAGCTTTTGCGCATTACCGTTAATCCACTAACTAGTGTAAATAGATCCACAGATCTATCCCATTTTGATGAATAAAATATCCCATTTTGATTCATAAAAGAAAACTTACTTTCTCAAAATTGATACAAAAAAATTGATACAATTTTTATTGGAACAAAAATGAAAGGAAAAGAAGAATGAAAAATAAATCATAGATATAATGATAATTAGGAGATTTTAAATAAAATGTTGCTCGAATATTAATTGAAGTTAGTAACTAATGATTAGGACAAAACAAAAAATACAATTTTTATACCTTAAAATCATTTTTATGAAGGAATTTCATTTGCTTCTCTTCTATGGAAGTTCCATTTTCCTAGAATGCATCCTGATTTTCGGCCTATTTCTTCTTCTAGTAATCGATGTCATTTTTTATCAAAAAAAGACAACTTGGTTTTATTTCATCTCTTTAACAAGTTTAGTGCTAAGCATAACTTTTTTGTTATTTCAATGGAGAGAATAACCCACGATTAGTTCACTAAATTATTAAAATCAAGCAATAGACAAATTAACTCCCGAATTGATAGTAAAATCAAAATGTGTAAGTGGATCCAGTTATCAAGTTCCCATTGAAATAAAAGAGAAAGAAGGAAAAATACTTGCGATTCATTGGTTATTAGAGTCATCTCAAAAACGTTCTGGTCCAAATATGCAATTCAAATTAAGTTACGAAATAATGGATGCTGCCAGAGAGAAAGGCAATGCTATATGCAAGAAGGAAGAGATTCATAAAATGGCAGAATCTAATAAAGCTTTTGTACATTACTGTTAATCCACTAACTAGTATAAATAGATCCACAGATCTATCCCATTTTGATCAATAAAATATCCCATTTTTATCAATAAAAGAAAACTTACTTTCTCAAAATTGATACAAAAAAATTGATACAAATTTTATTGGAATGAAAATGAAAGGAAAAGAAAAATGAAAAATAAATCATTCATTCAGTTCATTCTCACAATTCTAATCTTTTTCATTTCTTCTCCTTCTCTTGAAGAACCGCTTAACAAAAATCCTTATGTGCTTCCCTATAAAAGATCGCACAGGGATAAAATACATGAAATGAAGATATAATAAAACAAATATAAATGGATAATAATAAGACAACCATGATACAAAACTTATATAATAAGTAAATTTTATATGATCTAAGCCTAAACATAGACGCATTATTTAGAATACCCCCTTTTTAATAAATAAATAAAAAATGAAAATGCATTTAAAATAATAAATTTTTGTAGAAAAATACCATGACACAATTTCTATAAATTGAGTTACTAATTTGATAAATTATAAAATAGCACTATAAATAAATAAAACTCGTTTTATTCTTATTGATTGAACCCAAATTCCTAAAGAGCTCTTCAAGACTTAACGTCAAATTCGATAGGTAGCTCATTGATTTCACTTCAATTAACCCTACATTCTGCCCCTAGCTGAAAAAAAAAGTTGATACCAAGCTCCTATATCTTTTTTTTTATAAATGTTGAGCTAAGAGTATCTTCACGTCAAAATGGTGGATGTCATAATCCACAGAACTAATCATGTCATTTAAATCACACGTTGCTTTTTACCACATCGTTTTAAGGCAAATTTTTATCAAGATTACCCTTTCTATATAAAGATGAATTTCAAAAAAAAAATGATTTTGGTTCAATGACTGATTCCTCAATTATTTCACTATCATTAGTTAGGTTATGAAATTAAATAATGAAATGATTATTTCATTGATTAAGAAGATTTCTGTATTTCTAGACAAATATATCTTAATCTATTCTATAAGATTTGGGAATAGTAGCCAACTTAGTTTTAGCTTCTCTTTTTTTTGTTTATTCACTTTTTATAGAATTACAATGCTCTACCTGTGCGAATTGCTAAAATTAATTTATTTAGGAGCAGTTGGATTGGTCCTCTACCATCATCATTGGCTGGGATTGGGATATCCACGAGATCCGGGTCACAATCTGTATCAACTAAGAAAATTGTGGGAATACCCAAAGTTCTACATTCCCGAATAGCAGTATATTCTCCTTTTTGATCGAGAATTATTACAATATCGGGTAATTTTTTCATGTATCTAATACCTCCCAGATCTTCCTGTAATTTGTTCAATTTTCTCCTGAGTATTGCTGCTTCTTTCTTCGTAAATTGATCAAATCCTCCGGTATTTTTTTTTCATTAAATTTTTTAATTTTCACATTTTGGAAATAATAGCCCAAATTAATTGATAAATAAATTGCAATACAAATACAAACCAAAAGAAGTTCTACACTATCTATACAAAGAAATTGTGTCATGAAAGTTTGAAGTTTTATATTGAAATGGTTTTAGGATTTTTTACTCAACCAAACATTACAATAAGACTCGACCAATTCCTAAATCATAGGGTTACAGATCTTCCCTTTAATTCAAAAGTAGTTTACAAATGATATTTGTGGAATCCCAATGTACAATTTTTAGAAAAGGGGGATGATTTCTGATAATAGAAGAGATTTAAGAGAAACATAAATTTTTCTAATTTTGGAGAATTTTGTTAGAACTTATAATTAGGGATTGGGAGAAGAGAACAAAAAATTATCCAAATCAAGATCTCTATATATCCCCCCCAACCTCTCTCCCCATGGACCTTTCTTTATTTGGCTCTTCCATATCCTCTTTATTTCTCTCTATATCTCATACACATATACAAGAATGAATCTCTCTCTCTCTCTCTCTCTCTCTCTCTCTCTCTCTCTCTCTCTCTCTCTCTCTCTCACACACACACACACACACACACACACATTTATCATCACTCTTTATGACTCCCACTCTATATATATTTAATCTACTTCTCTTTGTTTTCCTCAATATATCTCTTGCTTTTTAAATCTCTCATCAATACACGTACCTCCTTATACTAATATCTTTCTACCAATGTATCTCATTTCCATCATTGCCTATCTTTGTGTCTCTTACATGACTCTACTTTCTTATATTCTCTATATATACATATATAATCTCTCTCATTATACATCACTTGATATATATTTATCTTCTTACCATTATGTTTAACTCTCATTCGAGTTAAGATGAGATCTTCCCCTTACCATCAATAGGTCAAACTAGCGCATTTACAACTCGACCTAAATAAGCATCACTTACTGGTAGCTGAGCAATTTTTCCTATTGCTCTCATGGAACTACCCTCTTGTATCATCAAACCATCACCCATTAATACAGCTCCAACATTATATTATTCAAGATTTAGGGCAATACCTACTGTACCATCTACAAATTCTACTAATTCCCCTGGCATTACTTTATCAAGACCATGAATGCGAGCAATGCCATCTCCTACTTGAAGTACAGTGTCAATATTAACAACCTTGACTTCTTTATTATATTGTTCAATCTATTTACGTATCATACTTCTGATTTTATCGGGTCAAATAGTTACCATTAACACTAGTTAATTCTCTTTTGAAAAATAAGACCTAGTATATATATAGAATGTTAATCAGTTATGTTTTTCATGCCTAGAAGCAAGTCGTTATTATGCTCGATCGTACATAAATGTAACTCACTATTCAGACAATTATTCAGAGTTCCTAGAGCTCTTTGGACAGCTTGGCAAGAAATTTGTTTTCGAACCTGTTCAATTACTCTTTGTTGTTACAATTGAACAGTTTCATTCTTTAAATTTTCTAATTGTTTCAAATTAACAGAAGCAACATTGATAAGATCCTCTTTTTCTTGTTCTATTTGAGAGTATCCATTTTCTCAAATTTCATGCACTCGCATTTCTACTTCCCGTAAGTGAGCTCGGGCTTGCTCAAGCTGATTAGCAACTCCTTTGCATAATTCTTGAGAACTCTAAATATTAATCACTATTTTGTGTTCATGGTTATCTAATAAATTACTTAATGAAAGTAGATTATCTATTCATAAGTTGAACGAATAATCTCTTTCCAAACCGAACACAAATCTTTCGATTCTTTTCTCTTTCCCGCTCGGCTTTTTTTTACCAAGCCTACCCTTTTTGTTCATATTATGTAAATAAAAAAAAAAAAAAATCAATCTATCAAAGACCAAAATCTACGAAGGGCTCTTTTTCCAAAAGGGGTTTTTCGTTATCAACTAAGTTGTAGTTTTTTCTTTTCGTATTTTTTTTCTTGAATAAATTTGCATTTGTGTAGGTCATCGGTTCCACATTTAAACCCCAAAAATTGTATTGGATGGGAGATTAGGACTATTTTTCAGTAGATAGATTGAATAATTCCATTGATATGAATGTTATATATCGAATTAACCTCCAACTATGCCTTTGAACCCATCTCATATTAGCAGAGCGGTTGAAAGAGTACCATTTTTGCTTGGACTTCAAGCAATTTAGCTTTAACCATTCTAAATATTTTCTCGTATTGGTTGGGATTGGTCAAAAATTTCCCAATCAATTACGAAATGCTATAGTTCTTCCATATTGATTTTTTGCCCTTTTAGAAGTAATTCGTTGAGATCATGCACTTTTCTATCTACAAAATGTAGTTGGTTGGATCCATCTAGATTATTCAAATATACAACTTGCACACACTCCCTTTCCGAAATAGGTTAGTACACCAAGCACCACACTAAGATTTAGTATATTTTTTTCTAAAATATTGGTATTTAACCTGAAACCCTCAGCGGAGGATTAAAAAATTAGGGAAATGAAAGAATCAGTTACATTTTTCATACGCTCTCCCCTCATAGATAAGGATACTTTTACAAAGTTTTTTCTCTGACTTGATTCATTCTAGGTAAACAGATTTCAAGTACTTAGTAAGTCCCAGGTCTTGCATAATGAAAAATAAGGGTATAATAAAAAAAATTTGCTCAATCTATCTACTTCTCCAAGTGTCGCAAGTCTTTCTGACCAAAACAAATGATGTATAAGTCTATTATTTTGGATCAGCCCCTCCCCTATTGGATGAACAAGAAAATTGATAAAGGGGGGTCCTTAAAATCCCGAAGGATACAGATTTTAGTCTCTGAGATTAAAAAAATGGATTAGCAAATAAAAATGCTAGAGCTACAACTAATCCATAAATAGTTAAAGCTTCCATAAAAGCTAAACTTAGCAATAAGGTACCTTGTATTTTACCCTCTTCCTCTGGTTGTCTCACAATACCTTCAATAGCTTGTCCCGCAGCAATGCCTTGACCAATGCGTGGTCCAATAGAAGCAAGGTCTATGGATAATCCAGCAGCAATAACAAAAGTAGCAAAAATCAAAGGATTCATGGTAATCTCCTCTTAGATTTAATAATGATGGATAATATGATAGTTTTCTCTATTGATTTGATTGTTCACGTTCAACTAGAGAACAATTTCTTTTCTTTGAAAACAACTCAATTTTGATTCGATGAAATGGTGTTAAAAAATTATCTGATAATACAAAATAGGTAAATCCTCTACCCTTATATTATATCCTTTTTTAGATTCAATATTCTATCTCTAATTCTTTAGAGATAGAATATATAGACAAACTATGTACATAAAACGTATCCCTTCGAGTCATTGCTCGAAACCGAGATACACACATAGTTTAATAAACTAATTCCCATTAGTAAACCTATTAATATTATTAATGTAGATATGAATCTACAAATATGATCTATTCTATCTATCGATTTCATCGACGGGTGAGGTGATCCTTAATCTTTCTACTAAGATCTTAGAGATTTAGTATTTTCATTTATGACTATAATTAAGGGAAAATCAAAATGGAAAGAACATTTAACATTTTATAAATATAAATGAGCAAATTATTATGAATTTGAATTAAAAGACTAAGTCCAATTAACGAAATTAATGATGACCCTCCATGGATTCTCCTATATAAGTTGCGGCTAGAGTTGCAAAGATTAGAGCTTGAATGCCACTTGTAAATAATCCTAGGAACATTAAAGGTATAGATACCACTAAAGGTACTAAGGAAACAAGAACGAAAACTAGCAATTTGTCAGCTAATATATTTCCAAAAAGCCAAAAACTAAGTGATAGAAGATAATTAACTATCAATTGCTGATATCTTGCGTAGCGTAATCATGTCTACCTCTCATTCCCTCTAGATCTCTCTCCATATCTTCTTCTCTATATTTCTATCCTTATTTATCTCTAATTGTATCCTTCTCTCTTCTCACTTACTCCTTTATCTATTTATATGCATGTCTTCTACCTCAAAATATACTTATATATTCACCTCTCTCCCTACTCTCTATCACATTTTGTATCCATCCTTATCACTCTATATCACTTAATTAATATAAAATTCTCCCTTTTAATATATTAATTTATATATATCCCTCCTTATACTCTAACACCCTATAGCCTATATGTCTTACACTTTTCCTTCTCTTCTAGTTCTCTCCCTCCATCCACTCTCTTGTCTCCTCTAGCCATCTTTTTCCCTATACCCAAAATCTACTCTCTTGTCTTGAACTTGGCCATCATAGTGTAGATAGATTCTTCCACTATGTTTTGTTGCTCCCTTGATAATTTATTAAAATCAATGGTCTTTAACCTAGTTAAATCTAAATTATCCCTAATGTTGTAACAAACATTTTCAAGATCAAATTTGGTGGTGTGACTTACCACTCTGAATATCTTATTGTCAGATTTTGTTCTCTCTTCATTTGACTTTGGGGGTGCAACATATTTCTTCTTTCCTTTTTTGTTGGCCCTCCTTTCTGTGTAGCTTTAAGGTGCTTCTCTTGTTCCGTTGCAACTTTTGTTGTTTCCCTTGTGTTTGCCCTTGTGGTAGGCTTGGCTGGGCTCAGCTTAACTACTTTCTTCTTCCCTTTGGGTTGTGCAGTAGGCTATTTTTGTGCCTTTCTCTTCTTGGGTTCAATGTTAGGTGCTTCCTCCTTGGAACCTTCTTCTTCCTCTACATCCTCACCAATGCCTTGGGTCAGTGCTAATGGTTCTTGTCCTTGTTCTTCTTCATCATCATCAGCTTCTTCATCTTCTTCTTCTTCAACAGTACCCTCACCAAATTTAGTCTTTAACTTCTTCACAAGTTTTTCATTTTTCTTCAATGTGGAGGAAGTTTTCAGCTCCATATCCACTTTTGATCTTACCATGTCATAAGTCCTAAAATGTGGTGCACTTTTACGTACTTCTTCTACTAACAATGTGGTTATAGCTATCAATGCCTCATATATGTTTATCTCATATCTAAGAGGTCTTAACCATCTAACCCTTGGTATGGCTTCTTTAATATAGGCATAATCAATATCTACAAGAAAACATACATCATTTACATGTTTTTCTACCAATGAAATAGGTATCCTCAATCTTTGTTTCATGAATTTGTTGAAATCCTCAAAATAACTTGTCATAAGAGTTTCAAAATTAGCTCCCATTTTTTCAATCTATTCATTTACTTGAGCTACTATGGACCTATTAGTTTTCCAGCTAACTTTACCAAAGGATAGAAATTCATTATCTCCATAGAAAAATATACAAATCAAAATTGCACCAAATTTGCATTATGCTCCCTTAGTTCTCCTTATTGTTGCTAAGTTCTCATTGATTTATTGCAATTGCAATTTTGCAAGATCATAAGCATGATCGTTCTTAACTAATTTATAGCCAACATCTACTGCAATGCAAGGTACACTGTTAAGTCCACTAGATTGATAAAACTTTTGAGAAATAACCCTAATAGAAAAGTCAATAAGAGGGTCTTGGATAGTATATATAGTCATTCCTCTTTTGTTCCATTTCTCTCATGTATTCTTCTCAATTGCTTCCTTGGAGTCACTTCTAAGGGTCTTGGTCCAATCTAGGATTGGATACCTTATTACCCTATGAATGATCCTCTTTGATATCTTTATTGGGCCATCCTCTAACCATAAATTTTCATTTTGAATCCTGCTGAGCAAAATTCTAATCTGTTCCATTCTGAAGAAAGTGGGGAACTCTAGGGCACAAGTTAAACCCTTCCATTTAATGATTTGAAATTCTTCCTTAAAAACTCCATTTTCACACAACCTATCACATGCTTCTCTCATTTCCATGTCCCCAATAACAGCAATCTTATAGTTGTAAGACTTCCTAACATCCTAGACCATAACTACCTTAGGAAGAATAATAGATAGGGCTTTGGCTGGGTCATTTTTGTATGCCACTTCAGGGATTAGTTAGAAATTAGGTTGTTTTACTTCATTTGACACTAATTGGATCTCAAATGGATCCTTCTCCTATGGTTACCTAGAACTAGAGGCCATTTCTTCCATCTAGGGTTTTAAACACGAAGAAATTTAAAAACTACGTGGCTCGACACTAGTGTAAATACCTTAAAATTGATGAAACTAAGTTGAATCTCTATTGTAATTGGCTCAAATGTTGTATTATTTTCTTGGAATTCACTCTACTCTCTTCTTCAGTATTGCTCTTTGTTTGTGATGAATAAAAATGGCACAAAATGTGATCATATACCCTTATTTTGCAACATTTAATGCTTAGTGTGATTACAGCTATCCAGTCAGCTTCTTAAGCATTTCTACATTACTCAACTTCCACTAAAGTATCCCTCAATTAGCTTCTACTACCAACTTGGTTGCAACTAATCATTTGGCTTCTACTAACTTTGGCAATCATCTCAACATGTATTGAAATTTTAATCGGCATCTGAGGACAACTTTTCTTACTTGGCAATACTGGTGAGAACTTGAAGTTTTAACTTTACATCTCTCTCCATGGTAATCTATCCTTTTTAGTACTTGTTTATCTTGGAATTGATGTATGATAAAGCTTTTTATATCAATCCCACATACCTTTTTTTTTTCTTAGTTAGTTGAAGTGTGACCACTTGACCTTTTGGGTGAAGTGATCCCCTCATTTGATGTACTGCTTCCATCTTTCTTCTTCCATGTCTTAATAGTTTCTCCTCTAATGTGTTCAACATCTACCTTTCCTTTTCCTTTGTTGAACTCTAAGTTAGGTGACTTTGACCTTGTTGAGAAATTCTTGTTGATATGACTAGTCTTCAAACAATTGAAACATGTGGTTTGGTTGAGCCATCTACTATAGTCTCCACTGAAATGTGTTCTTATGCAATTTTTAGGGATGTGCCCATATTACTAATAGTAGTGATAGCTATACCTAGTGTTTTAGTCCTAATTATAGTGATATCCATGATTATTTTCCCTTTTTGGCTGATAAGGTGTCCATATAGGCTTTGATGTGCACTGAAAAGCTATATGTCCACACTTCTTGCAATTGTAGCAATGACCTTCGAATCTTGGTGTTCTGATAGTTCTAGTCTTGTAGTTATGAGTTTGATGTCCTTTCTTGCTGCACTTGTAATAGTGACCCATATTTTTAGGTTTTTCATGCTAATGATTAATCTTGCTCCTACATACATTAGAGTTATGTCCTTTTCTAACACAAAAATGACAAGTAGGTTTAGTGTTCTTACCTTTGTGACCTATTTCTTCTGCAGTCTTGGATGATTCTCCTTTTTTAGTGCTAGTGTATCCTAGTTCTGAAGTATCATTGCTAGCTCTTGGTGATCTTAGTAGCTATTTAAAGTACCTGATGGCCTCATTAGGTTTTTTGAGGCTTTCTGCAATCTCCTTCTCTCTTTTCAAATCATTTTGTAGTTTTTCATTTTGCATCTTTAGTGAGGAGATCTCAATGTCCTTAACACTCAATTCATGATGTGCATTCATCATCTAACTTAGGGTGCCTAGCTACATGTTTGAAATTCATGCAAGCTCAATTA
The DNA here is from genome assembly GCA_028749045.1 of Cupressus sempervirens. Classification (NCBI taxonomy): domain Eukaryota; kingdom Viridiplantae; phylum Streptophyta; class Pinopsida; order Cupressales; family Cupressaceae; genus Cupressus; species Cupressus sempervirens. Next base: position 730,560,738 of record CM053787.1, on the reverse strand, counting down.
ACTTTTCTTCCAATTTCTTGGCAAGATTTCTCTTCTCATCTTCTAGCATAGCCTTATCTTCAATGGCTTTTTTCTTATGTTCAATTACTTCACAAAGCATCATGGCTTGTGATTCTTGTTCAATCTTGAGTATTCTAATCTCTTCTACTTGAGCTCTATTAATCTCCATCAGATCTGCTATTGTTGCATCAAACTCTTTGGAATTTTCATTTGTAAACAATTTTTAGGTGTCAATCTCCTTGTACTGTGTGTCATTCTTAGCTATGGCAATCTCTCTTCTTCTCTTTAAGGATTTTCTCAATTATTCTCTTGCTTCTTCCAAAGTATGTAGAGTGAGTTGTATATCAATCACCTAGTTTTCTATGACCTTTGCAACTTTTTAGACTTCCATTTCAAGATCTTTTCTCCGAGCTATAAGGATCCTCCTTGAGAGAACTTGGCTCTGATAGTAATTGTTGGAATTTACAAATGGGAAGATTTACATCTAAGAGGGGGGGATGAATCAGAAGTAACTAACTTTAACCTTTTAAAACATTTAGTTGAGATCATTCATATGCATCTACCATATCTATAAAAGTAAAAATATCCATGAAAATAGATAACACAAGATTTTGGTAATCCAAAAACCCTCCAAAATGAGAAAGTAAAACTAGGGTGAGGATAACACCCACAAATTATCACTACAACAAATGTAACTATTTAAGGTTACAAAGTTTCACCACTTCCAATAATCTACCCTATGAAAGGCCTATGTTATTAAAGACTTTACACCCTGTTAAAAGTGGCCTAGTTAAAGGATTTAGAAACACTCACTTGGAATGTTACCATGTTAAAGGATTTAGCACCTTGTTTAAAGGCTTACAACATGGCTGTTAGATCAACCTATTATCATAAGATTTTTATTCCTAATATAATGGCTACAGAGTATTAGAATGTATTGACCTAATGACTAACAATCTTTAATTGTTGATTCCATATCCTTGTTCTGCTCAATTTGATCTGATCCTTCTTGATCTGATATGTCTCTGCTCAAAGTGTTGATGTTCTATTCTAAACAACTGAATTCTACAATGTTGTTCTTCTTTCTTTAAGTCTTTTACACCCTTTTGAACTTCACTAGCATTCTCCCATATGACTCTCTTACACTCGCACACACGAATTATGGGGTATCAACCTCCTTTTAAAGGTTTCAAAGCCTTAGGGTTAGGTATGAATCTACGATCAGTATCCATCATTCTTTCTTGCTCAAATCTTTACACTTTTCTTATTGGTTGCATGCTTTCTCCATTTTTCTTATTGGCTGCATGTTGATTACATAGGGAATCCAAAAGATTCAATCTAATCTTTAAGATCCTTCAAGATTCATCTTAAGTTGGCTCAAAAAAAATGCTTCACATCTGAGTTTGTAAAGGCACAAACTCTATGTTGATTCTATATTACTCAGCACTTACTAATTGCCAGTGCTCAGCACATATAGGATTTTTGTCTCGCTCAGCTCCTATAGTAACTCTATCTTTCTCAGAATCTATACTTTTCTCAACACCTATAGTGACTTGGCATCACTTAAAACTCAGCACTTGAATCTTGCTTGACACCTGAAGTTCACTCAACACCTATTGAATTTTTGACTCAGCATATACTATAGCTCAACATTGGTATCATAGCCAAGAGAAGCTCTATAGAATTTAGACTTCTCTCAAGGTACAACTTTTTGAAATACATCAGTTGAATTAATCTTTGTATCAATCTTCTCTAACTATAGTCTTCCCTCTTGAAGAGCGTGATAGATGAAGTGAAATATGGTTTCTATATGCTTTGTGCAACTATGGATAGATGAAATTTTAGCCAAATGAATGACACTTCTGCTGTCTAGAAATACAGTAAAGTTGGTTCTCTAAAATCCTTGCTCTTCAACCAATCATTGTAACCACATCAGCTCTTTAGCCCCCTTAGTAAGAGCAATATATTTGGCCATGGTAGAGGAAAGAGTAACAACTTGTTGCTTATGAGAAGTCAAGCTAATTGTTGCCCAAACAAAAGTAAACACATAGCTTGTTGTAGACCTCCTTTTATCTAAATCTCTAGCCATATCAAAATCATCATATCTTCGAATATAAGTGGTCTTAGTGTTAAAACATAAAACATGAGAGGAACTGTCTCTCAAATACCAAAAAATCTATTGAATTTCTTGCCAATGAATTTTAACTAGATTATTCATAAAACCACTTACAACTCCCACTTCATAAGAAAGATTTGGAAGCATGCTAACCATTGCATATATTAAACTCCCAGTTGCTGAAGAATAAGGAATACCATCCATCTCATGTTTTTATTCTAGAGTGGAAGGACAGATATTTGAAGACAACAAAAAATGATCAGCCAACGGAGTGGCAAAAGATTTAGCATTTTTGTAATGTCCCCACTACTAAGGAAAATAATACCTACAAAATCAATGTCATTCAATAATACCTACAAAATCAGAATTTAAACAATAATAAAATATAATTCACTATTCTACCCTCTATCCTAACCCAACCTTAAATATGTCTCCATATCAAGATTAATAACACTTTTGAGGATCCCTGGTTACTATTTCATCTTCTATGAAGCACTCCCTTTAAGGTCCTTCCTAGAAGAGATATTCTCTCTCCAAGGCCCTTGACAGATATGCATATGTTAACATCTATGAAATATTCTACCCTTATAACCATGTTAAGATCACTCTGTTCCTAGCGGGACCCTTTTGACCTTAAATTAATAAGATCACTCTCTTTCCACCAAACTTTTTTGATCTTAATAAACAACCATTATTTTCTTATATATAAGTAATACTTCAAAATAGATTATGCTATCTTAATAACTCATCATATATTAACACATAGTATCTTTGCCTTGGTGAGATGGTCCATATTGACCTTTAAATTATTCATACCTTTTATGTATGGGTGGATTTGATTGGTGGAACTATACTCTATGTAACTATATATCCTTGACTTCCTTGATTCCTTTGTTTGATAGCTCTGTACCATAATTGTCTTGTCTAGTAAATTGGGATGTAGTCAATGATTGAGTGTGATCTCTGAAGTGTGTCTAGGTTGCATATGGCCTAGTGGATGGTTGGTGTGAACTCTCCTTGATATATGTTTTGAATGTGCACAACCTCCTCCTTGATTGCCTCTTCTGATTTTCTTTCACTGTCTTCTTGTCCACCATATTTTATATGCTCGAATCATTTAATGGGCAGCTCTAGTACTACTGTAATGGGCTTTGATACCATTGTATTGGGAACCTACCAATTATATCTTCGTGAAACACTTTACAAGCAAGCTCTGATACCACTTTAATGGGCACCCTGGAAATGCCCAAAAATTGAACCAACTACTTAAAGTGATTTTAATGACTTTGCATAGATTTCAATCCACATAACATGAACAAGAAGGAATTTATGCTAATTTAAGATTAAACCAATGTTGAAATAATAGTAGTTCTTAAAATGATGAAATTAAGTACAAAGCAATGTATTCCAAAGGCCAAACCCAAAGTAATGATGTCTAGAATGTCATAAGAGAGGATGAAAGTCCTCTAATGCCAAGAACATAATTGTGCATCCAAGTTACTATCAAATGCAGTTCACCATCATTTGATGCTAAATAATGATATTCTCGCCCATATTTATCCTTTTCCTTCATCTTTCTAGAAGGAACTAAAAAATTAATTAATTGTAAGTGCTAGAAGCTTCCTCCTTCCAATAATTAATGCAATCTCTAAAAACTCCTCTCTTGCAATACAATAATTGATTGTGCTTCTAGAAAATTAAATTACTAGAGGCTTCCACCTTTCCAATAACTAATACACACTCTAGAAGCTTCTCCCTTGTAATACAATAATTAATTGAATTAATTAAATACAAAGTCATCTTTTAATTTTTAATTTTAATTCATTTAATGACTTTATAAGAAATCAATGATTGAGTGTGATCTTTGAAATGTGTCTAGGTTGCGTATTTCCTGGTGGATAGTTGGTGTGAACTCTCCCTGATATATGTTTGGAATGTGCACAACCTCCTCCTTGATTGCCTCTTTTGATTTTCTTTCACAATCCTCTCATCCACCATATTTTATATGCTCAAATCATAAGTGATGTGACTCCTCATAGGGAGTTGTGGTTTTTAAATTTGGATTTAGTAATTAGGTTTTTAATTAAATGAATTCATATTTACAGTATTCTAGATTCTACATCATGACTCATCATTAATTTCATAATCTTTTATAATAATGGGTTACCTTGTAATTATAATGCAAAGTTATAAGAAATTTTATATAATTTCAACTTTACAAAAAAATCTCATCTACAAAGATCTCTATAAGATATATTATAATGTATTTTTATAAGATATATTATAATGTATCTTTATAAGATATATTATAATTACAAAGATTTGGTAATATTTTATTTAATCAAGGCTCATTTTAGTCCTTCCTTCTCAAATTTTCTTGTCCTCAAGCAACTTAGTCATTTCTTTATTTTCCCATGTAGCATCTTCCTCAGGTAGGTTCTTCTATAGAATTTGGAATTCAGTAATGGTTCTATTTCTCATTCTTTTCTCACATGTGTCTAGAATAACTTCTGGTATTAGAATGAGTTGACCTTCATCATCCAAGGGGGGTAACTCTTCACATGGAATTACTCTTTGTTCTAAAGCTTTTTTGAGAAGGGAAACATGGAATGTGTTATGTATCTTATTATTTTGGCAAAGTTTGAGCTCATATGCTACTTCGTCAATCCTTTTTAGTACTTTATAGGGTCTTTAGAATCATGGCTTCAGCTTCTCAACTCAATTTTTTTTTTATTGATGTTTTTTTGTATGGTTGTAATCGTTAGAATACTTGATCCCCAGCTATAAATATTCTTTCGATTCATTTCTTATATACATAGAGTTTTTGTTGATTGTGTGCTTCATGGAAGTTTTCTTTTAGGGTTTTAATGATGTCCATACTCCATTTAAAAAAATATTGTGCTCCTGTTACTAAACTTTCTTGTATTATTAGGTTCTCAAAAGACATAATTTCATATCTGTAGAGGATTTTAAAGGGGCTCATTCCTATTGGCATATGGTGAGTAGTATTGCAGCAATATTCTCCTAAATGCAACAACTTAATCCAAGCACTTTGATGTCCAGTAATGTGGTTCCTAAAATAACCTTCTAATCATTTATTGATGATTTTTGTCTATCCATCAGTCTGAGGATGATAACTTGTGCTAAGAGTTAGGGTTGTGCCTGCTAAATGAAAGATTTCCTTCTAGAACATACTAAGAAACTTGATGTCTCTATCACTTATAATATTTTGAGGGAGTACATAGAGTCTAAAAATATCTTTTAAGAATAATTCAGCTAGGTAGTGTTTTTTGTATTCCCTTGAGATGGCAAAAGAATGTGCATATTTTGTAAGTCTATCTATGACCACAAATATGTTGTCTTTTCCTTGGATCTTTGGAAGTCCTATTATGAAATCCATTGATATGCTTTCTCATTTTTTATTTGGAATGGGTAATGGTTGTAGTAACCCTATAGGGTATTGCAATTTCACTTTCTTCCATTCATACGTTATACATTATTGTACATATTTTAGTACATCTTTCTTTAATTCCTTTCAAGAATATTTCTGTCTATTATGCTTGTATCTTTTGTAGTATCCTTAATGACCTGCTAATGAGTTGTCATGATATTCTTTAAATATTTTTCTTTTAATCTTTGATTGTGGGGCTAAATGTACCCTTCCTTTGTAGATGATCAAGCTATCCCAAACTTTGAAATCTTCATTAGGTAATTTTCCTTTCAATATTTCTTATGTTTGAGGATCCTTTGTGTATTCTTCTATAATCTCTCCCTTCTAGTCCTTGCTTATGCTATAGATATTATTGATATGGGATCTTCTCGAGAGGGTATCCACAACCTCATTATTAATGCCCTTAATATTTTCTATATCAAAATCATAAGCTTGGATTCTGCTAACCCACTTTTGTTGTCGATCATTAAGATCCTTTTGATTTAAGAACAATCTTAAGCTATTATAATCTATTTTTACAATGAATCTTCCACAAACTAAATACTTTGGGTACTTTTATACAGCATGCATGATGGCTAACATCTCTTAATCATATACTGAGTAATATTTCTCCACTTCAGTGACCTTACAAATTTCAAAGGCTATTTCATGTCTTCCTTGCATAAGTACTGCTCTGATTTCTTCTCCTAATGCATCACATTATAGTTTGAAAGGTCTACTGAAATTTAGAATAGCTAGAACAAGGCAAGTACACATATTTTCTTTGAGTTTTTCAATCAGATATGTCATTTCATGAGAATGCTCCTTTTTTTGTTAAATCAATGAGGGGTGATGAAATTTTTAAAAATGTCTATAGTAGCTACATAACCCAATAAACCTCCTTAGTTGGGTTAGGGTTTTGAGTCTTGGCCACTCCTTGATATCTTTGATTTTTTTTCATCCACACTTACTCTTTTTGAACTAATTTTGTGTCCCAAGTATATAATCTCTTTTGATTTGAATTCACTTTTTGACATTTTGGCATATAATCACTCTGTCTCCAAGATGTTTAAAACCTCTTCAATATGTCTCAAATGTTCTTCCCACGATTTACTATAAATAATCATATCATCAGAAAATATGAGTAGAAATTTTCTCAATTGTTGCTGAAAGATGTGGTTCATACAATATTGAAAGGTTGTTGGCACATTGGTGAGACCAAATGGAAGGACTAGAACTTCAAAATTCTCATCGTGGCACCTAAAAGTAGTCTTTGGAATGTCTTCCTTCTTCATTCTTGTGTGGTGATACCCATACCTTAGATCATTTTTTGAGAAGTAGCATGCTTCATGCAATTCATCCATTAATTAGTCAATCCTTGATATGGGATACCTATTCTTTATGGTTTTTTTATTTAGGGCCTTTTAATCTATGCACATCCTCATGGTACCATCTTTCTTTTTTACTAATATTGTACAGGAGAAGGAAAGGGGTTATTTCTAGGTTGAATGTGGCCCATTTCCAATAATTCTTGAATTGTCTTTTCTATTTCTTATTAAACTTTCTAGGGTGTCAATATGGAGTTGTTATCATTGGTTTCACCCCTTCTTCTAGTTCAAAGTTTTCAAACCCTCTTTTCAAGGGAAGTCCAATAGGAATTTCATCAAAAACCCTTTTGTACCTTTTTAGTATTAGTTTGATATCTATATGAACCTTTTATCCTTGTGGATTTGATTTGTCCATTACTAAACATTGTGCAATCTATTCATCTTGGTTATGACTAAGTATTTTGGTCATTTCTTACAAGAGACTACCTTTGGAGAAGAGTCTAGTAACCCTTTAAGTGTAATTTCCTTCCATTCATGTTTGAAGCATATTTTTGAATTAGGACTATCCATTATGAACTGCCCTAAAGAGTTTATCCATGGCATTCCTAAGATAGTATCATTTTGGATATTCATTATATAAAAGTTCCTTTTTATAGTGTGCCCTCCTAGGCTAATTTCCAATTGGGCTACAATAGTGGTACAATAGTCTATTGAACCATTTTCAAATGCTACTTTGAATCCCTTGAACTCTTTAATTTTTAGCTAGATGTCTTCCAAATATCTCTTTTTATATACAGAATTAAATAATGGTTTCTCAATTTGGAAGTTTAATTTGTGGGACAATTTGTATGTGTTGAGATAAATAAAAGATATTGAAATTAAAGTAAAACTGAATCAAAAGATGAAAGAGTAGACACATAGTTTATAGTGGTTCATCTAGTTAATTTGGATTACATCCACTCTTCAAGCATGGAAATTTCACTTCCTCAGATAGAGGATATGATCAACAACATGGTATGGTTTGTTGCATTACAATCCACCAGTAAGAAAACATTGCTCCTTCTTGAATATTATTATTCTTTCTCCCTCTAGATGTCTTTTGATCATGCATAATAATTATTTCTTTAATCTAATATTTCTCTGTATTTGTCTTCTTACCAAGCAGCTTACCTTTGATACGTAAAGCCTTTGAAGAGAAAACATATCACCTGTGCAATTCACAGATCTCCTCGTCACACTTCTTTTCAAAATGATCCTAAGAATATCTAGAGGATTTGGTTTAAAGTTCTCCCTTAAGCATTTTCTATTGGCTAATGAATCTTATGAGTGAATTCATTTATTTGTACATTGGGAGGTATAAATTATTCAATAACAATGAAGAGGAGGCTATTGTTTGAATGTTAATAATGCAACTTGAAAAAATTAAAATTAAAATAAAATCACACTGATCAACTGTAAAAATGTCCAAGCAACTAAATTCTCTCTATAAAACATATCTTATAATATCTTATGGAAGGAGGCAAACATACCTGTGCACCATTCTCAATAGTAGCGATACAAACATCTCTGACTGCGCCTTCTTTTCATGTGTTGCACCACTGGAACAATTAACCCGTGTGAACTAAATTTCATAGATCCAACTAATTGTGAGCACAATTCTGTTAGAGGATATGTACTCAACTTCATGCTTACAAAGTCTTAGTGTTTTATTACTGTTTGTCTACATTCTTGGATGGTTTTTCTGCCTTCCTCCGCCCCTCTTAATATTCATGATGGTGTACATATTAGAGATAGAAGATGGTATTTGCAATGAAGGAGTTTATAATATATCCGACATGCAAAATGAGACTGAAGGAGAATTTGAAGGCTGAAATGGTACTCATCATGACAATCAAAAAATCTCAGAAGAGGAAGTTGAATTGGAGCCTCTTTATTCCTCCCAAAAAATTGAGTGCTCTGATTCTCTGCAAATGGAAGAGATAAAAGCAATGGAATGCAAACTAGCTACTAGCAAGGATGATGACTCGAAACCCACATAATTAATATATTCATGCTTTTTTCATTTGTATCATTTGAATGATTACCTTACAAAGATCTCTCTCTTTGTACATTTTAACACTTCATTTCTTATATTTTGCAGTTTTCAGAATTGCTCAAATTTTTGAGAAATAGAGAGAGAGCATAAATGAAGGCTAAGTGTTGGTCACTCTCAAGGGTGACTCCTGACAAGTTGCATCTGTGATATAATGTCTTTTATGTTTTCTTCTACTGCTCGTTTACTAATGTAAAGTTGCATCTGATAATGTGTTCGCTATTCTACAACTTCATCTGATCATTTTGTATTAGCTCTGCACGTCTAATATGTCTTGGAAAACATTTCAAAAAATCTTATTTTAGAGTGGTTATCAAATGATGTTTAGTAATTATCAGTGATGATTTTACTAATAAGATTAAAATTTAAATAATACTTTTTATATTTATTTAGATAAACTATTTTATTTTATGATGTTTTGGTCTTGCATTGAAGGAAACTTGATTTTTCATGGCCTCTTTGTGAGCCATTTTTTTAGTCCAAACATCTACTGACAGTAATTTATAATTTAAATGAAATTGTTAATACTTATAAACACTTCATATTTTTATCATTAAGTATAATTCATTCTATTAAATTATTTGAACTAAAAAATTAATTTATAGATTATATTTTTAATTTTTAAAATCTAACTTTTGTCATTATCCATTCTAATTGATATTGATAATTATATTTTTAGGGAAAGTGTTGACTCTCTCTCTCACAAAAGATATAGAATAGAACAATTGTCCATTTCTTCATTCTATTCAATGCCTTTCTATGTGCACTTAATTGTATATAACTTTAGTTTTAATGATTCAAATCTCTAATGTAAACCTCCCACATTGAACATCTAAAAAATAAAAATATAATTTATTGTTGTAATTGGTTGACTCATCAAAACTTGATTTTTAATAGATTAATTGAAAGCCTTTCAATTTCAATATTAGTTTTGAAGAAGTGATTTTATAGATTTTAGAAATTAAGTGTTAGAAATGAGTACCTTCAATCTTTGATATTTACCCATTATTAACGAATATGTTGATGGAGTGTAAGGTCTAAATTTGTTCATGTACTCAATTTCTCACTTTTTAATTTACAAAATTAAATAATGGTTGCACAATTTGGAAGTTTAATTTGTGGGCAATTTTGAGCTAATATAGAAAATAGTCTGATATGTAAGGAAGCAAAGGTGTGTGAAATCACTTCCTACGCTAATCTTTGAGAGGAAAATTATGCAAATCAAAGTAACTATTGCAAAGATCTCAAGAAATGCATAATAACATAATCAAAATAAAAAAGAACACACAACACAGTGATTACCATGGGGAAACCCTTCTGGGAGAAAAACCCCACCCTCTAAAACTCGCACAATGTATTATCAAACCAAGATGATTACAATACACTTGCAATGCAAGTTCTTACAAGAGTGCATCACCACAACTCGAACTTGGAGAGACTCCTTCTAGCACCAATCTTGCAAACTGAACTCAATTACACAAACACCTCCCCAAGCCCTCATTTTATAGTGATTTTACAACTTGGAAACCACTTATGGTTTTACAAAACCATGAGCAAAACTACCATGCCACATGTTACCCATTTTTGACATTTACATTTCCAATACGGAAAAACAACCAGGTTAAAAATAGTAATCCCGTCCACAATTTTGTCTCTTAGTCTAGACCCCCATAAAAGTCACAAAATGAGTCATCAAGGCTCTAAAAATAGCCTACCTATACTCTACTAAAGACAAGACTCATTTAACAACTCACTAACCACTTTCCAATGCAGAAACAAGTGGAAAATTCCCACAAACTAATTCTAGAATTTTCCAAGAAAAGATTGCAAGGTTGAGACACATGTTTCTCAACATTCTCCCACTTGTCGAACACCTTGCAAGAGTCAGGGGATCTAAAATATTATGGACTTAATTGCTAGGGGCCGAGAGGCCCATAGACTCTGAACACCATCTGAATTTCTCTATACTCATGGGCTTAGTTAATGCATCAGTAACATTCATCAAAGTCTCTACCTTTTCCAGTTTCACCTTGCCATCCTTGACCATATCTCTCACAAAATGATATTTTACATCAATGTGCTTGTTCCTCACATGAAAAGTTGGGTTCTTCGCTAGGCAAATTGCACTCTAGCTATCACTATAAATTATCACTGCACCCTATTTGAACTCTATATTTGAATACAATCTGTTTAGCCAGATGGCTTCTTTGTAGGCATGAGTAGCTGCCATATACTTTGTCTTAGTAGTGGACAAAGTGACCACAGCTTGTCACTTACTCATCCAACTAATTGCACCACCAAATAATGTAAACACATATGCACTGGTGGATCTTCTTCTATCAACATCACCAGCCCAGTCTGAATTCACGTAGCCTCGAATATCCAAGGAATGCTCACTTCCTGTTCCATGAAAACATATTGAGTACTCTGAGGTACCCCGCAAGTATCTGAAAACTATTTTTACTGCATCCCAATGTGCTCTTCCTGGATTAGACATATAATGGGAAAGTACTCCCACTGCTTGGGCAATGTTTGGTCTTGTACAAACCATAGCATACATCAAACTTCAAATAGCACTCTGATATGGTACTTGACTCATCTCTTCCATCTCCAATGGGGATGTAGGACACTGTGAGCTAGAAAGCTTTGTTCACATAGTAACTGAAACACTCAATGGTCATGAATCTTGCATATTGAATCTTTTCAAAATAGTACCAACATACTTACGTTGGCCTAGCCAAAGCTTTCTGTTCTGTCTATCTCTTATAATCTCCATTCCTAGAATGTACCTAGCTACACCAAGATCTTTCATTTCAAACTTTATTGAGAGTTGAGATTTTAACTCTACAATCAAACATTTTCCTTTGCCAATAAACAACATGTCATCGATATACAAGGCAATAACCAGAAAACCATCACCATCAGATTTGAAATATATACAATGATCAGATTTAGATCGCACAAATCCCAAACTCAACACATATGTATCAAACTTCTGGTACCACATCCTAGGACTCTATTTTAAACCATACAAGGATTTCTTCAATTTACAGACCAAATGACTTTTACCTTTCACCACATAGTGCTTTGGCTGTGACATGTAAATTTCTTCCTCCAAATCTTCATGAAGGAAAGCAGTTTTCACATCCATTTGCTCGATCTCTAGATCATAAGCTGCTGTAATAGAAAGAAAAAATCTAATGGATATCATTTTGGCTATTGGAGAAAAAATCTCACCATAATCTACTCCCTCAACTTGAGAGTAACCTTTTGCAACCAAACGTGCTTTATACTTCTCAGTGCTTCCATCTGAACCCATCTTCTTTTTGAACACCCATTTACAACCAATAGGCTTCCGTCCTTCAGGCAATGGTACAAGGTCCCACGTTCGATTCCTCTTAAGAGCTGCCATTTCTTCATCCATGGCTATTTTCTAGGACTCTAAATCATTCATACCAAGAGCCTCTTCTACAGATCTTGGTTCATCAATGTTAGCATTTAATGCAAATATGCACCTCCAATCATCAAGAGAGTAAACATATCTTTCAGGTGGTTTTCTTTGTCTAGTAGATCTTCGAACAAGATCTAGTTTAGGTTCAGGAGGTTCAGGTTTGTAATTAGGTTCTCCCTCTTCCTCTGATGATTCAGAACTCATAGAGCTCTCGTCAACATCTTGTCTTTCTAAGGGCCTTGATTGAACTTTCTCAAGTGTAACAGAAAGTTGAATCACATCTTTCTTTTCTTTAATTTTTTCTAGTTGCACTGTAACAGAAGAAGGCTTAGTTTCTCTAAAAAAAACACTTCTGGAATAAAATGCTTTTTGTACAATAGGATCCCAAAGCTTGTATCCTTTCACACCATAACTATATCTGATCAAGATACATTTGACAGCTTTGTTGTCCAATTTTGTTTTCTTCTCCTTTGGCACATGAGCATATGCCTCACAACCAAACACTCTTAGATGTCTAAGTGAAGGCTTCTAGCCCGACCACACTTCCATTGGCATCTTATCAACAAGAGCTGATGTAGGAGACCTATTTATTAGGTAGCAGGTAGTGGCTATAGCTTCAGCCCATAACTTTTCTTCCAGTCCAGCACCACTTAGCATACTCCTAGCCTTCTCCATCAATGTCCTATTCATTCTTTCTATAGCTCCATTTTTCTGTGGAGAATATGGAGCTGTCTTCTCTCTTTTAATACCACAATCTTTACAAAATGTGTCAAAAATATTGGAGCAAAATTCACCACCATTATCAATTCTCAAGAATTTTATTTTCTTTCCAGTTTGCAATTCAACCATTGCTTTAAATTCTTTGAAACGACTGAAAACTTCAGCTTTACTCCTAAGGAAATAAAACCATGTTCTTCTACTAAAATCATCAATGAAAGAAACATAATAAACTAATCTACCAATAGAAGGAACATCAACTGGACCGAATACATCCGAATGAATTATATACAAAATACATGAAGACTTATGAGAACTCAAGTAAAACTGAATGCGGTTTTGTTTACCATAGATACAATGCTCACAAAAATCAAACTCAAGATTGCAGTCATTCAACCCATCAACAAGGTAATTATTTTTCAAGGTTCGTAGACCCTTCTCACCTATGTGGCCGAGTCTCTGGTGCCATAACATAGTCTTCTTTACAGGAAACTTTGATTCGGTAGATTGAGCACCCTTGGGTACCCAAAAACCATGACCATCTGTTAAGAGAGAAACTCTCTCCTTCTCCAACTGAGTAGTCTTTTCCACAATCTTATCAGAAGTACTATTGCACTCGACTGTGCGTGCATCAAGTTGGTACAATGTACCCAATCTACTTCCTCTTGCTATTACCATAGCACCTCTCACCATTTTTACACTTGCTTCAGAAAACTATACATGCACACCCGCATCTATTAGCTTACTAACAGATAACAAATTCCTTGCTAGTCCAAGGATATGCAAGACACCATCAAATCTTCTAATTCTACTATCAGAAAATTTCACATGAATACTTGCACGACCAACAATATCAAGTGCTGAATTATCACCCAAATACACCTTACCACCATCAAAATTTTCATACTTACTAAACTAGTTCCTACTAGGAGTCATGTGGAAAGATGCACCTAAATCTATTAACCATGAATTTTCACTTGCATGAGTGGCCAAGGCTGCAATGAAAGCATCTCCATCTTCCTTCTCGAACTCAGAATCAGAATCTTGCTTCTTCTTCTTCTTCTTTTTCTTCTCCTCTTTGCAGTCCTTTTGAAAGTGTCCAGGTTTGCCGCAATTCCAGCAAATTGCCTTGGACTTACAAGGGGATTTTGATGTCCCCTTATTTTTGGACTTAGAATGGCCATGCTACTTTTCATTCTTGCCTCTTTCTTTTGGTCTTCCATGAACACTCAAAGCCTCTTTGGCATTCAGAGAGACCTTCCTTCTCATCTCCTCAGAAAGTAGAGAACCAACAATGTCCTCCATCTTCAAGACAACTGAAGTGCTCCCTATAGCCATCACAAGACTATCCCATGAATCTGGCAATGAACATAACAAGATTTGACACCTTTCTTCTTCATCCATTGGCACCCCTACTGAGGTCAATTGAGTCACCAATATATTAAACCTTTCCAGATGCTCAGAAATTTGTCCACCTTCTTCCATTCTCAAGGAATACAACTTCTTCCTCAAGAAAATCTCATTCACGAGTGATTTTGCTTGATAGATCTCACTAAGCTTTTTCCAAAGCTTCTTCGCGGTAGGCTCTTCATTGACATTAATCAGAATCGAGTCTGCAAGACACAATTTGATGAGACCTTTAGCTTTTCTATAAGTCACATCATATTGTGCGGCTAATGTCAGATCTATGGGCCTTAGCTTGTTCTCATCAATTGCATCCCATAGATCCCAATCAGACAATAGATCTTCCATCTTCAGCTTCCACATCTCAAAATTTGTGCCAAAAAATGTTTCAACATCAATTCTCACTGACATGCTTGCCATCTTTTAATCCTACAACACAGAAATGAAATGCTCTGCACAAGCTCCCACTCAAACCTTGATTAGCTCAATAAACCCTGTACCCAAAAAATAGAACCAAAACTAGCCAGACTCTGATACCACTTGTAAGGAAGCAAATGTGCACGAAATCGCTTCCTACGCTAATCTTTGAGAGGACGATTATGCAGATCAAAGTAACTATTGCAAAGATCTCAAGAAATGCATAATAACATAATCAAAATAAAAAAGAACACACAACACAGTGATTACGATGGGGAAACCCTCTCGGGAGAAAAACCTCACCCTCCAAAACTCGCACAATGTATTATCAAACCAAGATGATTACAATACACTTGCAATGCAAGTTCTTACAAGAGCACATCACCACAACTCGAACTTGGAGAGACTCCTTCTAGCACCAGTCTTGCAAACTGAACTCAATTACACAAACACCTCCCCAAGCCCTCCTTTTATAGTGATTTTACAACTTGGAAACCACTTATGGTTTTACAAAACCATGAGAAAAACTACCATGCCACATGTTACTCATTTTTGACATTTACATTTCCAATATGGAAAAACAACTAGGTTAAAAATAGTAATCCCATCCACAATTTTGTCTCTTAGTCTAGATCCCCATAAAAGTCACAAAATGAGTCATCAAGGCTCGAAAAATAGCCTACCTATATTCTACTAAGGACAAGACTCATTTAACAACTCACTAACCACTTTTCAATGCAAAAACAAGTGGAAAACTCCCACAAACTAATTTTGGAATTTTCCAAGAAAAGATTGCAAGGTTGAGACACATGATTCTCAACATGATAAAAGTAAAAACATAGCCCATTGTAGAACTCCTTTTATCAAAATCCCCAACCATATTAGAATCAGCATATCTACAAATATAATGGTTCTTAGTGTTAAAACTACCTCATAAATATTGAAAAAACCTCTGAACTACTTGTCAGTGAGTTTTACCTAGATTACTCATAAAACCACTTACAACTCGCACTGCATGAGCAAGATCCAGTCGCATGCTAACCATTGCATTCATTAGACTCCCAACTACTAAAGAATAAGGCATACCATCCATCTCATGTTTTTCTTTTGGGGTGGAAGGGCACATCTTTGAAGACAACTAAAAATTATCAGCCAATAGAGTGGCAAAAAATTTAGAGCTGGGGCTTTTTAAATTTTACTCTCTCTCCCTCCTTCCCCTCTCTCTCTCCCCATCCCTTACTCTCTCTCTCCCCTTCACCCTTTGTATATGTTCATTCTAATAATTAATAATTCTTTATCTCTATCACTCTATATCATTATCTACAAATGTCTCTCTATATCTATCTCTTCTCTTTCCTTTATACATATCTCTCTATGGATATTTCTATATTTATCTTTTTTTCATCTTTATTTCTCTCTCTATGATACATATATATACACTTCTCTCTATCTCTATATTTTTACTATTAATATTAATTCATTGCAAAAATAATAATTAAATCATAAGAAAGAGCCTATTACAAAGTGGGAAATTATGAGTCTTTGGAAATGATTTTGTGAGTCTATTCTAGATTTATAAATAATAATAATAATTAATCACAACACATAATAATAATTCATCTAAAATTTGAATTCGTTAAATTTTTTAGATACTTTTTGAACATTCTGAAAATAAATTTTAATCATAGTGGAGGTGTGTTGGGTGGAAATTTGGAAATGTTGGTGTTTTAGAGAAAAACTAAATCGATAGAGCCTAATCTTGCACCCTACTGCACCACCTTTAAGTTCAACCTAATTTAGAAATTAAATTTAAAACCTTGGTGCCCAAATATTGTGAAAAGGGTTTATTGTGGCAGAAGCAAAGATCATTAGAATATCAGGATTTTGCAATGTAAATCTATGATTTAAAAACAAGTTTTAAAAAGAAAAGAATTCAAATACAATGAAAATATTCATCTGTGAAGTCAAAAATGGAAAAAAATCAGTTGTGACTTTTATGGGGGTCTAGACTAAGAGACAAAATTGTGGACAGGATTACTATTTTAACCTAGTTGTTTTTCCATATTGGAAATGTAAATGTCAAAAATGGGTAACATGTGTCATGATAGTTTTGCTCATGGTTTTGTATAACCACAAGTGGTTTCCTGGGTGTAAAATCACTATAAAATCAGGGCTTAGGGAGGTGTTTGTATAATTGAGTTTAGTTTCCAAGACTGGTGCTAGGAGAAATCTCTTTGAGTTTGAGTTGTGGTGATGTGCTCTTGCAAGAACTTGCATTGCAAGTGTATTGTAATCATCTTGGTTTGATAATACATTGTGTGAGTTTTGGAGGGTGGAATTTTTCTCCTAGAAGGGTTTCCCCGTAGTAATCACTGTGTTATGTGTTCTTTGTTATTTTGATTATGTTATTATGCATTTCTTGAGATCTCTGCAATAGTTAGTTGAATTTGCGTAATCGTCCTCTCAATGATTAGCGTAGGAAGTGATTTCGCACACCTTTTCTTCCTTACAAGTGGTATTAGAGCCTGGCCAATTTTGGTTCTATTTGTTGGGTACAGGGTTTTTTGAGCTAATCAAGGTTTGAGTGGGAGCTTGTGCAGAGTATTTCATTTCTATGTGCAAGATTGAAAAGATGGCAAGCATGTCGAGGAGAATTGATGTTGAAAAGTTTTTTGGTACAAACTTTGAGATGTGGAAGCTGAAGATGGAAGGTCTATTGATTGATTGGGATCGATGGGATGTGATTGATGAGAACAAGTTGAGGCCCACAGATCTGACATTATCTACACAATATGATGTGACCGCTAGAAAAGCTAAAGGTCAGATCAGATCATATCTTGCAGACTTGATTCTGATTAATGTCCATGAAAAACCTACTCTGAAGAAGCTTTGGAACAAGCTAAGTGAGATCTATCAAGTGAAATCACTTGTGAATAAAAATTTCTTGAGGAAGAAATTGTATTCCTTGAGAATGGAAGAAGGTGGATGAATTTTTGAGCATTTGGAAAGCTTTAATATTTTGGTGACTCAATTGACCTTAGTAGGTGTGCCAATGGATGAAGAAGAAAGGTGTCAAATCTTGCTAAGTTCATTAGCAGACTCATGGGATAGTCTTGTGATGACTATAGGGAGCATTTCAGTTGTCTTGAAGATGGAGGGTGTTGTTGGTTCTCTACTTTCTAAAGAGACGAGAAGGAAGGTCTCTCTGAATGCCAAAGAGGCTTTGAGTGTTCACGGAAGACCAAAAGAAAGAGGGAAGAATGAAAAGCAGTGTGGCCATTCTAAGTCAAAAAATAAAGGGAGATCAAAATCTGCTAGTAAGTCCAAGGCAATCTAGTGGAATTGTTGCAAACTTGGACACTTTCGAAAGGACTGCAAAGAGGAGAAGAAAAAGAAGAAGAAGAAGAAGCAAGATTCTGATTCTGAGTCCAAGAAGGAAGATGGAGATGTTTTCATCACAGCCTTGGCCACTCATGTAGGTGAAAATGCATGGTTAATAGACTCAGGTGCATCTTTCAACATGACTCCTAATAGAAATTGGTTTAGTAAGTATGAAAATTTTTATGGTGTTAAGGTGTATTTGGCTTATAATTCAGTACTTGATATTGTTGGTCATGGAAGTATTTTTGTAAAATTTTCTAATGGTAGAATTAGAAGATTTGATGGTGTCTTGCATATCCCTAGACTAGCAAGGAATTTGTTATCTATTAGTAAGCTAACAGATGCAAGTGTGCATGTATAGTTTTCCAAAGAAAGTGTAAAAATGGTGAGAGGTGCTATGGTAATAGCAAGAGGAAGTAGATTGGGTACACTATACCAGCTTGATGCACACATATTTGAGTGCATTAGTACATCTGATAAGATTGTGAAAAGGACTACTCACCTGGAGAAGGAGAAGATTTCTCTTTCAACAGATGGTCATGGTTTTTGGGTACCCAAGGGTGCTTTGTCTACCGAGTCAAGGTTGCCTGCAGAGAAGACTATGTTATGGCACCAGAGACTCAGCCACATAGGTGAGAAGGGCCTATGGACCTTAAAAAATAAGAACCTTGTTGATGGGTTTAATGATTACAATTTGAATTTGATTTTTGTGAGGATTGTATCTATGGTAAACAAAATTGCATTCAGTTGTATTTGAGTTCTCATAAGTCTTCATGTATTTTGGATCTAATCCATTTGGATGTATTTGGTCCAGTTGACATTCCTTCTATTGGCAAATCAGTCTATTATGTTTCTTTCATTGATGATTTTAGTAGAAGAACATAGATTTATTTCCTTAGGAGTAAAGTTGCAGTTTTTTATTGTTTCAAATAATTTAAAGCAATGGTTGAATTACAGACTGGAAAGAAAATAAAATGTTTGAGAATTGATAATGGTGATGAATTTTGCTCCAATGATTTGGACACATTCTGTAAAGATTGTGGACAACTCTGTATTCTCCACAGCATAATGGAGTTGCAGAAAGAATAAACAAGACCCTGATGGAGAAGGCTAGGAGTATGCTAAGTGGTGTTGGACTAAAACAAAAGTTTTGGGCTGAAGCTATAGCCATTGCCTGCTACCCAATAAATAGGTCTCCTACATCAGCTCTTGTTGATAAGACAACAATAGAAGCGTGGTTGGGCCACAAGCCTTCACTCAGACATCTAATAGTATTTGGTTGTGAGGAATATGCTCATTTGCCAAAGGAGAAGTGAACAAAATTGGACAAAAAAGTTGTCAAATATATCTTCATCGGATATAGTTATGGTGTGAAATGATACAAGCTTTGGGATCTTGTTGCACAAAAGGTATTTTATTTCAAAAGTGTTATTTTTAGAGAAACTAAGCCTTCTTTTGTTACAGTGCAGCCAGAAGATATTGAAGAAAAGAAAAATGTGATTCAACTTCCTGCTAGGCCTGAGAAAGTTGAATCAAGGCCCTTAGAAAGACGAGATGTTGAAGAGAGCTCTACAAGTTCTGAATCATAAGAGGAAAAGGGAAAACCTAATCATGAACCTAAACCAAATCTTGTTCAAAGATCTACTAGACAAAGGAAACCACCTAAAAGGTATGGGTATTCTCCTGATGATTGGAGATGCATATTTGCATTGAATGCTAACATTAATGAACCAAGATCTGTACAAACGGCTCTTGGTATGAATGATTCAGAGTCCTAGAAAATAGAAATGGATGAAGAAATCATAGCTCTTAAGAGGAATTAAACATAGGACCTTGTACCACTGCCTGAAGGATGGAAGCTTGTTGGTTGTAAATGGGTGTTCAAAAGAAATATGGGTTCAGATGGAAGCATTGAGAAGTATAAAGCACATTTGGTTGCAAAAGGTTACTCTCAAGTTGAGGGAGTAGATTATGGTGAGATTTTTTCTCCAATAGCCAAAATGACATCCATTAGATTTTTTCTTTCTATTGTAGCAATTTATGATCTAGAGATTGAGCAAATGGATGTGAAAACTGCTTTCCTTCATGGAGATTTGGAGGAAGAGATTTATATGTCATAGCCAGAGCACTATGTGGTGAAAGGTAAAAGTCATTTGGTCTATAAATTGAAGAAATCCTTGTATGGTTGAAAATAGAGTCCTAGGATGTGGTACCAAAAATTTGATACATTTGTGTTGAGTTTGGGATTTTTTCAATCTAAATCTGATCACTGTATATATTTCAAATCTGATGGTGATGGTTTCCTACTTATTACCTTGTATGTCAATGACATGTTGTTTATTGGGAAAGGAAAAGGTTTGATTGTAGAGTTAAAATCTCAACTCTTGATAAAGTTTGAAATGAAAGATCTTGGTACAGCTAGGCACATTCTGGGAATGGAGATTATAAGAGATAGACAGAATAGAAAGCTTTTGCTAGGCCAGAGTAAGTATGTTGGTACTATTTTGAAAAGGTTTAATATGTAGGATTCAAGACCATTAAGTGTTCTTGTTACTATGGGAACAAATATTTCTAGCTCATAGTGTCCTACATCCCCATTTGAGATTGAAGAGATGAGTCGAGTACCATATCAAAGTGTTGTTAGAAGTTTGATGTATGCTATGGTCTGTACAAGACCAGACATTGCCCAAGCAATGGGAGTACTTTCCCGTTATATGTCTAATCTAGGAAGAGCACATTGGGATGCAATAAAAAGAGTTTTCAAATACTTGCAGGGTACCTTACAGTACTCAATATGTTTTCATAGAATAGGAAATGAGCATTCCTCGAATATTCAAGACTATGTGGATTCAGATTGGGCTAGTTCTGTTGATAGAAGAAGATCCACCAGTGCATCTGTGTTTACATTATTTGGTGGTCCAATCAATTGGATGAGTAAGTGACAAGTTGTGGTTGCTTTGTCCACTACTGAGTATGAGTATATGGTAGCTACTCATGTCTACAAAGAAGCCATCTGGCTAAAGAGATTGTGTTCAAATAGGGTGTAGTGACAATTTATAGTGATAGTTGGAGTGCAATCTGCCTAGCAAAGAACTAGAATTTTCATGCAAGGACTAAGCACATTGATGTACAATATCATTTTGTGAGAGATATGATTGAGGACGACAAGGTGAAGTTGGAAAAGTAGAGACTTTCGTGAATGTTGTTGATTCATTAACTAAGCCCGTGAGCATAGAGAAATTCATATGGTGTTTAGAGTCTATGGGCCTCTCGGCCCCTAGCAATTAATTCCATGATATTTTTGGACCCCCTGACTCTTGCAAGGTGTTCGATAAGTGGGAGAATGTTCAAAACCTGTGTCTCAACCTTGCAATCTTCTTTTGGAAAATTCCAAAATTTGTTTGTGGAAGTTTTCCACTTGTTTATACATTGGAAATCGGTTAATGAGTTGTCAAAAATTAGTATTGTCCATAGTAGAATATAGGTAGGTCATTTTTAGAGCTTTGATGACTCATTTTGTGACTTTTATGGGGGTCTGGACTAAGAGACAAAATTGTAGATGGGATTACTATTTTAACCTGGTTGCTTTTTCATATTGGAAATGTAAATGTCAAAAATGGGTAACATGTGTCATGATAGTTTTTCTCATGGTTTTTTAAAATCACAAGTGGTTTCCAGGTTGTAAAATCACTATAAAAGGAGGGCTTAGGGAGATGTTTGTGTAATTGAGTTCAGTTTGCAAGACTGGTGCTAGGAGGAGTCTCTTCAAGTTAAAGTTGTGGTGATGTGCTCTTGTAAGAACTTGCATTGCAAGTGTATTGTAATCATCTTGGTTTGATAATACATTGTGCAAGTTTTGGAGGGTGGGTTTTTCTCCCGGAAGGGTTTCCCCACAATAATCACTATGTTATGTGTTCTTTGTTATTTTGATTATGTTATTATGTATTTATTGAGATCTTTACAATAGTTAGTTGAATTTTCATAATCATCCTCTAAAAAATTAACATAGGAAGTAATTCCATGCACCTTTGCTTCCTTACATCTACTTCACAAGACTACAAATGAAAACTATCTACCGAATCAAAAGTGCAACATTTTCATAGCATAAATGGATTGCACAACAGAATTTTCTGGTAGGAGATTTTCAATTGGGTTCATGAGAATTTGCCTCAAGAAATTTGTGAGCACAAGTCTGGTGGAGGATATGTACTGTACTTCATGCTTACAAAGTCTTAGTGTTTTATTATTGTTTGTGTGGATTCTTTGATGGTTTTTCTGCCTTCCTCTACCCCTCTTAGTATTCATGATGGTCTACATATGAGACATGGAAGATGGTAATTACAATGAAGAAGTTTATAATATCTCTGATATCCAAAATGAGACTGAAGGAGGAGAAATTGAAGGCTAGAATGGTACTCATCATGACAATCAAAAAATCTCAAAACAAGAAGTTGAATTGGAGCCTCTTTATTCCTCACAGAAAATCAAGGGCTTTGATTCTCTCCAAATGGAAGAGATAAAAGCATTGGAATGCAAACCAGCTGCTGGCAAGGATGATGACTCGAAACCCACACAAGTAATATATTCATGATTTTTTCATTCATATCATTTGAATAATTACCTTACAAAGATCTATCTCTTTGAAGATTTTAACACTTCATTTCTTATATTTTGCAGTTTTTTGAATTACTCAAATTTTTGAGAAAGAGAGCGAGAATAAATGAAGGCTAAGTGTTAGTCACTCTCAACAGTGACTCCTGAAAAGTTGCATCTGAGATATAATGTGTTTTATGTTTTCTTCTGTTGATCATTTACTAATGTAAAATTGCATCTGATAATGTGTTTGCTATTCTACTGTTGGGTGGGCAGCATGAAAAATAACAAAAACACAGAACAATACAAAATACCAAACATGGAACATAATGTGTTGCCACACAATAAAGTATATTATATTTCATTCATCGTTTTCCCATTGTCGATTGCATTACATGATGCCTCTATTTATAGAGGTCTTAGTTTATTTCTGGAAACATCTACATTAGTCAACAAAACACAAAGACTTTTCTAGATTTATCTATATCAGAACTTTACCTAACCCTATCCAACAATTTCTAGAATCGTGTATTTCACTTTTACATTTCATTTGAGGGGAAATTACACATTCTAACACTCCCCCCTAATTTCAACCTCAAATGATGTTGAATAAAAATTCCAAATCCTTTATTTTGCCTAATGCTATTTTTGATAATCTTCATATCTATTAATGTCTTCATTAATAGTGTCTTCCAAGGCTCCAGCCTTTAATTTATACAAACGATCTGCTGCCAACAAATTCCTCTTTTCATAGGATCCACTGATAATGCTACCTCATTAGTCACAAATGCCAATAACTTTTTGCCTCTTTGATTGCTTGCTTGGATCTGTTTCCCACTGGTATTGAAGTCTTCTTTAGGCTTGAACATTTATACTTGAATAACCCTCTGATCATTCCTACAATTTTCTGCCAATTTGATTCATAGTTCCATCCACAATCCATTTTGATACAACCAGCCATAAAATCTTTATTGCACTCTTTATTCCAACATCTCTTATCACAATGATTTTTCAAGCCACAAATATTACATGGATTTAAATCCCAACATCTATCCTTTGTATGCTCTTTCCTATTACAATGTGAACATTGCACAATCTTTATGCTTTGAATTGATTCTCTTGAACTTTTATTCATCTTTTCACTACTTATATCATATCAAAGACCTACATATTTTGACCTAACTGTAGTCTCAATCAGATACCTTAATCCCTGTCCATCGTTTCCTAATCCTTTACCTTTGAAACCCATTCTTTTCATAATCTTCAACCCAATACTATTATTATCATAACAAACATAATCTACAAACTTCTTGTCATTTAATTTCTTACAATTTTCATCACAAACACTTTCAGTTTCAGAAAAATCACATTCACTCAAATCATTTGTGTCACAAGATACATCACATACAAATGGTTTTACACTCAAACATTCTTTCTCTTGTTTCAAAGTAGACACATCCTTCTTTAGCATACTCTTTTCCTATTCCAATTTCTTCACATTTTCTTCTAAATATTTGTTCATTTTCTCAACATCATCAAACAAATTTAACTTTCCTTCTAATTCTTTATTTTCTCTTTAAGCTTACATGTTTCTTTCACCTGCCAATTATGTACTTCTTCAACAAATTTTAGCCTATCCTCTAGCTCTTCAATTGCCTCTATATGGACACTAATTTCATTTAACAATTTAGATTTTTCTTCTCCCATTCCATTTCTTACTTTTTCCAATTCCTTCTACAAAATATCTTTTCCACACAATAATTTGGTATTTTCTTTCTTCACCATCACTAGTTCTTCTTCTAACTTATTCATTTTATCCTTTTGAATTATACTAGCTTTTCCCATTGAAATCAATAGTTTAACATGCTTTATTCTTTCTTTTAGAAAATTATAAACACCTTTTTACTTCTAGAATTAAATCTTCAAACAGCTTGAACGAATCTTTAGATAGCTAAAATCCTCACACTATTCTTCTATTGTTATAATTTCTCAAATATAATTATAAAAATTCAAACCATACCTTTTTTGCTGACTTGCCCTCTTTCCTGCTCAACACTTCATGTGTGGTCTTCTTCAAAACCATTATCCTTCTCATAACACAAACATTCCCACACCATTTAGTAGCACCAACACACCACTTGCTCTTTTATCACAATCTGAAATTTGTCCAACCTTCTATCCAACCTAGCTTTGATACCAATATGTTGGGTGGGCAACATGAAAAATAACAAAAACACATAACAATACAAAATACGAAACACAAAACACAATGTGTTACCACACAATAAAGTATATTATATTTCATTCATTGTTTTCCTATTGCCATTTGCATTACATGTTGCCTCTATTTATAGAGGTCTTAGTTTATTTTTGGAAACATCTACATTAGTCGACAAAACACAAAGACTTTTGTAGATTTATCTATTCCAGAACTTTACCTAACCCTATCCAGCAATTTCTAGAATCGTGCATTGCACTTTTACATTTCATTTGAGGGGAAATTACACATTCCAACGTCTACAACTTCATTTGATGATGTTGTATTAGCTCAGCACGTCTAATATATCTTGTAAAACATTTCAGTAAATCTTATTTTAGAATGGTTATCAAATGATGTTCAGTAATTATCAGTGATGATTTTACTAATAAGATTAAAATTATTATAATACTTTTTATATATATTTAAATAAAATATTTAATTTTATGATGTTCGGGTCTTGCATTGAAGGAAACTTGATTTTTCATGGGCTCTCTGTGAGTCATTGAATTTGGCCCTATTGATAATAATTTATATTTTAAATGAAATGTTCTTAGTATTTTTACCATTCAATATAATTCATTCTATTTAATTATTTGAACAAAAAAATATAATTTATAGATTATATTTTAAAATTTTAAAATCTAACATTTGTCACTATCCATTCTAATTGATTTATTGATGATTATGTTTTTAGGGAAAGTGTTGACTCTCTCACAAAAGACATCGAACTATTGTCCATTTCTTCATTCTATTCAATGTCTTTCTATGTGCACTTAATTGTATATAAATTTAGTTTTAATGAATCAAATCTCTTTGAATGTAAACCTCCAACATTGAACTTCCAAGAAATAAAAATAAAATTTGTTGTTGAAATTGGTTGTAGGGGAAAGCCTTGCACTCACCAAGACATGATTTTCAATAGGCTAATTGAAAACTAGCCAAGTGTGAAGAGAGTAGAAAGCTTGGGATGAGGAGGAGGACAAAAACTAGCATTCGAGCAAAGTAGGCTTGTCAGTGCCCAAGGTGGGCATGTGGCAGATTGGTAATCGGGAGGGCATTGTTTGTAAGTGCATTCCATATAAAGGGTCATGCTCGATATGGCGACTAATACCGAGTGTAGACAATTTTTTAGAAACCATAGCACTTGAATAAATAATAGTGGGTGTAGATGGAGTTTGTACCATGTTTGGAAATAGGGGAACTCTTTGGCATTTTCAGCATGAGTAATATTTGGCATAATACACATTTTACATTTGAGCATTGTAGGGAGTCTAATGGAGGTAGGAGACATAATCGTAGTAATGGGATTGAATGTAACTCAAGGGATCTTTGGAATAAACCCTATGTTATGAAATAAATCAAACTTAAAAGAATTAGGAGAAGTAGTGTGCAATTTTTGCAAATCTAGAAAAGAGTTTTTGTTGAACACAACATCCTAAATTCAAAGCACTTTATGAGCAGTCAGATCCCACAATAGAAAACCAAATTAATCTTCATCATACCCCAAAAATACACATCTTTTGCATTTAAAATCCAATTTTGTTCTCTACTCCTTAGGAGTGTGAACATATGCATCACACTAAAAAACTTACAAATGAGAAAATGAAATTCTTTTACCAATCCATCTCTCTTCTAGAATATCAAAATCCAAATGTGATAAAGGGGCTCGATTGATTAAATAAACCATTGTATTGCACATCTCAGCCCAAATTTTTTTCCCCAGACTAGCATTTGATAACATACACCACACCCTTTCCAGGATAGTCTAATTCAACCTTCCAACTGCACCATTTTCTTGAGGTGTATAAGGAACTATTTTAATCCTCCAAATACCATGATCTATGCAAAAATTATCAAACTCTAAAGAGAAAAACTCGCAACCATTGTCCATTAATAGACTTTTAATCCTTTTCCCAATTTGATTTTCAACCATAGCCTTAAAAAGTTTTAACTTTGAAAATAATTCAAATTTTGTATTCAACATATAAACCCAAAATGTTTGAGTTCAATCATCAATATATGTGATAAAATAGTTAGCGCCACCAAGAGAAGCTAACTCTATAGGATCGAAATTATCAAAATGTACAACTCTAATGGAGAAGATTTCTTCTCATGATCCATCCTTACAAAGCTAGTGTGATTTTTCTTTCCATAAAAATAATGCTCATACAACTCCAAATCAAGAGATTTAAGACTCAAAAGTTGGTCTCTTTGAAGCATGACTTTAAGACCTATTTTTCTCATGTGGCCAAGCATCTTATGTCAAAGTTAAATATTACTTTTTGCAACCACCATGGTTGCTCCCACTTCACTATTGCACTCGAAAAAAAATAATCTTCTAGATTTCTTTCATTTGACCAACAATAACTGACCTTTGGAGACTTTCCATGAATCAAGATCAAAGTTAACATTACAACCTTATGTATACAACTAACTAACTGAAATCATATTGCACTTGAGTGAGGGAACATGCCTAACATCTTTTAAAATCTATTGAATACCATTTTTCAGTAACAATAAAATATATCCTTTGCCAACAATATCAAATTCTTTGTTATCCCCGAGAAAAACCTTACCAAACATACCTTCATGGATATTTGTGAACACACTCTAACATGGAGTAGCATGAAAATATGCACCAAAATAAAAAAAACCTATGAACTTGAATCCATGTCATTAGCTACAAGTACCAAAGCTCCAACATTTGCAGCATTTATGCCATCCTAGATTACTTTATTTTGAGCCTTCTTGTAATTCCAACATTGTTTCTTTGTGTGGCCTGGTTTACCACAGAACCAACAATTGTCATTTCTTCCTCTAGACTTCAAATGATGATTTCATTTGCCTCTTCCATTATTATTATTGTTATGTTTGCCTCTTTTATAACTTCTTCCCGTAATACCCCAAAATTCGCTCATTGCCATCTCAACCAATTCTGGTCTATTTCTAATCAATCCTAAAGTCCTATTACATTAGGCAAATTCTTATTTAGCTATTCGCTACTTGACTTAATTGTTAGATGCAGAAAACCCTAATCTGCATTCATCATGCTTATTATTTAATTCCTATAGTATTTACTCATATTAATCACATTAAACCTATTAATTAATATTTAATTTAATTACTAAGTATTTATACTTTAATTAAATTATATTATATCTTAAGGCTAATGTACTATGGAATTAAATTTATTTAATTTAATAAATGTGCCTATTTTAATTAAGTAAATGAAATTATTTAATTCAATGGAGAACTTACTTCTAATTAATTAAACAAAGTTATTTAATTAAATGGGAAGCCATTCCTAATTAATTAAATGAAGTTATTTAATTATAAAAGAAAAGTGTCTCTAATTAATTAAAAGATTATTCAATTAAATAAAAAAGGTAATTATGATAGCATATATCGTTTTATTAAATTAAATATCTTACCAAAATCTCTCTTCAGTTCAAAAAAGGAAATTTTCAGTTCACTATTGATCAAAAATAAGTTAAATCAGTTAACTCCTTATTCTACTCAAATTGAATCAGTTAACTCCTTATTTTACTCAAATTGAATCAGTTAACTCCTTATTTTACTCAAATTAAATCAGTTAACTCCCTTTAATTTAGGAATCTTCCTTTATTATTGAACTTCACCTTTAATCCTGACTGTTGATTGAAATCGATCTCAACTGTTGATGGATTCTAGGAAAGTCTATTTAAGAGACCCTCATCTCTTCATTTTAAAAAGAGGATGAATTTGGAATTTGCATCAAATTTCTGCTGGAATTCATACTCACGTTTGCTCATATTTTACATACATTTTCATCCTTAGCTTAATTTCATTTAGCATAATATGCATATGATTAATCTAGTTTCCTTTACTTGTTATTAGATTAGAATGCATTTCTCATTCTAGATTAATCTGCAAAATCATATAGATTAATTTTATTTCTTAAATCCTTCATTCTTAGAGGGTCTGGTTGCTTAACACCCCAAATCTAGGGATATCTAACAAGAAATTCCCTTTAGATAGAAGGCAACAGGTCGCCTTGCGCGCTGATTTTCGAATAAACAATCCAATGTTCATTCTAGGATGAATCCGCAAATAAAGACCGTGTTGAAGTGTGTGTGTTAGAAGAGGCCGCATATTCATGCATACATTTCTGGCACCCACCGTGGGGCTGAGAAATCAATTTTCTGGCCTCGTTCTTCTTATTTTGCATTTTTTAGTTTTTTTATTTATATCTTGTTTTGCAGGTTTGAATTGTTGTAGGTTGGGAGACACTTTGAGAAGACATCCAACAATCGTGAGCAAATGAGCATTCTAGAAGCCTCTTCCTCCTCTCTGTCTTAATCTTCTTCTATTTCTCATCTTCTTCTTCTTCCTTCCCATGTTCTAATTTTTTATTTTTTTTTAAATTGATCACAATTCTTTTTTAATCCTTTTTATGATTTTTCATAAAAATCATCAAAATTAGACCAAATTGATGAATTTTGGTCTAATTTTTTTACTGAAGCTTCTAGACAATAGCAAAAAATCACATCCAAAATTTTAGATTTTTCTGCTAAAAGATTTATTTTATATATATTTTAAATTATTTTTTCATGTGCGAATTATTTGAGCTAGTAAAATAACACGTTTTGATCTGATTTTTTTTTTTTTGTAGATTTTTGACAATGTCTGGCATGTACAGTAAAAATTGAAGAATTTTAGGATCATAATTGGATTTTTAGTAATTCGTTAATGGTTTTTTCATTGAAAAATTAATTTACATAGGAAACCATCGAATTAAAATCTAAAATTTTTATTGAAAGTTTATGATGATGTCTAAATATCATAATAAAAAATTTAGAGTTTTCAGGTTTAAAATATATTTTTATTAATTCTTTTATGGTTTTCCATAAAAAAAATTAATTTATCAGATAAATCTCAACATTTTGATCTGAAATTTTTATTGCCAATTTGGGACACTGTCTGTAGGCTACAGTAAAAATTTCAGATTTTTGGAGTCATAACTCTATTTTTAATAAATTTTTTATGTGTTTCAATAAAAAAAATTTATTAACTCATGATGCAAATCTTGGAATTTTAATCAATAATTTTTATTGCAGGTTTTTTTTTTTTTTTTTTTTTTGGAAAACAGAAAGGAAGAAAGAAAGGCCATCCAAATATGACAAAAGAAAGAAAAAATAAAAATAAAAATGCATCTCGCTTTTGCTAGCTTCGAAAACAGCACAAGAATTGTTAAAAATTAGGTAAAATCTACTAAGCGTGTTGCGAGGATCACCAGGTAACCTTCCTCAGCTAATAACATTTCATTTGGATCTAAAACAAACATCTCTCGTGTCAAGCTTATGTGTATTTCCTTCCATGTTTTCATCTTACAACACATGCATAATTTGATACTAGGTTGCGATCTCTATTAGTTTCATCTAGCAGGCTAAGTTACTAGCGATAGATCTAATTAGCTATCTTGGGTTATTAGACTCGCTAATCCACCGACCCCTCGTTCCACCCTGTAGTTGCAAGATCAGCACTACATTAAAGGGGAGGGGTGTATAGGAAAGAAGCATTAAATGCTCCACAAGGAAACCCTTTTGTGCTTTCTAGAACTCACTAGTTTATGAGTTGTGGACTCGTTGTGGCTTGTGTGAGGGGTTGAATTTTCCACATCTTTGGACTCACCTCACATTAGTTAAAGCGTTAAGTGTACCACCTTGTGCTCTTTGACTACTTTTGGATAGATTTGCTTTAGGGAATTAACATTTGCACACACATAGCAATTAGGCCCCACGAACACTATTCGTGGATCTTGAGAGAGTGGGTTCCTAGTGAAACTCCTCTCTACAACGGATTCCTTGTAGGTGGGGAGGATACTTTCAGCATCTCACAGATAAATGAGTCTTCAACTTTTTGATTGAGGCATCCTTTCTCCAGAGAGGTTGATAGATCACTGGGAGTTGATACCATAGATCTTTAAGAGATACTCTTAGTTTAGTGTGTCAAATTAATCTACCTACTTTGATTGGGCTAAAAGTGAAAATGTGTCAAGACCTTGAATCTGGAAGCTAAGTTCCCTTGTGGTACACTATTGTGAGTCAATCACCTTTAGAGAGCGTTAAGTGTAGAAAACAATCCCTCTAGAAGGCAAATTGTGTTGACGGAACCTCGAGCGGTAATAGCCATTTTTTACGTGGTAGTGACAACCGCTATATAAATGTCCTTGTCGAAGAAATCTCCATGGGTACCATTCATTGTGGGTTGTCAAATCTCCCCAGCAGCTCTTGAAGATTAAGTTCTCGGACTGTTTTGAAACCTTGGTGCACTAGGATTGGATGTCACCCCTATGAGTCATAAAAGTTATAGAGTCAAAACATTACTAAAACCATTAGAGAGGCAAAACTTTTCACTTTCTAGGAATGTGTGTAATGATTACAAAACTCTTTGAAAACATACACAAATAGCTCTCCTAGGGATTAGCACAAACTAAGTCACTTGATTGTTCATGGGTAAGGTTGTTTTTGCCCTTGCTCATTGTTTTCAGACGTGCTTGAAATCACCTGCTTGTTCTACGTGCCT
This sequence comes from Cupressus sempervirens, assembly GCA_028749045.1. NCBI lineage: Eukaryota > Viridiplantae > Streptophyta > Pinopsida > Cupressales > Cupressaceae > Cupressus > Cupressus sempervirens. The sequence continues at coordinate 730,528,985 of CM053787.1, read as the reverse complement.
ATTTATCTGCCTGGTTACTGAAATGAATCAAAAATCTATCCAAAAGTATCTAAAATCTTCAAAGTCTTTTCAAAATGTAGTTCAGTTGTTAGGCTAGTTTCCATTTTCGCACACAGTTTGCAAGCTTTTGCTCAAATACTTGTTGTCCTACAACTTCTTCATGCAGCTTTGTCTGAGTTCTCATGCAAACAGTTGCACATCTCCATGCGATATCTTTATGCTATCCAAGCTAACCTTGCACTACTTTGCATGGCCTACAACAAATCCTCATGTGAAATCTATATGCTATCCTGAGTCTTTGCATGGCCCTATGTACTTTCTCGTGCAACTTTCAGAGGATCTTTAGGTGAGATCTTGAGTTTGAACTGTCAAGATACTTTGTTAGAGCTATTTGTGCTCTGTACCAAGTTTGTTTCCTACATTGGTTTAATGTTTCTTTTTCTGAAAATAGTCTGAAATAGTGGCATCCTGCTTAGCTAATGACTTGTGATCCATAATTTAACTAGTCTTGTCTCTCAGTTATCTTGCTCTTGTCCTTTAGTGCTTTTTGTACTCTGTGTCATGATAGTCATAATCTTTGGTTGTTCTAGCCTTCAAATTAGACTATTTGTACCTTAGCATACTACACTCTTATCTTGTTTTTTTTTTTAGACTAAGCTCTAGTGTGGTCCTTGTTTGAGCTTTTTCTTTTTGTCATTGTCTATGACTATGGAAACTTGACTTATGTTCTAAAACTTGTTTGTCACTACTTGAAACATAGTACATCAAAATGGCTAACAACAAATGTGCTAAATCCAATATTCCTAGTGAGGTAGAAGGGATTGTAATTACAAACATGAAGAAACCAATTGAAATGATAATTGCTCAACTTCAAAGACTGAAGGAGGAATATGAAACATCATCAAACAAATTCTCCTTGAGAGAAAATTTCTCTTCCTCCTATGACAACCAAAAATCATATTCTTGTGATCTTGAATCCAAGACATCTGAGAACACCTCACATACACCCAAGAAATATAGAAATATCTTTGAAGAAAAACCTTGGGAACCTAAACCAAAGTGTGATTTCACACCTTTGGGAAGATCTTATGAATCAACATTGGAAGAACTTCTTGAAAAGAAACTCATTGTATTACCTAAGGTCACTTTTGCAGGAGTTTCCTTTATAAGTAACTATTGTGCCTATCATAGACATAATTTACATAAAACTTCACATTGTAAGGAGCTGAAAAAAGAGATTCAAGATCTCTTTGACAATGGTATAATTAAAAAATCTAAGCTCTCAACTACTAAAGATTCTACTCTCAAGAAGAATCAACCTCATGAAACCATGTCTAGTAATGGTTCAAACAAAACTTCTACTTCCTTCAACATACATCCACCTTCTAAATTGTCTAATCTTTCCAACACATATTCACCAAAAGAACTCATTACTTCCCCAGTTGACTATGTGTACCCTCAAGGACTACCTTTAAAGGAAACTCAAGATAATCTTGACTTAGCTGCAAACCTCTCCTATACTACACAAAGCAAAGATCAAAAACCTCCATGTGTTGCTCCTCCTATTATCCCCAATCCAACTATTCCTCCATTGTCCCTTTAAGAGCCTATTATGGAGACTCTAGAAATATATTTGAAAATAGATTCAGATACTCCCTAATCCTTGGATTTGGTTTCATGTCAAGAGGACTACTTAAATGATGAAAAAACAAGTGTTGATCAAGACCAAGACTCCTTCATCCCCTTTCAAATCTTCCAAGATCTCATGCCTCCATCTCAAGAGCCACATAGTCCTCCATCTCCCATGTCATGCACCTCTACTAAGAAAGATCAAGATGTTCCTTCCAATATCCTTAAGGAGATTACAAAAGACCAAGAGAAGGATAATTTTCCTATGTTACCCAAAATTCCTTTTGAAGAGAAAAGTGTTCCCTCGCTCTCTTATTCTACCTTGCTGCATTCACTTCCAAAGTATGCTCAAGCTTTAAATACTCTTGTCAAAGGTATTTCTCCTATAATAGTTACTCATAAACCTATTGATGACTTTGGTGATATTGCTCACTCCAAAGATGATGATATCCATACTCATGGTCCATTCACATCTTCTAAATCTATCCTTGGTCCCTACCCATCTAAGCTAAAACCTTCAAGTCTTCCATCCATATTGGGACCTTATGTTCCTCCATCTCCTACTTCCACTCTTAGCTCATTACACGTTCCTCCTACCCTATCCCAAGATCAAAAAAGATGCACATACTTGAACTCTTCACATCCACCTTTCCATCTACACCAGTCATATTGGCCTCATTCATCCATAAATCCCAAGTCCTTTGGAAGCAATTTCGACGATCAACTCAAACACAAGTGCATGAATCCATCCTCAAAAGTTCACTATGTCTCCTCTAATCGACTTGTGAATGTCAAGAAGGAAAATATGAAAAAGAGACCACAAAGGTCCACTATTCAAAAAGCTCAACAAAGAAAGTATGGGTTCTTAAATCTGTTATTGAAGAAACACGTTCCAAAGCATCTAATGAAAAATCAAAAGCTATATGGATTCCCAAGTCTCTTTTGAAGGACTTGAATATTGAAAAAAAATAAAAATTGACATTTAAGCTTCCGAAGACTTCCACTCCATCTTTTTCCCAACATCTTCTTAAAAAGGTTTCAAAACCTTCTACTCCACCCCTCTCCAAAATGGCTTTTCTACCTTATATATCTAAGCCTCAATCTATTTCATCCATATTTCCTCCATCATTCCACTACCCTTCAAGATGTGTGTCAATGTTGATCTTTCCTAATATCTCATCCACCCTCATGAGATCCTCTAAATCTTATGCCTTCTTGCCGTCCTTGCTTGTTTCGGTCTTCCAAAACCAACAACCTTATCCTCCATCTACCTCTCATTTTCCTATCTCCCTCCATTACCTCATCAGCATATTTGAGTGTACCTTGCTATGGCTTTGGCTTATCATAACTTATCTTTCTTATAGGAATGCTATATAACTTGAGAAAGGCTTGAATTTTTTCCAAAAACTCTAAAAATCCAAGAAAAAAGGAAAAAAGAAAAGAAAAAGTGCCTTGGTGAAAACCTGGAAACAGGCACCTTGGTAACAAAAGTAAAGAAAAATAAATCCTTCCTATGGTGAAAACCACTTCTTGTGGCACCTTGGACAAGTACCATGATGAAAACTTGGCAAACAGGTGTCATGCATAATTCTTCCATCCATGACATCCTATCATGATCTTTCTTTTCCTTCAGATGTCCTCATTCCTGAAGTCATTCACTCATAACCTCCATAACAAAGTTTTCTATCCTATTCAATTAACCCTTTGTTCTTGATCAATGAAAGAAAGAAGAAAAATCAATTCTTAGCAATCTCCTGACATGGTCATTTTCTTTGATTACTTACACGATACCCTGAAGTCATTACACCATGAGCTTATATCCTTTTCCCTAGCTTGGCTAATCTTGTGAAGGCTTTCCTTGAGGGTAACATTCACCACTTCATACTCCTTGCCTATCCATATTTGCTTATCCACTCGCTTGCTACTACATCTTGTCCTACACCTTGCTAGACACTGAAATAAAATTAAGGTGATCCTTCTTGAGAGCTAGTAATCTCTAAAAAAATCTAAAAATTCAAAAAAGTCCTAAAAAAAATTGTTACCTTGGTGAAAACCTAGCAATAGGTGCCTTGGTAACACCAAAAAAAGTGAAAATCCAAAAAATACAAAAAAAAATCAAAAAGAGAAAAATAGAAAAAATTGAAAAAAAAGAAAAGTGTCATTGGTGAAAACCTAGAAATAGGCATCATGGTAGCAAAAAAAAGAGAATCTTGCCAAGAAGATGAAAACCTAGTAAACAGGCGCCTCTTGTTCCCAATGCTCCATCTTGCAGTGCATCTTCTAGCTATTCTATATAGTTGCTTTCACGATTTCGCTTTCCTGCTTTCTGCTCATGTATCCATGGATTGAGTCTTGTCATAGCTCAGGGGCATTCCCCTCTAGTGTCATGCTTTTTGAGATTCTCCTCATAGAATCTCCTTCATGATAGTCACCAGTGGTCCTCACTGCATCTACCTACTGTCGCTAGTGCCATTATTTTCGAGATTCTCCTCATAGAATCTCCTTCACAACAGTCACCAGTGGTTCTCACTACATTTGCCTATTGTCACTAGTGTCACTCTTTTCAAGATTCTCCTCATAGAATCTCTTCTGCAACAGTCACCATTGTTTCAACTGTGTCTGCCTACTATTGCTAAGTTCATGTCTCTAGATTCCTTTATGGAAGATCTCTTTTGCGTCAGTCACCAATCATCTTGGCTATGTCTGCCTACTGTCGCTCAGTCCTTCTTAGGTTCTTCATCGTGAAGTTTCCTCTTTGACCTTAGTCACCAGTCATTGTGATTGCATCTGCCTACTATCATCACCCTACTGAAGAGATTTCTTTCTAACATGTTCTAGACATTGACACTTGTAATCAATCCCAAAAATATTGAACTCAAAAATGATATAATTGTTTGGATATGCTGAGCATTTTCTTTTTTTGCTTTGTTTTTCTTTATCATATCTCCTCGAGCAACTTGATGATGTCATCTTTGACTAGAGAAGGAATAACTAGGGGCATGATCTTTTTCTTTTCTTTTTGTTTGCAGTTTAGTTCCAATAAGTTGATCTATTCCCATAAAAGGGGTGTCCACTATAAGAGCCTTCATCTCGTATTGGATGGTTGTGTGTACCTTGACTCCTTTTATATGAATATGCCAATAATGTTGGTTCTTCTCCTTTTTTGTTGGAGTGAACTCTTCATGCTATAGAAAATACTGATACTCGTCCTGCTAAGTGAATATACGGGTCACTGTGAGTATATCTAGCACACTTTTGTCTCAGGTTATGAATGCAAGGGTTGTTGCAGATAGTATAAATACTAAGTACTTAGCATAAGATGGTTCTCTTGTGTGAATGGTGTGTCTATTATGCAATCAACATTTAGACCATCCTAGCGTCTATGCTTTGATGCTTATGTTAACTTGCTACATTAAAAGTGCCATATGTTCTGGTCATTCTGGCTTCTTGTGCTTCGAATGCTTACATTTAATCCTGACAAACCAATAATGTATGTTATATTCATATTTTCATGATTGCAATGTCAATGGAAATTGTATGACCTACAAGCTTTGTTCTATATCTGGTGATGATTAAATATTGAGGCTCGGTAACAAATGATTGATTAATCACCCTCTTGGCTACTTTGGTTTCTCTAAACCCACTTTTTGAGATCGAATTCAAAATCTGACACACTTAAGTGGCTCAAAATGCATTTTAAATTTTTTTGTGCAATCAAAATCTTTCTGATACTTTGCAATTTTTGGAATCTTTTTAACTCGAACTTGGTCTTTTGGATCTTGAAATCACTTAGGATCAACCTCCAAATTTCTTTTGATCATTCTGATTTCTTCATATTTCTTCAAATTTTTCTGATCTCTTTATATTTCTTTAGATCATTCTGATCTCTTTATATCTCTTCAGATCATTCTGATCTCTTTATATTTCTTCAGATCATTCTGATCGCTTTATATTTCTTTAGATCATTCTGATCTCTCCAAATTTCTTCAGATCTTTATGATCTCTTCATTTTCTTCAAGATCGTTTTGATCTCTTCATATTTCTTCAAGATTATTCTTATCTCTTTATATTTCTTTAGATCGTTCTAATCTCTTATATATTCTACTAAACCTTGGATTTATTTTGTATCCTTCATCACTCTCCTCACATCATACTTTCGGTGTGTCATCTTTTGATTTCGGTCCTGAGGGGGCAGGATGATTACATCATTGAACTAAATTTCAACTCATTTTGAGTCTCATTGCTTGGGGCATCTAGTTCCCATTTTATGTCCTTCTCACTTGGGGCATCTCATTACTCTGGGCATCTTGTCCTCCTCTTTCTGACATCCTTGCCATCTACTTCATCTTTTCATCATTTGATCACATCTTATAACATTTTTGATATGAGTTTGATGGATAGGTATCGGGACAGTCTAAAGCCTGACTCCTGACGATCGAGCCTCATTCCGGTGATGATTCTGTGACTCATAATTAGATCTTATCAACTTAGGTATCTAGGTGGATCCCTTAGGATTAAGCTTCATGTTGGAGATGATCCTTAAAATCTTATCTATTTCAATTTAGGTATCTAGGTATATTTCTTGGATTCCTTGGGATTAAGCTCTGTTCTAGAGATAGTCCTTAAAAGCTCATCAATTGGTCTCCCTAGAATCAATTTTGGAACCAATCTCTTTTTTTTTATCTGCACATCATACTTTCTAATTTTCTTTGAATTGAACGTGCTACTCGCACATTCATTCAAAGAGGGGCAAAATGTAATACCCCAAAATTGGCTCATTGTGATCTCAAACAATTCTGGTCTATTTCAGATCAATCCTAAAGTCCTATTCCATTAGGAAAATTCTTATTTGGCTATTTGCTACTTGACTTAATTGTTAGATGCAGAAAACCCTAATCTACATTCATCATGCTTATTATTTAATTCCTATAGTATTTAGTCATATTAGTCACATTAAACCTATTAATTAATATTTAATTTAATTACTAATTATTTATACATTAATTAAATTAAATTATATCTTAAGCCTAATGTACTATGGAATTAAATTTATTTAATTTAATAAATGTGCCTATTTTAATTAATTAAACAAAATTATTTAATTAGATGAAGAACTTACTTCTAATTAATTAAACAAAGTTATTTAATTAAATGGGGAGCCATTCCTAATTAATTAAATGAAGTTATTTAATTAAATAAGAAAAGTGTCTCTAATTAATTAAAAGATTATTTAATTAAATAGAAAAAGTAATTATGAGAGCATATCTCATTTTATTAAATTAAATATCTCACCAAAATCTCTCTTCAATTTAAAAAAGGAAATTACCAGTTCACTATTGATCAAAAATAAGTTAAATCACTTAACTCCTTATTCTTATCAAATTGAATCAGTTAAATTTGCATCGAATTGCTGCTGAAATTCATACTCACATTTGCTCACATTTGCTCATATTTTACATACATTTACATCCTTAGCTTAATTTCATTTAGCATAATATGCATATGATTAATCTAGTTTCCTTTACTTGTTCTTAGATTAGAATGCATTTCTCATTCTAGATTAATCTGCATAATCATATAGATTAATTTTATTTCTTAAATCCTTCATTCTTAGAGGGTCTGGTTGCTTAACACCTCAAATCTGAGGATATCTAACAAGAAATTCCCTTTAGATAGAAGGCAACAAGTTGCCTTGCTAGCTAATTTTCTGATGAACAATCCAATGTTCATTCTGGGATGAATCCGCAAATAAAGACCATGTTGAAGTGTGTGTTAGTAGAGGCCACATATTCATGCATACACTTGCTATATTGTGTGTGCTCACAAGAGTTAGAGCATCACGAAAAGAGGGTTCTTGGTGCTTCATTCCCATGCCTTCACTAAGTAATGTGGCTACAACTTCATTAAATATTAGCTTGCTCTTGGCTTCTATTGAAGTGATCGCAACCATTAATACACACTCCCAGCTATTTGGAAGTGAATATAATAATAAAATGGATTTTATTTCATCATCTAATAGTATACCAACTAAAATGAGTTGACTGGCTGATGAATTAAACTCATTTAGATGATTCGACATCAATCCCCCTTCTTTAATTTTTAGATTATATAACTTCTTCAATATAAAAACTTTATTCAATGTTGAAGGTATCTCATACAATGAAGATAATTTTTCAACTAGCTCTCCTGTTGTCCTCTCAACTAAAATGTTAAACAACATGTTAGTTGAGAGACCTAAGAAAATCATTGCCCTTTCTTTCAAATCAAATTTATCTCATTCTTTTTTTGTGAATGATCCTTTGCCCTTTGTTTTTTCCAAGCAATGCAGGTTGTAAATCTTTCTTGATGAGTAAAGACTCTAGCTACACTTTCCATAGCCTAAAGTTTTGCCAAGAAAACTTTTCAATTTTCCACTTATTTGCCTCATCCATGGCGCCTGTAAATCTTCATCAATTTTAAAAAAATCAAATGAACTCAACCAACTCTAATACCAAGTATTGAGCTAAATAAAAGATATAGAAAATAAAGTATAACTTAAACTAAAACTGAATCAAAAGATGCAAGAATGGACACAGAGTTTATAGTGTTTCATCTAGGTAACCTAGACTACATCCACTCTTCAAGCAGGGGAACTTCTCTTATTCAGATAAATCACAAGTTACAATGAACAACAACATCAACTATATTTTCTATTCTATATCAGCAACATCCAATGAAAAACGAAAGGGCTGAGAAGAGGAAGAGTTAGCAAGGAGTGTACATTCAAAGCCATTACATATTCCCTTTTCAAAACGATTATAGTATAATCAGAAAGAGATGATAAGTAAGAATTGTATATAGACTTAGATTGTCTAGAAGACATTGGATTTTTAAAAAATTGTGTAGTTATAAAAAAAATTTATTTATCACTAGTAGTTGTGAGTTTGTGAAGAGAATGAGTAATGATATTCAATAAAGCTTCTAGTTTGTAATTATACGAAAGCTTTTGAATTCGACTTAGATATTGAAATTAATTATGTAGGGGGGACCTGACACGATATGAAGGAAAGAAAGAGATGCCAGTATCTACTATCCTTTGATTTTTGAAACCGTGATATATGGGGAAATAAGATAAAGACTATTATGATTTTGAATCATTTGTGAGAGGCTATGTTCAATGGGCTTGTAGATGCGACCAATGTAACCCAAAGTTTCACCCTCACAAACAACTACAACACCTATTTGAAAGACCAAAAAAAGGAAAGATGCAAAATCCCTTGATTTGATAGAGTTGGCCTTAATATAGGCAATGTTTTCAAAACTAACAACAAGTAACTATGTTAAACAATCTTGAGAATTTTTGAGAAAAAAAATAAAAACGGATTGATAAAGCTAAACTAAACAAGTTCTAAATGCATCACAGATATTTAAGTTACAATAGAACATGCTATGAACCTAGAAACTTGTTTAATGAATTTGATACTTTTTATAAGAAAACATATAATTTTTAAAAATTCACTCTAAATTAATAACTTTTCTAAATATAAAAAAAAAACTACAATTTTAAACTAGTAGTATTTTAATCTCTTTAAATATTTAATATATATTGTTAAATATTTAGAATTTTTAAACATATTTATTTGCCCTCAAATTCCAGGCCTGCTCCCATGGTAAGTATATGAAAAATAAAGCCCTAGGTGAGACAGATGGCAGCCCTACCATTAAATCAGCTGCAATAGGAAGCTATAAATTAGGCCATTCGGGGAAAGGCAGCAAAGGAACACGTCTGGGGACGCGTGGAGATAAATATTTTCCTAGCATTAGCACCTATGGAATGACTATGCAAGAATATGTCGCGTCAAAGAGTCCGTCCAAAATACCATTCACTTATCCAAAAAACCAACCGAAGGAAGGCCGAACTTTTTCTTCACCTCATTTCATCCCTCTATATATTATCGGGCTTTCAGAATGTTGAAGAACCGATAAGTTTGATTTAAATGGATGAAAGATGGGAAATTTCATGAGGGTTTCTTTAACAGAGTACATGAAACTTTGTTTAGATTATTGCCGAAAATGTACATATCAAGTGGCATGGGTAGTAACCACGAGTTTAGCATTCTTAACTGCATGTTTACCGTTCATTGTTATCTGATCAGAATTGCGGATATGTGAATGCAGATAATGCGCAAATTTTGCAAGATTGGAATGGCATTAAAAGAAGCTCAGAAGAAGAAATTGAATGTTGGGATTATAATGAGATGGATTTGGATTATAACTTTAAAATTGTGGCGCCCAAATATGGCGAAAATAGTCACCATGAAAAAGGTTTATTGTGGCAGAAGCAAAAGATCATGAGAATATTAAGATTTTGCAGTGAAAATCTACGATTTAAAAACTAGTTTAAAAAAGCAAAGAATTCAAATTTGAAATTTAAATACTATGAAAATATTCATCCATGAAATCAGCAATGGCACAAAATCAGCTGCGGCACTTCCAAATCAGCGGCCCTGATGTTGGCAATTTTGAAATGTATAAAGATACACAAACTCTCCTCTATGCTTCACAAGACTACAAAGGAAAACTGTCTAACAAATCGAAAGTGTAGCATTTTCATAGCATATATGGATTGCACAGCAGAATTTTCTGGCAGGAGATTTTCAATTGGGTACCTGAGAATTCACCTCGAGAAATTCGTGAGCACAAGCCTGGTGGAGGATATATACTCAACTTCATGCTTACAAAGTCTTAGTGTTTTATTACTGTCTGTGTGCATTCCTGGATGGTTTTTCTGCCTTCCTCTGCCCCTCTTAGTATTCATGATGGTCTACATATCAGAGATGGAAGATGATAATTGCAAAGAAGGAGTTTATAATATCTCTGACATGCAAAATGAGATTGAAGGAGGAGAAATCGAAGGCTGGAATGGTACTCATCATGACAATCAGAAAATCGAGGGCTTTGATTCTCTGCAAATGGAAGAGATTAAAGCATTGGAATGCAAACCAACTGCTGGCAAGGATGATGACTCGAAATCCACACAAGTAATATATTCATGTTTTTTCATTCGTATTATTTGAATAATTACCTTACAAAGATCTCTCTTTGTATATTTTAACACTTCATTTCTTATATTTTTCAGTTTTCTGAATTGCTCAAATTTTGGAGAAAGACAGAGGGAGCATAAATGAAGGCTAAGTGTCGGTCAATCTCAACGGTGACTCCTGAAAAGTTGCATCTGAGAAATAATGTGTTTTACGTTTTCTAATGTAAATTTGCATCTCATAATGTGTTTGCTATTCTACAACTTCATCTAATGATGTTGTATTAGCTCAGCACGTCTAACATGTCTTGTAAAACATTTTAGTAAATCTTATTTTAGAATGGTTATCAAATGATGTTTAGTAATTATCAGTGATGATTTTACTAATAAGATTAAAATTCTTATAATACTTTTTATATGTTTAAATTAAATATTTTATTTTATTATGTTCGGGTATTGCATTAAAGAAACTTGATTTTTCATGGGCTCTTTGTGAGTCATTAAATTTCCTACTTCAAAGATCTATTGACAATAATTTATATTCATTAAGTATAATTCATTTTATTTAATTATTTGAATTAAAAATTAATTTATAGATTATATCTTAAATTTTTAAAATGTAACATTTGTCATTCTTCATTCTAATTGTTTTATTGATGATAATGTTTTTTAGGGAAAGTGTTGATTCTCTCTCACACAAAAGAGATAGAACTATCGTTCATTTCTTCATTCAATTGTCTTTCAAGTAATTGTCCATTTCTTCTTCTACTTAGTGTTTTTCTGTGTGCACTTCACTATATATAACTTTAGTTTTAATGAATCAAATCTTTCTCAATGTAAACCTCCAACAATGAACATCCAAAAAATTTAAAAATAAATTTGTTGTTGCAATTGGTTGCTAGGACAAGCATTGCACTCGCCAAGATTTGATTTCTGATAGACTAATTGAAAACCTTTGAATTTCAATATTAGCTTTGAAGAAGTTATTTTATAGATTTTAGGAATTAACTTAATTGTTAGAAATGGGTACCTTCAATCTTTGGTATTTACCCATAATTAATGGATATGTTAATGGCGTGCAAGGTCTAAATTTGTTCATGTAGTCGTTTCTCACTTTTTAATTTCAAATCAGTTTTTCGTTTTAAGGTGGAGATAGATTTCCATTGTTATTGAACCTTCCCATCGACTCTAGATTTTGTAGCTCCAATGATCTCTTTTTTATATACATTTAAATTATGGTTGTTTAATACTTTAATTTGTGGGGTAATTTGTTTATGTTGAGCTAAATAAAAGATACAAAAAATAAAGTAAAACTGAATCAAAGGATGGAAGATTGGACACAAATTATATAGTGGTTCACCTAGCTAATTTGGACTACATCCACTCTTCAAGAAGGTAAATTTCTATTATTTAGATAAATGACAAGTTACAATGAACAATGTCATTAACTACCTTTTCTATTCTATATCAGTAATATTCAATGGAAACTGAAAAGGTTGAGAAGAGGAAGAGTTGGCAATGATTAGACTGCACATTTAGAGCCATTACATTTTCCCCTGTGAGAACCATTACAACCTCCCACTTAAAGTCCAATCATTGCTACACAAATATATCCCCTACTTTGAATTCTTATGGCTATGGCATGAAAATGCCGAGCTATGGCATGACAATGCTGAGAGAAGCTCAACAGAATTCAAACTTCTCTCGAGGTACAACTTTTCTAAACACATCAGCTGGATTAATCTTTGTATCAATCTTCTCTAACTGTAGTCTTCCCTCTTCAAGAACATGACAAATCAACTGAAATATGGTTTCTATATGCTTTGTGTGATTATGGAAAGATGAATTTTTAGCCAAATGAATGGCACTCCTGCTATCCAAAAATAGAGTGAAGTTGGATTTCTAAAATCACAACTCTCCGATCAATCGTTGTAACCACATCAACTCTTTAGTCCTCTCAATAAGAGCAATATATTTGGCCTTGGTAGGGGAAAGAGCAACAACTTGTTTCTTACAAAAAGTCTAGCTAACTGTTGCCCCAACAAAAGTAAATGCATAGCTTGTTGTAGACCTCCTTTTATCTAAATCTCCAACCATATCAAAATCATCATATCTGCAAATATAAGTGGTCTTAGTGTTAAAACATAGAACATGAGAGGAAGTGCCTCTCAAATACTAAAAAATTCATTGAATTGCTTGCCAATGAGTTTTAATTGGATTACTCATTTAAAACCACTTACAACTCCCACTTCATAAGCAAGATCTGGTAGCGAGTTAACCATTGCATACATTAAACTCCCAACTATTGAAGAATAAGGAATACCATCCATCTCATGTTTTTCTTCTAGAGTGGAAGGACACATCTTTGAAGACAATGAAAAATGATCAGCCAATAGAGTGGTACCAAATTTAACATTTGTGTAATGTCCTCACTAGCAAGGACAATAATACTTGCAAAATCAATGTCATAATTTATACAACAATAAAATAGAATTCATTATTCTATGCTCTCTCCTAACCCAACCTTAAAGATATCTCCATGTTTTGATTAATAACCCTTTTGAGGATCCTTAGATCCCTGGTTACTATTTCCTCTTCTATGAAGCACTCCCATTAAGGTCCTTCCTAGAAGAGATATTCTCTATCCAAGACCCTTGACACATATGCATATGTTAACATCTATGTTAAAATTGAAAATATAATCTATAAATTAATTTTTAGTTCAAATGATTAAATAAAATGAATTATACCTAATGATATAAATTATTGGCAATAGGTCTTTGGAGTAGGAAATTTAATGACTCACAAAGAGCCCATGAAAAATGAAGTTTCCTTAAATGCAATACCCGAACATAATAAAATAAAATATTTAGTTTAAATATATATAAAAGGTATTTTAAGAATTCTAATCTTATTAGTAAAATCCTCACTGATAATTACTAAACATCATTTGATAACCATTCTAAAATAAGATTTGCTGAAATGTTTTATAAGACATATTAGACGTGCTAAGCTATTACAAAATTATCAGATGAAGTTGTAGAATAGAAAACACATTATCAGATGTTAATTTACGTTAGTAAACGAGTAGCAAAAGAAAACGTAAAAGACATTATATCTTAGATGTAACTTGTTAGGAGTCACCGTTGAGAGTGACCAACACTTAGCCTTCATTTATGGTCTCTCTCTCTTTCTCCAAAATTCGAGCAATTCAAAAAATTGTAAAATATAAGAAATGAAGTATTAAAATCTACAAATAGAGAGATCTTTGTAAGGTAATTATTCAAATGATTCGAATGAAAAAAGCATGAATATATTACTTGTGTGGGTTTCAAGTCATCATCCTTTACAGCAGCTGGTTTGCATTCCAATGCTTTTATCTCTTCCATTTGTAGAGAATCAGAGCCCTCGATTTTCTGGGAGGAATAAAGAGGCTCCAATTCAACTTCCTCTTCTGAGATTTTCTAATTTTCATGACAAGTACCATTCCAACCTTCAATTTCTCCTCCTTCAGTCTCATTTTGCATGTCGAAGATATTATAAACTCCTTCATTGCAATTACCATCTTCCATGTCTGATATGTAAACCATCATGAATACTAAGAGGGGCAGAGGAAGACAAAAAAACCATCCAAGAATGCACACAGATAGTAATAAAACACTAAGACTTCGTAAGCATGAAATTAAGTACATATCCTCTTCTAGACTTGTGCTCACAAATTTCTCGAGGCAAATTCTCAAGTACCCAATTGAAAATCTCCTGCCAGAAAATTTTGTTGTTTAATCCATTTATGCTATGAAAATGTTGCACTTTCGATTCATTGGACAATTTTCATTTGTAGTCTTGTGAAGCAGAGAGGAAAGATTCTGTATCTTTATACATTTTAAAATTACCAACATCAGGGCAGCTGATTTGGAAGTGCCGCAGCTGATTTTGTGCCCTTGCTTATTTCATGGATGAATGTTTGCACTGTATTTGAATTTCAAATATGAATTCTTTTCTTTTCTTAACTAGTTTTTAAATCATAGATTTTCACTGCAAAATCTTGATATTCTCATGATCTTTCGCTTCTACCACAATAAACCCTTTTCACCATATTTGGGTGCCAGGATTTTAAAGTTAATTTCTAAATTAGGTTGAACTTAAAGGCATTGCAGTAGTGCGCAAGATTAGGCTCTATCGATTTAGTTTTTTTCTAAAACACCAACATATCCAAATTTCTACCCAACAGACCTTCACTATGATAAAATATTATTTCCAGAATGTCCAAAAAGTATCTAAGAAAATCTAATGAATTCAAATTTTAGATGAATTATTAATATGTGTTGTGATTAATTATTATTATTATTTATAAATCTAGAATAGACTCACAAAATCATTTCCAAACATTCATAATTTACCACTTTGCAGTAGGCTCTTTCCTATGATTTAATTATTATCTTTACAACAAATTAATTGTAATAGCAGAAGTGTAGAGATAGAGAGAAGTGTATATATATGTATCATAGAAAGAAAAATAAATATGGAAAAGAGATGAATATAGAAATATTCATAGAGAGAGATATGTATAAAGGAAAGAGAAGAGATAGATATAGAGAGACATTTGTAGATAATGATATAGACTGATAGAGATAAAGAATTATCAGAATGTACATATAAACAAGGTGAAGGGGAGAGAGAGAGGGGGGAGGGAAAGAGGGGAAGGTGGGGAGAGAGAGTAAAATTTTAAAATGACATAGATTTATAAAGATAGTTAGGCGGATAGGGAGAGTGTGCAAAGAAGATGGAAAGAGAAGGGAGATAGAGATGACTAAAGAGAAATAGTGAGATTTATGTGGAGGAGAAGAGGACAGTAGAGTTGGGGTATAGGGAGAAAGATGGCTAGAGGAGACAAGAGAGTGGATGGAGGGAGAGAACTAGAAGAGAAGGAAAAGTGTGAGACATATAGGCCGTAGGGTGTTAGAGTATAAAGAGGGATATATATAAATTAATATATAGAAAGAGAGAATTTTATATTAATTAAGTGATATAGAGTGATAAAGATGGATACAAAATTTGATAGAGAGTAGGGAGAGAGGTGAATAGATAAGTATATTTTAAGGTAGAAGACATGCATATAAATAGATAAAGGAGTAAGTGAGAAGTGAGAAGAATACAATTAGAGATAAATAAGGATAAAAATATAGAGAAGAAGAGATGGAGAGAGATCTAGAGGGGATGAGAGGGAAACATAGATACAAATAGAGAGGGATGTATATATACAAATAGGTAGACTAGAGGGATAAAGAGGGAGTGAAATAATGATTTTGATAGAGAATTATAGAGATTTATAAAGAGAGAGGAATAGAAATAGAGGCAGAGAAATAGGAGAAACAATGATAGGAACCAAGAGGGAGCAATGAATAGGGAAAGGATAGTTATCATATTAGAGAAATAAATGAAATTAAAATGATAGATATTTAAGAGAGAGATATGGATCAAAGTAGAAAAAATATGTTTTAATGTAAAATATCAGCGTGTTAATTGTAAGTGAAATAACATTGCTTGCCAATACAAAAATAGATAGTTAGGGTTCAAGACATAGATAAAGGGGTGCAAGTAGATGATAAAGAAAAACAAATAAGTATAACTAGAGTAGAGAATAAATGGAGACATATATAGAAAAAGAAATAGGTATATAGAGATGAGAGAAGAATTGAAGAGGTGAAAATTATATAATGAAATTAAAACATAATTATTTCCAATAGGAAATGAGATAGGTAGGGAATGGGAGGTAGATAGAGAGGTAGAATTAAATAGAGAAGAAGATAAATAAGTATAAAGAGAGGAAAGAGAAATGTAGAAATACCTCGAATGAGAGTTGAACATAATGGTAAGAAGATAAATATATATCAAATGATGCATAATGAGAGAGATTATATATGTGTATATAGAGAATATAAGAAAGTAGAGTCATGTAAGAGACACAAATATAGGGAATGATGGAAATGAGATACATTGGTAGAAAGATATTAGTATAAGGAGGTATATGAGATACATTAGTAGAGAGATATTAGTATAAGGGGGTACCTGTGTTGATGGGAGATTTAAAAAGAAAGAAATATATCGAGGAAAAAAAATAGAAGTAGATTAAATATATATAGAGTGAGAGCCATAAAGAGTGATGATAAATGTGTGTGTGTGTGTGTGTGTGTGTGTGTGTGTGTGTGTGTGAGAGAGAGAGAGAGAGAGAGAGAGAGAGAGAGAGAGAGAGAGAGAGAGAGAGGGAGAGAGAGAGAGAGAGAGAGAGAGAGAGAGAGACTCATTCTTTTATATGTGTATCAGAAATAGAGAGAAATAAAGAGGATATGGAAGAGTCAAATAAAGAAATGTCCATGGCGAGAGAGGTTGGGGGGGATATATAGAGATATTGTATAGAGATCTTGATTTGGATAATTTTTTGTTCTCTTCTCCCAATCCCTAATTATAAGTTCTAACAAAATTCTCCAAAATTAGGAAAATTTATGTTTCTTTTAAATATCTTCTATTATCAAAACTCATCCCCCTTTTCTAAAAATTGTACATTGGGATTCCACGAATATCATTTGTAAACTACTTTTGAATTAAATGGAAGATTTGGAACCCTATGTTTTAGGAATTGGTCGATTTTTATTGTAATTTTTGGTTGAGTGAAAAATCCTAAAACCATTTCAATATAAAAATTCAAACTTTCATGACATATTTTCTTTGTATAGATAGTGTAGAACTTCTTTTGGTTTGTATTTGTATTGCAATTCATTTATCAATTAATTCACGCTATTATTTCAAAAATGTGAAAAGAGTGAGATGTTACTTTACATGAATCCAAAAAAATTAAAACCCTTAAAACTAGAGAAAGTGCTATAAAATTTCTATATTTGACAATTTAGGAAGAAGTAATCTTTCTCTTCAATATTTTCATAGTAATTTCTCTCAGAACATAATTTTTAATTTTCTTGACTTTTTTATCAAATTTGTAAAAATTAATTCAATAACATAATTAAAAGAATATTAACTTTTTAACAATTAATAAATTAAAAATGTATATGGAGAATGAGAATATGTAAGAGTGGAGATATATCTTTATTTTACTTCAAACTAAAAATATTTCAATCATTTTTCTAAGAAGTATCTTCTTTATATTATGTTGAGTTGAATCTTTCTGATTGATCATTAGTTGTGACCTTACCATCTTACCTTGGTCATATCGCTTTCTTAGTTTTACAATTTCATAGGTTAAATTTAGATTCTCAAGGTTTTTCAACCAATTTGATTGATAAATTTTACAAAAAATAATAATCATCAAAGAAAAACTTACCTCTTGGTATCAAATGTTGTTAAAGCATGTAGCTTCGGTCTGACAATAACTATGATATGCATAGTTAAAACCTGTGATTCCTTTGATATTTAGATCATAATCGATCTATCCTTTATATTAGGATACAAATTTAATGATTGGTAATACATTGATTAATTTGTTTTAAGTTCATAACAAATCGTGAAGATTAGTTACCACCGAATGAGTGTGACTATGAATGTCCATGTCTCCATTTACAGACATGACCATTCATCCCCACACCCTTTCCACTTGATATATATCTAATCTTCTTGAAGTAAACAAGGCATCAAAATCTATTAATTCAACACTTCAAAGGATCAAAGGAAATTCCGAGTTCAATAAAATTCTATCTTTGTTATTAGTAAACTAAGCTCTACATATTTTGGAAGTGATTTAGTCCATTGGGATTAGTGATCATACCTGCAACACCACTATGCATTAGTTTGCAATCAATTTAAAATTTGGTAATAAACTTTACATGGTATTAGAGCATTAAGTTTAGAAACCTAAGTCATTGAACATTCGTTTGGTACGGATAAAAGGAGAAGAAAGTGATAGTAAATTTATAAAAGGAGGAGATACATTTATATTAGTGGCAAGAGGATTCTAAGAACAAAATTCCTCTCTTCTATTCAATATCGATGATCGCAATAGATGATTGCAAATTAGAAGTGTTAAAAGAATGAATACTATTCCACAAATGGATGATGGAGTCACTATTAAATTGCATATAATTCCATTTGAATGTAATCTTTCTTTCTTCTTTGATGGATTGTAGTTGTATTCCTTCAAGGATCTTGTATACCACATGTATGTGAAGGAACAAGTTATCTGATGATAGGATAAAACATACAATATTTCCTTATGAATGAGCTTATTGCTTCTAAAAGGGCCAACTTTGACTTTTCTTAGCTAGAGGATGATTCAATGTCATTGTAGAGCATTCACTCCGCAAGTAGATTTGTGACTATTGTCTTCTTACACGAGTCAAGTAGAATCTAGTGAAAGGATAGAACATGAAAGGAATTGAGACCTATAGCCTATATTGATTGTAGGTGGTTATAAAATCTTCTACTAATAGTTTTTGTGGGGAAAAACATTGATAAGTGTGGGTGATGTGTTGGTGGGTCATCTTCCCCCTGTGTTTCAAGATGTTGTTTATTCAGAATGTTAGGATGGGAATGGCCCTCATTTCTTTCATAGGTCATGTGAGTTTCTTTACCTAGTGTTGGGTTGAGGAAGTTCTTGAGGCGACATTCCAAGTGTGCCCAGATTGATGGCGATTCAATGTGTGCTTAAAGAGTAGAAAACATATACCCTTCATTAAAAGTTGGAGATGCTCTCAAAAATAGATATGAGAATTGAAATAGAAAATTATGTATTAATGGTGTTTGGCATTATAGCTTGGTCAAAACCTAAATCTAAGTTCATGGGTTTCAAGATTGTTGGTTTGATGACTCATTGATCCATTAAAGTTATCAATTTCCTATGGTGAGAATATTACTTTGTAGACTTGTACATAGACACTTATAATAATTATGACTACCTAATGGATATTCTGAATTGCTCACCAAGTTTATTATCTCACATTCACATGCCCCTCGTGAAAACTCCATGAAAAGTGCTAATGTGTACACGAGAATTGATTATAACTAATTTCTTATATAGAGAAAGTTATAGATGGATGTTGTGATCAATATAAACTTTGGAGAAGAATCCTTATCATGTAATGCACATATCATATGTAGAATGATCTGAGTACTAGAAAACAAAATTTAGTTGACCTCCTATCAATGAATGTGGTAAACACACAAAATACACTAATCAATGTGGCTTCATCACTCTAAAGAACCATAAGTTAGTGATTATGAAGAAAGCCATAAGCATATGATGGGTTTATATTATCATGATGGGAAGTGTGTATAGATAGAATATAATCTATTAGTGGATGGTAGAGTCATAACGACAAATATTCTATGAAGGGTGAAAATATATTCATGAGTCATATCTCCTATATGGGCTCACCTTATGAAAAGGAAATATTTGAAACACAATGATGAAAGCATATATAATCAGATTTAGAGGGAGTCTGGCATCTTCAAAGAAGTCAAAATATTGATGAACTCAAGCTTTAGTTGGAGCAGATGGGTTCAATCAGCTTGTGACAATCCCAATCATAGTGATAGAGAGGGAGTTTCATTGTTGAAGGTGAAATACTATGAGGTAAACTTTATTTAATTGATTATTATACTAATGAGATCATTTAATGCTTTATAGGCCCTATGGTATAATGAGGATGTGATGACCTCCATATGATTATGACTTGTATTTGTTAATGTTATTAGAAGATGATGATCTTACACACATGATAGACATCATGCAATGGTTGAAACATATCACAATAGATTATGAATGTTCCTAAGGTAAGTGCACATTACCTTTAAACATTTTGAGTTATGGTGAATATCTAAAATTGGGTATCACATGTTAGGTGATTCCTCATATCACATGTTAGGTGATATGTAAAACAAGGTATCACATGTTAGGTGATTCCTTATATCATATGTTAGGTGATATGTAAAACAAGGTATTAAATGTTAGGTGATTCCTCATATCACATGTTAGGTGATATGTAAAACAACGTATCACATGTTAGGTGATTCCTCATATCACGTGTTAGGTGATATGTAAAACAAGGTATCACATGTTAGGTGATTCCTCATATCACGTGTTAGGTGATATGTAAAACAAGCTATCACATGTTAGGTGATTCCTCATATCACCTGTTAGGTGATATGTAAAACAAGACCTGTATCACATACTAAGTGATTCCTCATATCACTTGTTAGGTGATATATAGAACTAACTCAAATGATACTTCATACCATGTGTTATGTGATCACAAGATATGTAATATATATTTACCATGATCCCTTATGGTGGATATCATGAGACTTGATTTTCTTAAATATATCTAGATGATATCACTTTTAAATAAGGAGAACTTATATATAAGCACTTTGTCTTCCCTAGCTAAGAGGGAGTGTTAAAGCATGCAGCTTTGGTCTGACAATAACTGTGATATGCATAGTTAAAACTGATGGCATATATATATTTTGAGATCATTAAGGCATGATCAAAACTACTTTTGATTCCTTTGATATTTAGATTGTGATCAATCTATCCTTTATATTAGGCCCCAAATTTAATGATTGATAATACATTGATTAATTTGGTTTAAGTTCGTAACAAATAGTGAAGATTAGTTACCACCGAATGAGTTTGAGTATGAATGTCCATGTTTGCATTCCAAGACATGACCATTCATTCCCACACCCTTTCCACTTGATATATATCCAATCTTCCTGAACTAAATAAGGCATTAAAATCTATTAATGCAAGCACTTCAAAGGATCAAAGGAAATCCTGGGTTCAATAATATTTTATTTCTGTTATTAATACACTAACCTCTACAGATTCTAGAAATTATTCAGTCCATTGGGATTAGTGATCATACCTATAACACCACTATGCATTAGTCTGCATTCAATTTAAAATCTAGTAATGAACTTAAAAAATGTCATAAACAATCATGGCTCTATTCTCTTATGTGGATTTTGTGAGTTCTTCAACTTCATCCATTTATATGAGTTATATGGTGTCTTATTCATCATCTACCAAACATCCTATGAGTAAATGGATTATATTCTTGATGACTTTGATTGGTCTTTCACCTTCCAACTAGATGAATTATCATGGTATTGATCAAAACATAATGCATCCACCCTTCTTTGAAAACCTTTAATAGGTTAGCTAAATGAGTTAGACCCTTTAGTACTAGGTACTTCAAATCTTCCTTCAACTCTCTGTTCTCATCACACATTTTTAGATATTCCTTCTTGATCTCTGCATCTCCTAGCTCTATAATTTTACATTATACAAATATCCTGATATCTTCTATTAGTATCACTATGGGAGGAATTGATGATAGGGAACTACATTTATCAACTTCTACTACCTCGAAAGGATAGAGAATTGGTCTAAATATGTATTTACTTATTAAACTTTACTTAAGTTTACTTAGGTGAATGGATTATTTTATTATTTCTTAGGTGAGACACTTAGGAGTTTTCATACTCTTATGAGTTGTCATGTTGACAACACTAGAGTAAACAACTCTAATTTAGCACATGGTATCTACAATGCTGGAGTTTGCATAATAAATTGAGTTTTCATGTAGAAAACATAGTTATTTGCACTCCTATTCTAGTACATGGAATTTACAACATACTTTTGCATACTACACCTTTGTAGGCTTATCCTCTCACCATCGCACTGATATGCTTAATGGAGGATAACCCAAACTTGGTGGACATGTGCCTAGTTGTATGACTTATCATGTTGCTAACTTCAAGGCATTTTAGAAGGATTCTAGAGGAAGCACTCCTAGTGTACTTTCACATTGAATTGAATAATATATTATTATTATGATCATACTCTTCTAGTCAATTCTTATGCTTGTGCTTGAGTTCCTTGAATTTGGGTGAGTTTTTCCCTAAGGAAAATTCTTACATGGTATTAGAGCTTGGAGAATTTATCTTCACATAGTCATTTAAGACCATCCTTTTTCTTCAACACCTCAACCCAAATCTGGAGTATCACAATCATTGGGAGCATCTAGAGCCAAAAATGGACCTCACCATTGCATCCAGAACGTCAATTTGGTGAAAACAGTGATAAATTCTCTTATGTTGGGCCAAAGTAAATTTTGAGGCAATTTGTTTTTGTAAATCTACACATGAAGGTCCAATTTGCAACTCTAGTATGATCCTTATTTAGATATGCAATTTTATTTTTAGATCAAATTTATTTTCTCTACGATTTAAAAAAAAATTCAGCCCATTAGGGTTGCAGGGAATTTTTTTTTTGCAAGAACCAAGTAGTGACACCCTGTTCCCTATAGGAAATATTTGTAGAATATTCCTTCAATATTTTAGGTGAGTGAATCATATTATTTTGATTTCATTCACATCATAATCGACCTTGAACAAATCTAGCAAACTCTACAACAACTGTCCAACCAGAATCTAGCACTGGTGCCTCTTTATTTGTAAGCATTTTTTATTGGGTTTTTTAAAGTCTTATAAATATTTTCCCTGCATACATGTGGGATCATTACCCACCATCATTTTAAAACCTGACACCCATACCAATTAAATTGGCACCATAAACAACACCCATTGACAACCATTAACCTTGACCACAAGACTCCCTATCTCCTAGCATCTTTTTTGATAGTTATCAAGAATATTCTGGCAAAGGCCATGTCAACAAGAAATACTTGCGCACACTGCAACACGTGGCATCCAACTATCAACTGCAACAACTTTTGTGTCTGCTACGCAGCATCGCACTCTTTTCTATGTGGACTACCAGTTCAAAGGCCACATTATTTGTATTGGAAACATCTATGCGGAGCCACCTCGTGCCTTGTCAGCATACGCAACCTACCATGTAGCAATGTTTGATCCTGCCATGCAGCAATAGCCACAACTTCCTCTCTATGTACACGTGGATACCCTCTGTACACCTGTCTGCAAACTTGGATATGACTATGTCAACTCCAACAACTTTCATTAGTTTATATGTCAGCGACGCATAGGATAGGTCATACCAACTGTATATTGCCATGTGTCAAGACTGTACATATAATTAACAATCTGTATTGCCACATTAGCAAGGGGGATTTTTTTTGCTGACATCATCATTTCATGGTACTAAATTTGATGGTCATCTGAACATCATTCCCAAGCACTTTTGAATTGCTATGACAATTATTTGAATGTCAAATTTAACCTTGTAGATTCCTCCTAAACCCCTGTCCAGATGTAGTTTTGATTTGACAGTCTGACTTTGGGAGGGTATAACTCAGTCATCTAGACTCCAAATCAGGTGTAATTTTGTTTACTTTGGGTAGAATTTCTTGTACTTTTTAGAGGGGCTATTCATTTCTTATTTTGGTGCATGGATTTGTTAGAAATTACATTTTTTGCTGACTCTAGCTATCCAATCTTGCATTTTGCAACTTGAAACACTCTGTACAAGATCATTTGGACTTGAAAATAGGTTCTATTTTTTTTTTGAAAGTGTTTAATTTTTCATCTACGTTTTAGATCTGCAATCAAATTATAGGTTTGTGTGGACAAAAATATCACTTTAAGACTTAGCGCCTTTTCTACATGGTATTACTTTGATTACTTTTCAAAACTATTCTACATCTGAGATACAATGATTAGTGATAGATTAGAGGACAATCTACTTCTATTGGATCCTAAGAATTTTGACACAATTCAAGATTATATCAACAAAGCCGATGAGTTTAGAACACTCCTCAAAGATTGTGGTAATTTCATAAAGGATGATCGATTGATTCATCACATCCTGAAGAGACTACCTTTAGAGTATGCTTCCTTTATTTTGAGTTATAACACTCATAGGTTGACCATGGAAAGTTCTTTCCAAAGGCCTACATTTGATGCATTTCTAAAAATGTTGATTTTTGAACAAATCAAGTTGATAGATATGAGAATTCTCAAGTAATCAAAGACTAAAGAAAATGTGGCTAGTGATGAGAACCAATCAAGTCAAAGTGGAGAAAGTTCTAACAACAACAAGAAAAAGTAGTAGAAGAAAAAACCACAATTTGAGACACAACACTCTTCCATTTCACAACAAGGCAGTTTTTCTTCCAAAAAGAAGGGAAACAATGAAGAGGACAAAATTTTTTGTGCATATTGCAAGAAACTAAATCATGATGAGTATCATTGCAAGACTAAGAGAATCGATGATTTGGAAAACCTACTCAACAAGAACAAAATCAATGTTCTGATGCTTCCAAGGATTCAACTCCACCCACCTCAAAGGGAAAATGGAAAGTATTTATGGTAAGTTCAAGTTCTTTATCGAAATGGATTCTTGACTCAGGTGCCTCATATCATATGGGTTCTTCAAAGGGAGACTTTTCTTCATTGAAGCAGTCACAGGTGCCACACATCTTTGTAGGGGATGATACAAAAATGGAAGTTGAAGGGAAAGGACATGTGAAGATGGAAAATGGGGAATTCAAAGATGTTCTCTATGTTCTAAACCTTAGCTCTAGTCTCCTCTCAATTTACCAAATCACTCACCTTTGAGATGGTAAAAAGGTTGAGTTCCTTCTTGATTCTATAATGGTAAAAAATCTAAAAGATGATTCATTGGTTGTAGCGAGTAAAGTCAATAATAAAAAAAGGCTTTATTCCTTTCCGCACTTTGTGCCTAATTCTCCTTCACATGCCTTGTTAACTCAATCTTATTCACAAACCAAATTATGGAATGAGCGGTAATGTCATCTTTCCTTCCACTATGTTTAGCAACTTTGTTCAAGAGACATGGGCAAGGTCTACCTATAATTAACTATTCTAAGGGTGAGTGTTCAACATGTTCAGTGGATATGAATCTAGAGGAGAAGTTTGATAAAGGGAAGTCTTCAAGAGCACCAGTTGTTCTTTAGTTGGTTCACATGGTAATAGCAGGTCCTTTTCCAATGAGATCAATAAGCTAGGGTTGCTACATACTTTCTTTCATTGGTGATTTTTCATGCTACACATGGGTCTACTTTCTTCATCACAAGAATGAAGTGTTGGATAAGTTTGTAGCCTTCAAAACTCATGTTGAACAATAATCAAGGAAAACCATCAAGGTTCTTGGGATGAAAAATGAAAGAAGATATGTGAACACAAGACTTAAATACTTTTGCAAACTTGAGGGTATTGATCTTCAATATCCAACAACATTCAGTCTACATAAGATAGATGTTGCAGCACTAAGGTTACAGACTCTTAAATCTATGGTAAGTTGCATGATACAAGTCAAGTCTCTTGATCCTAGATTTGAAATTGAAGCTATAAGTAGTGCCAATCACATACTTAATAGGTGTCCTTATAATGCCTTAGATGGGAAGACTCCTTTTGAGGCATGGTGCAACATTAAACTAGTTGTGAAACACTTTAGAGTCCTAAGGCCTTGTGCTTTCGTCGGACATGAAGAGAGTGTTAAGGCATATAGACTTATGGATCCTAAGACACATGAGATTTTCATTGAGGGGAATGTTCACTTTGAGGAAAGTTCACCCGGCTTATCCTCTAATCCTCTTCGCTCTTCATACATAGTGGAAATTTATAATGACAGTAGTGATAATGATTCAATAGATTCAAATATGTGGGATCCTATTGATAGTTGCAGTCTGTAGTTGCAACATTGACACATTCCACATGCATATATTTCCATAGTGATAGTTCCAACACAACATGGTACACCTTATCTTCTAGCTCTAGCAATAGGGGATGACTATATAGCAGATATTTTAGGTTTGTTTTTGGAATCATACATAGAAAACTTGGGGGACATCATCGATGATATACATCTTCTCTTTGATGATGATGATCCTTCTTCAATTGTTGTGAGGGCTCACTCTAACCCTCTTGTCCATTCTCTACATTATCAATCTTCATAGGTTAATATGATTGTGGATCCTTATGTACAATAGTTGTAGGAGATCTCTTTATCATTTAAGGAAATAGTTGGTTCTTTGGGACAAGTTCTACATCTATCCTTGCTAGATTTGGACTCATTCCTTTTAGTAGTCTTTGAATGGGCAACCAGTAGCATCAACATAGGGATAGTTGAGCAGGTTTCAGAGACACCAATCATCATTGCCATTCTTTCTACACATAGGGAAAGTTTCTAACTTGTACCTTTTCCATTGTTTCTTCCAAAGGGGAGGAATATTATTCAGTAGTGATGGACTAGCTTCTACCTTGGAGCAACTATCACTGATTGACACTTTACATTTCAGGGGGTGGGGGACTATCTTGTGTCTCTTCTTCTTCTCTCTTATGAGGGGACTTTTTCCTCTTATGGGGTTTTTTTCTTCTTATAATAATTTTTTTGTATATACTTGATGTATGTTGTAATGGGGGTGGGGGGTCTTGATTACTCCATCCATTCATGCATCTTGTCTTTTCATCTCTATTTTTGGGGGATCATTTTTCCCATGAGATTCTCCCTCTTTCTCCACTTTATGAGAGATTGCATTAAATTATGTACATGGGTACCTAGCATGGCCTATTAGTGGGGACCCATCTTTCATTTCATCCTAGCTTTCATAAGCTTAAGTGCATTCCCCTAAGTTGTACTTAAGGGGGTGTCGGTGTAAATAAGTATTTAATTTTTACACTTTACTTAAGTTTACTTAGGTCAATGTATTAATTTATTATCATGTATTATTTTATTATTTCTTAGGTGAGACAAATAAATCATACAAGTCATACAAGTCATTAGAGAAACAGTAGTAAAGGAGGTAAAGTAGAGGAATTGTCTAAATGATCTTCTACCCATTTTAATATTTTTTACAAACTATTAGAAATGTCCCAAAAAAATTATATAATATTATGTATACAAATATCTAACCTTTTCTAAAGAGGGCATTTTAATTACATTGATCATCTTAAAGAAAAATTCTAATAAGAATTTCTAAAACTTTCGCTATTTCTAACTAAAACCTAAATCACTTTAACTTTTTCCTTAAAAATGTTTTTAATTTTTATGTCAGCATTTCAAATAAACTTATTATCTCAACCTTAATTTCCAAAAAAATACACTATTTATAATTTATGGAACCACTATTACCCTACTTCTCAAAAACCTTCCAGATAAGGCAACTTAAATCTCATTTTTTGCATTTACCAATAGTTGAAAATGTCTTGGCATTCAGTTCAATGTGAACAAGGTGTTCTGATACAAATTATTTGTGAAATGGAAGTGAAGGGAGTTAGAGTAGAGGAGTTACATTCTCTGGACTCACAATGTCTAAATGACCTTTTACCCATTAATGGCATTGTCTTCCTGCCCAACTACAGATTACCAAAGAATGATAATAGACCTGTATTCAATCTTATGAATATCTTTTGTTCAAAGAAACAACTCAACAATGTGTGTGCACCTTATTCCATAATTTCCATACTCATGAACTACCTATCTCATGTGGAAATAGGTCCACAACTATCCAATTTGAAGGAGTGCAGTAGAAATTTTACCACACCACTACTCAAATCTCTTTCTATTACAAATAACAATGTACTTTGGGAAGCTCACAATAATTTTTCAAAAGAAGAAGAGCTTTCTACTTCTATGTCTCAAATTGATGGGATCAATTTCATTATCTATTTTCCAGTTGATAACATTGTTTATGAATTAGATGGGATGAAGGAAGGGCCCATCTCTGTTATCTGCTTTGATAGAAATTCAGATGGTTTGGATTGGTTGAATGTTGTTCACCCAATATTTCAACAAATATTGGAGAAATACATGGAAAACAACATTGAGTTGACTGTGTTGGGTGTTATAAAAGATTGGAAAGAAGAGTATGTTACTCGTCTGTAGAATCTCCAGAGCAGGAAAGATCAAGTTGTAGAGGAATTGAGAGGGAAGATGGATGAAGGAAGTCTCATGATTATTTTGATAGAGATGTAATCTAAGATTGAAACTTTGAAGTACAAGATATTAATGGAAGATGAGAAGATGAGAAGTTGGAAGAGGGAGAATGAAACTAAGAAGCATAACTATGCACACTTTTTTGAAAATTTCTTCAAGGTTTTGTCTGACAAGGGTAAACTCAACAATGTAGTTGAGAAAGCCAAGTATAGGCAAAATAAATAAGAAATCTTGATGAGTGGTGGGAAAAATGTGGTTGAACTGTGCAATGATATTTGATATATTTATTTTTTATTTATAAATAGAGTATTTTACAAAGATTTAATATAGGAATTTATGTTGTTGTTAACTTAATACACTCTGTCAGAGAGTGCACGGGCTTCAATCCTACAACCACTAATCAAGATAAATTTGTACATAAAATAATATTCACAATTTTTGTTGAGATTACTATTATTATTATTATGAAATTTTGCAATCATACACTTTAGAGTCATTAGTGCTTAATTTGTTTTTGAAATTAGGAAAAAGAGGGGTAAAAATTTATTAAGATAGAAATGATTACAACAAGGAGAGCTCAACAAGGATCTCTATCCTGAGCAACAAGTTCATCAAATTCTTGCACCATCTCAAAGGGAAGTTGCCCCCTACCTATAATATTCTAGCCTAGAGCATGACCAAAAGCCCATTTGGCTAAACAATCAGCAACTTTGTTCCATTCATGAGGAATGTAAGTAAACCTAGTGAACTCAAGAGAGGTACAAAAGAGAAGAATCCAATTGACAATAGTGGCTAGCTACCAATTGACATAATCAAGCTCCTATGAGGAAAGCAAGTTCACCACCATTTGGGAGTCAGTCTCATAGATAATCTTGCACCATTCCCGCAAACAACATTGTTCCATAACATATAAAATGGCCTAAGCTTCCATCAAATTATTAGTGTAGTCACCCTTATGCACCGAGAAAAAATTTTATCATCACCAAAACTACAACGAGCCACTCCCCCAATACCAGCAGGGCTTGGATTCCCCCGAGAAGACCATTAGTGTTAATTTATAGAACTCCATGGGGAGGAGGAGTCTAATGGCCATCACAATTCACTTGGTCTTTTCTCTATTGCTAAGGCTACCTGGTCACTCTTTGATAGCTTTGAGCTACAACCTCATCCTAAAGATAAAAATTGAGGTGATTGCATATAGCAAGATCAACCTAATCCATACCCCATCAAGTGCACACTTTACTTGAATAGTTTCCTGAAGAGAATGTGAGATCTTCCACCAAAGACGCATAACACCAATCAAAAAATCTTGGAATATTTGTCAATTCCTCTCCATCTAGATATGTCATAGAATGAATGATGGGCCAGTAGGCCAAGTAGCATGGAGAGGAGAAGAATTGGAAGGAGCACCACCCAAGCAAGCCTAGAACTTAGGGAAAGAGGAAGCATGCCTACAAGAGCAACCCCAAGTACTCCACCAGAGGTTCCATAGCTGAGTAGAAAAGAAGCAATGGAAGAAAAGATGGGAGACAAACTCCTACCCATTACCATACAAAACAAAATAAGAGGGGCCTTAAAATCTACATTAAGACAGTGGCTATGAGCCACTAGCCATATGAAAAAAATGCACTTGGACCATGAAACTTTATTAAAAACTTTCTTCCACCAAGAGACCAAAGCATCCCCAAATAATTGTCTAGCTATCTCATGATACCTTGCCGAGACATGATATTTACCAGACAAGGTACCTCCCCAAGCCAAAATATCTAGACCTAGAAAAGAGGAACACTCCCTAGAGGTCAAAATTTGAGAAAGCTCTAGATGATCTACATCTATGCCTCTAGGAGGCCAATTAGAAGAGTGCTTCCATCTGTAACCAATAACAGGTCCCAATTGACAAGGAGTCTTGTAATGAGCCACTTTATCCTATCCAATAGCATGAAAAGAATCACAAAGAGTCTAAAGATATGGGTACATGGACAATATGGATGGGAATCCATCCCAAGCATTAGACCAAAACAAAGGCTCAAAGCCTCCCTTACATATCCAGAATAGATGTCTCTTGACTAACACAACACTAGTCTTCAGAGTATGCCCGACCATTGAGAAATGACCTTCAAGAGGAAGTGTAGAAACAAAGAAAGGATCAACACCACGAAAATATTTATGGGTAATAATACAAGCCCAATGTTGATGTTGTGCAAAGCACCATCGCTAATAAAGCTTAGCAACCAACACTTGACTACTCAAGACAGCTAATCAAAGACCAAGATCACCCTCCTTTTTAGGCCTACAAACAATCTCCTAGCTAATCAAACTCCATTTAGTGCTATGCAAATTACCACTCCAAAGGAGTTTTTGAGAAGGACCACAAACTCCTTGAGAAAGTAAATAGGAGCAATGTGAACCATTCTTCTATAAGTAGGAAGAGCTTGGATAACAAATTGAAGAAGAGTAACCTAAGCAACAATAGAAATCCATCTACAAGTCCAATGATTTACCTTATCGTAAAGCTTTTTAATCAAATTTTTCTAGAAGAGATGTGGTTGCCTAGAAACAATAATAGGAATGCCAAGATAAGTCAAAGGAAGCGACCCAATTTGAAATTGCAGGATATCAACAACCCTTTGCTAAATAGAATTAGGATTGTTAAAAAATTAAATGGAAGATATGTGCTCATTAGCTTTTTGGCCTGAAGTTGCCAAATAAATATCTAGTGTATGTCGAAAGGCTTCAGCTTCCTTAATCCTAGCAAGACCCACAAGAGAAGAATATCAACAAATTAAAGGTGAGAAAGAGTAGGTAAACCATTACCCCACCACCACCCTTGTATAGAATTCTATGAAACTTGATACTTAATGAATTTTCCCAAGCCCTTAGCCCTTATAATGAATAGATATGGGGACAGAGGGTCACTGTGGTGGAGGCCTTTAGAGCCATCAAATAGTTGCGAAGGTTGACCATTAAGAAAAATTGAAAAAGAGGCAGAAGTAACACAACTCATAGTCCAACTCACCTAATTAGAGCTAAATCTAAAGGTAAGAAGATTATTCCTTAAAAAACTCCATTTAACTCCATCATAGGCCTTAGCCATATCCATCTTAACAAACATTGTTCTCTCCCTTAAACTAGCCATAGAGTGAATGGCCTCAATAGAAATAACCACACCATCCAAAAAAATTCTTCCAACAAAAAGACCACCTTGTTCCTCTGAGATAATAATGGGGAGCCACATTTTAATTCTCTCAACAATCAACTTAGTAATGGCTTTGTAAACCACACTACATAAGGCAATTAGTCAAAAAAACTCCAATTGATTAATACCCTATCTTTTTGCAATAAGAGTCAAGAAAGTCAAATTCAATGCCCAAAGCATTTGCTTGCTAGAATAGAATTCCTTAACCACCCGCAAAAAATCATAATTAATAATGTCCCAAAATTCCTAAAGGAACTCAACTAGAAAGCCATTAAGACTAGGAGCCTTTCCCTTAGGCATGCCAAATACCACCTCCTCCAGCTCTTCCAAAGATATTGGTTGCATGAGATAATCATTCATTTCCTGAGTGATAAGGGAAGGAATACAATAAAAAATAATATTTTCTTCATTATCAGTAGGAGGAGAGTCCTCAAAGAAGAGGGTATAAAAATACCAAGTAGCCTCGTAGAATAAAGCTAATAAGGAAGTTAGTTGGGTACCATTAGAACTAACTAAAGAAGAGATATTTCTCTAATTTTGGTCAGATTGCATTGTTTTATGGAAAAAAGTAATGTTCCGATCACTTTCCTGGAGCCAATAAAATCTATCCTTTTTCTTTCAAAAAATTTCCTCATGAAGTTCCCATTCTTCTAGAGCTCTAGAAGCAAGGGATTCAACCCTTCCAAGATCCTCTTAGAAATCTCGATCTCTAATCTGTCTTGTGATGACATCAAGACCTTCCTAAGCAAGCCTCTTCATAGAATGAAGGTTCCCAAAACATTCTCTATTCCATATCTTGAGTTTCCTTTTAACATGTCGAAGCCTTTTTAAAAATAAAAACATAACTGTGCCATATGCAGGAGTGCCATCTCTCCACCAACATAAAACAAAATAAAGAAGAGAGGAGTCATGAAGCCACATCAATGGGAACTTAAATAGTGGATGCTTTGGAATAGAAGCCCCAATAGAGAAAAATTTAATTGGCCAATGATGAGAACCCCTCCAGTCTAGGATTTTTGAAGAGAGATTAAGGATGCCACTAGCCAGAAATCTATCTAAATGTTCTGAGATAGCATCAGCCCTAGTCATTCGATTATTTCAAGTATATAGATTTTTAGAAGGCTTAACATCAAAGAGATGCAAAAGTGATATATGTTGCTGAAGAAGAGTAGAAGAAGGCCCCAATCTAGCCAAACCACCTTGCTTCTCCTCTAGACTTAAGACTGAATTGAAGTCCCTTGCTAACACCCAAGGATGAAAAGGGTGATAATTTCTAACATATTGAATATGCCTCGAAAGTTCCTCCTTTTCCACAAAATCAACAGGTACATTAGTAATCATGATTTCCTCTCCTAATTCCAAAGTAGAAGACACCATAGAGAAAGCTAAGCGAGAGGACACCCAGCCAAGGGGAGAAATTTTCCATGGATCCCAAAAGATAGCAAAACCACCAGCACTGCCCTCGCCCTAACACACTAGCATTGCCCATGAGTCCAAATACTAGAGGCATGTTGGACCATAGACTCCATAGAGAGCTTAGTCTCTTGGATACAAAAAATTAGGAGAATGATCAACCACCAGAATCTAAATAGCCTTTTGTCTAGCGATACTATTCAACCCCCTAACATTCCATGAGAGAATAATCATCATTGAGTAGAATGAGGAAAATGAGCATCCAATGGTTTCACTACCCTAGATTCCATGAATATATCTCCTGTGAGTTTAATCTTCTCTTGGTTTGTTTTGTGCCCACTCCTTTGAGGAGGAGTAAAAGAAACCTGCCTAAAGGGTCTAGGAATCAACCCTAAGAGAAGAGGAGACCCCTAACCCTTACCAGATGCTAGCACATCCTTAACCAAGTTGGCCAGAACAACATCATTATCCTTTGACACCACAGGTGTCACAAGAAAATCCAAAATAAGAGCTATAGGGACTTCATAGTTTTAATGTACCACAACTAGAGATGCCCCACAAGAATCATTAGGTAAAAGCCCCTCATCTTAGAAAATTAGGTCAAAAGAGACACTATGAGGAATAGCCTCCTCTAGAACCATTCTATCTAGCACCTCAAAGCGATTAAAACCCAAATCAGATAATCTATCTTTCAATGGCCTCTTCTGACCACACCCCTTAGCTCATGGGTGAGCAGGGGTAAATCCATCCTTATCCTGCATTTGAGCCTTTCCCTTTCATGTAGCATTCGACGGATACTTCCCCTTGGTTATATTATCCATCTAAGCTTGCCCTTTCCTTACAATATCTTCCAAACCACTAGCATTGCCGACCATAGAACCATCCACTCCTTTGGAAGTCAAGTTGCATGGGCAGTGACGTTGTAAATGACCATACTCATGCCATATCCAACACTACAAAGGGAGGGATTCATAATCTAACTGTTGCACCCAAGAAGAAGCCCCAAGAGAAATATCCAAAGAATCTGATAATGGGTTATTCAAATTGATTTTAACACAAACTCTAGCAAAAGAAATAACCTTTTTATTGAGGAATTGATGCACAATTACAATCCGCTTTCTTTTTAAAGAAGCATTTTGATAGAGCATTTCTTCTCACTAGAATTCTAGGGGAAGGCAAGGTAAGCAAACCCAAACTGGCACTATTGAAGGGATATCCTCAGCTTAATTAAATCTTGAATGCCAGGGTTTGACAAATAACCTGACATGGTTGTAGAAATAAGGGCCTCCTTCCAACACATGATCACAATCAGACATGCATGAGAATACAAAAAAAAATAGCTATTCCCTACTAGCATGATCTCCATATCTCCTTCCACCCACCATGGATAGTGGATCCATGCCTCAAGAGTAGATAAGGAAATCTAGATTCCAATAAATTTTCATATCAAAGCATGCTTGGTCCAATTTAATGTCCTCCATCACTGTTGATAGAGTAATAACCAGAACATGGTGATCATGGCTATGTGAAAAACAACAATTAGCTTTTTTCATCTTCGAGGTCTTCCTTGAATAAAAATGATTCAAATCTCATTGCATGCACAATTGGAGAAGAACCATCCATCCTCAGTAACAAAGAAGAAATCCTAGGCACTGCTATGCAAACAAGAAAAAACCCAATCTAAATTTTTCTTCAAATGCGCTTGAAGAATCAAATCCCACACTAAATTTTTCCATAAACCATTAACCCAAAAAGAATAGGGAAGAATAATAGCAAAAAGGGGCACACAATAGACACAGCCTAGGGATGGAGCCCTAGCTCAGCTGACAACCACTGCCTCTCATTGCTCTCACACTCACCTATAATATAATTGACAAATTTGTTTTATTTTTTGGCATTTTTTTTTGCAATTTGTAGGGATCTTATCCTTGTTCGTTCATTCTAAATTTTCACAATTTTTTTGTTGTTTGCGATTACAAAATATACAGATCTAAAAGATCAAATGCTGAACATTTTAAAAATTTTCCTTTATTTGAAATGTAGTCAATGGTGCAATTTGTAAGGAGGATAATAGCTCCCAATGAAATTGGTATGTTTAACAACTATCCATGAAAAATTTAAAATTGAAACCCTAAAATGTTATTCATGACAAGCTAAATATCAGAGCCCGTGTTTAAACACTAGGAACCTTAAACCCTTACGCTTCTGAAACTTAAACTAAACATTAAATTGTGTGTGTTTTTGCCCTCATAGTTTGGGCATTCTTGTTACTCAAAGAAACCAACAAGGAAGAGGTTGTAGGGTGAGAGGTGGTAGAGCGAGATAGGGGGATGGATCACCCCCACCTCCACTACCACCGAACCCGAATCAAGATATTATAGATGCACTTCAGACTTTGATCGGTGTAGTTCAACAGAGGGTAGTACCGATAGTTCAACCAGTTTAGCAAATTCTAGTAGTGGAAGCAGAGGGACCCAGAGGAGGTTGGCCCAGAGGTAGCAAGAGGACTAGGACCCCCATTTGTCAGACATCCTAGACGTATAGGAGATGATATCAGGGAATTAATTTGACTTTGGCCACCATTATTTATGGGTTCCACTGAGGGAACAGTAGCAGAGGCATGGTTGCAGAGCCTACAACTTTGCTTTGGATTACGACCCTATGGGAGTAATCTAAAGGCATGCCTCACAGTTCATCAGTTGAGAGGGGATGCCTCCAATTGGTGGTGTCAGGAGGAGATCATAGGTTGAGTGAGGATGGATACCCTCACATGGGAGTCTTTCCTAGAAAGATTTTGAGAGAGGTACTTGTCAAAGCATTTTTGACAGAAACAGATAGAGGAGTTCCATTCTCTTTATCAGAGAGGTCTTACAGTGGCTCAGTATGAGAGTAGGTTTCTCGAGCTCCTTCCTCAAGTGGAATACATGAAGGACAAGAAACTATGGGTACATCATTTTATCATGGGTTTGAATTTTTCACTTCAGGGTCCAATTCGGATGGTCTTCCCTACCACCTTCAGATAGGTAGTGGAGATAGCACTAGTGGCAGAGGATACCCAGAGTAGACAGGAATCACAGGATCGGTCTTAGATCCGAAACTCTACTCGACAAAAACCCCCTTGGAAAGGGAATCAAAACTATACACCAGGGTCCTCTAAGGGCCAATAGTCTCAGCAGTAGCAACAGGAACCCTCATAGGGTAATCAGGGCTTTAAGCCCAACCAGTGGTAGTTATAGCAGGATCAAAAAGTACATACCCCAGAGTCACAGCCAGTGCAGACTCAACAATCTTCTAGGGGTGGATACAATGGGTCTAGGAGATCAGGAGGCCCACAACAGTCAGGATCACAAGATACATGATCTTATACCCGAGGTCCATGCTATTCTTGTGGTGGCATGGGTCATATAGCTAGAGAGTGTCGACAAGGGAAATCATCCAATGGTTAGAGAGGGCCTTTTTCAGAGTCGACAGTTGGACACATGGGCAGGTTCCACAGAGTTTTCGCAGCGGTTGACAACTGTCAGATTGAGTATCAGGGTATAGTTATTGAGGCTACAAGTGGAGTTGGTCGGCTAGTTAGTGCTAGAGACTATCCATATTATTACCCACAGACCCTAGCTCCTTGAGGTTGAGAGCTGGACCAAGTTAGGGTCTAGTGGGAATGTTACGATGAGGTCATGATTTCTTGGGAGGATGCAGCACAGATGCAATCTCTATACCCTTGTCTTTTGATGAACTCCAGGAGGAAGTTCATACCTAGTGGAGGAGGATGTGAGGCCTCGCCCAGACCCTTCGTAGCCTTAGTTATTACTTTATCTTTCTGTTACTCACGACTTGAGATGTTGAGACATTATCAGATACTTGAACATATTATATTATTTCATGATGTGTGATGTTATTTTCAGATATTTGAGTTCATTATTTAATGTTTTATGTATATGTATATTGATGAAATCAGTAAATGTAGGATTGATACTTTGATTTAAGAGTTTTAAATGGTTAAGAATTAAGTAGGATGAAGAAACCCTTATTAATGTATGCTTCAATTTATGAGAATTACTGATACGTATATATGTACATGTGATTTTTGGGACTACTGATGTGTGCAATGAGTGTGAAAATATTTTAGTCGAGGAAATCAACGAAGCAACATAACTGATCTCCATGTGCTAAATTTGGAAAACTTGTTGTTCATAATTCAAGTATTGTATTGTGAGATGTATGAATGTATCTTTCTGTGTTCAGTAAATCTAAATGTCTCGTAATTATGTTTTGTTAGTGTCACTTGACACTCGTGAATTGTGTATGCTCTTCAGTGTGTTGATTAGGGTTAGCTGTGTACCCTTTGGACCTTAGTTTATTTAAGTGAGTGTCAGTTTGCTAATTTGATTGTTAATCAAGTTTAGTCATCCTTAATATGAATTAGTGCTTAATCTACTTTTTAGAGTTGTTAGTTGGTCCTAATTATTTCCTAGCTTTTTTTTAGCTCTAAACCTTTTCCTAAGGCTTCAAAACATGAAATAATTATACCCAAGGGGTATGGGTATGGGTTAGGGGTCTTTTCCAACCCCTAAGCCCCTTTTGTTGACTTTGGAGATCACTCAAAAAGTCCCTTTTTGCCTTTGTGAGAAAATTGCTTGTGGTTACCATGAGTTTCATTACCCCACCTCCACTTAGGGTTTAATCATAGTGTAGGTTGAGTTAGGAGTTTCTAGAATTGCAAGTGGGTGGGGCATAGTTATTGATCCCTTTGGTGGTTGAGCTTGAGGCTTATTTAGAGGCCCTTCTTGTTCTTGTGGAGGTTGTTACCCAATCTCTACATTGAGAGAGGAGTTCTTGAAGATTGAAGGAAGAAAAAAGGGAAACTCTACTCAAACTTGTTCATTGCCATTACCTCCTTGTGAAGGTTGGATTTCTCATCTCCCTTGTTCAGATTTTATTCTTGTTTCATGCTTATGCTACCTTGTTGTTGTTTCAATGTTTGTATGTTTGTGGGTATGTTGGGAAGCTTTGAAAACCATGTTATTTTTGGATGATTTCCTTCCTTGTTTATGTTTGAAATTTTGAGATTTTTCTTGTATGGGTTTTTTGGTATTACTCACCCTTAGAGAGGGCAAAAGTGACCAATTTTGGGAAAGGTTTGTTTAGTCAGACTCCAACCAATGTAGAGTCTCTTCTCAAGATGAGAAGAGGGAGAAAGGGTAAGTTGTTATGGGCCCCTACCTGTCAGCACAAACCTTGTATGATTCCCAATAAAATTGGTGATTGAGTATAATTGCTTGTCTTTTTATTTAATCATTATTTCTTTAGATGGATGCACATCAGGAATAAGAAGTTTTTATGATGGTTTAATTGAGCAAATTTTCAAGTCCATTATATGCTCCTTATATGTTCAAAATGATAATTATGTTAAGGTTATTACAAGTCCTCATAGGTTTTCTTTATAAAGATATTTGTGACAAAGATCAAATTATTGCAATCCAAGTTATATAGAGAACAAATAATTATGGTATCACAATGTTTAAACCTATGTTTTAAATCTATCAAAAAAAATATATACATTCCTTTAAAATCCATACTTAGATAAATTTTCAAAAAAAAAAAGTGTTTCAAGAGAGTAAAACTCTCTGCCTTTTGTATGATGATTCAAGTTAATTCTTTTGGTAACAGAGAATCAAAAGATTCTTTTAAAATATCCTTTCCAATTATTAAAAAAATTAGATTAAAATTTACAATCAATATTAAAATAAACATCAAGAAAATAAAAATATCATAGTTATAGTAGATATCCTAAAAATCCTATTTTGCTACCTATAAAACTTTTTAACATAAATGCATTTCCCATCCTTGGGGGACGTGAGATTTTGAATGAATTTTTAGTAAGGTTTTAAAAAACAAAAGTTTGTTTATGCAAGTCAGGATGTACATTGGGGGGGGGGCGGGAGGTGACATCACCCTGCCCCCCCATGTCCCATCCACCTTTCTTCTTTCTTTATGTGTTGAGTGCTCACTTTGGTTGGATGGACTTTATCAAAGTTGGCAATTTATTAAATTTTTTTTCATTATGTTTGGGCCGCCCTCCTTTGATTAGGGTCTGCGCTGGTCAGTATGGGGCAAAGCGCTGTCCCAAGGACAAGACTTCTTGGGAAGCACTTGCCCAAGGGCTAGTGTAGGTGTGTAGGGGGTTAAAGGGTAGAGTTAGTAGGTTAGTTAGTTAGGTTAGTATTGTATGATAGTTAGTTTTGTTTATAATTTATTTATTAATAATTTTTTTATTTTTATTGTAAGTTGTTTTTAGTTGTTAGTTTAATTATATTAAATTTTAAGTCATTTTAACTTTAGCATGTTAGTATAGGTGTTAAGTTAGTTAGTTTAAATGTAAGTTTAGTAATAGTTTTTTGTTTAAAATAAAGTTTAAATTTGCTATTAATATTGTTAAAGCTATTTGTTTTAAATTTTATATATACTTCTTTGGTAGTAGTAGTTTAATTTCATGTTTTAATTAGTTAGTTTTAATTTTATTTAAATTTTAAAAGTTAAGTTTTATTTAAAGATTGGTCACTCATTTTGTATATGGTTAGATCAATTTTAGATTTAGTTAGTTAGTTTTAAGTTAAATTAGTTAGTTGTCAATAAATTAAATTTATGTCTAATTTATATTTCACATTAATAATCTTTAATTTTAAAGTTTGGGATTAATGTTTTGTTTTTAATCATTATAATTGTTTTAGTTAGTAGTATATATTATGTTTTATCGTGATATTATGTTCTTGATTAACTTGTTATTACTTTTGAATTAGTTAAACTTAAATAGTTTTATCATTAATGTTAATTGAATCTAAGTATAGAAAGGTTGATTTCTTTTTTTTGAAATAAGTTTAAATGGGGAATTTGTTTAATTAATCTTCTTTTTATATACATTGTTATTTAAGTAAATTTTTCATACATTTATAATTTAATTTAATATCATAAACTTTTGTCTTTATCAACTTAATAACAAGAGTAGTAATTTTAACAATGTCAAGATTTGATTAATAACGAGAGGTTTAATCTCAACGATGTATTCCTCCTTAAGACTATAAACTTAAGATGAAACGTAAAGAACCTTTAACTATGATCTCAACCTTTTTAAACTTTGAGCATTCTAATTATTATTTCAAAAAATTTTGTGTGTTTTTGCCCTCGTAGTTTGGGCATGACACTAAAGAAAAGGGGAAGCAATCGAAAAGGACTTAGGCAGGGGTCCCATGGAGGGGGCTTGGGTTCTATATTTAAGGAGCTAGAGGTCCCATGATTTTTTTTTTGGGAGCGGGAGGGGTTGGGGTGCTGGGGTTGGGCTAAAGCTTAATTTTGAATCTTTCCCTATTAACTAGGAGCCCTACTTTCTAGTTGAGAGGATGAAAATGGGTTGGGGTTGGAAATAGCCCCACTAGCTTAGGGAAGAATTTTAAATAGTTGTTTTCTAAAATTAAAGATTTGGTAAAAAAAATTCTATAAACTATTTTTTGAAATTTAATAATATTGCATGTTTATAGAGGCTAGTCAAATTTTTTAAAGATAAATTGAAATCAATATACAAAATATTAGATATAGAAATATTGTTTTTCATAATTAAAATACATATTTAAAAAAAAAAATTGAGGTCTATAATAAACATTATTTTGACAAACTTAAAAAATAGAAATTTAAATTTCACAAAAACTATAATAATTTTCAAAAGCCAAAAATTTAAAGTGATGTAATTTGTAGCAACTAATAGACTAATATACAAAATTTATAAATAAATATGAAGACTTTAAATATATTGAAACATTTAGAAGTGCAACATTTAGAAGTGTTAAGATGAATCCAGAACATTAGAATAGTAATATACATTACAATTTAATTTATATATACAAAATACAATTTAAAAACTACTTAGATACACCTGCATATAAATACATCTTCAAATGCAAGTGTCTATAAAATAATACAGAGATAGAAAGTACTATAATCATGAACGGCTTAGATATCACAAACTAGGGCTTGATTCCTAGTATAAAAGTGTTAAATAGTCAAAGGTCGACTTACTTGTCCAAGCTTAATTTAATTATTGAATGCCTAAAGAAACCAATTACATATTCAACCTATTGAATCCATGGTATCTATTGAAAGTGAGCAACCCATGAACAATATTTACACCGTAGCAATCACCTTTGCTCTTCTTTCTCCAAAATTCCACCAATTCAAAAAAATGCCCAATATAATAAACAAACAATTAAATCTACAACTTTGTAAGATTGAACATTCAAAATATGCCCAAAAGCTTAAATAATATGTTTTACTTGTGTGAGTTTCCACTTTTTATCCTCAACTGTTTCTTCTCAGTGATCTAACTGAGGCACATATCCCAATGCTTTGATCTCCTCTAACACAACTGTATGGAGACAATCAGTGCCCTCAATCTATTGGGAGGAATGAAGAGGCTCCAATTTAACTTCTACTTCTACTTTGTCTGAGTTTTTCCAATTCTCAATGCAATTACCATCTTTTATTGTCTAAAGCATATGCCATGATGAAAACTATAAGAGATAGAGGAAGGGAGAAACACCATCCCAATACCACCAATATATATAAAATAAAACATTTTTAACATCAGATTAACAACTCCTGTAGCAAAATTCTACTCACAAATTTCTCGAAAAAAACTCACATAATTTGTGAAATATCTCCTACAATCCATTATGCTATGAAACAACAGCTTCTCGATTCATTAATACACATATTTCTTTTGGAAAGTGGAATCTTATCAAAATTCTCAAATGAAAATGAAGAGTTTTTCATTCTGCTAGGGTTTCTTGCTTCTTGTGAACTTTCATTTTTTTGTGTAGAAATTTTTGTCTGAACTTTCTTTTTGTAAGAACCACTTGTCACACTGCATTTACTATGGGAGTTTTTTAGGCTACGATATAATGGCTCTAACCAATGGTGAAATAGTTGTTTTTGGTGTTCACATTGCTGCTTTGGTCTGCCATGGCATCACCACTGAACAAACGTCCAAATAAGTTTGTCCTAACTGTTTTTCACAAGGTAATCCTGACATTATCCTTCGTTTGGAAGAATTTGATGCTGCATGTGATTGGATAGAACAACACACCTTGATGGGTTATTTCTTGGGTAGCACTCCCCATGAAGCTATGCTCCAAGAATGGGTCAACAAGAGTTGAATTCATCATTGAGTATGCCTTGACACTATGCAAAACCTTACCAAAGGTTTTTTTTATTTTTCTTCCCTAACCCGTTGCAAGTAAATATGGTCTTTAACAATAGTCCTTGGTCTTTGCATTATTCTTTGCTTCTTTTTCAAAAATGGTAATGAAACTTCACAATCTTAGATGATAAAAAGCTTAGGGTTCCTATGTGGGTCGAGTTCCCAGGTTTACCCGTGCCATGCTGGTCTTTCCTTGAGTCCATTGCCAAAGCCTTTGGCAAATTTGTCACTAAGGAGCTTGAGAAAAATTTTAATGCCTGCTTGCAACAATGCATTTTCATAGATGTGGATCTTTTCATGGATCTTAAGGATTATGTGGAAATTTAGATTGGGACTAAAACCTTCCCCTAGAAGGTGCTTTACTTGAACCTCCACAACACCTATTATAGGTGCCAATCAACAAAACAAAAAATCAAGGACTACCCTCTGGCTATGCCTAGGGTCAAGCCCATGCCTAAAGAGGTTCCTGTCAAACAAGCCAAAGGGAAGAAATAAGAATGGGCTACAATTGGGCATAAAGAGAAGGCTCCCTCAAATCCCTTGCCCCCCAAGTAGTCCTATGCTATGATCGCTATAGTTCGTCCTATGCCTATAGGAGC
The DNA here is from genome assembly GCA_028749045.1 of Cupressus sempervirens. NCBI lineage: Eukaryota > Viridiplantae > Streptophyta > Pinopsida > Cupressales > Cupressaceae > Cupressus > Cupressus sempervirens. The sequence continues at coordinate 730,485,989 of CM053787.1, read as the reverse complement.
ATTAATTCCAGCCACCATAGGGATGCAAGTGGTGGACAAAGGAAGTACTCTTAGAGTTTTACAAGTTTCAAACCCTACTGCTACACAAGGGATTAAGTTAGCTACCAGGACTTCTACCTTGGCTATAGTGTGTACTCCTCTTACTGCTTCTTCCATAGCACCACCAGTGATGCAACATTCTTGCATTGCTCCTAGATGTGTGGAGATACCAGAGGTTAAATATCAGGCTATAACTCCAGAGGGTTTTCTATCTGAGTCCAACCATATTTCTACCTTCTTGTAAAATAGCTACTCCTCTCTTAAGGATGATGATGATATGGAAGAGTTCTCATGAACTTCCTATCATGGAATGTTTGAGGTCTCACAGACATCCCCAAAAAGTACTATGTTTGGGATGTCCATCATAGACTTGGCAATTTAGATTTTCTTTTTCTGCAAGAAGTTAAAATTTCTAGTTTCATTCTTTCTTTGGCATGCTGCATAATTTGGCATGATGGCGTGATTTTTTCTTCCCAGCATGAAGCTGGCCGAGGTGTAGTTACTCTCCTATCACCTCACCTTCACTCTATTATTATTTTGCATAGTTTTGATCCCACACATAGAATTATTTGGCTTTTTCTTTCCATTAACAATCATTCTTTTGGAGTCAATAATATTTATGTGTCTGATGGTGCTATGGAAAGATCCTAGATGTGGACCTGGTTGGCTAAAAACTTGCCTCTAGCTACTTGGGTCATGTGTGGGGATTTTAATATGGTTGAAGTGGTGTTTGACAAAGATGACATTCTACCTTTTTGTTGGAGATCTAGGGAAAGACAAGCTTGGTGTTAAATGTGCAATAAATTGGGCCTTTTTTATCCCAATTCCAACCACCGCCAAGATAGTGGGGTTTGGCACACTTTGTCTAACTTTTGAGTTGGCTTTGACTGCATATTAAAATGCCTCGATCGTGCTATGATCACTGTGTAATCTTTTTTCTCTTTTTCTGAGGATCGAGTTCTACCTATCATTCCCCTATTAGATGTGACATTATTTGACGACTATCCCATTTATTTTGTCATTTCTTGGCAAACAGCTATCCCAAAGGTGGCCAAGTCTTAGTTCTTCCTCAACACATCAGTGCTGATGCATGCTTCCACCATCTTGCACATCCTATGTGTTTGGAATTTGGAACCATGTCTACATTGGATTGAATGGTGGAATGATGCCATTACTCAAACTACCCAGTTCCTACGCATTTATGGGTAACAATTAGCTATGTTCAAAAAATGGTCATATGAAGCCAATAGGCTTGCCCTCAAAAAAGCCTCTAAAGCCCTCACCCTCAAGCCCTTTGATGTGGACTTACAAATTCAGCTTGCCAAGCTTCATCATGACAAACAAATTTTTGATAATTTTGCTTCTTGGGGAGCCAAAATCAAAGCCCATCTCCATTGGTTGAAGGTTGGTGACAAAGCCTTGAAGGAGTTTTATCAAGGTCTTGCGCCTGTCATACCAATGTTGGGATTAAAAAGATTAAACAAGGAAATTTTGTTCTATCTAGTCTCTCTACCATCCTACAAGAATTTTTTCATCACTATGAGAACATGTTTACTTCCTAGGGGAATTTGGTTGCTCAGGAGGAAGGTCTCAGAAAGTGTATTTCTATTACTCCAAACCGCCGTAGTTGAGCAATGTTATTTTTGTGAGCAACTTCTTTCCCTCTAAGACCTTAAAGAAAAAATGTCTTCTCCATGGTGGATGACAAGTCCCTTGGGTGTGATGGGTTTCCTTGTGAATTCTACAAACACCTTTGGGAGCATACAGATCCTAATCTGCACAAAGTTTACCTTGAAGCCTATCATTCTAAAATCTTAGGAGCCATTATAAACAAAGGAAATATCAAATTCATACCTAAAGCTGGTGATCTAGAGGACATATACAATTGGAGACGCATTACCCTTTTGAATCTGTCTTATAAAATTATTGCCAAGCCACTCTCTCTCAAAATCAAGCACATGTTGCCCTTAATTTTTGTGGCCAGAGCAAACTGGATTCATGAAGTCCAGATATATATTTGACAACATCATTGTTGTCTGGGAGGGAATGGAATGGGCATGCAAGTCCAATCAAAAAGCTATATTTTTTAAGATAGATTTTGCTAAACCCTATGATTGCATTGAATGGCCCTTCATCTTGGCTATGCTCTGAATTCTGGGTTTTGGCCCCAATTTCCTTCAGTCCATGGAGATGCTCTTTGGAGATGCTAATGCTTGCATTACCATCAAGAATTTGCAATCTAAGGCTTTTGGACTATTTGGTTGCATTAGGAAAAGTTGTTCGCTAGCTCTTTCACTTTATGTCCTTGCTGCGAAAGGTTTTGGCTATTTACTTGCGCATTTTGTGTCCTCAAGACTGGTGCGTGGCATTTCCTTGTTTGAATCATGCTCCCAATTATTCACTAGAAACTTTGTCGATGATTCTTTTCTTACTCTTTTAGAGGATGAAGAAACATCAATAATGCTTTAAGTTGTGTAACACCTTTTGTTAAGCCTTTTGTTTTGCTATTCAATGGCATAAAATTCTCTACTTCTATTAGTCTTTTTTGCTAGCTCCACCTCGGCTCAGCTAGTTTGAGTGGAAATGGGTTGCTCATGGGGAAATATTCGACTTACTTGGCATTCCTTTTGCTTTCCAGGCATCACCTTTGGAACTTTCGATTGCTGTGTTGGCCAAGATTAGTAAAAGGCTCAACTACTGGATCACAAAGCTGCTCTCCCTCACTAAAAAATTCTAGATTTGCTCAAAGATTTTGGCAACCACTCATGTGTATTACTCCTCCTTCTAGGCTCCATCCAAAGCTTCTTACATGAAGTTGGAAAGATAGCTCAAGGATTTTCTCTGGGCCTTTGGTTCTTATCACCATGGCTTCCATAGAGTGGACTGGGATTTTTGTTGTCTCCCAAAAGAGTTTGGTGGTCTTGGTGTACTTTCCACTCAGAAACAAGGCCTTGCTCTTTGTGCAAAATGGATTATTAGGGCTATTTTAGGAGATGAAGCTTGGAAGATTCTTATTTGGCAGTGCATTTCTTTCGGCTTTCCTATCAACAGCCTTGCTTGGAAGGGGGTTGATTTTCAAAATCTTCTCATCATGCATGAGCCTATGGCCATTCCAGGCTCTTTTTCATCAAGAGAATTTGGAAATCTTGGGAGGCTATTAAGCCTTGGCTTCGATGGGCTAGAGATGAATTCTGCAATGGCCTCTCCTTGAATCAATAGAACATTTGGTGGTCTCCCCTATTTTCAATTCAGTGTACCCCCCTCACCAAGACTCAAGTGGCCAATGCTCTCCATTTTTTAAATGTTTCATAAAAACTCCTAAGGAACTCTTTTCAAGGGTCACAATGAGTTTCAAGACCCAAGAAGATATGTAAGTACAATACCGCCTTATCCATTTAGACAAGTAGACTTTTGAGCTTCTACTTTCTTCCATCCCTATTTACTTAGTTCATAAAGTAGGGATTTAGTTTGTTTTCCCTTGGTGGCTTGATTGGAAGTGGTATCTTGCCACTCCCTTTTCTAATTACAAGCCAATTTTGGGCTACAAATGGCTTTTTCCTCATCTTTTGATGGTGGATATGCTAAACCACAGATGGCATTTGCAATCTTCTCTTTCTTAATGGAGAAAACACTTTGATACCATATGGAATATTATAGCTAAACCCAAGATTGCACTTTTTCTTGGTGCATGGCCTTCCAAGGTCCTATCCTAGGGCCTCGACTTAAACACATTGAGGAACCTGATCCTAGATGCCCCTTCTATGGACAACCAGATTCTTTCTTGCATATTTTTTTGTTTTGTAAGCATGCTCAGAATTATTGGCATTGGATCCATGATTTTTTTAAGCCATTCAAACCTGAGTCTTTTTCTTGGCACGTGATTTTATTGGGTGACTCTCCCAGATTTCCTCAAAAATTTTCCCAAATTTGGGATACCTTTAGTCTGTGTATTCTATTTTCTCTTTGGAAAGATAGGAATGCCATTCTTTTCACACAATTTTTTGAATGTTAATACTGCTATGTACACTAAGCCATGCATTTATAATAATTTAATTATGCAAATTCAGGTACAAGCTAACAAATTTTCACTCAAGGTAGCCCACCTATAGGAGCTTCTTAATCACTGGGGCAATGCTCCATGCACTATTGCTAGAGTCTCCCCTAATGCCTTAGTAGAGACCTTGATGCCCCGTGGCCACCATCCTCGCCACCACTCATCTAGCTGCCACTCACACACCCCATGCTCCTATGCTTCCCACCACTACTCTATAGTGGTCGTGATGGTGCATTGAGGTGTCACTTAGCTTCCCCACCCCGTGGTGGTTTTGGTTGGTCCCTGGCTCCTCCTTTTGGTAGTCATCATGCACATTCTAGGAAATGACCTCGCCTAGGCTTGGTGATCTCTCCTCTATGGCTAGAGGTCAAAGATGTGAAGGTTGCCACTGTTACTACTACTACTAATGATGGCTGGACTATTCCTAGCATGTCCCCCAATCCTAAAGCTGATTGGGGTTTCAAGACAAAGATTATTCACCACCTTTGGTTGGCACTACTTTGGCAGCCTAAAGTTGCCTTATATGATTTTTTTTTATGAATAGTTTCTATTTTTGACTATGGCTATTTTATTAGTTCAGCTTCGAACTCATTCACAAGGTGATCTTGTATCCATTGGCCCTTTTTTTTGAATTGTAATCTAGGTATATTTTATTAATAGAAAAGGACACTATTCATTAATAAAAAATAAAAAATTTCTAAATGTGGATATAAAAATTATTTCCTCTCTACCATGAAACATTCCCTCTAATTTGAAGGTGGGAAGAGATAGAGAAAACTAAAATAAAATGAGAAAGCTTTGTATTATCATTTATTTGTCTCATGATTCTATCCATTACATCTGCCTCTATTCATAGAGGTCTAGAACCATACACATTAACAATAGGAAAGATAGGATCTGGAATGTTTGGTAGTCAAAAATCACATGTAAAAAGAGGAAAGAGAACAATGTATATAGAAGGGCAGTGGGAAGCTTCCATATTAAATATGGTGGTTGAAAAATTTATACCAAATTCTAGATTGTTGATCGCTGTAGAAATTACCACATGCCAATAGTCCCCCCTAATTTCTACCATTAATTATATCAAAGTTTATAATATTCATTTGATCTCTTAGATATTCAAATTGTTCTTGTGCTAATGCCTTTGTAAATATATCTGTTAATTGATCTTCAGATCTACATTAATACTCTAAGCTGATTTCTCCATTATTGACCAATTGTTGAATAAAATGATATGTAGTATCAATGTGCTTTTTTTCTTGTCAAAAATATGATTCTTTGATAGTGCGATGACAAACTTGTTATCACAATAGATTGTAGTAGAATCCTCTTGCTCATGCATTAGATGTTTCAAGACTCTTTGCATCCATATTGCTTGATATATTGCTGATGTACTAGCTACATATTCTACTTTAGTTGAAGAAATAGTCATGATAGGTTGCTTCTTTGATTCCCATGCCACTTTTGTTCCAGGATGAAATGCATATCCTGATGTGCTCTTTCTATCATCAATACTTCCTACAAAGTCACTGTCAGTATATCCAACTAGTTGAAAATAATTTGAAGAAGAATATATTATGCTATAATTTAGAGTCCTTGCAATGTATCTCAATATTCTCTTTCCTACTTGCCAATGTGAGTTCTTAGGTGAATCCATAAATCTAGAAATTATACTCACTATGTTCACTATGTCTCCTCTAATTGACATGTGAATGTCAAGAAGGAAAATATTCAAAAGAGACCACAAAGGTCCACTATTCAAAGAGCTTAACCAAAGAAAGTATGGGTTCTTAAGTCTGTTATTGAAGAAATGCGTTCCAAAGCATCTAATGAAAAATCAAAAGCTATATGGATTCCCAAGTCTCTTTTGAAGGACTTGAATATTGAAAACAAATAAAAATTGACATTTAAGCTTCCAAAGACTTCCACTCCATCTTTTTCCCAACATCTTCTTAAAAAGGTTTCAAAACTTTCTACTCCACCCCTCTCCAAAATGGATTTTCTACCTTATATATCTAAGCCTCAATCTATTTCATCCATATTTCCTCCATCATTCCACTACCCTTCAAGATGTGTGTCAATGTTGATCTTTCCTAATATCTCATCCACCCTCATGAGATCCTCTAAATCTTATGCCTGCTTGCCATCCTTGCTTGTTTCAATCTTCCAAAACAAACAACCTTATCCTCCATCTACCTCTCATTTTCCTATCTCCCTCCATTACCTTATGAGCATCTTTGAGTGTACCTTGCTATGGCTTTGGCTTATCATAACTTATCTTTCTTACAGGAATGCTATATAACTTAAGAAAGGCTTGAATTCTTTCCAAAAACTCTAAAAATCCAAGAAAAAAAGAAAAAGGAAAAGAAAAAGTGCCTTGGTGAAAACCTGGAAACAGGCGCCTTGGTAGCAAAAGTAAAGAAAAATAAATCCTTCCTATGGTGAAAATCACTTCTTGTGGCACCATGGACAAGTACCATGATGAAAACCTGGCAAACAGGTGTCATGCATAATTCTTCCATCCATGACATCCTATCATGATCTTGCTTATCCTTCAGATGTTCTCATTCTTGAAGTCATTCACTCATAACCTCCATAACAAACTTTTCTATCCTATTCAATTAACCCTTTGGTCTTGATCAACGAAAGAAAGAAGAAAACTCAATTCTTAGCAATCTCCTGACATGGTCATTTTCTTTGATTACTTACACGATACCCTTCATTACACCATGAGCTTATATCCTTTTCCCTAGCTTGGGTAATCTTGTGGAGGCTTTCCTTGAGGGTAACATTCACCACTTCATACTCCTTGCCTATCCATCTTTTCTTATCCACTCGCTTGCTACTACATCTTGTCATACACCTTGCTAGACACTGAAACAAAATTAAGGTGATCCTTCTTGAGAGCTAGTAATCTTTGAAAAAAATCTAAAAATTGGAAAAATGTCCTAAAAAAAATTGTTACCCTGGTGAAAACCTAGCAATAGGTGCCTTGGTAACACCAAAAAAAGTGAAAATCCAAAAAATCCAAAAAAAAATCAAAAAGAGAAAAATACAAAAAAATTGAAAAACAAGGAAAGTGTCATTGCTGAAAACCTAGAAATAGGCATCATGGTAGCAAAAAAAAGAGAATCTTGCCAAGAAGGTGAAAACCTAGTAAACAGGCACCTCTTGTTCCCAATGCTCCATCTTACAGTGCATCTTCTGGCTATTCTATATAGTTGCTTTCACGCTTTCGCTTGCCTGCTTTCTGCTCATGTATCCATGGATTGAGTCTTGTCATAGGTTAGGGGCATTCCCCTCTAGTGTCATGCTTTTTGAGATTCTCCTCATAGAATCTCCTTCATGACAGTCACTAGTGGTCTTCACTACATCTACCTATTGTCGCTAGTGCCACTATTTTTGAGATTCTCCTCATAGAATCTCCTTCGCAACGGTCACTAGTGGTTCTCACTACATCTGCCTATTGTCGCTAGTGTCACTCTTTTCAAGATTCTCCTCATAGAATCTCTTCTGCAATAGTCACCAGTTGTTTTAACTGTGTCTGCCTACTATTGCTAAGTTCATGTCTCCAGATTCCTTTATGGAAGATCTCTTTTGCATCAATCACCAATCATCTTGGCTGTGTCTGCCTACTGTCGCTCAGTCCTTCTTAGGTTCTTCTTCATGAAGTTTCCTCTTTGACCTTAGTCACCAGTCATTCTAATTGCATCTGCCTACTGTCGTCACCCTAGTAAAGAGATTTCTTTCAAACATGTTCTATACATTGACACTTGACATCAATCTCGGAAACATTGAACTCAAAAATGATATAATTTTTTGGATATGTTGAGCATTTTCTTTTTTTTCTTTTTTTTTCTTTATCATATTTCCTCGAGCAACTCAATGATGTCATCTTTGACTAGAGAAGTAATAACTGGGGGCATGATCTTTTTCTTTGCTTTCTGTTTGCAGTTTAGTTCCAATAAGTTGTTCTATTCCCATAAAAGGGGTGTCCACTATAAGAGCCTTCATCTCGTATTGGATGGTTGTGTTTACCTTGACTCCTTTTATATGAATATGCCAATAACATTGGTTCTTCTCCTTATTTTTTGGAGTGAACTCTTCATGCTATAGCAAATACTGATACTCGTCCTGCTAAGTGAACATACGGGTCACTGCGAGTATATCTAACACAATTTTGTCTCAGGTTATGAATGCAAGGGTTGTTGCAGACAATATAAATACTAAGTAATTAGCATAAGATGGATCTGTCATGTGTTTGGTGTGTCTCTTATGCAAGAAACATTGAGGTCATCCTAGCATCTATGCTTTGATGCTTATGTTAAATTGCTACATTAAAAGTGGCAAATGTTCTGGTTATTCTGGCTTGTTATGCTTCAAATGCTTACATTTAATCCTAACAAATCAATAATATATGTTATATTCATATTTCCATGATTGCAATGTCAATGGAAATTGTATGACCTACGAGCTTTGTTCTATATCTAGTGATGATTAAATATTGAGGCTCGGTAACAAATGATTGATTAATCACCCTCTTGGCTACTTTGGTTGCTCTAAACCCATTTTTTGAGATCAAATTCAAAATCTGACACACTTAAGTGGCTAAAAATGCATTTAAAATTTTTTTGTACAATCCAAATCTTTCTGATACTTTGCAATTTTTGGAATCTTTTTAACTCAAACCTTGTCTTTTGGATCTTGAAATCACTTCGGATCAACCTCCAAATTTCTTTTGATCATTCTGATTTCTTCATATTTCTTCAAATTGTTCTGATCTCTTTATATTTCTTTAGATCGTTCTGATCTCTTTATATTTCTTCAGATCATTCTGATCTCTTTATATTTCTTCAGATCATTTTGATAGCTTTATATTTCTTTAGATCATTATGATCTCTCCAAATTTCTTCAGATCTTTATGATCTCTTCATTTTCTTCAAGATTGTTTTGATCTCTTCATATTTCTTTAAGATTATTCTGATCTCTTTATATTTCTTTAGATCGTTCTAATCTCTGCTATATTCTACTAAACCTTGGATTTCTTTTGTATCTTTCATCACTCTCCTTACATCATACTTTCGGTGTGTCATCTTTTGATTTCGCTCCTGAGGGGGGAGGATGATTACATCATTGAACTAAATTTCAACTCATTTTGAGTTTCATTGCTTGGGGCATCTAGTTCCCATTTTATGTCCTTCTCACTTGGGGCATCTCATTACTCTAGGCATCTTGCCCTCCTCTTTCTAGCATCCTTGCCATCTACTTTATCTTTTCATCATTTGATCACATCTTATAACATTTTTGATCTGAGTCTGATGGATAGGTATCAGGACAGTCTAAAGCCTAACTCCTGAGGATCAAGCCTCATTCCGGGGATGATTCTATAACTCATAATTAGATCTTATCAACTTAGCTATCTAGGTGTTCTACCTAGATCCCTTAGGATTAAGCTTCATGCTGGAGATGATCCTTAAAAGCTTATCTGTTTCAATTTAGGTATCTAGGTATATTTCTTGGATTCCTTTGGATTAAGCTCTGTTCTAGAGATAGTCCTTAAAAGCTCATCAATTGGTCTCCGTAGAATCAATTTTTCAACCAATCTCTTTTTTTTGATCTGCACATCATACTTTCTAATTTTCTTTGAATTGAACGTGCTACTCGCACATTCATTCAAAGAGGGGCAAAATGTAATACCCCAAAATTGGCTCATTGTGATCTCAACCAATTCTGGTCTATTTTAGATCAATCCTAAAGTCCTATTCCATTAGGAAAATTCTTATTTGGCTATTTGCTACTTGGCTTAATTGTTAGATGCAAAAAACCGTAATCTACATTCATCATGCTTATTATTTAATTCTTATAGTATTTACTCATATTAGTCACATTAAACCTATTAATTAATATTTAATTTAATTACTAATTATTTATACTTTAATTAAATTAAATTATATCTTAAGGCTAATGTACTATGGAATTAAATTTATTTAATTTAATAAATGTGCCTATTTTAATTAATTAAACAAAATTATTTGATTAGATGAAGAACTTACTTCTAATTAATTAAACAAAGTTATTTAATTAAATGGGGAGCCATTCCTAATTAATTAAATAAGAAAAGTTTCTCTAATTAATTAAAAGATTATTTAATTAAATAGAAAAAGTAATTATGAGAGCATATCTCATTTTTTTAAATTAAATATCGCACCAAAATCTCTCTTCAGTTCAAAAAAGGAAATTTCCAGTACACTATTGATCAAAAATAAGTTAAATCAGTTAACTCCTTATTCTACTAAAATTGAATCTGTTAAATTTGCATCGAGTTGTTGCCTGAATTCATACTCACATTTTCTCACATTTGCTCATATTTTACATACATTTGCATCCTTAGCTTAATTTCATTTAGCATAATATGCATATGATTAATCTAGTTTCCTTTACTTGTTCTTAGATTAGAATGCATTTCTCATTCTAGATTAATCTGCATAATCATATAGATTAATTTTATTTCTTAAATCATTCATTCTTAGAGGGTATGGTTGCTTAACACCTCAAATCTGAGGATATCTAACAAGAAATTCCCTTTAGATAGAAGGCAACAGGTCGCCTTGCCAGCTGATTTTTTGATGAAAATTCCAATGTTCATTCCGGGATGAATCCGCAAATAAAGACCATGTTGAAGTGTGTGTGTTAGCAAAGGCCGCATATTCACGCATACACTTCGTATATTGCTTGTGCTAACAACAGTTAGAGCATCACTAGAAGAGGGTTCTTGGTGCTTCATTCCCATGCCTTCACTAAGTAATGTGTCTACAACTTCATTAAATATTAGCTTACTCTTGGGTGCTATTGAAGTGATCACAACCATTAATACACATTCCCAGATATTTGGAAGTGAATATAATAATAAAATGGATTTTATTTCATCATCTAATGGTATACCAACTAAAATGAGTTGACTGGCTAATGAATTAAACTCATTTAGATGATTCGACATCACTCCCCCTTCTTTAATTTTTAGATTATATAACTTCTTCAACATAAAATATTTATTCAATGTTGAAGGTATCTCATACAATGAAGATAATTTTTCAACTAGCTCTCTTGTTGTCCTCTCAGCTAAAATGTTAAACAACATGTTACTTGAGAGACCTAAGAAAATCATTGCCCTTTCTTTCAAATCAAATTTATCTCATTCTTTTTTTGTGAATGATCCTTTGCCCTTTGTTTTTTCCAAGCAATGCAGGCTGTAAATCTTTCTTGATGAGTAAAGACTCTAGCTATACTTTCCATAGCCTAAAGTTTTGCCAAGAAAATTTTTTAATTTTCCACTTATCTGCCTCATCCATGGTGCCTATAAATCTTCATCAATTTTCAAAAAATCAAATGAACTCAACCAACTCTAATACTAAGTACTCAGCTAAATAAAAGATAGAGAAAATAAAGTAAAACTTAAACTAAAACTGAATCAAAAGATGCAAGAGTGGACACAGAGTTTATAGTGTTTCATCTAGGTAATCTAGACTACATCCACTCTGCAAGCAGGGGGACTTCTCTTATTCAAATAAATCACATTTTACAATGAACAACATCACCTATCTTTTCTATTCTATATCAGCAACATTCAATGGAAAACAAAAGGGCTGAGAAGAGGAAGAATTAGCAAGGAGTGCACATTCAAAGCCATTACATATTTACCGTTCATTATTAACTGTATGTTTACCATTCATTATTAACTGATCAGAATTGCGGATATGTGAATGCAGATAATGGGCAGATTTTACGAGATTGGAATGGCATTAAAAGAAGCTCAGAAGAAGAAATTGAATGTTGGGATTATAATGAGATGGATTTGGATTATAACTTTAAAATCTTGGCGCCCAAATATGGCAAAAATAGTCACCGTGAAAAGGGTTTATTGTGGCAGAAGCAAAAGATCAAGAGAATATCAAGATTTTGCAGTGAAAATCTATGATTTAAAAACTCGTTTAACAAAAGCAAAGAATTCAAATTTGAAATTCAAATACTATGAAAATATTCATCCATGAAATCAGCAATGGCACAAAATCAGCTGCGACACTTCCAAATCAGCGGCCCTGATGTTGGCAATCTTGAAATGTATAAAGATACACAAACTCTCCTCTCTGCTTCACAAGACTACAAATGAAAACTGTCTAGAGAATCAAAAGTGTAGCATTTTCATACCATATATGGATTGCACAGCAAAATTTTTTGGCAGGAGATTTTCAATTGGGTACCTGAGAATTCACCTCGAGAAATTTGTGAGCACAAGTCTAGTGGAGGATATATACTCAACTTCATGCTTACAAAGTCTTAGTGTTTTATTACTGTCTGTGTGCATTCTTGGATGGTTTTTCTGCCTTCCTCTGCCCCTCTTAGTATTCATGATGGTCTACATATCAGAGATGGAAGATGATAATTAGAAAGAAGGAGTTTATAATATCTCCGACATGCAAAATGAGATTGAAGGAGGAGAAATTGAAGGCTGGAATGGTACTCATCATGACAATCAAAAAATCTCAGAAGAGGAAGTTGAATTGGAGCTTCTTTATTCCTCCCAGAAAATCAAGGGCTTTGATTCACTGCAAATGGAAGAGATTAAAGCATTGGAATGCAAACCAACTACTGGCAAGGATGATGACTCGAAATCCACACAAGTAATATATTCATGTTTATTCATTCGTATTATTTGAATAATTACCTTACAAAGATCTCTCTTTGTAGATTTTAACACTTCATTTCTTATATTTTTTAGTTTTCTGAATTGCTTGAGTTTTTGAGAAAGACAGAGAGAGCATAAACGAAGGCTAAGTGTCGGTCAATCTCAACGGTGACTCCTGAAAAGTTGCATCTGAGAAATAATGTGTTTTACATTTTCTTCTGCTAATTGTTTACTAATGTAAATTTGCATCTCATAATGTGTTTTCTATTCTACAACTTCATCTAATGATGTTGTATTAGCTCAACACGTCTAACATGTCTTGTAAAACATTTTAGTAAATCTTATTTTAGAATGGTTATCAAATGATGTTTAGTAATTATCAGTGATGATTTTACTAATAAGATTAAAATTCTTATAATACTTTTTATATGTTAAAATTAAATATTTTATTTTATTATGTTCAGATATTGCATTAAAGAAACTTGATTTTTCATGGGCTCTTTGTGAGTCATTAAATTTCCTACTCCAAAGATCTATTGACAATAATTTATATTCATTAAGTATAATTCATTTTATTTAATTATTTGAATTAAAAATTAATTTATAGATTATATCTTAAATTTTTAAAATGTAACATTTGTCATTCTTCATTCTAATTGTTTTATTGATGATAATGTTTTTTAGGGAAAGTGTTGATTCTCTCTCACACAAAAGAGATAGAACTATCGTTCATTTCTTCATTCAATTGTCTTTCAAGTAATTGTCCATTTCTTCATTCTACTTAGTGTTTTTCTGTGTGCACTTCACTATATATAACTTTAGTTTTAATGAATCAAATCTTTCTCAATGTAAACCTCCAACATTGAACATCCAAAAAAATTAAAAATAAATTTGTTGTTGCAATTGGTTGCTAGGACAAGCCTTGCACTCGCCAAGATTTGATTTTTGATAGACTAATTGAAAACCTTTGAATTTCAATATTAGCTTTGAAGAAGTTATTTTATAGATTTTAGGAATTAACTTAATTGTTAGAAATGGGTACCTTCAGTCTTTGATATTTACCCATACTTAATGGATATGTTAATGGCGTGCAAGGTCTAAATTTGTTCATGTAGTTGTTTCTCACTTTTTAATTTCTAATTAGTTTTTCGAATTAAGGTGGAGATAGATTTCCATTGTTATTGAATCTTCCCATCAACTCTAGATATTGTAGGTCCAATGATCTCTTTTTAATATACATTTAAATTATGGTTTTTTAATACTTTAATTTGTGGGGTAAGTTGTTTGTGTTGAGCTAAATAAAAGATACAGAAAATAAAGTAAAATTGAATCAAAGGATGGAAGATTGGACACAAATTATATAGTGGTTCACCTAGCTAATTTGGACTAAATCCACTCTTCAAGAAGGGAAATTTCTATTGTTTAGATAAATCACAAGTTACAATGAACAACATCATTAACTACCTTTTCTATTCTATATCAGTAATATTAAATGGAAACTGAAAAGGCTGAGAAGAGGAAGAGTTGGAAATGATTAGACTGCACATTTAGAGCCATTACATTTTCCTCTATGAGAACCATTACAACTTCCCACTTAAAGACCAATCAGTGCTACACAAATATATCCCCTACTTTGAATTCTTATGGCTATGGCATGAAAATGTCAAGCTATGGCATGACAATGCCGAGAGAATCTCAATAGAATTCAAACTTCTCTCGAGGTACAACTTTTCTAAACACATCAACTGGATTAATCTTTGTATCAATATTCTCTAACTGTAGTCTTCCCTCTTCAAGAACATGACAAATGAAGTGAAATATTGTTTCTATATGCTCTGTGTGACTATGGAAAGATGAATTTTTAGCCAAATGAATGGCACTCCTGCTATCTAAAAATAGAGTGAAGATGGATTTATGAAATCCCAACTCTCCAATCAATCGTTTTAACCACATCAACTCTTTAGTCCTCTCAATAAGAGAAATATATTTGGCCTTGGTAAGGGAAAGAGCAACAACTTGTTGCTTACAAAAAGTCTAGCTAACTATTGCCCCAACAAAAGTAAATGCATAGCTTGTTGCAGACCTCCTTTTATCTAAATCTCCAACCATATCAAAATCATCATATCTTCAAATATAAGTGGTCTTAATGTTAAAACATAGAACATGAGAGGAAGTGCCTCTCAAATACTGAAAAATTCATTGAATTGCTTGCCAATGAGTGTTAATTGGATTACTCATTTAAAACCACTTACAACTCCCACTTCATAAGAAAGATCTGGTAGCAAGTTAACCATTGCATACATTAAACTCCCAACTATTGAAGAATAAGGAATACCATCCATCTCATGTTTTTCTTCTAGAGTGGAAGGATGCATCTTTGAAGAAAATAAAAAATGATCAGCCAATAGAGTGGTAACAAATTTAACATTTGTGTAATGTCCTCACTAGCAAGGACAATAATACTAGCAAAATCAATGTCATAATTTATACAACAATAAAATAGAATTCATTATTCTATGCTCTCTCCTAACCCAACCTTAAAGATATCTCCATCTTTGGATTAATAACCCTTTTGAGGATCCTTAGATCCTTGGTTACTATTTCCTCTTCTACGAAGCACTCCCATTAAGGTCCTTCCTAGAAGAGATATTCTCTATCCAAGACCCTTGACACAGATGCATATGTTAAAATCTATAGAATATTTCGGCCTTATAACCATGTTAAGATCACTCTCTTCCTAGAGGGACTCTTTTGACCTTAAATTAATAAGATCACTCTCTTCCCACCAAACTCTATTTATCTTAATGAATAACCATTATTTTCTTGTATATAAATAAGATTCAAAAATAGATTGACATTTATGCTATCTTAATAACTCATCATTTATTAATACATAGTATGTTTGCCTTGGTGAGATGGTCCATATTAACTAGTTAAATTATTCATATCTTTTTTGTATGGGTGGATTTGATTGGTGGAACTATACTCTATGTAACTGTATATCCTTGACTTCCTTGATTCCTTGGTTTGATAGCTTTGTACTGTAATTGTCTTGGCTGGAAAATTGGGATGTGGTCAATGATTGAGTGTGATCTCTAAAATGTGTTTAGGTTGCATATGGCCTAGTCAATGGTTTGTGTGAACTCTCCTTGATATATGTTTGGAATGTGCACAACCTCCTTCTTGATTTCTTATTTCGTCGTACCTTCCTCTTCTAATTTTCTTTCACTATACTCTCGTCCACCATATTTTATATACTCGAATCATAAGTGATGTAACTCTTCCTAGGGTGTTGTGGTTTATAAATTTGGATTTAGTAATTAGGTTTTCAATTAAATGAATTCATATATTATAGTAGTAGATTCTACATCATGATTCATCATTAACTTCATAATATTTTATAATAATATAATACAAAATTATAAGAAATTTTATATAATTTCATCTTTAGAAAAAATCTCCTCTAGAAATATCCCTATAAGATATATTATACTTACAAATATTTGGTAATAGTTTATTTAATCAAGGCTCGTTTCAGTCCTTACTTCTCAAATTTTCTTGTCCTTAGGCAACTTAATCATTCATTTATTTTCCCATGTAGCATCTTCCTCAAGTAGGTTCTTCCACTTAATTAGGAATTTAGTAATGGTTCTATTCCTCATTCTTTTCTCACAATTGTCTAGAATTACTGCTAGTATTAGAATGAGTTGACCTTCATCGTCTAAGGGGGGTAACTCTTCACATGGAGTTACTTTTTGTCCTAAAGCTTTTTTGATAAGGGAAACATGGAATGTGTTATGTATCTTACTATATTGGGGAGATTTGACTTCATATGCTACTTCACCAATCTTCTTAAGTGCTTTATAGGGTCCATAGAATCACGGCTTCAACTTCTTAGCACCATTTTTCTTGATTGGTGTTTGTATGTATGGTTGCAATTGTAAGAATACTAGATCCCCAATTGTAAAGGTTCTTTCGGTTTGTTTCTTATCTGCATAAGGTTTTGTTGATATTTTGTTTGATGGAAGTTTTCTTTAGGTTTTGATGATGTCCATACTCTATTTAAAAAAATTTTGTGCTCCTGCTACTAAACTTTCTTGTATTATTAGGTTCCCAAAAGATGTAGCTTCATATCTATAGAGTGTTTTAAAGGGGTTTATTCCTATTAACATATGGTAAGTAGTATTATAGCAATATTCTCCTAAATGAAACCACTTAATCATAGAATATTTTAGTACATATTTCTTTAACATATTTTAGTACATCTTTCTTTAACCCTTTCCAAGAATATTTCTCTCTATATGCTTGTATGTTTTGTAGTATCCTTGATGACCTGCTAATGAGTTGTCATGATATTCTTTAAGTATTTTTCTTTTAATCTCTAATTGTGGGGCTAAATATACCCTTCCTTTGTAGAGGATTAAACTATCCTAAACTTTGAAATCTTCACTAGGTAATTTTCCTTTTAATATTTCTTGTGTTTGAGGACCCTTAATGTATTTTTCTATAATGTCTACCTTCTAGTCCTTGGTTATGCTAGTGATATTATAGATATGGGATCTTCTTAAGAGGGCATCTGCAACCTCATTATTAATGCCCTTAACATGTTCTATATCAAGATCATAAGCTTGGATTTTGCTAATCCACCTTTATTGTCGATCATTGAGCTTGGATTCTACTAACCCACCTTTGTTGCCAATCATTAAGATCCTTTTGATTTAAGAATATTCTTAAGCCATTATGATCTATTTTAGCAATGAATCTTCCACAAACTAGATACTATTGGTACTTTTATAGAGCATACATGATGGCTAACATCTCTTTATCATATATTGAGTAATGTTTTTCTGCTTCAGTGAGCATACAACTTTCAAAGGCTATTGGTTGTCTTCCTTGCATAAGTACTGCTTTGATTCCAACTCCTAATGCATCATGTTGTAGTTCAAGAAGTTTGTTGAAATCTAGAATCGCTAGAACAAGGCAAGTATACATAGTTTCTTTGAGTTTTTCAAAAGCTTGTCAGAATATGTCATTCCTTGAGAATGGTGCTTTTTTGTTAAATTGGTAAGGGGTGATGCAATTTTCAAAAACCCTTTTACAAAATGTCTGTAGTAGCTACTTAAACCAACAAACCCCCTTAGTTGGGTTAGGGTTTTGGGTCTTTGCCACTCCTTGATAGCTTTGATTTTTTCTTCATCCACACTTACTCCTTTTGTACTAATTTTTTATCCCAAGTATATAATCTCTTCTGATCTAAATTCACATTTTGACATTTTTACATATAATAACTCTATCTCCAAGATGTTTAAACCCTCTTTAATATGTCTCAAATGTTATTCCCATGTTTTATTATAAATAAGTATATCATAAAAAAATATGAGTAGAAATTTTCTCATTGTTTTCGAAAGATGTGGTTCATACAAGATTGAAAGGTTGTTGGTGCATTGGTGAGACCAAATGGAAGGACTAGAAATTCAAAATGCTCATAGTGGCACCTAAAAGTAGTCTTTAGAATGTCTTCCTTCCTCATCCTTATCTGGTGATATGCAAACCTTAGATCAATTTTTGATTAGCATGCTTCATGTAATTCATCCATTAATTCATCAATCCTTGATATGCGATACCTATTCTTTATGGTTTTCTTATTTAGGGCTTTGTAGTCTATGCACATCCTCATGGTGCCATCTTTCTTTTTTACTAATACTATAGAAGAAGCACAGGGGTTTTTGCCAGGTAGAATATGACCCATTTCTAGTCATTCTTGAATTATCTTTTCTATTTCTTATTTGAACTTCCTAGGGTGTCGATATGGAGTTGTTATCAATGGTTTTTCCAATTGTTCTTGTTCTATAGAGTGTTCAAACCCTCTCTTTGGGGGAAGTCCGATAGGAATTTCATCAAAAACCCTTTTGTACCTTTTTAGTATCGATTTGATATCTATTTCAACCTTTTATCCTTGTGTATACATGCTAAGTTGATTTCCAAAGTCAATAGAAGCCAAATGATTAGTTGCAGCCAACTTGGTAGTAGAAGTTGAGTGAGGGATACTTCAATGGAAGCTAAGTAATGTAGAAATGCTTAAGAAGCTGAGTGGACAACTATAATCAGACTAAGAATTAAATTCTACAAAATAAGGGTATATGATCATATTTTGAACCATTTTTCTTCATCATGAACAAAGATAAAAAATGAAGAAGAGAGCAGAGTGAATTCCAAGAAAAGAATAAAACGTTTGAGCCAATTTCAACAGAGATTCAACTTAGTTTCATCAATCTCATCAATTTTAAGGTATTTACACTAGTGTTGAGCTACATAGTTTTAAATTTCTTTGTGTTTAAAACATAAAGTGGTGATGAGGCAACAACTGAGGAGTAGCAACAAGACCAAAGTGTCCAAGATACACAAATGCCACCACCTAGTCCTCCACATGCAACACTTACATCTATAGAAACTATAATTGTAAAGGATGTTCTCGCTACTTCAATTCGGAATAGTAATCCATTGACTGTAGAGGATCTTAGAAAGATCGTTCACCAAACAACTCTACAATCATAGTTGTGTACAAATCTTGTTTTGGTGAGTCTAGAAGAATTGCAAAAAGATGTAGCTGAAATAACTAAGGAGAAGGTGAATACAAAAGAGCCACCTTCACAAACTCCTATAGCTACAAATGGTCAACCATAAGAGCAAGAAGAAAAAGACACATTTGCTAAGGTTGATTCCACAGTAACTGCCAAGGAGCAAGCTAAGGAAAAGATAGGATGAGAAGATACCACTGATCCTAAAACACAAAACCAAGGTGCAACTCTTGTAATTACTATAATTGATCAAGGTAGAAGTGAAGAAGACAAGGAAGAGGAGAAAACCCCTAAGGAGAAAGAACAATAGGCAATACAAACACTGGTCAATTTGCCTACTACGAGGACTCCTACTAAGTAGCTAAGTATTGATGCAATACCACTAAAAATATCAGCACTAGGCTTGAGCTCCACCAAGGTAGAAAGGGTACTTCACTATGGAGACCTTGCACTTGATGAAGAGATAGTCATACCAAGTTATGACTACAAGACAATGAACTTAGTACAGATAAATGAAATGGAAGAGGCACTGGAAAGGAAGAAGAAGTAGGAGATGCTCAGAAATGAGTATAGAAAATTGAAAGCATTAGTAGAAATCAAAGACATATTCCTTGATGCATTCAACTTGTCAGTACCTGATGAAACAAAGTCCATTATGGAGCAACTATCCAACATAGTGGACTATGTACAAAATGAAGATCTTGATACCAATGTTATATTATTGGAATGGTCTGAAAAGAAATTTCAAATGAAAGTCAATAAGAAAATATCTAGTGAGATAGCACTATCCCAAGTGGAATTGGATAAGAAAGTTTAGAAAGTGAAAATGGTATTTGAGAACATATTTTCATTGTACTCCAAGTTGTGTGATTCTTCATATTTCACACAGGAGACTAGCCAGAGAATATTGAGCTTAGAGAGGAACCTTAAGATATCAAGCACATAGCTACCTAAGGATCCAACTCAAAGTGAGAAGCATTTTTCCACAATACTTCACACTTAAAAGGAGTTAGCTGTATTAACAACACAAAAGGCTAATATTAAGGCCAAATTGATATAGATATAGTCCGCAATCACCCCACACTTAGAAGTATTGCATAAGGAAGTAGCATATGCAGAAAATGTTTTGAAGAAAGATCCAAATCTTTCTACATTAGAAGGCCTATTACATCTTGTAGCAGAGACAACCATCCAACTCAAAGCACTAAAAATAGCATTGGACAACTGGGACACTTCTCTGAAGATAATAATGGAGATAAATAATTTTTTTTTGGCAAAGTATTCCATTCATTCTTAGGACCCTTTGACATAAGTGTAAAAAAGGGGGAGATATAATAAAGATATGAGATGATAAGAATGGGGGAGATAATATATTATGTAGATAAAGGGTAGGATATAATAATTTGGGGAGATAATAAAAGAGACCCAAAAAAGAAAGAATACCCAACGGAGGAGATATTAAAATTTTGAGTTTTGAGGAGAAATAAGGAGATATAGTCAAAATAATAAAAATTGCAACATGTGTGAAACGAGGAGCAAACATACAGTAGATAGAAATAGAAGCAAAGGAATGATAAGGCAGAAAATGGAAACAACATGAGACAAATTCAGAATAAGAAATTTTGGTTATAGAAATGGCACATTAGCTCAAGGGGAGTTACAAGTTTTAAGGTATATAGTCTTCTACAAAATTTTGAACAAGTCTTTGAAGTTTTGTACATATGCCAACCAAGATGTGTATTATACTCATACAGATCAGAGTCATAATGTTTAGTTAAGTATTTTTGCCACTCATGTCAAAGGGGGAGATTGTTGGTCTCGGATTGGTTTTGACAATTGAGTGTCAACACACTTAACCAATTTCTAAGTTGATGCTAAGTATGATACAGATGTCGAGCCACAGTATGTGCCGAGCCAAAAATTCAACAAGTCCCAAGTGAAATTCAAGTGATGAGCAAGATTCAACTGTCGAGTGATAAGTGATGTTGAGTCACTATAGGTGCCAAGAAAAGTATAAATGTTTAGAAAGATAGAGTTTACTATAGGAGCCAAGTGAGACAAAAATACTATATGTGTCGAGCATCAACACTTAGTAACTTTCAAGTAACACATAATTAGCATATGAGTTTCTGTCTTCACAAAATCAGATGTAAACCATCTTTTTTGGGCCAACTTAAGATGAATCTCAAAGGATCTTAAAGATAAGATCAAATCTTTTTGATTCCCTATGTAATCAACATGCAACCAATAAGAAAAATGGAGAAAGCATGCAACCAATAAGAAAAGTGTAAAGATTTGAGTGGGAAAGAAGGATGAATACTAATCATAGATTCATACCTAACCCTAAGGCTTTGAATCCTTTAAAAGGAGGTTGATATCCCATAATTCATGTGTGTGAGTGTAAGAGAGTTATATGGGAGAATGCTAGTGAAGTTTAGAAAGGTGTAAAAGACTTAGAGAAAGAAGAGCAGTATTGTAGAATTTAGTTGGTTACAATAGAACATCAGCACTTCAAGTAGATATTTCAAGCAGAACAAAGATGATAGGTTGGTCTAATAGCCATGTTGTAAGCCTTTAAACAAGGTGCTAAATCCTTTAATAGGGTAACATTCTGAGTGACTATTTATAAATCCTTTAACCAGGTTGCTTTTAATAGGGTGTAAAGTCTTTAATAAGATAGATCATTGGAAGTGGTCAAACTTTGTGACCTTAAATAGTTACATATTTTTGTAGTGATAATTTGTGGGTGTCATCCCCACCCCAGTTTTACCTTCTCATTTTAGAGGGTTTCTGAGTTACCAAATCTTGTGTTATCTATTTTCATGCATGTCTTTACTTTTATAGATATGGTAGATGCATATGAATGATCTCAGCTAAAAGTTTTAAAAGGTTAAAGTTAGTTACAAAATGAAGATCTTGATACCAATGTTATATTATTGGAATGGTCTGAAAAGAAATTTCAAATGAAAGTCAATAAGAAAATATCTAGTGAGATAGCACTATCACAAGTGGAATTGGATAAGAAAGTTTAGAAAGTGAAAATGGTATTTGAGAACATATTTTCATTGTACTCCAAGTTGTGTGATTCTTCATATTTCACACAGGAGACTAGCCAGAGAATATTGAGCTTAGAGAGGAACCTTAAGATATCAAGCACATAGCTACCTAAGGATCCAACTCAAAGTGAGAAGCATTTTTCCACAATACTTCACACTTAAAAGGAGTTAGCTGTATTAACAACACAAAAGGCTAATATTAAGGCCAAATTGATATAGATATAGTCCGCAATCACCCCACACTTAGAAGTATTGCATAAGGAAGTAGCATATGCAGAAAATGTTTTGAAGAAAGATCCAAATCTTTCTACATTAGAAGGCCTATTACATCTTGTAGCAGAGACAACCATCCAACTCAAAGCACTAAAAATAGCATTGGACAACTGGGACACTTCTCTGAAGATAATAATGGAGATAAATAATTTTTTTTTGGCAAAGTATTCCATTCATTCTTAGGACCCTTTGACATAAGTGTAAAAAAGGGGGAGATATAATAAAGATATGAGATGATAAGAATGGGGGAGATAATATATTATGTAGATAAAGGGTAGGATATAATAATTTGGGGAGATAATAAAAGAGACCCAAAAAAGAAAGAATACCCAACGGAGGAGATATTAAAATTTTGAGTTTTGAGGAGAAATAAGGAGATATAGTCAAAAAAATAAAAATTGCAACATGTGTGAAACGAGGAGCAAACATACAGTAGATAGAAATAGAAGCAAAGGAATGATAAGGCAGAAAATGGAAACAACATGAGACAAATTCAGAATAAGAAATTTTGGTTATAGAAATGGCACATTAGCTCAAGGGGAGTTACAAGTTTTAAGGTATATAGTCTTCTACAAAATTTTGAACAAGTCTTTGAAGTTTTGTACATATGCCAACCAAGATGTGTATTATACTCATACAGATCAGAGTCATAATGTTTAGTTAAGTATTTTTGCCACTCATGTCAAAGGGGGAGATTGTTGGTCTCGGATTGGTTTTGACAATTGAGTGTCAACACACTTAACCAATTTCTAAGTTGATGCTAAGTATGATACAGATGTCGAGCCACAGTATGTGCCGAGCCAAAAATTCAACAAGTCCCAAGTGAAATTCAAGTGATGAGCAAGATTCAACTGTCGAGTGATAAGTGATGTTGAGTCACTATAGGTGCCAAGAAAAGTATAAATGTTTAGAAAGATAGAGTTTACTATAGGAGCCAAGTGAGACAAAAATACTATATGTGTCGAGCATCAACACTTAGTAACTTTCAAGTAACACATAATTAGCATATGAGTTTCTGTCTTCACAAAATCAGATGTAAACCATCTTTTTTGGGCCAACTTAAGATGAATCTCAAAGGATCTTAAAGATAAGATCAAATCTTTTTGATTCCCTATGTAATCAACATGCAACCAATAAGAAAAATGGAGAAAGCATGCAACCAATAAGAAAAGTGTAAAGATTTGAGTGGGAAAGAAGGATGAATACTAATCATAGATTCATACCTAACCCTAAGGCTTTGAATCCTTTAAAAGGAGGTTGATATCCCATAATTCATGTGTGTGAGTGTAAGAGAGTTATATGGGAGAATGCTAGTGAAGTTTAGAAAGGTGTAAAAGACTTAGAGAAAGAAGAGCAGTATTGTAGAATTTAGTTGGTTACAATAGAACATCAGCACTTCAAGTAGATATTTCAAGCAGAACAAAGATGATAGGTTGGTCTAATAGCCATGTTGTAAGCCTTTAAACAAGGTGCTAAATCCTTTAATAGGGTAACATTCTGAGTGACTATTTATAAATCCTTTAACCAGGTTGCTTTTAATAGGGTGTAAAGTCTTTAATAAGATAGATCATTGGAAGTGGTCAAACTTTGTGACCTTAAATAGTTACATATTTTTGTAGTGATAATTTGTGGGTGTCATCCCCACCCCAGTTTTACCTTCTCATTTTAGAGGGTTTCTGAGTTACCAAATCTTGTGTTATCTATTTTCATGCATGTCTTTACTTTTATAGATATGGTAGATGCATATGAATGATCTCAGCTAAAAGTTTTAAAAGGTTAAAGTTAGTTACAAAATGAAGATCTTGATACCAATGTTATATTATTGGAATGGTCTGAAAAGAAATTTCAAATGAAAGTCAATAAGAAAATATCTAGTGAGATAGCACTATCACAAGTGGAATTGGATAAGAAAGTTTAGAAAGTGAAAATGGTATTTGAGAACATATTTTCATTGTACTCCAAGTTGTGTGATTCTTCATATTTCACACAGGAGACTAGCCAGAGAATATTGAGCTTAGAGAGGAACCTTAAGATATCAAGCACATAGCTACCTAAGGATCCAACTCAAAGTGAGAAGCATTTTTCCACAATACTTCACACTTAAAAGGAGTTAGCTGTATTAACAACACAAAAGGCTAATATTAAGGCCAAATTGATATAGATATAGTCCGCAATCACCCCACACTTAGAAGTATTGCATAAGGAAGTAGCATATGCAGAAAATGTTTTGAAGAAAGATCCAAATCTTTCTACATTAGAAGGCCTATTACATCTTGTAGCAGAGACAACCATCCAACTCAAAGCACTAAAAATAGCATTGGACAACTGGGACACTTCTCTGAAGATAATAATGGAGATAAATAATTTTTTTTTGGCAAAGTATTCCATTCATTCTTAGGACCCTTTGACATAAGTGTAAAAAAGGGGGAGATATAATAAAGATATGAGATGATAAGAATGGGGGAGATAATATATTATGTAGATAAAGGGTAGGATATAATAATTTGGGGAGATAATAAAAGAGACCCAAAAAAGAAAGAATACCCAACGGAGGAGATATTAAAATTTTGAGTTTTGAGGAGAAATAAGGAGATATAGTCAAAAAAATAAAAATTGCAACATGTGTGAAACGAGGAGCAAACATACAGTAGATAGAAATAGAAGCAAAGGAATGATAAGGCAGAAAATGGAAACAACATGAGACAAATTCAGAATAAGAAATTTTGGTTATAGAAATGGCACATTAGCTCAAGGGGAGTTACAAGTTTTAAGGTATATAGTCTTCTACAAAATTTTGAACAAGTCTTTGAAGTTTTGTACATATGCCAACCAAGATGTGTATTATACTCATACAGATCAGAGTCATAATGTTTAGTTAAGTATTTTTGCCACTCATGTCAAAGGGGGAGATTGTTGGTCTCGGATTGGTTTTGACAATTGAGTGTCAACACACTTAACCAATTTCTAAGTTGATGCTAAGTATGATACAGATGTCGAGCCACAGTATGTGCCGAGCCAAAAATTCAACAAGTCCCAAGTGAAATTCAAGTGATGAGCAAGATTCAACTGTCGAGTGATAAGTGATGTTGAGTCACTATAGGTGCCAAGAAAAGTATAAATGTTTAGAAAGATAGAGTTTACTATAGGAGCCAAGTGAGACAAAAATACTATATGTGTCGAGCATCAACACTTAGTAACTTTCAAGTAACACATAATTAGCATATGAGTTTCTGTCTTCACAAAATCAGATGTAAACCATCTTTTTTGGGCCAACTTAAGATGAATCTCAAAGGATCTTAAAGATAAGATCAAATCTTTTTGATTCCCTATGTAATCAACATGCAACCAATAAGAAAAATGGAGAAAGCATGCAACCAATAAGAAAAGTGTAAAGATTTGAGTGGGAAAGAAGGATGAATACTAATCATAGATTCATACCTAACCCTAAGGCTTTGAATCCTTTAAAAGGAGGTTGATATCCCATAATTCATGTGTGTGAGTGTAAGAGAGTTATATGGGAGAATGCTAGTGAAGTTTAGAAAGGTGTAAAAGACTTAGAGAAAGAAGAGCAGTATTGTAGAATTTAGTTGGTTACAATAGAACATCAGCACTTCAAGTAGATATTTCAAGCAGAACAAAGATGATAGGTTGGTCTAATAGCCATGTTGTAAGCCTTTAAACAAGGTGCTAAATCCTTTAATAGGGTAACATTCTGAGTGACTATTTATAAATCCTTTAACCAGGTTGCTTTTAATAGGGTGTAAAGTCTTTAATAAGATAGATCATTGGAAGTGGTCAAACTTTGTGACCTTAAATAGTTACATATTTTTGTAGTGATAATTTGTGGGTGTCATCCCCACCCCAGTTTTACCTTCTCATTTTAGAGGGTTTCTGAGTTACCAAATCTTGTGTTATCTATTTTCATGCATGTCTTTACTTTTATAGATATGGTAGATGCATATGAATGATCTCAGCTAAAAGTTTTAAAAGGTTAAAGTTAGTTACTTCCAATTCACCCACTCCCCCACACACCACCCCCCCCCCCCCCCCCCCCCCCACCCCCCCCCCTCTTAGAAGTAAATCTTCCCATTTTTAAATTCCAACACATATATTTTTCTAGCACTAATTGGACTTTAAGTGAGAGATTGTAACGGTTCTCACAAGGGATTATATAATGGCTCTGAATGTGCAATCTAATCATTGCCAACACTTCCTCTTCTCAGCCCTTTCGGCTTCCATTGACTATTACTGATATAGAATAGAAAAGATAGCTGATGACGTTGTTCATTGTAACTTGTGATTTATTTGAATAAGATAAATTCCCTTGCTTGAAGAGTGGATGTAGTCTATGTCCACTCTTGCATCTTTTGATTCAGTTTTACTTTATTTTATGTATCTTTTATTTAGCTCAACACATAAATTGACCCACAAATTAAACTATTGAGAAACCATTATTTAATTATGTATATAAAAAAGAGATCATTGGAGCTACAACGTGAAGAGTCGATGGGAAGATTAAATAACAATGGAAATCTATCTCCACCTTAATACAGAAAACCAATTAAAAATTTAAAAGTTAGAAATGACTACATGAAAAAATTTAGACCTTGCATGCCATTAACCTATCTGTTAATTATGGGTAAATATCAAAGATTGAAGGTACCCATTTCTAACAATTAAGTTACTTTCTAAAATCTATAAAATAACTTCTTCAAAACAAATATTGAAATTGAAAGGTTTTCAATTAGTCTGTCAAAAATCAAGTCTTGGCGAATGCAAGACTTATCCTAGCAACCAATTGCAACAACAAATTTTATTTTTATCTTCTTGGATTTTCAATATTGGAGGTTTACATTTACAAAGATTTGATTAATTAAAACTAAAGTTATATACATTGAAGACATTGAGTGGAATGAAGAAATGGACAATTACTTGGAAGAGAATTGAATAAAGAAATGAACAATAGTTCTATCTCTTTTTTGTGTGAGAGAGAGTCAACACTTTCCCTAAAAAATATAATCATCAATAAATCAATTAGAATGAATAATCAAAAATATTAGATTTTAAAAATTGAAAATATAATCTATAAATTAATTTTTAGTTCAAATGATTAAATAAAATTAATTATACCTAATGATATAAATTACTAACAATAGATCTTTGGAGTAGGAAATTTAATGACTCACAAAGAGCCCATGAAAAATCAAGTTTCCTTAAATGCAATACCTAAACATAATAAAATAAAATATTTAATTTAAATATATATAAAAGGTATTTTAAGAATTCTAATCTTATTAGTAAAATCCTCATTGATAATTACTAAACATCATTTGATAACGATTCTAAAATAAGATTTGTTGAAATGTTTTATAAGACATATTAGACGTGTTGAGCTATTAAAAAATTATCAGATGAAGTTGTAGAATAGAAAACACATTATCAGATGTAACTTTACATTAGTAAATGAGTAGCAGAAGAAAATGTAAAAGACATTATATCTTAGATGCAACTTGTCAGGAGTCACCATTGAGAGTGACCAACACTTACCCTTCATTTATGGTCTCTCTCTCTTTCTGCAAAATTTGAGCAATTCAAAAAATTACAAAAAATAAGAAATGAAGTATTAAAATCTACACATAGAGAGATCTATGTAAGGTAATTATCCAAATGATACGAATGAAAAAAGCATGAATATATTACTTGTGTGGGTTTTGAGTCATCATCCTTTCTAGCAGCTCGTTTGCATTCCAATGCTTTTATCTCTTCCATTTGTAGAGAATCAGAGCCCTAAATTTTTTTGGAGGAATAAAGAGGCTCTAATTCAACTTCCTCTTCTAAGATTTTCTAATTGTCATGACGAGTACCATTCCAACCTTCAATTTCTCCTCCTTCAATCTCATTCTGCATGTCAAAGATATTATAAACTCCTTCATTGCAATTACCATCTTCCATCTCTGATATGTAAACCATCATGAATACTAAGAGGGGCAGAGGAAGGCAGAAAAACCATCCAAGAATGCACACAGATAGTAATAAAACACTAAGACTTTGTAAGCATGACATTAAGTACATATCCTCTTCCAGACTTGTGCTCACAAATTTCTCGAGGCAAATTCTCAGGTACCCAATTGAAAATCACCTGCTAGAAAGTTTTGCTGTTCAATCCATTTATGCTATGAAAATGTTACACTTTTGATTCGTTGGACAATTTTCATTTGTAGTCTTGTGAAGCAGAGAGGAGAGATTCTATATCTTTATACATTTCAAAATTGCCAACATCAGGGCTGCTGATTTGGAAGTGCCGCAACTGATTTTGTGCCCTTTCTTATTTCATGGATGAATGTTTTCACTGTATTTGAATTTCAAATTTGAATTCTTCGCTTTTCTTAACTATTTTTTAAATCGTAGATTTTCACTGCAAAATCCTGATATTCACATGATCTTTCGCTTCTACCACAATAAAACCTTTTCACCATATTTGGGTGCCAGGATTTTAAAGTTAATTTCTAAATTAGGTTGAACTTAAAGGCATTGCAGTAGTGCGCAAGATTAGGCTCTATCAATTTATTTTTTCTCTAAAACACCAACATATCCAAATTTCTACCCAACAGACCTTCACTATGATAAAATATTATTTCCAGAATGTTCAAAAAGTATCTAAGAAAATCTAATGAATTCAAATTTTAGATGAATTATTATTATGTGTTGTGATTAATTATTATTATTATTTATAAATCTAGAATAGACTCACGAAATCATTTCCAAACATTCATAATTTATCACTTTGCAGTAGGCTCTTTCCTATAATTTAATTATTATATTTACAAAAAATTAATTGTAATAGTAGAAATATAGAGATAGAGAGAAGTGTATATATATGTATCATAGAAAGAAAAATAAATATTGAAAAGAGATAAATGTAGAAATATTCATAGAGAGAGATATGTATAAAGGAAAGAGAAGAGATAGATATATAAAGATATTTGTAGATAATGATATAGACTGGTAGAGATAAAGAATTATCAAAATATACATATAAACAAGGTGAAGGGGAGAGAGAGATGGGGGAGGGAAAGAGGGGAAGGTGGGGAGAGAGAGTAAAATTTTAAAATGACACAGATTTATAAAGATAGTTAGGCAGATAGGGAGAGTGTGCAAAGAAGATGGAAAGAGAAGGGAGATAGAGATGACTAAAGAGAAATAGTGAGATTTATGTGGAGGAGAAGAGGACAATAGATTTGGGGTATAGGGAGAAAGATGGCTAGAGGAGACAAGAGAGTGGATGGAGGGAGAGAACTAGAAGAGAAGGAAAAGTGTAAGACATAGGCTGTAGGGTGTTAGAGTATAAAGAGGGATATATATAAATTAATATATAAAAAGGGAGAATTTTATATTATTTAAGTGATATAGAGTGATAAAGATGGATACAAAATGTGATAGAGAGTAGGGAGAGAGGTGAATAGATAAGTATATTTTAAGGTAGAAGACATGCATATAAATAGATAAAGGAGTAAGTGAGAAGTGAGAAGAATACAATTAGAGATAAATAAGGATAGAAATATAGAGAAGAAGAGATGGAGAGAGATCTAGAGGGGATGAGAGGGAAACATAGATACAAATAGAGAGGGATGTATATATACAAATAGGTAGACTAGAGGCATAAAGAGGGATTGAAATAATGATTTTGATAGACAATTATAGAGATTTATAAAGAGAGAGGAATAGAAATAGAGGCAGAGAAATAGGAGAAACAATGATAGGAACCAAGAGGGAGCAATGAATAGGGAAAGGATAGTTATCATATTAGAGAAATAAATGAAATTAAAATGATAGATATTTAAGAGAGATATATGGATCAAAGCAGAAAAAATATGTTTTAATGTAAAATATCAGCATGTTAATTGTAAGTGAAATAACATTGCTTGCGAATACAAAAATAGACAGGTAGGGTTCAAGACATAGATAAAGAGGTACAAGTAGATGATAAATAAAAACAAATAATTATAACTAGAGTAGAGAATAAATGGAGACATATATAGAATAGGAAATAGGTATATAGAGATGAGAGAAGAATTGAAGAGGTGAAAAATATATAATGAAATTAAAACATAATTATTTCCAATAGGAAATGAGATAGGTAGGGAATGGGAGGTAGATAGAGAGGTAGAATTAGATAGAGAAGAAGATAAATAAGTATAAAGAGAGGAAAGAGAAATGTAGAAATAACTGGAATGAGAGTTGAACATAATGGTAAGAAGATAAATATATATCAAATGATGCATAATGAGAGAGATTATATATGTATATATAGAGAATATAAGAAAGTAGAGTCATGTAACAGACACAAATATAAGGAATGATGGAAATGAGATACATTAGTAGAAAGATATTAGTCTAAGGAGGTATATGAGATACATTGGTAGAGAGATATTAGTATAAGGGGGTACCTGTACTGATGGGAGATTTAAAAAGAAAGAGATATATCGAGGAGAAAAAATAGAAGTAGATTAAATATATATAGAGTGAGAGCCATAAAGAGTGATGATAAATGTGTGTGTGTGTGTGTGTGTGTGTGTTAGTAGAGAGAGAGAGAGAGAGAGAGAGAGAGAGAGAGAGAGAGAGAGAGAGAGAGAGAGAGAGAGATTCATTCTTGTATATGTGTATGAGATATAGAGAGAAATAAAGAGGATATGGAAGAGTCAAATAAAGAAAGGTCCATGGGGAGAAAGCCTGGGGGGGATATATAGAGATATTGTATAGAGATCTTGATTTGGATAATTTTTTGTTCTCTTCTCCCAATCCCTAATTATAAGTTCTAACAAAATTCTCCAAAATTAGGAAAATTTATGTTTCTTTTAAATCTCTTCTATTATCAAAACTCATCCCCCTTTTCTAAAAATTGTACATTGGGATTCCACAAATATCATTTGTAAACTACTTTTGAATTAAATTGAAGATCTGGAACCCTATGTTTTAGGAATTGGTCGATTTTTATTGTAATGTTTGGTTGAGTGAAAAATCCTAAAACCATTTCAATATAAAAATTCAAACTTTCATGACATATTTTCTTTGTATAGATAGTGTAGAACTTCTTTTGGTTTGTATTTGTATTGCAATTTATTTATCAATTAATTCAGGCTATTATTTTGAAAATGTGAAAAGAGTGAGATGTTACTTTACATGAATGCAAAAAAATTAAAACCCTTAAAACTAGAGAAAGTGCTATAAAATTTCTATATTTGACAATTTGGGAAGAAGTAATCTTTCTCTTCAATATTTTCATAGTAATTTCTCTCACAACATAATTTTTCATTTTCTTGACTTTTTTATCAAATTTGTAAAAATTAATTCAATAACATAATTAAAAGAATATTAACTTTTTAACAATTAATAAATTAAAAATATATATGGAGAATGAGAATATGTAAGAATGGAGATATGTCTTTATTTTACTTCAAACTAAAAATATTTCAATCATTTTTCTAAGAATTATCTTCTTTATATTATGTTGAGTTGAACCTTCCTGATTGATCATTAGTTGTGACCTTACCATCTTACCTTGGTCATATCGCTTTCTTAGTTTTACAATTTCATAGGTTAAATTTAGATTCTCAAGGTTTTTCTACCAATTTGATTGATAAATTTTATAAAAAATACTATTCATCAAAGAGAAACTTACCTCTTGGTATCAAATGTTGTTAAAGCATGTAGCTTCGGTTTGACAGTAACTATGATATGCATAGTTAAAACCTGTGATTCCTTTGATATTTAGATCATAATCGATCTATCCTTTATATTAGGCTGCAAATTTAATGATTGGTAATACATTGATTAATTTTTTTTAAGTTCATAACAAATCATGAAGATTAGTTACCACCAAATGAGTGTGACTATGAATGTCCATGTCTCCATTTAGAGACATGACCATTCATCCCCACACCCTTTCTACTTGATATATATCCCATCTTCTTGAAGTAAACAAGGCATCAAAATCTATTAATTCAACACTTCAAAGGATCAAAGGAAATTTTGAGTTTAATAAAATTCTATCTTTGTTATTAGTAGACTAAGTTCTACATATTTTGGAAGTGATTTAGTCCATTGGGATTAGTGATCATACCTACAACACCACTATGCATTAGTTCGCAATCAATTTAAAATTTGGTAATAAACTTTACATGGTATTAGAGCATTAAGTTTAGAAACCTAAGTCATCGAACATTCATTTGGTACGGATAAAAGGAGAAGAAAGTTATAGTAAATTTATAAAAGGAGAGGATACATTTATATCAGTGGCAAGAGGATTCTAAGAACAAAATTCCTCTCTTCTATTCAAACATCGATGATTGCAATAGATGATTGCAAATTAGAAGTGTTAAAAGAATGAAAAGTATTCCACAAATGAATGATGGAGTCACTATTAAATTGCATATAATTCCACTTGAATGTAATCTTTCTTTCTTCTTTGATGGATTGTAGTTGTATTCCTTCAAGGATCTTGTATACCACATGTATGTGAAGGAACATGTTATCTGATGATAGGATAAAACATAAAATATTTCCTTATGAATGAGCATATGGCTTCTAAAAGGGCCAACTTTGACTTTTCGTAGCTAGAGGATGATTCAATGTCATTGTAGAGCATTTACTCTGCAAGTAGATTTGTGACTATTGTCTTCTTACAAGAGTCAAGTAGAATCTAGTGGAAGGATAGAACATGAAAGGAATTGAGAACTATAGCCTATATTGATTGTAGGTGGTTATAACATCTTCTACTAAGAGTTTTAGTGGGGAAAAACATTGATAAGTGTGGGTGATGTGTTGGTGGGTCATCTTCCCCCTGTGTTTCAGGATGTTGTTTATTTAGCATGTTAGGATGGGAATGGCCCTCATTTCTTTCATAGGTCATGTGAGTTTCTTTACCTAGTGCTGGGTTGAGGAAGTTCTTGAGGCGACATTCCAAGTGTGCCCAGATTGATGGCGATTCAATGTATGCTTAAAGAGTAGCAAACATATACCCTTCATTAAAAGTTGGAGATGCTCTCAAAAATAGATATGAGAATTGAGATAGAAAATTATGTATTAATGGTGTTTGGCATTATAGCTTGGTTAAAACCTAAATCTAAGTTCATGAGTTTCAAGATTGTTGGTCTGATGACTCATTGATCCATTAAAGTTATCAATTTCCTATGGTGAGAATATTACTTTGCATACTTGTACATAGACACTTATAATACTTATGACTACCTAATGGATATGCCTAGTT
The DNA here is from genome assembly GCA_028749045.1 of Cupressus sempervirens. NCBI lineage: Eukaryota > Viridiplantae > Streptophyta > Pinopsida > Cupressales > Cupressaceae > Cupressus > Cupressus sempervirens. Next base: position 730,452,040 of record CM053787.1, on the reverse strand, counting down.
GGTCACCAAGTTTATTATCTCACATTCATGTGCCCCTCATGAAAACTCCATGAAAAGTGCTAATGTGTACACGAGAATTGATTGTAAATAATTTCTTATATCGAGAAAGTTATAGATGGATGTTGTGATCAATATAAACTTTGGAGAAGAATCCTTAACATGCAATGCACAGGTCATATTTAGAATGATTTGAGTACTAGAAAACAAAATTTAGTTGACCTCCTATCAATCAATGTGGTAAACACACAAAATACACTAATCAATGTGGCTTCATCACTCTAAAGAACCATAAGTTAGTGATTATGAAGAAAACCATAAGCATATGATGGGTTTATATTTTCATGATGGGAAGTGTGTATAGATAGAATATAATCTATTAGTGGATGGTAGAGTCATAACGACAAATATTCTATGAAGGATGAAAATTGATTGATGAGTCATATTTCCTATATGGGCTCACCTTATGAAAAGGAAATATTTGAAACACAATGATGAAAGCATATGTAATTAGATTTAGAGGGAGTCTGGCATCTTCAAAGAAGTCAAAATATTGATGAACTCAAGCTTTAGCGGGAGCAGATGGGTTCAATCAGCTTGTGACAATCCCAATTATAGTGATTGAGAGGGAGTTTCATAGTTGAAGGTGAAATACTATGAGGTAAACTTTATTTAATTGATTATTATACCAATGAAATAATTCAATTCTTTATAGGCCCTATGGCATAATGAGGAAGTGATGACTTCCATATGATTATGACTTGTATTTGTTAATGTTATTGGAAGATGATGATCTTACACACATGATAGACATTGTGTGATGGCTGTAATCGATCATAATAGATAATTTCTAACATGGTGGATTTAGTTTCATAAAATAGACAATGACCTTCTAGATTATGATAGACATCATGCAATGGTTGAAACATATCACAATAGATTATGAATGTTCCTATGGTAAGTGCACATTACCTTTAAACATTTTGAGTTATGGTGAATGTCTAAAATTGGGTATCACATGTTAGGTGATTCCTCATATCACGTGTTAGGTGATATGTAAAACAAGGTATTACATGTTAGGTGATTCCTTATATCATGTGTTAGGTGATATGTAAAACAAGGTATTACATGTTAGGTGATTCCTCATATCACATGTTAGATGATATGTAAAACAAGGTATCACATGTTAGGTGATTCCTCATATCACGTGTTAGGGTATATGTAAAACAAGCTATCACATGTTAGGTGATTCTTCATATCACGTGTTAGGTGATATGTAAAACAAGCTATCGCATGTTAGATGATTCCTCATATCACCTATTAGGTGATATGTAAAACAAGACCTGTATCACATACTAAGTGATTCCTCATATCACTTGTTAGGTGATATGTAGAACTAACTTAGATGATACTTCATACCATGTGTTATGTGATCACAATATATGTAATATGGATTTACCATGATCCCTTATGGTGGATATCATGAGACTTGATTTTCTTAAATATATCTAGATGATATCACTTTTAAATAAGGAGAACTTATATATAAGCACTTTGTCTTCCCTAGCTAAGAGGGAGTGTTAAAGCTTTATGTTGATGGTACAATTCCCAAACTCACTGATGCTACAACACTCTTTGATTGGAAAATTAAAGACCAAAAGGCTTGAGGAATTATCAAGAGTTGTGTACATAGAGATCTCTTCTTCCACATTTTTAGTTTCAAGGAAGCCAAACCTACTTGAGACAAACTTGAAGCATTGTATGGTAAGGTGGATGAGGAAAAGGGATTCTAGATTGAGGACAATCTACTTCTATTGGATCCTAAGAATTTTGACACAATTCAAGATTATATCAACAAAGCCAATGAGTTTAGAACACTCCTTAAAGATTGTGGTAATCTCATAAAGGATGATCGATTGATTCATCACATCCTAAAGAGACTACCTTTAGAGTATGCTTCCTTTATTTTGAGTTATAACACTCATAGGTTGACCATGGAAAGTTCTTTCCAAAGGCCTACATTTGATGCATTTCTAAAAATGTTGATTTTTGAAAAAATCAAGGTGATAGATATGAGAATTCTCAAGTAATCAAAGACTAAAGAAAATGTGGCTAGTGATGAGAACCAATCAAGTCAAATTGGAAAAATTTCTAACAACAACAAGAAAAAGTAGTAGAAGAAAAAACCACAATTTGAGACACAACACTCTTCCTTTTCACAACAAGGCAGTTTTTCTTCCAAAAAGAAGGGAAACAATGAAAAGGACAAAAGTTTTTGTGCATATTGCAAGAAACTGAATCATGATGAGTATCATTGCAAGACTAAGAGAATTGATGAGCTAGAAAACCTACTCAAGAAGAACAAAATCAATGTGTTGATGCTTCAAAGGATTCAACTGCACCCACCTCAAAGGGAAAATGGAAAGTACTTATGGTAAGTTCAACTTCTTTATCGAAATGGATTCTTGAGCCAGGTCCCTTACATAATATGGGTTCCTCAAAGGGAGACTTTTCTTCATTGAAGCAGTCACAGGTACCACACATCTTTGTAGGAGATGATACAAAAATGGAAGTTGAAGGAAAAGGACATGTGAAGATGGAAAATGGGGAATTCAAAGATGTTCTCTATGTTCTAAACCTAGCTCTAGTCTCCTCTCAATTTACCAAATCACTCACCTTGGAGATGGTAAAAAGGTTGAGTTCCTTCCTAATTCTATAATGGTGAAAAATCTAAAAGATGATTCATTAGTTGTAGCGCATAAAGTCAATCATCAAAAAAGGCTTTATTCTTTTTTGTACTTTGTGCCTAAGTCTCCTTCACATGCCTTGTTAACTCAATCTTATTCACAAACCAAATTATGGCATGAGTGGTATGGCCATCTTTGCTTCCACTATGTTTAGCAACTTTGTTCAAGAGACATGGGAAAGGTCTACCTATAATTAGCTATTCTAAGGGTGAGTGTTCAACATGTTCAGTGGGTATGAATCTAGAGGAGAAGTTTGATAAAGGGAAGCCTTCAAGAGCACTAGTTGTTCTTTAGTTGGTTCACATGGTACTAGCAGGTCCTTTTCTAATGAGATCAATAAGCTAGGGTTGCTACATACTTTCTTTCATTGGTGATTTTTCATGCTACACATGGGCCTACTTTCTTCATCACAAGAATGAAGTGTTGGATAAGTTTCTAGCCTTCAAAACTCATGTTGAACAACAGTCAAGGAAAGCCATCAAGGTTCTTGGGATGAAAAATGAAAGAAGATATGTGAACACAAGACTTAAATACTTTTGCAAACTTGAGGGTATTGATCTTCAAAATCCACCAACATTCAGTCTACATAAGATAGATGTTGTAGCACTGAGGTGACAAACTTTAAAATCTATGGTAAGTTGCGTGATACAAGTCAAGTCTCTTCATCCTACATTTGAAATTGAAGCTATAAGAAGTGCCAATCACATACTTAATAGGTCTCCTTATAATGCCTTAGATGGGAAGACTCCTTTTGAGGCATGGTGCAACATAAAACTAGTTGTGAAACACTTTAGAGTCTTTGGTTGTCTAGCATGGGCAAACATATCTTCCAGGGAATGTAAGGCACCACCACCAAGGCCTTGTGCTTTTGTCGGACATGAAGAGAGTGTTAAGGCATATAAACTTATGGGTTCTAAGACACATGAGAATTTCATTGAGGGGAATGTTCACTTTGAGGAAAGTTCACCCAGCTTATCCTCTAGTCCTCTTCGCACTTCATACATTGTGGAAATTTATAATGACAGTAGTGATAGTGATTCAATAGATTCAAATATGTGGGATCCTATTGATAGCTGCAATCTGTAGTTGCAACATTGACACATTCCACATGCATATATTGCCATAGTGATAGGTCCAACACAACATGGTACACCTTGTCTTCTAGCTCTAGCAATAGGGGATGACTACATAGAAGATATTTTAGGTTTGTTTTTGGAATCATACTAATGCAGGAGCATCCAGAGGTATAAGGGCAATCCTGTGTCACCCAAAAAAATGTAATTAGACTTAGTTTGTGTTTCATGTCTTTACATTTTTGGATACCCATTTGGCTCAAATAAAGGTTCCAACTCTCATAGTTCAACTATCAGTGCATTTGAAAATCTCGAAAAAATAGGAGCATGCAATTTGGACATCATTTTGGTGACCTAGAAGGTGTGACTTGGCCAGATGAATGTAATTGAGATTTAGAGCATTCCAAAAAAGGAATCAGGTCAAAAGGCCCCACTGTTTGAAAGTTATTGCAATTTTTCGGGTTTTGGAGACCTACTATGAAATGCTTCAAAGTCAGTTTTGGGGCATTAAATGACCTTGAAAAGGGTTGAAAAATGGGGGACGAGCAAAGCTAGTCCATAGGGCTATAGAGCGCTTTGAGAGCTTTTCGAAAATGTAAACGGTTCGTCAATCGGAGCTACGGTTCAAAAGTTATGCCTCCCGAAAGTTCGGCTACCATTTTTGGATTCTTCTAGATTTGCACCGACTTCTAACGCGGCTTCTGGAACCTTCTATTTTTTCGGTGGATGCCAACTAGAACTTTCTAGAATGTACTCCTAGTCCTTAACCCTCAGGGGTCTATTTAAGGAGATTTTTGGCATTGTAAAAGGCAGTTCGGATTGGAGCTTGAGAGGAGGTGCTAAAAGGAGAAATATTCTCCAGATTTATGCTATTGTAAGCCCGTAGGGCATGTTTTGAATTTTATTTTCTCTGCACTATTTGGATTAGCTTATTTTCTCAGTTAATATAATTCCCCCTTTCTATTGTGTCTATTCTGTTGTTGGGTTGTGTTCCATCACATACATAGAAAACTTGGGGGACATCATCGATGATATACATCTTCTCTTTGATGATGACGATCCTTCTTCAACTGTTGTGAGGGCTCACTCTAACCCTCTTGTCCATTCTCTACATTATCAATCTTCATAGGTTAATATGATTGTGGATCCTTATGTACAATAGTTGTAGGAGGTCTCTTTATCATTTAAGGAAATAGTTGGTTCTTTAAGACAATTTCTACATCTATCCTTGCTAGATTTGCACTCATGCAGACTTGGAAGGGGCAACCAGTAGCATAAACATAGGGATAGTTGAGCAGGTTTCAGAGACACCAATCATCATTGACATTCTTTCTACACATAGGGAAAGTGTCTAACTTGTACCTTTTCCATTGTTTCTTCCAAAGGGAGGAACATTATTCAGCACTGATGGACTAGCTTCTACCTTGGAGCAATTATCACTGATTGACACTGTACATTTCAGGGGGTGGGGGACTATCTTGTCTCTCTTCTTCTTCTCTCTTATGAGGGGACTTTTTCCTCTTATGGGGTTTTGTTCTTCTTATACTAATTTTTTTGTATTTACTTGATGTATGTTGTAATGGGGGGGGGGGGGGTCTTGATTACTCCATCCATTCATGCATCTTATCTTTTCATATCTATTTTTGGGGGATCATTTTTCCCATGAGGTTCTCCCTCTTTCTCCACTTTATGAGAGATTACATTAAATTATGTACATGGGTACCTAGCATGGCCTATTAGTTGGGATCCATCTTTGATTTCATCCTAGCTTTCATAAGCTTAAGTGCATTCCCCTAAGTTGTACTTAAGTGGGTGTCGGTGTAAATAAGTATTTACTTTTTACACTTTACTTAAGCTTACTTAGTTCAATGTATTAATTTATTATCATGTATTATTTTACTATTTCTTAGGTGAGACAAATAAATCATACAAGTCATACAAGTCATTAGAGAAACGGTAGTAAAGGAGGTAGAGTAGAGGAATTGTCTAAATGATCTTCTACCCATTTTAATATTTTTTACAAACTATTAGAAATGTCCCAAAAAAATTATATAATATTATGTATACAAATATCTAACCTTTTCTAAAAAGGGCATTTTAATTACATCGATCATCTTAAAGAAAAATTCTTATAGGAATTTCTAAAACTTTCTCTATTTCTAACTAAAATCAAAATCACTTTAACTTTTTCTTTAAAAATGTTTTTAATTTTTATGTTGGCATTTCAAATAAACTAATTATCTCAACCTTAATTTCCAAAAAAATACACTATTTATAATTGATGGAACCACTATTACCCTACTTCTCAAAAACCCTCCAGATAAGGCAACTTAAATCTCGTTATTTGCATTTACAAACAATTGAAAATGTCTTGGCATTCAGTTCAATGTGAACAAGGTGTTCTGATACAAATTATTTTTTAAATGGAAGTGAAGGGAGTTAGAGTAGAGGAATTACATTCTCTGGACTCACAATGTCTAAATGACCTTTTACCCATTAATGGCATTGTCTTCCTGCCCAACTACAGATTACCAAAGAATGATAATAGACCTGTATTCGATCTTGTGAATCTCTTTTGTTCAAAGAAACCACTCAACAATGTGTGTGCAACTTATGCCATAATTTCCATACTCATGAACTACCCATCTCATGTGGAAATTGGTCCACAACTCTCCAATTTAAAGGTGTGCAGTAGAAATTTTAACACACCACTACTCAAATCTCTTTCTATTACAAATAACAATGTACTTTGGGAAGCTCACAATAATTTTTCAAAAGAAGAAGAGCTTTCTACTTCTATGTCTCAAATTGATGGGATCAATTTCATTATCTATTTTCCAGTTGATAACATTGTTTATGAATTAGATGGGATGAAGGAAGGGCCCATCTCTCTTATCTGCTTTGATAGAAATTCAGACGGTTTGTATTGGTTGAATGTTGTTCACCCAATATTTCAACAAAGATTGGAGAAATACATGGAAAAAAACATTGAGTTGACTATGTTGGGTGTTATAAAAGATTGGAAAGAACAGTATGTTACCCGTCTGGAGAATCTCCAGAGCAGGAAAGATCAAGTTGTAGAGGAATTGAGAGGGAAGATGGATGAAGGAAGCCTCATGATGATTTTGACAGAGACGTAATCTAAGATTGAAACTTTGAAGTAGAAGATATTAATGGAAGATGAGAAGATGAGAAGTTGTAAGAGGGAGAATGAAACTAAGAACCATAACTATGCACACTTTTTTGAAAATTTCTTCAAGGTTTTGTCTGACAAGGGTAACTCAACAATGTAGTTGAGAAAGCCAAGTATAGGCAAAAGAAATAAGAAATCTTGATGAGTGGTGGGAAAAATGTGGTTGAACTGTGCAATGATATTTGATATATTTAATTTTTATTTATAAATAGAGTATTTTACAAATATTTCATATAGGAATTTATGTTGTTGTTAACTTAATACACTCTGTCAGAGAATGCACAGGCTTCAATCCTACGACCACTAATCAAAATAAATTTGTACATAAAATAATATTCACAATTTTTGTTGAGATTACTATTATTATTATTATGAAATTTTGTAATCATACACTTTAGAGTCATTAGTGTTTAATTTTTTTTTGAAATTAGGAAAAAGAGGGGTAAAAATTTATTAAGATACAAATGATTACAATAAGGAGAGCTCAACAAGGAGCTCTATCCTGAGCAACAAGTTCATCAAATTCTTGCACCATCTCAAAGGGAAGTTGCCCCCTACCTATAATATTCTAGCCTAGAGCATGACCAAAAGCCCATTTGGCTAAACAATTAGCAACTTTGTTCCATTCATGAGGAATGTAAGTAAACCTAGTGACTCAAGAGAGGTACAAAAGAGAAGAATCCAATTGAAAATAGTGGCTAGCTACCAATTGACATAATCAAGCTCCTATGAGGAAATCAAGTTCACCACTATTTGGGAGTGAGTCTCATAGATAATCTTGCAGCATCCCCGCAAACAACATTGTTCCATAACATATAAAATGGCCTAAGCTTCCATCAAATTATTAGTGTAGTCACCCTTATGCACTGAGAAACAAAATTTAACATCACCAAAACTACAATGAGCCACTCCCCCAATACTAGCAGGTCTTGGATTCCCCTGAGAAGAACCATTAGTGTTAATTTTTAGAATTCCATGGGGAGGAGGAGTCTAATGGCCATCCCAATTCACCTGGTCTTATCTCTATTGTTGAGGCTGCATGGTCACTCTTTGATAGCTTGGAGTTACAACCTCATCCTAAAGATGAAAATTGAGGTGATTGCATATAGCAAGATCAACCTAATCCATACCCCATCAAGTGAACACTTTACTTGAATAGTTTCCTGAAGAATATGTGAGATCTTTCACCAAAGATGCATAACACCAATCAAAAAATCTTGGAATATTTGTCAATTCCTCTCCATCTAGATATGCCATAGAATGAATGATGGGCCAAAAATCCAAGCAGCATGGAGAGGAGAAGAATTGGAGGGAGCACTACCCAAGCAAGCCTAGAACTTAGGAAAAGAGGAAGCATGCCTACAAGAGCAACCCCAAGTACTCCACCAAAGGTTCCATAGCTGAGTAGAAAAGAAGCAATGGAAGAAAAGATGGGAGACAAACTCCTGCCCATTACCATACAAAACAAAATAAGAGGGGCCTTAAAATCTACATTAAGACAGTGGCTATGAGCCACTAGCCATATGAAAAAATGCACTTGGACCAAGAAACTTTATTACAAACTTGCTTCCACCAAGGGACCATAGCATCCCCAAATAATTGTCTAGCTATCTCATGATACCTTGCAGAGACATGATATTTACCAGACAAGGTACCTCCCCAAGCCAAAATATCTAGACCTAGCAAAGAGGAACACTCCCTAGAGGTCAACATTTGAGAAAGCTCCTGATGATCTACATCTATGCCTCTAGGAGGCCAATTAGAAGAGTGCTTCCATCTGTAACCAACAACAGGTCCCAATTGATAAGGAGTCTTGTAATGAGCCACTTTATCCCATCTAATAGCATGAAAAGAATCACAAAGAGTCTAAAGATATGAGTACATGGTCAATATGGATGGGAATCCATCCCAAGCATCAGACTAAAACAAAGGCTCAAATCCTCCCTTACATATCCAGAACAGATGTGTCTTGAATAACACAACACATGTCTTCAGAGTATTCCCAACCATTGAGCAATGACCTTCAAGAGGAAGTGTAGAAACAAAGAAAGGATCAACACCACAAAAATATTTATGGGTAATAATACAAGCCCAATGTTGATGTTGTGCAAAGCACCATCCCTAATAAAGCTTAGCAGCCAACACTTCACTACTCAAGAGAGCTAATCAAAGACCAAGACCACCCTCCTTTTTAGGCCTACAAATAGTCTCCCAGCTAATCAAACTCAATTTAGTGCTATGCAAATTACCACTCCAAAGGAATTTTTGAGAAAGACCACAAACTCCTTGAGAAAGTAAATAGGAGCAGTGTGAACCATTTTTGTATAAGTAGGAAGAGCTTGGATAACAAATTGAAGAAGAGTAACCTAAACAGCAATAGAAATCCATCTACAAGTCCAATTATTTACCTTATCCTAAAGCTTTTTAATCAAATTTTTCTAGAAGAGATGTGGTTTCCTAGAAACAACAATAGGGATGCCAAGATAAGTCAAAGAAAGCGACCCAATATGAAATTGCAGGATATCAACAACACTTTGCTAAATAGAATTAGGATTGTTATAAAAGTAAATGGAAGATTTGTGCTCATTATCTTTTTGGCCTGAAGTTGCCAAATAATTATCTAGTGTATGTCGAAAGGCTTCAGCTTCCTTAATCCTAGCAAGACCCACAAGAGAAGAATATCAAAATATTGAAGGTGAGAAAGAGTAGGTAAACCATTACCCCACCACCACCCTTGTATAGAATTCTAGGACACCTGATACTTAATGAATTTTCTCAAGCCCTTAGCCATGATAATGAATAGATATGGGGAGAGAGGGTCATTATGGTGGAGGCCTTTAGAGCCATCAAATAGTTGGGAAGGTTGACCATTAAGAAAAATTGGAAAAGAGGCAGAAGTAACACAACTCATAGTCCAACTCACCTAATCAGAGCTAAATCTAAAGGTAAGAAGAATATTCCTTAGGAAACTCCATTTAACTCCATCATATGCCTTAGCCATATCCATCTTAACAAACATTTCTCTCTCCCTTAAACTAGCCATAGAGTGAATGGCCTCAATAGCAATAACCACCCCATCCAAAAAAATTCTTCCAACAAAAAAACCACCTTGTTCCTCTGAGATAATAATGGGGAGCCACATTTTGATTCTCTCTACAATCAACTTAGTAATGGCTTTGTAAACCACACTACATAAAGCAATTAGTCAAAAAAACTCCAATTGATTAATAATGTCCTAGAATTCCTAAAGGAACTCAACTAGAAAGCCATCAAGACTAGGAGCCTTTCTGTTAGGCATGCCAAATACCACCTCCTCCAGCTCTTCCAAAGATATTGGTCGCATGAGATAATCATTCATTTCCTGAGTGATAAGGGAAGGAAGACAAGACAAAATAATATTTTCTTCATTATCAGTAGGAGGAGAGTCCTCAAAGAGGAGGGTATAAAAGTACCAAGTAGCCTTGTAGAATAAAGCTAATAAGGAAGTTAGTTGGGTACCATTAGAACTAACTAAAGAAGAGATATTTCTCTAATTCTCGTCAAATTGCACTGTTTAATGGAAAAAATTAATGTTCTGATCATCTTCCTTGAGCCAATCAACTCTATCCTTTTTCTTTCAAAAAAATTCCTCATGAAGTTCCCATCCTTCTTGAGCTCTAGAAGCAAGGGATTCAGCCCTTCCAAGATCCTCTTAAAAATCTTGATCACTAATCTGCCTTGTGATGACATCAAGATCTTCCTAAGCAAGCCTCTTCATAGAATGAAGGTTCCCAAAACATTCTCTATTCCATATCTTGAGTTTCCTTTTGACATGTTGAAGCCTTTTAAAAAATGAAAACATAACTGTACCATATGCAGGAGTGCCATCTCTCCACCAACATTTAACAAAATAAAAAAGAGAGGAGTCATGAAGCCACATCAATGGGAACTTAAAGAGTGGATGCTTTGGAATAGAAGCCCCAGTAGAAAAAAATTTAATTGGCCAATGATGAGAACCCCTCCAGTCTAGGATTTTTGAAGAGAGATTAAGGGCGCCACTAACCAGAAATCTGTCTAATTGTTCTGAGATAGCATCAGCCCTAGTCATTCGATTATTTCAAGTATATAGATTTTTAGAAGGCTTAACATCAAAGAGATACAAAAGTGATATATGTTGTTGAAGCAGAGTAGAGGAAAGCCCCAATCTAGCCAAACCACCTTGCTTCTCCTCTAGACTTAAGACTAAATTGAGGTCCCTTGCTAACACCCAAGGCTGAAAAGGGTGACAATTTCTAACATATTGAATATGCCTCGAAAGTTCCTCCTTTTTGAAAAAATCAACAGGCACCTACACATTAGTAATCATGATTTCCTCTCCTAATTCCAAACTAGAAGACACCATAGAGAGAGCTAAGTGAGAAGACACCCAGCCAAGGGGAGAAATTTTCCATGGATCCAAAAAGATAGCCAAACCACCAGCACTGCCCTAGCCCTAACACACTAGCATTGCCCACGAGTTCGAATACTAGAGGCATGTTGGACCATAGACTCCATAGAGAGCTTAGTCTCTTGGATACAAAAAAATTAGGAGAATGATCAACTACCCGAATCTGAATAGCCTTTTCTCTAGAGATGCTATTCAACCCCCTAACATTCCATGAGAGAATAATCATCATTGAGTAGAATGAGGAAAATGAGCATCCAATGGTTTCACTAACCTAGATTCCATGAATATATCTCTTGTGAATTTAATCTTCTCTTGGTTTGTTTTGTGCCCACTCCTTCGAGGAGGAGCAAAGGAAACCCGCCTAAAGCGTCTAGGAATCAACCGTAAGGGAAGAGGAGACCCCTGACCCTTACCAGATGCTAGCACATCCTTAACCAAGTTGGCCAGAATAACATCATTATCCTTTGACACCATAGGTGTCACAAGAGAATCCAACATAAGAGCTATAGGGACTTCATAGTTTTGATGTACCACAACCAGAAATGCCCCACAAGCATCATTAGGTAAAAGCCCGTCATCTTAGAAAATTAGGTCAAAAGAGACACTATGAGGAATAGCCTCCTCTAGAACCATTCTATCTAGCACCTCAAAGCGATTAAAACCCAAATCATATAATCTATCTTTCAATGGCCTCTTCTGACCACACCACTTAGCTCATGGATGAGAAGGGGTAAATCCATTTGTATCCTGCATTTGAGCCTTTCCCTTTCATGTAGCATTCGACTGATACTTCCCCTTGGTTATATTATCCATCTAAGCTTGTCCTTTCCTTACAATATCTTCCAAATCACCACCATTGTCGACCATAGAACCATCCACTCCTTTGGAAGTCAAGGTGCATGGACGTTGATGTTGTAAATGACCATACTCATGCCATGTCCAACACTAGAAAGGGAGGGATTCATAATCTAACTGTTGCACCCAAGAAGAAGCCCCAAGAGAAATATGCAAAGAATCTAGTAATGGGTTATTCAAATTAATTTTAACAAAAAATCTAGCAAAAGAAATAACCTTTTTATTGAGGAATTGATGCACAATTATAGTCTGCTTTCTTTGTAAAGTAGCATTTTGACAGAGCATTTCTTCTCACTAGAATTCCAGGGGAAGGCAAGGTAAGCAAACCCAAACTGGCACTATTGAAGGGATATCCTCAGGTTAATTAAATCTTGAATGCCAGGGTTTGACAAATAACCTGACATGGTTGTAGAAATAAGGGCCTCCTTCCAACAGATGATCACAATTAGACATTCATGAGAATACAACAAAAAAATAGCTATTCCCTACTAGCATGATCTCCATATCTCCTTCCACCTACCATGAATAGTGGATCCATGCCTCAAGAGTAGATAAGGAAATCTAGATTCCAATAAATTTGCATATCAAAGCATGCTTGGTCATATTTAATGTCCTCCATCACTGCTGCTGAAGTAATAACCAGAACATGGTGATCATGGCTATGTGAAAAAAAACCATTAGTTTTTTTCATATTCGAGCTCTTCCTTGAATAAAAATGTTTCAAATCTCATTGCATGCACAATTGGAGAAGAACGATCCATCTTCAGTAACAAAGAAGAAATCCCAGGCACTGCTATGCAAACAAGAAAAAACCCAATCTAAAATTTTCTTCAAATGTACTTGAAGAATCAAATCCCACACTAACTTTATCCAAAAACCATTAACCCAAAAATAATAGGGAAGAATAATAGCAAAAAGGGGCACAAAATAGACACAGGCTAGGGATGGAGCCCTAGCTCAGCTGACAACCATTGCTTCTCATTGTTCTCAAACTCACCTATAATATAATTGACAAATTTGTTTTACTTTTTGGCTTTTTTTTTTGCAATTTTTAGGGAGCTTATCCTTGTCCATTCATTCTAAATTTCCATAATTTTTTTGTTGTTTGCGATTACAAAATATACAGATCATAAAGATCAAATGCCGAACATTTTAAAAATTTTCCTTTATTTGAAATGTAGTCAATGGTGCAATTTGTAAGGAGGATAGCGGCTCCCAATGAAATTGGTATGTTGAACAACTATCTATAAAAAATTTAACATTGAAATCCTACAATGTTGTTCATGACAAGCTAAATATCAGAGCCCGTGTTTCAACACTAGGAACCTTAAACCATTATGCTTTTGAAACTTAAACTAAACATTAAATTGTGTGTGTTTTTGCCCTCGTAGTTTGGGCATTCCTGTTACTTGAAGCAACCAATGAGGCAGAGGTCATAGGGTGAGAGGTGGTAGAGCGGGATAGGGGGATGGACCACGTCCACCACCACCACCTCCACCTCCACCACCATCGAACCTGAATCAGGACATTATAGATGTACTTCAGACTTTGATCAGTGTAGTTCAATGGAGGGTAGTACCGATAGTTTAGCTAGTTTAGCAGATTCATGTAGTGGAAGCAGAGGGACCCAGAGGAGGTGGGCCTAGAGGCAGAGAGAGGACTAGGAGTCCCCGACTGAGACAATTAGAGGGGCAGGATGAGCATGAAGGTGAGTCAATACACCAGAGAGGACCCCCATTTGTGAGACCTCCTAGACGTATAGGAGATGATATCAGGGAATTGATTTGACTTGGGCCACCATTATTTATAGGTTCCACTGAGGGAACAGTAGCAGAGGCATGGTTGAAGAGCCTACAACTTTTCTTTGGATTATGAACCTATGGGAGTAATCTAAACGCATGCCTCGCAGTTCATCAGTTGAGAGGGGATGCCTCCAATTGGTGGCATCAGGAGGAGATCGTAGGTGGAGTGAGGATGGATACCCTCACATGAGAGTCTTTCCTAGAAATATTTCGAGATAGGTACTTGTTAGAGCATTTTTGATAGAAACAGATAGAGGAGTTCCATTCTCTTTATCAAAGAGGTCTTACAGTGGCTAAGTACAAGAGTAGGTTTCTCGAGTTCCTTCCTTATGTGGAATACATGAAGGATGAAAAACTACGGGTACATCATTTTATCATGGGTTTGAATTTTGCACTTCAGGGTCCAATTCGGATGGCCTTCCCTACCACCTTCAAATAGGTAGTGGAGATAGCACTAGTTGCAGAGGATACCTGGGGTAGACAAGAACCATGGGATAGATCTTAGAACCGGAACTCTACCTGAGAGAAACCCCCTTGGAAAGGGAATCTAAAATATACACCAGGGTCCTCTAAGGTCCAATAGTCTCAATAGCAGCACCAAGAACCCTCACAGGGTAATCAGGGCTCTAAGCCCAAGCAGTGGTAGTTACACCAAGATCAAAAAGTACATACCCCATAGTCATAGGCAATGCAGACTCAGCAGTCTTCTAGGGGTGGATATAGTGGGTCTAGCAGATCAGGAGGCTCACAGCAGTCAGGATCACAGGATACATGATCTTATACTCGAGGGCCATGCTATTCTTGTGGTGGCATGGGTCATATAGCTAGAGAGTGTCCGCAGGGGTAGTCATCCAGTGGTCAGAGAGGGGCTTTTTCAGAGCCGATAGTTGGAGACATGGGCAGGTTCCATAGAGTTTTTGCAGTGGTTGACAACTACCAGATTGACCTTTAGGGTATAGTTATTAAGGCTACAGGTGGAGTTGTTCAGCCAGTTAGTGCTAGAGACTATCCATATTATTGCTCGATAGAACCTAGCTCCTCGAGGTTGAGAGCTGGACCATGTTAGGATCTAGTGGGAATGTTATGATGAGGTCATGATTTCTTGGGAGGATGCAGTATGGATGCAATATCTATACCCTTGTCTTTTGATGAACTCTAGGAGGAAGTTTATGCCTAGTGGGGGAGGATGTGAGGCCTCGCCCCGACCCTTCGTAGCCTTAGTTATTACTTTATCTTTTTTTTACTCACGACTCGAGATGTTGAGACATTATCAGATACTTGAACATATTATATTATTTCATGCTGTGTGATGTTATTTTTAGATATTTGAGTTCGTTATTTAATATTTTATGTATATGTATATTGATGAAATCAGTAAATGTAGGATTGATACTTTGATTTAAGAGTTTTTAAATGGTTAAGAATTAAGTAGGATGAAGAAACACTTATTAATGTATGTTTCAATTTATGAGAATTACTGATATGTATATATGTACATGTGATTTTTGGGACTACTGATGTGTGCAATGAGTGTGCAGATATTTTAGTCGAGGAAATCGACGGAGGAACAGAACTTATCTCCATGTGCTAAATTTGGTAACCTTGTTGTTCGTAATTCAAGTATTTTATTGTGAGATGTATGAATGTATCTTTCTGTGTTCAGTAAATGTGAATGTCTCATAATTATGTTCTGTTAGTGTCACTTGACACTTGTGAATTGTGTATGCTCTTCAGCGTGTTGATTAGGGTTAGCTGCGTACCCTTTGGACCTTAGTTGGTTTAAGTGAGTGTCAGTTTGCTAATTTGATTGTTAATCGAGTTTAGTCATCCTTAATCTGAATTAGTGCTTAATCTACTTTTTAGAGTCATTAGTTGGTCCTAATTATTTCCTAGCTTTTGTTTAGCTCTAAACCTTTTCCTAAGGCTTCAAAACATGAAATAATTATACCCAAGGGGTATAGGTATGGGTTACGGGTCTTTTCCAACCCGTAAGCCCCTTTTGTTGACTTTGGAGATCACTCAAAAAGTCCATTTTTGCCTTTGTGCGAAAATTACTTGTGGTTACCATGAGTTTCATTACCCCACCTCCACTTAGGGTTTAATCATAGTGTAGGTTGAGTTAAGAGTTTCTAGTATTGCAAGTGGGGGGGGGGGTAGTTATTGATCCCTTTGGTGGTTGAGCTTGAGGCTTATTTAGAGGCCCTTCTTGGTCTTGTGGAGGTTGTTACCCAATCTCTACATTTAGAGAGGAGTTCTTGAAGATTGAAGGAAGAAAAAAGGGAAACTCTACTCAAACTTGTTCATTGCCATTACCTCCTTGTGAAGTTTGGATTTCTCATCTCCCTTGTTCAGATTTTATTCTAGTTTCATGCTTATGCTACCTTGTTGTTGTTTCAATGTTTGTATGTTTGTGGGTATGTTGGGAAGCTTTGAAAACCATGTTATTTTTGGATGATTTCCTTTCTTGTTTATGTTTGAAATTTTGAGATTTTTCTTGCATGGGTGTTTTGGTATTACTCACTGTTGGAGAGGGCAGAAGTGACCAATTTTGGGAAAGGTCTGTTTAGTCAGACTCCAACCAGTGTAGAGTCTCTTCTCAAGATGAGAAGAGAGAGAAAAGGTAGAGTGTTATGAGCCCCTACCTATCAGCACAAACTGTGTATGATTTTGGTATGTTCAAATGGAAGAACGGAAGTTCTTGGTATATAGCCCTGATTGGGCATCTATTTGGTGTTGTGCTTGAGTTCTCCTGGTTGGAAGAATCCACCTTTCCCTAGTTTTGATTTAGTGTAAATCCTATTGTGTAAACCATGTATGATTATGCTTGTTTGATTGTCTCTTGGTTATGCTTGGTTGTAACCCGATCAGATATTTGTTTCCTCTTGGGTTCGTAGTAATGTGTTGCAGAATTTGATATGGAACCCTTCATGAGGGTCATGAAGGAAATTTAATTTAAGTGATGTAATTCAGGATTGAAATCCTACGTAATTGTATTTTCAAACTTTTTTGGATTGGCAACGAAGCTGGGTTTTCTTCCTGATTCTTTCCCGGCTGAGCCAATGAATCAGGTTTCGTAATAAAATTGGTGATTGAGTATAATTTCTTGTCTTATGATTTAATCATAATTTCATTAGATGGATGCACATCAGGAATAAGAAGTTTTGATGATGGTTTAATTGAGCAAATTTTCAAGTCCCTTATATGCTCCTTATATGTTCAAAATGATAATTATGTTAAGGTTATTATAAGTCCTTATAGGTTTGTTTTTTAAAGAAATTTGTGACAAAGATCGAATTATTGCAATCCAAGTTATATAGAGAACAAATAATTATTGTATGAAAATGTTTAAACCTATGTTTTAAATCTATGAAAAAAAATATATACATTGCTTTAAAATCCATACTTAGATAAATTTTCAAAAAAAAACTGTTTTAAGAGAGTAAAACTCTCTGGCTTTTGTATGATGATTCAAATTAATTTTTTTGGTATTAGAGAATCAAAAGATTCTCTTAAAAGATCCTTTTTTATTATTAAAAAAATTACATTAAAAATTAAAATCAATATTAAAATAAACATCAAGAAAATAAAAATATCATAGTTATAGTAGATATCGTAAAAATCCTATTTTGCTACCTATAAAACTTTTTAACATAAATGCACTTCGCAACCTTGTGGGACGTCAGATTTGGAATGAATTTTTAGTAAGGTTTTAAAAAACAAATGTTTTTTTATGCAAGTTAGGATGTACATGGGGGGCTGGGGGGGGGGGGGGGGGGGGGTGACATCACCCTACCCCCCCATGTCCCATCCACCTTTCTTCTTTCCTTATGTGTTGAGCGCTCACTTTGGTTGGATCGACTTTATCAAAGTTGGAAATTTACTAAATTTGTCTTCATTATGTTTGGGCCACCCACCTTTGATTAGGGTCTGTGCTAGTCAGAATGGGGCAAAGCACTGTCCCAAGGACAGCGCTTGGGAAGCACTTGGCCAAGGGCTAGTGTAGGTCTGTAGGGGGTTAAAGGGTAGATTTAGTAGGTTAGTTAGTTAGGTTAGTATTGTATGATAGTTAGTTTTGTTTAAAATTTATTTATTAATATTTTTTTATTTTTATTGTAAGTTATTTTTAGTTGCTAGTTTAATTATATTAAATTGTAAGTCATTTTAACTTTAGCACGTTAGTATAGGTGTTAAGTTAGTTTGCATGTAAGTTTAGTAATAGTTTTTCTTTTAAAATAAAGTTTAAATTTTCTATTAATATTGTTAAAGCTATTTGTTTTAAATTTTATATATACTTCTTTGCTAGTAGTAGTTTAATTTCATGTTTTAATTAGTTAGTTTTGATTTTATTTAAATTTTAAAAGTTAAGTTTTATTTAAAGATTGGTCACTCATTTTGTATATGGTTAGATCAATTTTAGATTTAGTTAGTTAGTTTTTAGTTAAATTAGTTAGTTGTCAGTAAATTAAATTTATGTCTAATTTATATTTCACATTAATAATCTTTAATTTTAAAGTTTGGGATTAATGTTTTGTTTTTAATCATTATAATTGTTTTAGTTAGTAGTATATATTATGTTTTATCGTGATATTATGTTATTGATTAAATTGTTGTTACTTTTGAATTAGTTAAACTTAAATAGTTTTATCATTAATGTTAATTGAATCTAAGTATAGAAGGGTTGATTTTTGTTTTTGAAATAAGTTTAAATGAGGAATTTGTTTAATTAATCTTCTTTTCATATACATTGTTATTTAAGAAAATTTTGCATACCTTTATAAGTTAATGTAATATCATAAACTTTTGTCTTTATCAACTTAATAACAATAGTAGTAATTTTTACAATGTCAAGATTTGATTAATAACGAAAGGTTTAATCTCAACGATGTATTCCTCCTTAAGACTATAAACTTAAGATGAAATGTAAACAACCTTTAACTGTGATCTTAACCTTTTTAAACTTTGAGCATTCTAATTATTATTTCAAAAA
This sequence comes from Cupressus sempervirens, assembly GCA_028749045.1. Classification (NCBI taxonomy): domain Eukaryota; kingdom Viridiplantae; phylum Streptophyta; class Pinopsida; order Cupressales; family Cupressaceae; genus Cupressus; species Cupressus sempervirens. The sequence goes on along the minus strand of CM053787.1, from coordinate 730,432,960 downwards.
ATTGTGTGTGTTTTTGCCCTCATAGTTTGGGCATGACACTAAAGAAAAGGGGAAGCAATCGAGAAGGACATAGGCAGGGGTCCCATGGAGGGGGCTTGGGTTCTATATTTAAGGAGCTGGAGGTCCCATGATTTTTTTTTTTTTTTGGGGGGGGGGGGGGGGGGGGGGGGAGGGGTTGGGGTGCTGGGGTTGGGCTAAAGCTTAATTTTGAATCTTTTCCTATTAACTAGGAGCCCTACTTTCTAGTTGAGAGGATGAAAATGGGTTGGGGTTGGAAATAGCCCCACCACCTTAGGGAAGAAATTTAAATAGTTGTTTTCTAAAATTAAAGAATTGGTAAAAAGAATTCTATAAACTATTTTTTGAAATTTAATAATATTGCATGTTTATAGAGGCTAGTCACAGTTTTTAAAGATAAATTGAAATAAATATAAAAAATATTACATATAGAAATATTGTTTTTCATAATTAAAATACATATTTGAAAAAAAAATTGAGGTCTATAATAAACATTATTTTGACAAACTTAAAAAATAGAAATTTAAATTTCACAAAAACTATAATAATTTTCAAAAGCCAAAAATTTAAAGTGATGTAATTTGTAGCAACTAATAGACTAATATACAAAATTTATAAATAAATATGAAGACTTTAAATATATTAAAACATTTAGAAGTGCAACGTTTAGAAGTGTTAAGATGAATCCAAAACATTAGAATAGTCATATACATTACGATTTAATTTATATATACAAAGTACAATTTAAAAACTACTTAGATACACCTGCATATAAATACATCTTCAAATGCAAGTGTTTATTAAATAATACAGAGATAGAAAGTACTATAATCATGAACAGCTTAGATATCACAAATTAAGGCTTTATTCCTAGTGTAAAAGTATTAAATAGTCAAAGGTCGACTTACTTTTCCAAGCTTAATTTAATTATTGAATGCCTAAAGAAACCAATTACATATTCAACCTATTGAAGTGATGGTATCTATTGAAAGTGAGCAACCCATGAACAATATTTACACCCTAGCAATCACCTTTGCTCTTCTTTCTCCAAAATTCCAACAATTCAAAAAACTGCCCAATATAATAAACAAACAATTAAATCTACAACTTTGTAAGAGTGAACATTCAAAATATGCCCAAAAGCTTAAATAATATGTTTTACTTGTGTGGGTTTTCACTTTTTATCCTCAACCATTTCTTCTCGGTGATCTAACTGAGGCACATATCCCAATGCTTTGATCTCCTCTAACATAATTGTATGGAGACAATCAGTGCCCTCAATCTACTGGGAGGAATGAAGAGGCTCCAATTTAAATTCTGCTTCTACTTTGTTTGAGTTTTTCCAATTCTCAATGCAATTACCATCTTTTATGTTTGAAGCATATGCCACGATGAAAACTATACGAGATAGAGGAAGGGAGAAACACCATCCGAATACCACCAATATATATAAAATAAAAAAAATTTAGCATTAGATTAACAACTCTTGTAGCAATATTTTGCTCACATAATTGGTGAAATATCTCCTGCAATCTATTATGCTATGAAACAATAGCTTCTCGATTCATTAATATACATATTTCTTTTGGAAAGTGGAATCTTATCAAAATTTTCAAATGAAAATGAAGAGTTTTTTCATTCTACTAGGGTTTCTTGCTTCTTGTGAACTTTCAATTTTTTGTGTAGAAATTTTTGTCTAAACTTTCTTTTTGTAAGAACCATTGTCACACTGCATTTACTATGGGAGTTTTTTAGGCTAGGATATAATGGCTCTAACCAATGGTGAACCAATTGTTTTTGGTGTTCACATTGCTGCTTTGGTCTGCCATGGCATCACCGCTAAACAAATGTCCAAATAAGTTTGTCCTAAAGGTTTTTCACAAGGTAATCCTAACATTATCCTTCCTTTGGAAGAATTTGATGCTACATGTGATTGGTTAGAACAACACACCTTGATGGGTTATTTTGTGGGTAGGACTCCCCATGAAGCTATGATCCAAGAATGGGTTAACAAGAGCTGAATTCCTCATGGAGTTTGCCTTGACACTGTGAAAAACCTTACCAAAGGTTTTTTTTATTTTTCTTCCCTAACCCGTTGCAAGTAAATATGGTCTTTAACAACAGTCCTTGGTCTTTGCATTCTTCTTTGCTTCTTTTTCAAAAATGGTTATGAGACTTTAGAATCTTAGATGATAAAAAGCTTAGGGTTCCTGTGTGGGTCGAGTTCCTAGGTTTACCCCTGATGTGCTAGCCTTTCATTGAGTCCATTGCCAAAGCCTTTGGCAAAGTTGTCACTAAGGAGCTTGAGAAAAGTTTTAATGCTTGCTTGAAACAATGCATTTGCATAGATGTGGATCTTTTCATGGATCTTAAGGATTATGTGGAAATTCAGATTGGGACTAAAACCTTCCCCCAGAAGGTGCTTTAATTGAAACTCCCCAACACCTATTATAGGTGCCAATCCACAGAACAAAAAATCAAGGACTGCCCTCTTGCTATTCCTAGGGTCAAGCCCATGCCTAAAGAGGTTCCTGTCAAACAAGTTGAAGGGAAGAAATAAGAATGGGCTACTATTGGGCATAAAGGAAAGGCTCCCTCAAATCCCTTGCCCCCCCAGTAGTCCTATGCTATGATTGCTACAGTTCCTCCTATGCCTATGGGAGCATTAATTCCAGCCACCATAGGGATGCAAGCGACGGACAAAGGAAGTACTTCTAGAGTTTTACAAGTTTCAAACCCTACTACTACACAAGGGATTAAGGTAGCTACCAAGGCTTCTACCTTGGCTAGGGTGCATAGTCCTCTTACTGCTTCTTCCATAGCACCACCAGTGATGCATCATTCTTACATTGCTCCTAGATGTGTGGAGATACCAGAGGTGAAATATCAGGCTATAAGTCCAGAGGGTTTTCTATTTGAGTTCAACCATATTTCTACCTTCTTGTAGAATAGATACTCCTCTCTTAAGGATGATGATGATATGGAAGAGTTCTCATGAACTTCCTATCATGGAATGTTTGAGGTCTCACAGACATCTCCAAAAAGTACTATTTTTGGGATGTCCATCATAGACTTGTTAATTTAGATTTTCTCTATCTGCAAGAAGTTAAAATTTCTATTTTCATTCTTTCTTTGGCATGCTGCATAATTTGGCATGATGGCATGGTTTTTTCTTCCCAGCATGAAGCTGTCCAAGGTGTAGTTACTCTCCTATCACCTCACCTTCATTCTACTATTATTTTGCATAGTTTTGATCCCACACATAGAATTATTTGGCTTTTTCTTTCTGTTAACAATCATTCTTTTGGAGTCAATAATATTTATGCGTCTGATAGTGCTATGGAAAGATCCTAGATGTGGGCCTAGTTGGCTAACAACTTGTCTCTAGCTACTTGGGTCATGTGTGGGGATTTTAATATGGTTGAAGTGGTGTTTGACAAAGATGACATTCTACCTTTTTGTTGGACAGTTGGGGAAAGACAAGCCTGGTATTACATGTGCAATAAATTGGGCCTTTTTTATTCCAATGCCAACTGCTGCCAAGATAGTGGGGTTTGGTACACTTTGTCTAAATTTTGATCTGGCTTTGACTGCATATTAAAATGCCTCAATCGTGCTATGATCACTGTAGAAGTAGACTTTTGAGCTTCTACTTTCTTCCATCCCTATTTACTTAGTTCATAAAGTAGGGATTTAGTTTTTTCACCCTTGGTGGCTTGATTGGAAGTGGTATCTTGCCACTCCCTTCTCTAATTACAAGCCAATTTTGGTATTTCCTCATCTGTTGATGGTGGATATGCTAAACCACAGATGGAATTTGCAATCTTCTCTTTCTTAATGGAGAAAACACTTTGATACCATATGGAATATTATAACTAAACCCAAGATTGCACTTTTGCTTGGTGCATGGCCTTCCAAGGTCCTATCCTAGGGCCTCAACTCAAACACATTGAGGTTCCTGATCCTAGATGCCCCTTCTATGGACAACCAAAGTCTTTCTTGCATATTTTTTAGTTTTGTAAGCATGCTCAGAATTATTGGCATTGGATCCATGATTTTTTTAAGCCATTCAAACCTGAGTCTTTTTCTTGGCACATGATTTTATTGGCTGACTATCCCAGATTTCCTCAAAATTTTTCCCAAATTTGGCATACCTTTATTCTAGAGATTCTATTTACTCTTTGGAAAGATAGGAATGCCATTCTTTTCACATAGTTTTTTGGATGTTAATACTGCTATGTACACTAAGGCATGCATTTGTAATAATGTAATTATGCAAATTTAGGTACAAGCTAACAAAGTTGCACTCAAGGTAGCTCACCTATAGGAGCTTCTTAATCATTGGGGCAATGCTCCATGCACTATTGCTAGAGTCTCCCCTAATGTCTTAGTAGAGACCTTGATGCCTCATGGCCACCATCCTCACCACCACTCCTCGAGCTGCCACTCTGACACCCCATGCTCCTAGGCTTCCCACCACCACTCTATAGTGGTGGTGATGGTGGATGGAGGTGTCACTCAGCTTCCCCACCCCATGGTGGTTTTGGTTGGTCCCTGGCTCCTCCTTTTGGTACTCATCATGCACATTCTAGGAAATGACCTCGCCTAGACTTGGTGATCTCTCCTCTATGGATAGAGGTCAAAGATGTGAAGGTTGCCAATGTTACTACTACTACTAATGATGGCTAGACTATTCCTAGCCTGTCCCCCAATCCTAAATCTGATTGGCGTTTCAAGACAAATATGATTCACCACCCTTGGTTGGCACTACTTTGGCAGCCTAAAGTTGCCTTATATGATTTTTTTTTATGAATAGTTTCTATTTTCGACTATGGCTATTTTATTAGTTCAGCTTCGAACTCATTCGCAAGGTGATCTTGAATCCATTGGCCCTTTTTTGTGAATTGTAATCTAGGTATATTTTATTAATAGAAAAGGTCACTATTCATTAATAAAAAATAAAAAATTGCCAACATTAGTGCCACTGATTTGGAGGTGGCATGGCTAAATTAGAGTTGAGGCTTTTTTAATTTTATGTACTGGCTGATTTATGGTTGAATATTTTCATTGCTAATTTTATTTTAATTTTAAATTGACATTTGAATATTTGAATGTGTTTTAAGAGGAAAATCCCAAAATGCAGTAAAATAATTTTGTAATTTTGTTTTGGTGACCATTTTTGCAAATATTCGATGAGGGGATTCTAATCTTTGGTGAGACAAGATAGTAGTTTGAAAACATGAAGCTTGCTTCAAAAATTTTTAATTTCTAAATGTGGATTTACAAATTATTTCCTCTCTACCATGAAACATTCCCTCTAATTTGAAGGAGGGCAGAGATAGAGAAAACTAAAATAAAATGAGAAAGCTTTGTATTATCATTTATTTGTCTGATGATTCTATCCATTACATCTGCCTCTATTCATAGAGGTCTAGAACCATACACATTAACAATAGGAAAGATAGGATTTGGAATATGTGGTAGTCAAAAATCACATGTAAAAAGAGGAAAGAGAACAATGTATATAGAAGGGCGGTGGGAAGCTTCCATATTAAATATGGTGGTTGAAAAATTTATACCAAATTCTAGATTGTTGATCACTATAGAAATTACCACATGCCAATAGTCCCCCCTAATTTCTAGCATTAATTATATCAAAGTTTATAATATTCATTTGATCTCTTAGATATTCAAATTTTTCTTGTGCTAATGCCTTTGTAAATATATATATCAATTGATCTTTGGATCTACATTAATACTCTAAGCTAGTTTCTCCATTATTGACCAATTGTTGAACAAAATGATATCTAGTATCGATCTGCTTTTTTTCTTGTCAAAAATATGATTCTTTGATAGTGTGATGAAAAAATTGTTATCACAATAGATTGTAGTAGAATCCTCTTGCTCATGCATTAGATGTTTCAAGACTCTTTGCATCCATATTGCTTGATATATTGCTGATGTACTAGCTACATATTCTACTTTCGTTGAAGAAATAGTCATGATAGGTTGCTTCTTTGATGCCCATGCCACACTTGTTCCAAGGTGAAATGCATATCTTGATGTGCTCTTTCTATCATCAATACTTCCTACAAAGTCACTGTCAGTTTATCCAACTAGTTGAAAATAATTTGAAGAAGAATATATTATGCTATAATTTAGAGTCATTGCAATGTATCTCAATATTCTCTTTCCTACTTGCCAATGTGAGTTCTTAGGTGAATCCATAAATCTAGAAATTATACTCACTATGTTCACTATGTCTCCTCTAATCGACATGTGAATGTCAAGTAGGAAAATATGAAAAAGAGACCACAAAGGTCCACTATTCAAATAGCTCAACAAAAGAAAGTATGGGTTCTTAAATCTGGTATTGAAGAAATGCGTTCCAAAGAATCTAATGAAAAATCAAAAGCTATATGGATACCCAAGTCTCTTTTGAAGGACTTGAATATTGAAAACAAATAAAAATTGACATTTAAGCTTCCAAAGGCTTCCACTCCATCTTTTTCCCAACATCTTCTTAAAAAGGTTTCAAAACTTTCTACTCCACCCCTCTCCAAAATGGCTTTTCTACCTTATATATCTAAGCCTCAATCTATTTCATCCATATTTCCTCCATCATTCCACTACCCTTCAAGATGTGTGTCAATGTTGATTTTTCCTAATATCTCATCCACCCTCATGAGATCCTCGAAATCTTATGCTTGCTTGCCATCCTTGCTTGTTTCGGTCTTCCAAAACCAACAACCTTATCCTCCATCTACCTCTCATTTTCCTATCTCCCTCCATTACCTTATCAGCATCTTTGAGTGTACCTTGCTATGGATTTGGCTTTTCATAACTTATCTTTCTTATAGGAAAGCTATATAACTTGAGAAAGGCTTGAATTCTTTCCAAAAACACTAAAAATCTAAGAAAAAAAGAAAAAAGAAAAGAAGAAGTGCCTTGGTGAAAACCTCGCAATAGGCGCCTTGGTAGCCAAAGTAAAGAAAAATAAATCCTTCCTATGGTGAAAACCAATTCTTGTGGCACCTTGGACCGGTACCATTGCCATGCATGACTCCTTCTTTTGGTTATTCTGCTTTTATGACTTAGCTGTGATCTAATTTCTTTCAGTTTGATATGTTGATTGTTTAGTCAAAATTTGATTATATTCTATTTAGCAAGAACATAAAACTTTTGTTGAGTGTGTTTCAGGTATCAGCATTACTTTATCTAGATATGACGGATGACTTATGATTTTAATATAAGAGGTTTTAATACCTGACATTTTTTGATTGCTTATATTAGATTGCTTTGAAGGAATAAAACATTTTAAGTTCTTAACTTAATTTGAGTTTTAAGGATTGTAAACTTGATTATAAGAATTCATTAAATAGCGTATCAAGTGTTCATGAGGTTAAGTTTTACAAGGTTTATGCATATAAATTGTAAATAGATTAATCATGACCTTAGAGGTTTTCGACTTGGTATATTTGAAAATGTTATGAATAGGGTTAAATATATTTAATTGTATCTTACCCTATAATGGTTTTGATTTCATGTCAATGCTTCTCTTGTTTAAGTTAGGGTTTTATTACCCACGGATGCTAGATCATGCATACTAGTTGTTTTGTAAATTAGTCTTGAATGCTTAAATGATATGAATTTTGAATTGTTACAAACTGCCAAAATGGAGGTGGTAATGGGTTTATTTTTATTGTACCCGTATCGCTATGTTGCATTGTACCATAAAAAGTGATATTAAAGAGACATTATGGCACTTGGTATTCTGTTGATCATTTCAATTTCGAGAGGGTTTATTATTAAGGCTTGGCCAGAATCAAGGTCACCATGCTCTATTTGGCATACATTTGTGAACTAAGTTGCAGTGATTTTTGAAAACAGGGAAGGGTTTGTTGGAACTATTTTCATGCATATGAGGCTGAGCCTCAAGATATTATTCACAGCCAGTTTGTTTATTAAGATCTTCCATCTTTGCATCTTGAACTTTGGTTGGATTCAGCATTTTGGGCTTTACATCAAGTTGTGTAGTAGGGACTTTGTTGAACAAGTTGTGTCTTCTTACCTCACGTAGGGGCATTTTCTATCCTTCTCTCTCTTACTATTGCATTTAACTGTTTAAATTAGGAATTGTAGAAGTTTGATTTTAAAATGTTTTGAAGGACATTTGCGTAAACTACTTTCGAGCCTAGAAATAGGCAAGGTTCAGAGATATTTTCTGGGCAATGTTTGTTCCCATACTCAAGGGAGGTTATGAAAGTGTACTTGGGAAACATGGATATGTCTGAGCTTTATTGTTTGTTATCACATAGCTCTCAGCTGTCAATTGTATTTGGCTGAATTCTAAGTTTTAAATTAGAAGTTTGAGTGAAACTATCGTTGTTTTATGTTGTACATTTTTGGGTGTTTATTATGTTGAGGAAAAAGAGGAGATCACTGTGTATGGTGTGATACGTCTAGAGTTAAACAGCTCGATAAATGGAATCGGGTTTTCTTTTTACTGGGTTTTGCATTTGAGCTAGGGCATAGTTGTTTATCCCAATATCTTATTCAAAAAAGAGTATAGTGTATTCATAAACAATGGTTTTCAAATTTATGTTGGTTATGATGTTAGATGGACTATTAGTGTTTAAAAAAAAAAAAACACAGTTGAGTTAAATTTCTTATGAAATTAATGTCGTTGGCATTTTGTCAAACAGTTCAGCTATAAACAAGCATATTAGTTTAGAAATGTACTTAGCGAAGTTTAGGGTCTTATGTTTTAACGGATGATTATGTTGTTCACAAAAAGTTTATTGGATGTCACAATCTTAGTGCTTAGTGGTTATATTCCATTCGTAGACTATGAGATTTTTTTTTCTGAAGTGTCGATAGTAGGAAATGTGAGCATCGACATTTTGTCAAGTATTTAACTTGTATTATAATTGAAGTTGGTTTATATTGTTAGAGCATAACTATTGTTATGTTAAATTCGTATTTGGGAAGTTTAAATTGTTTAAGTCAAATAAGCCTAAATAGAATGAATTTTGGGTAAATTTGGAAATTCTGTTATGGAATGAGGTTCGACGCATATTGTAACTAGTTGGTTTTATGTCAATATGGAACTTTAGGTTGTAGATAATTTAGTGAGAACAGTCAGCAGTAAACATGTTAAAAGCATTAGTCGATCTTTGTGAAATCCCTTCAAAGGAAGTTGTATTCTGTTCATTTTTTATCACTGACAGGAATGACATTTTTGACATAACGTATAAATTGTAATTTTGAAAACAAACATACATATATATTCAGGGTATCGACATATTGTTAAGTAGTTTTGTAAAATGATGAAAGTCACTTTAAATATTGTGAATTATATTCTAAATCAATTTTAAACATCACATCTTAATATGTTGTTGTGGTTATTTTGGTGGTGGCATATTGTCAAAACGGAGGTGTTACTTTTATAGACACTGGTTTATCTTAATATCTTAGATAACGATCAATTGTTAAGATTTGGCTGTACTTAGTTTTTATTATGATTATAATGTGATCTATTAGCTTTATTGAATTGTTTGAGATTAGATGCTTAAGACATAATTCTTTTATTATGTAAGATGAATTTTAATTCTTAATAAAAATGAAAGTAGTATATGAATTGAGGCAAATTTTGATACATCTTTGATGATGTGAATATCATGTGCATTATGATTCGTTATCTTGGTCAATTTGATGTTAAGTATATATGATTAGGTCAGCAGGGAATTAAAAGTATAGTATGAAGATTTTGTAAGTATCATTGAGCTGTGCAATAGTTCAATTGTATCTATGCAATCTTGATATTATAGGTTTTAATCCTGTTGATGTAATTATCCATATTTACCTTTGAACTTGGCAGTATAAGATGTGTTACACATGGATTTAAGGATGTAGTATCATATTGTAAATTGATTTTATAATTGTTGCATGTTCATTCTTAGTATATCTGTTTGATGTGTATTTTTAAGAATATCTGTGATGAACGTATATCGAGGTGGCTGAAGTTGGTTTATCCTATTCAGTTAATTAATTCAGTGATAACTTTAAAATAAATTGGGTGGGTTAATTTCACATAAAATAAAATTGGCCTTACCTATGACTTAAACCTATATGGTTAAGTACGGAGAAAAGTCATGTCTCTATTCTGTCAATTTCAAGTAAAATAGAGAATACCGTTATATGATGACTATGAGCATACCATATTTGGATGCAGAAACTTAGTGCCATAACGATGACACCTCAGAATATATATGTTTCATTTATGAGTTATTCTTAGTGCGAGTTTAATTTTTTCAATGAAAAGTAATTGTTTACTTCTTGCATTTTATTATCAGATTTGCATTACATTAGATGGATTAGAAATCTATTTTTGGATATCTATATGTTGGTACTAACATGTATGCAGATGGATTTCACCTTTTAACTCAGTGTGTACTGAGCCCCTGTTTGTGTTATGTTGCATTCTGTGTGGTTTTCAGGTGCTTCGAGATTCAAGTAGCTAAGGATGTTTATTGAAGTTACTTCTGAATCAGCATTTAGGGTTCCAAAGTTGGACATAGGTGTCAACAAATGAAATTGTATTTCATTATAGTTCTAAACTCTTTATGTATTTTTATTGTAATGGAACTTTTGTTGAGATAATTTTATAAAAAATTATTGCATTTATGGAATTGTGTTTTGTTTTATATTCTTTTAGTATGTCTTGAGTGGTATTACACTTTGGTATCAGAGCGCTAGGTTAAGTATAACCAGGACTCTTGGGTTATAGGGTTTATCCTGTCATCGATGCGTTATTAATAGATTTATGTTTCTAGGTTGCTATTATGCCTCCCGTCACTAGAGGAAGTCAAGGACGTGGTATTCTTGAGGATGACCTTGCTGGCAGAGGCAAAGGCAGAGGCAGAGGTAGGGGCCATGGTAGAGGTCCTCGGTACTAGAATGATGCTAGAAATGATCAGTTTGATCAGAATGCTGGGGTTGGTAACAACCAGAATAATCAGGCAGATCAAGCTTTGGTACTTCAGAGAATTCCAGAATGTCTTTATAATATTGAGGCTAATAACCAGATTCTTGGTGGGGGAGCGAATGATAGGAGACCTCTTGTGCAGGGCGTTAATCTTCCTGTAGAAGAAGATACATTAGTAAGAGCTCAGCTCAAGGACCTTTCCTAGATGAAAGGACCACTGTTCTATGGTACAAAATAAGGTATAGTGGTAGAAGCTTGGCTGCTGAATATTGAGCGATGTTTTGTCTTGCACTGTTACCTGAGTAACGTGAAGGTCAGATGGACAATTATGCATTTGAGAGGATTTGGTTCCTTGTGGTAGGAACAGGAGTTGGAAAAGCTTGGCATTGATATCTCCCTGGTCACATGGGAACTTTTTGTTGAGCACTTCAAGGAGAGATTCATGTCTGAATATTGGTGTCAGGCCCGTGCTGAGGAGTTCTTTCAGATCATGCAGATTGGCTCTATAGTGGAAGCTTATGAACAAAGGTTCTTTGAACTTAAGAAGTTTTCTAGGTGGGCTGAAAATGACAAGGCCATGATACAACATTTCATCAGAGGGCTTATGCCCAAGATTGGGGAGGAAGTGAGAACTTTTCGACCTTTGACTATGCAAGAAGCCTTAGAGCGAGAAAAGTTGATAGAGATGAAGTCTGGTTATCATGGGGCTACTTATAAAACTAGCATGAATCCACCTACCCCTGATGTCAATAAGAATCAGAAGCCTCCATAGAGTAGTTCAAAAAATTGGATTTTCAGGTGGAAAATTCAAGAAGAGGAAATTTGATAAGAAATCCAAAGGTTCGGAATAGCCTAAGCCATCTCAATCACCTCAGAGTGTGCAGAGTAGCAAGCCATCTCCTAAACCTTCTGGTCAGAATATGGGATTCAAGAAATTTATTGAGTGCTTTCATTGCAGACAGTTAGGGCACTATCAGTCTCAATGTCCTAATTGGGATAAGCTGAAGGATGGACCTAAGCCAGCTAGGTCTAAAGCAATAGTCGGTGATTCTTCCAGGAACCAAGTATCTTTGCAACTTTGGATCAGAAGTAGGCCGAACACCAGAACTTAGTTATAGAAGCTCAAGGTAATACTCGAGGTATGAAAGTTTCTATCTTATTCGACTCAGGAGCTACAAACTCATTCATTTCTTCTGCTTTAGTTGCACATTGTGATATACCTGTGGTTAAGGCAAGAAATAGATGGAAAGTGGAGTTAGCGTCGGGGTCTAAGGTAAATGTTGATATTATTGCTCCTGATTGTAAGATTTGTATGAAATCTTTCCGAACTTCTATAAACCTTAGGGTTATACCATTAGGATCGTATGACATAGTTTTGGGTATGGATTGGTTAGAATAGCATCAAGCTATTTTGGATTGCAAAGATAAGTCAATCAATTGCGTTGATGATTCTGGATCAGCCAGAGTTATCATAGGAATCAAGAGACCTATCTCTTTGCGGACAATTTCTGCCAAGCAATTGGCAAGGTGTGCTCGAAAAGGCTGTAGTTTGTTTGCCATTTTAGTAAACAACTTAGAAGATTTTGTAGTTAAGAGTTCTTCTCTCGATCATCCTATTTTGTGAAACTTTTTGAATGTTTTTGTTAAGAAGATTCTTGGAATACCTCCGAAGAGAAAAATTGATTTTCAGATCGATTTAGTGCTAGGAACGGAACCAATTTCCAAGACTCCTTATAGAATGACAGCTCAAGAGCTGGTTGAACTTAAATTTCAGTTGGAAGAGCTTTTGGAAAGAGGTTTGATTTGTCCTAGTGTTTCACCTTGGGGTGCTTCAGTGATCTTTGTTAAGAAGAAAGATGGTTCTTTAAGGCTTTGTATTGATTATAGACAGTTGACCAAAGTCACTATTAAGAATAGGTATCCTTTGTCTCGAATTGATGACCTATTTGACTAGGTCAAGGGTGCCTGAATCTTTTCTAAGATTGATTTGAAATATGAATATCATCAGCTTAGAATCTAGGAAGCTGATATCCATAAGATAGCCTTTCGCACTAGGTATGGACACTTCGAGTTCATAGTGGTACCTTTTGGGTTAATTAATGCATCTTCTATGTTCATGAGTCTGATGAACGATGTGTTCAGAACTTTCCTCGACAAGTTTGTGGTAGTTTTCTTGGATGAAATTTTGGTTTACTCCAACACTATTGAGGAGCACAAGCAGCATTTAGAGCAGGTTTTGGAATGTCTTCATAGGAACAGATTGTATGCCAATCCTAAAAAGTGCGAATTCTTCAAATTGAAGATTTGTTACTTAGGATATATTATTTTAGGTCATGGAATTTTTGTGGATCCTTCCAAAATTCAGGCTATTGTAGATTGGCCAACACCTACGAATGTATCCAAGGTTCAAAGTTTCATGGGCTTAGCAACCTATTACCATAGATTTGTATTAAATTTATCCAGTATAGCACACCCAATCACATTTCTTCAGAGAAAAGGGAAGAAATTTTTGTGGACAGTTGAGTGTGAGGCGGTATTTTAGAAACTAAAGGAATGTTTGACCAACACACCAATTCTAGCAGTCCCTGATTCAGCTAAGGAGTTTGTGGTTTGCACTGATGCATCATTGGATGGCATAGGGGTAGTTTTGATGCAAGAGAGGCGTGTTATAGCTTATGAGTCCAGAAAACTTAAGATTCATGAGGTGAATTACCCAACTCATGTTCTCAAACTTACTATGATTATGCATGCTTTGACCAAATGGCGGCATTTTCTTCTGGGTCAACATTTTGAGTTACATTCCGATCATCAAAGTCTTTAGTATCTTTTCACACAACCAGACCTCAACACTAGGTAGTGAAGATGGATGGAATTCCTGTGTGAATACGACTTCAAGATTAAATATGTGCAAGGGAAGGAGAACATGGTTGCTGATGCTCTTAGAAGAAGGTGACATGAACTATCTTCTTTGATTCTTTCAGTGCATCTTAAGGATAGGATCTTAGAGAACCTTTCCACAGATCATTGGTTTCAAGATGTTGAGGCTATTTCGGATAGTGGCAGTGTCTTGGAGGGGCATTTTGAGGGGTATTCAGTGAATGCTTAAGGTCTGCTACTGTTTAGAGTGAATGTGTACATTCCTGAGCTAGGAGATTTGAGAGATCTTATTGTGGTTGAAGCACACAAGGCACCATATTCGGCTCATTTGGGTGTCAAGAAAATGCATGCTAACCTTAAGCAGCATTATTATTGGTCTGGAATGAAAAGAGACATAGCAGATTTTGTGGCTCGTTGCTTGGAATGTCAGTGAGTTAAGGCTGAACATCAACACCCTACAGGTTTATTGCAGCCACATAATATTCCAGAGTGGAAATGGGACACCATTTCGATAGATTTTATTACTAGACTGCCTTTGATAGCTCGAAGACATGATGCTATCATGGTGGTTGTGGACCATTTATCTAAGGTTGCTCATTTTATTCTAGTTAGATCATCCTATAATGTAGCAACGGTTGCCAAAGTATATATGGAATAGATAGTTAAGTTACACGAAATTCCTAAAAAGATTATTTCTGATAGGGATCCACTATTTACTTCATCTCTTTGGAAATCCATGCAGGGAGAGTTAGGTACTTAGCTAAATTTCAGTTTAGCCTATCACCCTGAGACGGACGGACAAATTGAACATGTCAACCAAATTCAGGAAGACATGCTTAGGATGTACGTAATGGATAGACCGAATAAATGGGAGGAGTATCTACACTTGGTTGAGTTTGCGTATAACAATAGATATCACAGTTCCATAGCTATGGCACCATTTCAAGCATTATATGGAAGACCTTGTAGGGCACCTCTCAGCTGGGACAATTTGGAGGACAGGACTCTTCTAGGACCTAATATGTTGTTAGATTTGGAGTAGTAGGTTAAGAGGATCAGAGAGCACCTTATTACTGCTCAAGATAGGTAGAAGAAATATGCTGATAAGCATAGAATCGACCATCAATTCTTAGTTGGTGGTAAAGTGTTTCTCCGGATTAGGCCGCGTAAGAGTCTGAGTCATTATGGAAAGGGTTCCAAGTTAGCACCACAATTTGTTGGTCCATTTGAAATTTTGGAATGGATTGGACCTGTTGCCTACAAACTTTCCTTGCCACCGAATCTTTCACACATTCATAATGTTTTTCATGTTTTAGTTTTTTGTAAGAATATTCCTGACATTGCTCATGTGCTAGGTTGGAAACATTTGTAGATTTTGGATGGGTAGGTCATGCTGGAACCAGTGCTGATCACGCAAAGAAGAACTATGAGTTTAAGAGGAAGAGAAATAAGGCAGGTAAAATTCTTATGGGACCCCAATGATCAAACTTCTACTACCTGGGAGGATATTGAAATGATGAGAACAACTCATCCACACTTATTTGCTGACTTCTAGGAGAAAGTCAAAGCTTAGTGGGGAAGGGTTTCATGCCTGACTCCTTCTTTTGGTTATTCTGCTTTTATGACTTAGCTATGATCTAATTTCTTTTAGTTTGATACGTTGATTGTTCATTCAGAATTTGATTATATTCTGTTTAGCAAAAACATAAAACTTTTGTTGACTGTGTTTCCGGTATCAACATTACTTTATCTAGATATGATGGATGACTTATGATTCTAATATAAGAGGTTTTAATACCTGAAATTTTTCAGTTGCTTATATTGGATTTCTTTGAAGGAATAAAATGTTTTAAGTTCTTAACTTAATTTGAGTTTTAAGGATTGTAAACTTGCTTATAATAATTCATTAAATAGGGTATCAAGTGTTCATGAGGTTAAGTTTTACAAGGTTTATGCATATAAATTGTAAATAGATTAATCACAACCTTAGAGGTTTTTGACCTGGTATATTTGCAAATGTTCTGAATAGGGTTAAATATATTTAATTGCATCTTACCCTATAATGGTTTTGATTTCATGTCAATGCTTCACTTGTTTAAGTTAAGGTTTTATTACCCGCGGATAATAGATCATGCATACTAGTTGTTTTGTAAATTAGTCTTGAATGCTTAAATGATGTGAATTTCGCATTGTTACAAAATGCCAAAATGGCGGTGGTAATGGGTTTATTTTTATTGTACCCATATCACTATGTTGCATTGTAGCATTAAAAAAAATATTAAAGAGGCATTATGGAACTCGGTGTTTTGTTGATCATTTCAATTTCGAGAGGGTTTCCTATTAAGGTTTGGTTGGAATCAAGGCCGCCATGCTCTATTTGGCATACATTTGTGAACAAAGTTGTAGTGATTTTTGGAAACATGGAAGGGTTTGTTGGAACTATTTTCATGCATATGAGGCTAAGGCTCAAGATATTATTCACAGCCAATTTGTTTACAAGCTCTTCCATCTCTGCATCTTGAACTTTGGTCGGATTCGACATTTTGGGCTTCACATCAAGTTGTGTAGTAGGGACTTAGTTGAACAAGTTGTGTCTTCTTACCTCATGTAGGGGCATTTTCTATCCTTCTCTCTCTTGCTACTACATTTAAATGTTTGAATTAGGAATGCTAGAAGTTTGATTTTAAAATGTTTTGAAGGACATTTGCATAAACTACTTTGGAGCCTGGAAATAGGCAAGGTTTAGAGATATTTTCTGGGCAATGTTTGTTCCCATACTCAAGGGAGGTTATGAAAGTGTACTTGGGAAACATGGATATGTCTGAGCTTTATTGTTTGTTATCACATAGCTCTCAGATGTTAATTGTATTTGGCTGAATTTTGAGTTTTAAATTAGAAGTTTGAGTGAAACTATTGTTGTGTTATGTTGTACATTTTTGGGTGTTTATTATGTTGAGGAAAAAGAGGAGGTCAATGTGTATGGTGTGATACGTCTAGAGTTAAACAGCTCAATAAATGGAATCGAGTTTTCTTTTTACTGGGTTTTGCATTTGAGCTAGGGCATAGTTGTTTATCCCAATATCTTATTCAAAATAGAGTATAGTGTATTCATAAACAATGGTTTTCAAATTTACATTTGTTATGCTGTTAGATAGACTATTAGTGTTTAAAAAAAAAACACACTTGAGTTAAATTTCTTATGAAATTAATGTCATTGTCATTTTGTCAAATAGTTCAGCTATAAACAAGCATATTAGTTTAGAAATGTACTTAGTGGAGTTTAGGGTCTTATATTTTAACAGATGATTATGTTGTTCACAATAAGTTTATTGGAGGTCGCAATCTTAGTGCTTAGTGGTTATATTCCATTCGTAGACTATGAGATTTTTGTTTCTGAAGTGTCGATAGTAGGAAATGTGAGCATCGACATTTTGTCAAGTATTTACCTTGTATTATAATTGAAGTTGGTTTATATTGTAACTGCATAACTATTGTTATGTTAAATTTGTATTTGGGATGTTTAAATTGTTTAAGTCAAATAAGCCTAAATAGAATGAATTTTGGGTAAATTCGAAAATTCTGTTATGGAATGAGGTTCGACGCATATTGTAACTAGTTGGTTTTAATGTCAATATGGAACTTTAGGTTGTAGATAATTTAGTGAGAACAGTCGGCAGTAAACATGTTAAAAGCATTAGTCGATCTTTGTGAAATCCCTTCAAAGGAAGTTGTATTCTATTCGTTTTTTATCACTGACAGGAATGACATTTTTGACATAATGTATAAATTTTAATTTTGAAAACAAACATACATATATATTCAGGGTATCGACATATTGTTAAATAGTTGTGTAAAATGCTGAAAGTCACTTTGCATATTGTGACTTATATTCTAAATTTATTTTAAACATCACATCTTACTATGTTGTTGTGGTTATTTTGGTGGTGGCATATTGTCAAAACAGAGGTGTTACTTTTATAGACACTGGTTTATCTTAATATCTTAGATAACGATCACTTGTTAAGATTTGGCTATACTTAGTTTTTACTATGATTATAATGTGATCTATTAGCTCTATTGAATTGTTTGAGATTAGATGCTTAAGACAGAATTCTTTTATTATGTAAGATGAATTTCATTTCTTAATAAAAATGAAAGTAGTATATGAATTGAGGGAGATTTTGATACATGTTTGATGATGTGAATATCATGTGCATTATGATTCATTATCTTGGTCAATTCAATGTTAAGTATAGATGATTAGGTCAGTAGGGAATTAAAAGTATAGTATGAAGATTTTGTAAGTATCATTGAGCTATGCAATAGTTCAATTGTATCTATGCAATCTTGATATTATAGGTTTTAATCCTGTTGATGTAATTATCCATATTTACCTTTGAACTTGGCAGTATAAGATGTGTTACACATGGATTTAAGGATGTAGTATCATATTGTAAACTGATTTTATAATTGTTGCATGTTCATTCTTAGTATATCTATTTGCTGTGTACTTTTAAGAATATCTATGATGAACGTATATCGAGGTGGCTGAAGTTGGTTTATCCTATTCAGTTAATTAATTCAATGACAACTTTAAAATAAATTGGGTGGGTTAATTTCACATAAAAGAAAATTGGCCTTACCTATGACTTAAACCTATATGGTTAAGTACGAAGAAAAGGCATGTCTCTATTCTGTTAATGACAAGTAAAATAGAGAATACCATTATATGATGACTATGAGCATACCATATTTGGATGCAGAAACTTAGTTGCATAACGATGACACCTCAGAATATATATGTTTCATTTATGAGTTATTCTTAGTGCGAGTTTAATTTTTGCAATGAAAAGTAATTGTTTACTTCTTGCATTTTATTATCAGATTTGCACTATATTAGATGGATTAGAAATCTATTTTTGGATATCTATATGTTGGTACTAACATGTATGCAGATGGATTTCACTTTTTAACTCAGTGTGTACTGAGGCCCTGTTTGTGTTATGTTGCATTCTGTGTGGTTTTCTAGTGCTTCGAGATTCAAGTAGCTAAGGATGTTTATTGAAGTTACTTCTGAATCAGCATTTAGGGTTCCAAAGTTGGATATAAGTGTCAAGAAATGAAATTGTATTTCATTATAGTTCTGAACTCTTTATGTATTTTTATTGTAATGGAACTTTTGTTGAGATAATTTTTTAAAAAATTATTGCATTTATGGAATTGTGTTTTGTTTTATATTCTTTCAGTATGTCTTGAGTGGCATTACAACCATGATGAAAATCTGGCAAACAGGTGACATGAATAATTCTTTCATCCATGACGTCCTATCATGATCTTGCTTATCCTTCAAATGTCCTCATTCCTGAAGTCATTCACTCATAACCTCCATAACCAACTTTTCTATCCTATTCAATTCACGCTTTGGTCTTGATCAATGAAAGAAAGAAGAAAACTCAATTCTTAGCAATCTCCTGACATCGTCATTTTCTTTGATTACTTACACGATACCCTTCATTACACCATGAGCTTATATCCTTTTCCCTAGCTTGGGTAATCTTGTGAAGGCTTTCCTTGAGCATAACATTCACCACTTCATACTCCTTGCCTATCCATCTTTGCTTATCCACTCGCTTGCTACTACATCTTGTCCTACACCTTGCTAGACACTGAAACAAAATCAAGGTGATCCTTCTTGAGAGCTAGTAATCTCTGAAAAGAATCTAAAAATTGGAAAAAAGTCCTGAAAAAAATTGTTACCCTGGTGAAAACCTAGCAATAGGTGCCTTGGTAACACCAAAAAAAGTGAAAATCCAAAAAATACAAAAAAAAATCAAAAAGAGAAAAATACAAAAAAATTGAAAAACAAGAAAAGTGTCATTGGTGAAAACCTAGAAATAGGCATTATGGTAGTAAAAAAAAGAGAATCTTGCCAAGAAGGTGAAAACCTGGTAAACAGGCACCTCTTGTTCCCAATTCTCCATCTTGCAATGCATCTTTTGGCTATTCTGTATAGTTGCTTTCACGCTTTTGCTTTCCTACTTTCTGCGCATGTATCCATGTATTAAGTCTTGTCATAGATCAGGGGCATTCCCCTCTAGTGTCATGCTTTTCAAGATTCTTCTCATAGAATCTTCTTCATGATAGTCACCAATGGTCCTCACTGCATCTACCTACTGTTGCTAGTGCCACTATTTTTGAGATTCTCCTCATAGAATCTCCTTTGCAACAGTCACCAGTGGTTCTCGCTGCATTTGCCTATTGTCTCTAGTGTCAGTCTTTTCAAGATTCTCCTCATAGAATCTCTTTTGCAATAGTCACCAGTTGTTTCAACTGTGTCTACCTACTATTGCTAAGTTCATGTCTCCAGATTCATTTATGGAAGATCTCTTTTGTGTCATTCACCAGTCATCTTGGCAGTGTTTGCCTACTGTCACTCAATCCTTCTTAGGTTCTTCATCATGAAGTTTCCTCTTTGACCTTAGTCACCAGTCATTCTGATTGCATCTGCCTACTGTCGTCACCCTATTGAAGAGATTTATTTCAAACATGTTCTAGACATTGACACTTGACATAAATCTCGAAAACAATAAACTCAAAAATGATATAATTGTTTGGATATGCTGAGCATTTTCTCTTTTTTCATTTTTTTTCTTTATCATATCTCCTTGAGCAACTTGATGATGTCATCTTTGACTAGAGAAGTAATAACTAGGGGCTTGATCTTTTTCATTGCTTTCTATTTGTAGTTTAGTTCCAATAAGTTGATCTATTCCCATAAAAGGGGTGTCCACTATAAGAGCCTTCATCTCATATTGGATGGTTGTGTGTACCTTGACTCCTTTTATATGAATATGCCAATAACATTGGTTCTTCTCCTTGTTCATTGGAGTGAACTCTTCATGCTATAGCAAATACTGATACTCGTCCTACTAAGTGAACATACGGGTCACTGCGAGTATATCTAGCTCACTTTTATCTCAGGTTATGAATGCAAGGGTTGTTGTGGACAGTATAAATACTAAGTACTTAGCATAAGATGGATCTCTCATGTGTTTCGTGTGTCTATTATGCAAGCAACATTCAGGTCATCCTAGCATCTATGCTTTGATGCTTATGTTAACTTGCTACATTAAAAGTGACAAATGTTCTGGTCATTCTGGCTTCTTGTGCTTTGAGTGCTTACATTTAATCCCAACAAAACAATAATGTATGTTATATTCATATTTCCATGATTGTAATGTCAGTAGAAATTGTATGACCTATGAGCTTTGTTCTATATCTGGTGATGATTAAATATTGAGGCTAAGTAACAAATGATTGATTAATGACCCTCTTGGCTACTTTGGTTGCTCTAAACTGATTTTTCAAGATCGAATTCAAAATCTGACACACTTAAGTGGCTCAAAATGCATTTAAATTTTTTTTTTGCAATCCAAATCTTTCTAATACTTTGCAATTTTTGGAATCTTTTTAACTCAAACTTGGTCTTTTGGTTCTTGAAATCACTTTGGATCAACCTCCAAATTTCTTTTGATCATTTTGATTTCTTCATATTTCTTCAAATTGTTCTGATCTCTTTATATTTCTTTAGATCATTTTGATCTCTTTATATTTCTTGAGATCATTCTGATCTCTTTATATTTCTTTAGATCATTCTGATCACTTTATATTTCTTTAGATCATTCTGATCTCTCCAAATTTCTTCAGATATTTATGATCTCTTCATTTTCTTCAAGATCATTCTGATCTCTTCATATTTCTTCAAGATTATTCTGATCTCTTTATATTTCTTTAGATCGTTCTAATCTCTTCTATATTCTACTAAACCTTGGATTTCTTTTGTATCTTTCATCACTCTCCTTACATCATACTTTCGGTGTGTCATCTTTTGATTTTTCTCCCGAGGGGGTAGGATGATTACATCATTGAACTAAATTTCAACTCATTTTGAGTCTCATTGCTTGGGGCATCTAGTTCCCATTTTATGTCCTTCTCACTTGAAGCATCTCATTACTCTTGGCATCTTTTCCTCCTCTTTCTGGCATCCTTGTCATCTACTTCATCTTTTCATGATTTGATCACATCTTATAACATTTTTGATCTGAGTCTGATGGATAGGTATCAAGATAGTCTAAAGCCTGACCTCTGAGGATCAAGCCTCATTGCGGCGATGATTCTATGACTCATAATTAGATCTTATCAACTTAGGTATCTAGGTGTTCTACTTGGATCCCTTAGGATTAAGCTTCATGCTGGAGATTATCCTTAAAAGCTTATCTTTTTCAATTTAGGTATCTAGGTATATTTCTTGGATTCCTTGGGATTAAGCTCTATTCTAGAGATAGTCCTTAAAAGCTCATCAATTGGTCTCTGTAGAATCAAATTTGGAACCAATCTCTTTTTTTTGATCTGCACACCATACTTTCTAATTTTCTTTGAATTGAATGTGCTACTCGCACATTCATTCAAAGAGCGGCAAAATGTAATACCCCAAAATTGGCTCATTGTGATCTCAACCAATTCTGGTCTATTTCAGATCAATCCTAAAGTCCTATTCCATTAGGAAAATTCTTATTTGGCTATTTGCTACTTGACTTAATTGTTAGATGCAGAAAAACCTAATCTACATTTATCATGCTTATTATTTAATTCCTATAGTATTTACTCATATTAGTCACATTAAACCTATTAATTAATATTTAATTTAATTACTAATTATATATACTTTAATTAAATTAAATTATATCTTAAGGCTAATGTACTATGGAATTAAATTTATTTAATTTAATAAATGTGCCTATTTTAATTAATTAAACAAAATTATTTAATCAGATGAAGAACTTACTTCTAATTAATTAAACAAAGTTATTTAATTAAATGGGAAGCCATTCCTGATTAATTAAATGAAGTTAATTTAAATAAATAAGAAAAGTGTCTCTAATTAATTAAAAGATTATTTAATTAAATAGAAAAAGTAATTATGAGAGCTCATTTTATTAACTTAAATATCTCACCAAAATCTCTCTTCAGTTCAAAAAAGGAAATTTCCAGTTCACTATTGATCAAAAATAAGTTAAATCAGTTAACTTCTTATTCTACTCAAATTGAATCAGTTAAATTTGCATCAAATTGCTACTAGAATTCATACTCACATTTTCTCACATTTGCTCATATTTTACATACATTTGCATCCTTAGCTTAATTTCATTTACCATAATATGCATATGATTAATCTAGTTTCCTTTACTTGTTCTTAGATTAGAATGCATTTCTCATTCTAGATTAATTTTATTTCTTAAATCCTTCATTCTTAGAGGGTCTGGTTGCTTAACACCTCAAATCTGAGGATATCTAACAAGCAATTCCCTTTAGATAGAAGGCAACAGGTTGCCTTGCCAGTTGATTTTCAG
This sequence comes from Cupressus sempervirens, assembly GCA_028749045.1. Taxonomy (NCBI): domain Eukaryota; kingdom Viridiplantae; phylum Streptophyta; class Pinopsida; order Cupressales; family Cupressaceae; genus Cupressus; species Cupressus sempervirens. The sequence continues at coordinate 730,409,668 of CM053787.1, read as the reverse complement.
ATGAACAATCCAATGTTCATTCTAGGATGAATCCGCAAATAAAGATCATGTTGAAGTGTGTGTGTTAGCAGAGGCCGCATATTCATGCATACACTTCCTATATTGCTTGTGCTCACAACAGTTAGAGCATCACTAGAAGAGGGTTCTTGGTGCTTCATTCCCATGCCTTCACTAAGTAATGTGGCTACAACTTCATTAAATATTAGCTTGCTCTTGGCTGCTATTGAAGTGATCACAACCATTAATACACACTCCTAGCTATTTGGAAGTGAATATAATAATAAAATGGATTTTATTTCATCATCTAATGGTATACCAACTAAAATGAGTTGACTAGCTGATGAATTAAACTCATTTAGATGATTCGACATCACTCCCCCTTCTTTAATTTTTAGATTATATAACTTCTTCAATATAAAAACTTTATTCAATGTTGAAGGTATCTCATACAATGAAGATAATTTTTCAACTAGCTCTCTTGTTGTCCTCTCAGCTAAAATGTTAAACAACATGTTACTTGAGAGACCTAAGAAAATCATTGCCCTTTCTTTCAAATCCAATTTATCTCATTCTTTTTTTGTGAATGATCCTTTGCCCTTTGTTTTCTCCAAGAAATGCAGGTTGTAAATCTTTCTTGATGAGTAAAGACTCTAGCTACACTTTCCATAGCCTAAAGTTTTGCCAAGAAAAATTTTCAATTTTCCACTTATCTGCCTCATCCATGGTGCCTATAAATCTTCATCAATTTTCAAAAAATCAAATGAACTCAACCAACTCTAATACCAAGTATTGAGCTAAATAAAAGATATAGAAACTAAAGTAAAACTTAAACTAAAACTAAATCAAAAGATGCAAGAGTGGACATAGAGTTTATACTGTTTCATCTATGTAATCTAGACTACATCCACTCTTCAAGCAGGGGAACTTCTCTTATTAAGATAAATCACAAGTTACAATGAACAACAACATCAACTATCTTTTCTATTCTATATCAGCAACATTCAATGGAAAATGAAAGGGCTGAGAAGAGGAAGAGTTAGCAAGGAGTGCACATTCAAAGCCATTACATATTCCCTTTTCAAAATGATTATAGTATAGCCAGCAAGAGATGATAAGTAAGAATTTTATATAGACTTAGATTGTCTAGAAGACATTGGATTTTAAAAAAATTGTGTAGTTATAAAAAAAAATTATTGATCACTAGTAGCTATGAGTTTGTGAATAGAATGAATAATGATATTCAATAAAGCTTCTATTTTGTAATTATACGAATGCTTTTGAATTCGACGTAGATGTTGAAATTAATTATGTAGGGAGACCTGACACAATATGAAGGAAAGAAGGAGATGCTAGTATCTACTATCCTTTGATTGTTGAAACCGTGATATATGGGGAAATAAGTTAAAGAAGAAATTGAATGTTGGGATTATAATGAGATGGATTTGGGTTATAACTTTAAAATCGTGGCGCCCAAATATGGCGAAAATAGTCACCGTGAAAAGGGTTTATTGTGACAAAAGCAAAATATCACGAGAATATCAAGATTTTGCAATGAAAATCTACGATTTAAAAACTAGTTTAAAAAAGTAAATAATTCAAATTTGAAATTCAAATACAATGAAAATATTCATCCATGAAATGAGCAATGGCACAAAATCAGCCATGGCACTTCCAAATCAGTGGCCCTGATGTTGGCAATTTTGAAATGTATAAAGATACACAAACTCTCCTCTCTGCTTCACAAGACTACAAACGAAAACTCTCTAGCGAATCGAGTGTAGCTTTGAAGAAGTTATTTTATAGATTTTAGGAATTAACTTACCTTCAATCTTTGATATTTACCCATAATTAATGGATATGTTAATGGCGTGCAAGGTCTAAATTTGTTCATGTAGTTGTTTCTCACTTTTTAATTTCTAATCAGTTTTTCGTATTAAGGTGGAGATAGATTTCCATTGTTATTGAATCTTCCCATTGACTCTAGATGTTGTAGCTCCAATGATCTCTTTTTTATATACATTTAAATTATGGTTGTTTAATAGTTTAATTTGTGGAGTAATTTGTTTGTGTTGAGCTAAATAAAAGATATAGAAAATAAAGTAAAATTGAATCAAAGGATGGAAGATTGGACACAAATTATATAGTGGTTCCCATAGCTAATTTTGACTACATCCACTCTTCAAGAAGGAAAATTTCTATTATTTAGATAAATCACAAGTTACAATGAAAAAAATCATTAACTACCTTTTCTATTCTATATTAGTAATATTCAATGGAAACTGAAAAGGCTGAGAAGAGGAAGAGTTGGCAATGATTAGACTGCACATTTAGAGCCATTACATTTTCCCCTGTGAGAACCATTACAACCTCCCACTTAAAGTCCAATCAGTGCTACACAAATATATCCCCTACTTTGAATTCTTATGGCTATGGTGTGAAAATGCCAAGCTATGGCATGACAATGCAAAGAGAAGCTCAACAGAATTCAAACTTCTCTCGAGGTACAACTTTTCTAAACAGATCAGCTGGATTAATCTTTGTATCAATCTTCTCTAACTGTAGTCTTCCCTCTTCAAGAATATGACAAATGAAGTGAAATATGGTTTCTATATGATTTGTGTGACTATGGAAAGATGAATTTTTAGCCAAATGAATGGCACTCCTGCTATCCAAAAATAGAGTGAAGTTGGATTTTTGAAACCCCAACTCTCCAATCAATCGTTGTAACCACATCAACTCTTTAGTCCTCTCAATAAGAGCAATATATTTGGCCTTGGTCGGGGAAAGAGCAACAACTTGATGCTTACAAAAAGTCTAGCTAACTGTTGCCCCAACAAAAGTAAATGCATATCTTGTTGTAGACCTCCTTTTATCTAAATCTCCAACCATATCAAAATCATCATATCTGCAAATATAAGTGGTCCTAGTGTTAAAACATAGAACATGAGATGAAGTGCCTCTCAAATACTGAAAAATTCATTGAATTTCTTGCCAATGAGTTTTAATTGGATTACTCATTTAAAACCACTTATAACTCCTACTTCATAAGCAAGATCAGGTAGCATGTTAACCATTGCATACATTAAACTCCCAACTATTGAAGAATAAGGAATACCATCCATCTCATGTTTTTCTTCTAGAGTGGAAGGACACATCTTTGAAGACAATAAAAAAAGATCAGCGAATAGAGTGGTAACAAATTTAACATTACTGTAATGTCCTCGCTAGCAAGGACAATAATACTTGCAAAATCAATGTCATAATTTATACAACAATAAAATAGAATTCATTATTCTATGCTCTCTCCTAATGCAACCTTAAAGATATCTCCATGTTTGGATTAATAACCCTTTTGAGGATCCTTAGATCCCTGGTTACTATTTCCTCTTCTACGAAGCACTCCCATTAAGGTCCTTCCTAGAAGAGATATTCTCTATCCAAGACCCTTTTCACATATGCATATGTTGACATCTATAGAATATTTCAGCCTTATAACCATGTTAAGATCACTCTCTTCCTAGAGGGACTCTTTTGAGATTAAATTAATAAGATCACTCTCTTCCCACCAAACTCTATTTATCTTAATAAATAACCATTATTTTCTTGTATATAAATAAGATTAAAAAATAGATTGACATTTATGCTATCTTAATAACTCATCATATATTAATACATAGTATCTTTGCCTTGGTGAGATGGTCCATATTAACTAGTTAAATTATTCATATCTTTTTTGTATGGGTGGATTTGATTGGTGGAACTATACTATATGTAACTATATATCCTTGACTTCCTTGATTCCTTGGTTTGATAGCTCTGTACTATAATTGTCTTGGCTGGCAAATTGGGACGTGGTCATTGATTGAGTGTGATCTCTAAAATGTGTTTGGGTTGCATATGGCCTAGTCAATGGTTGGTGTGAACTCTCCTTGATATATGTTTGGAATGTGCACAACCTCCTTCTTGATTTCTTATTTGGTCGTACCTTCCTCTTCTAATTTTCTTTCACTATACTCTCATCCACCATATTTTATATGCTCGAATCATAAGTGATGTAACTCTTCATAGGGTGTTGTGGTTTTTTAATTTGGATTTAGTAATTAGGTTTTTAATTAAATGAATTCATATATTATAGTAGTAGATTCTACATCATGTTTCATCATTAACTTTATAATATTTTATAATAATATAATACAAAATTATAAGAAATTTTATATAATTTCATCTTTAGAAAAAATCTCCTCTAGAAAGATCCCTATAAGATATATTATAATGTATCTTTATAAGATATATTATACTTTAAAATATTTGGTAATGGTTTATTTAATCAAGGCTCATTTCAGTCCTTACTTCTCGAATTTTATTGTCCTTAGGCAACTTAATCATTCATTTATTTTCCCATGTAGCATCTTCCTCAAGTAGGTTCTTCCACTTAATTAGGAATTTAGTAATGGTTCTATTCCTCATTCTTTTCTCACAATTGCCTAGAATTACTACTAGTATTAGAATGAGTTGACCTTCATCGTCTAAGGGGGGTAACTTTTCACATGGAGTTACTTTTTGTCCTAAAGCTTTTTTGATAAGGGAAACATGGAATGTGTTATGTATCTTGCATCTTGGGGAGATTTGACTTCATATGATACTTCACCAATCTTCTTAAGTGCTTTATAGGGTCCCTAGAATCATGGCTTCAACTTCTTAGCACCATTTTTCTTGATTGGTGTTTGTATGTATGGTTGTAATTGTAAGAATACTAGATCCCCAATTGTAAAGGTTCTTTCGGTTTGTTTCTTATCTGCATAAGGTTTTGTTGATTTTTTGTTTGGTGGAAGTTTTCTTTAGGTTTTGATGATGTCCATACTCTATTTAACAAAATTTTTTGCTCCTGGTATAAAAATTTCTTGTATTATTAGGTTCCCAAAAGATGTAGCTTCATATCCATAGAGTGTTTTAAAGGGGCTTATTCCTATTGACATATGGTGAGTAGTATTATAGCAATATTCTCCTAAATGAAACCACTTAATCAAAGAAAATTGATGTCCAGTAACGTAGTTCTTAAGGTATCCTTCTAATCATTTATTGACAATTTTTGTATGTCCATCAGTCTGAGGATGATAACTTGTGCTAGGAGTCAGGGTTGTGCCTGCTAAATAGGAGATTTCTTGCTAGAACTTACTGTGAAACTTGATGTCTCTATCACTTATAATATTTTGAGGGAGTCCATGGATCTAAAAATATCTTTAAAGGATAATTCAGCTATGTGGTGTGCTTTGTATTCCCTTGAGATGGAAAAAAAAGTGCATATTTTGTAAGTCTGCCTAGGACCACAAGTATGTTGTATTTTCCTTAGATCTTTGGAATTCTTTTATATGAAATCCATTGATATGCTTTCCTATTTTTATTTGGAATGGGTAATGGTTGTAGTAACCCTGCAAGGTGTTGCAGATCCACCTTATTCCATTAACACATCATACATTGTTGTACATATTTTAGTACATCTTTCTTTAACCCTTTCCAAGAATATTTCTCTCTATATGCTTGTATGTTTTGTAGTATCCTTGATGACCTGCTAATGAGTTGTCATTATATTCTTTAAGTATTTTTCTTTTAATCTCTAATTTTGGGGCTAAATATACCCTTCCTTTGTAGAGGATTAAATTATCCTAGACTTTGAAATCTTCACTAGGTAATTTTGCTTTTAATATTTCTTGTGTTTCAGTATCCTTCATGTATTTTTCTATAATGTCTCCCTTCTAGTCCTTGGTTATGCTACTGATGTTAATGATATGGGGTCTTCTTAAGAGGGCATCTGCAACCTCATTATTAATGCCCTTAACATGTTCTATATCAAGATCATAAGCTTGGATTCTGCTTATCCACCTTTGTTGTTGATCATTGAGCTTGGATTATGCTAACCCACCTTTGTTGTCAATCATTAAGATCCTTTTGATTTAAGAATATTCTTAAGCCATTACGATCTATTTCAACATTGAATCTTCCACAAACTAGATACTATTGGTACTTTTCTAGAGCATACATGATGGCTAACATCTCTTTATCATATATTAAGTAATGTTTTTTTGCTTCAGTAAGCATACAACTTTCAAAGGCTATTGGTTGTCTTGTTTGCATAAGTACTACTTTGATTCCAACTCCTAATGCATCACGTTGTAGCTCAAGAAGTTTGTTGAAATCTAGAATCGCTAGAACAAGGCAAGTATACATAGTTTCTTTGAGTTTTTCAAAAGCTTGTCAAAATATGTCATTCCATGAGAATGGTCCTTTTTTGTTAAATCGGTAAGGGGTGATGCAATTTTCAAAAACCCTTTTACAAAATGTCTGTAGTAGCTACTTAACCCAAAAAACCCCCTTAGTTGGGTTAGGGTTTTGGGTCTTGACCACTCCTTGATTGCTTTGATTTTTTCTTCATCCACACTTACTCCTTTTGTACTAATTTTGTATCCCAAGTATATAATCACTTTTGATCTAAATTCACATTTTGACATTTTTACATATAACAACTCTATCTCCAAGATGTCTAAACCCTCTTTAATATGTCTCAAATGTTCTTCCCGTGTTTTATTATAAATAAGTATATCATAAAAAAATATGAGTAGAAATTTTCTCAGTGTTTCCGTAAGATGTGGTTCATACAAGATTGAATGGTTGTTGGCGCATTGGTGAGACCAAATGGAAGGACTAGAAATTCACAATGCTCATAGTGCCACCTAAAAGGATTCTTTGGAATGTCTTCCTTCCTCATCCTTATCTGGTGATATGCAAACCTTAGATCAATTTTTGAGTAGCATGCTTCATGTAATTCATCCATTAATTCGTCAATCCTTGATATGGGATACCTATTCTTTATGGTTTTCTTATTTAGGGCTTTGTAGTCTATGCACATCCTCATGGTGCCATCTTTCTTTTTTACTAATAATATAGAAGAAGAACAGGGGTTTTTGCCAGGTAGAATATGACCCATTTCTAGTAATTCTTGAATTATCTTTTCTATTTCTTATTTGAACTTCCTAGGGTGTCTATATGGAGCTGTTATCAATGGTTTTTCCAATTCTTCTTGTTCTATAGAGTGTTCAAACCCTCTCTTTGGGGGAATTCTAATAGGAATTTCATCAAAAACCCTTTTGTACCTTTTTAGTATCGATTTGATATCTATATGAACCTTTTATCCTTGTGTATACATGCTAAGTTGATTTCCAAATTCAATAGAAGCCAAATGATTAGTTAGAGCCAAGTTGGTAGTAGAAGTTGAGTGAGGGATACTTCAATGGAAGCTAGGTAATGTAGAAATGCTTAAGAAGCTGAGTGGACAACTGTAATCAGACTAAGCATTAAATGCTAAAAAATAAGGGTATATGATCATATTTTGAACCATTTTTCTTCATCACGAACAAAGAGAAACGATGAAGAAGAGAGTAAAGTGAATTCCAAGAAAAGAATACAACATTTGAGCCAATTTCAACAAAGATTCAACTTAGTTTCATCAATTTCATCAATTTCAAGGTATTTGCACTAGTGCCGAGCTACATAGTTTTAAATTTCTTCGTCTTTAAAACATAAAGTGGTGATGAGGCAAAAACTAAGGAGTAGCAACAAGAACAAAGTGTCCAAGATACAAAAATGCCACCACCTAGTCCTCCACATGCAACACTTACATCTATAGAAACTATAATTGTAAAGGATGTTCTTCCTACTTCAAGTCAAAACAGTAATCCATTAACTGTAGAGGATCTTAGAAAGATCGTTCACTAAAAAACTCTACAATCATAGTTGTGTACAAATCTTGTTTTGGTGAGTCTATAAGAATTGCAAAAAGATGTAGCTGAAATAACTAAGGAGAAGGTGAATACAAAAGAGCCACCTTCACAAAATCTTGTAGCTACAAATGGTCAACCATAAGAGCAAGCAGAACAAGACACATTTGCTAAGGTTGATTCCACAATAACTTCCAAGGAGAAAGCTAAGGAAAAGATAGGACAAGAAGATACCACTGATCCTAAAACACAAATCCATGGTGCAACTCCTGTAATTACTATAATTAATCAAGGTAGAAGTGAAGAAGACAAGGAACAGGAGAAAACTCCTAAGGAGAAAGAACCGCAGGCAATACAAACACTGGTCAATTTGCCTACTACAAGGACTCCTACTAAGAAGCTAAGTATTGATGCAATACCACTAAAAATATCAGCACTAGGCTTGAGCTCCACCAAGGTAGAAAGGGTACTTCACTATGGAGACCTTGCACTTGATGAAGAGATAGTCATACCAAGTTATGACTACAAGACAATGAACTTAGTACAGATAAATGAAGTGCAAGAGGCACTGGAAAGGAAGAAGAAGTAGGAGATACTCAGAAATGAGTATAGAAAATTGAAAGCATTAGTAGAAATCAAAGACATCTTCCTTGATGCATTCAAGTTGTCAGTACCTTATGAAACAAAGCCCATTATGGAGCAACTATCCAACATAGTGGACTATGTACAAAATGAAGATCTTGATACCAATGTTATACTATTGGAATGGTTTGAAAAGAAATTTCGAATGAAATTCAATAAGAAAATATCTAGTGAGATAGCACTATCACAAGTGGAACTGGCTTAGAAAGTTTAGAAAGTGAAAATGGTATTTGAGAACATATTTTCATTGTACTCCAAGTTGTGTGATTCTTCATATTTCACACAGGAGACTAGCTAGAGAATATTGAGCTTAGAGAGGAACCTTAAGATATCAAGCACATAGCTACCTAAGGATCCAACTCAAAGTGAGAAGCATTTTGCTACAACACTTCACACTTAAAAGGAGTTAGCTGTATTAACAACACAAAAGGCTAATATTAATGCCAAATTGATATAGATATAGTCCGCAATCACCCCACACTTAGAAGTATTGCATAAAGAAGTAGCATATGAAAGAAATGTTTTGAAGAAAGATCCAAATCTTTCTACGTTAGAAGGCCTATTACATCTTGTAGCAGAGACAACCATCCAACTCAAAGCACTAAAAATGGCATTGGACAGCTGGGACAATTCTCTAAAGATAATAATGGAGATAAATATTTTTTTTTTGGCAAAGTATTCCATTCATTCTTAGGACCTTTTGACATAAGTGTCAAAAAGGGGGAGATATAATAAAGATAGGAGATAATAAGAATGGGGGAGATAATATATTATGTAGATAAAGGGTAGGATATAATAATTTGGGAAGATAATAAAAGAGACCCAAAAAAGAAAGAATACCCAATGGAGGAGATATTAAAATTTTGAGTTTTGAGGAGAAATAAGGAGATATAGGCAAAAAAATACAAATTGCAACATGTGTGAAATGGAGAGAAAACATAGAGTAGATAGAAATAGAAGCAAAGGAATGATAAGGCAAAAAATGGAAACAACATGAGACAAATTTAGAATAAGAAATTTTGGTTACAAAAATGGCACATTAGCTCAAGGGGAGTTACAAGTTTTAAGGTATATAGTCTTCTAAAAAATTTTTAACAAATCTTTGAAGTTTTGTACATATGCCAAACAAGATGTGTATTATACTCATAGAGATCAAAGTCATAATGCTTAGTTAAGTATTTTTGCCACTAATGTCAAAGGGGGAGATTGTTGGTCTCAGATTGGTTTTGACAATTGAGTTTCAACACACTTAACCAATTTCTAAGTTGATGCTGAGTATGATACAGATGTTGAGCCACAGTATGTGCTGAGCCAAAAATTCAACAAGTGCCAAGTGAAATTCAAGTGTTGAGCAAGATTCAACTATCGAGTGATAAGTGATGCCGAGTCACTATAGGTGCCAAGAATAGTATAAATGTTTAGCAAGATAGAGTTTACTATAGGAGCCAAGTGAGACAAAAATCCTATATCTGTCGAGCATCAACACTTAGTAACTTTCAAGTAACACATAATTAGCGTATGAGTTTCTGCCTTCACAAAATCATATGTAAACCATTTTGTTTGGGCCAACTTAAGATGAATCTCGAAGGATCTTAAAGATAAGATCAAATCTTTTTGATTCCCTATGTAATCAACATGCAACCAATAAGAAAAATGGAGAAAGCATGCAACCAATAAGAAAATTGTAAAGATTTGAGTGGGAAAGAAGGATAAATACTAATCATAGATTCATACCTAACCCTAAGGCTTTGAATCCTTTAAAATGAGGTCGATATCCCATAATTCGTGTGTGCAAGTGTAAGAGAGTTATATGGGAGAATGCTAGTGAAGTTTAGAAAGGTGTAAAAGACTTAGAGAAAGAAGAGCAGTATTGTAGAACAAAGATGATAGGTTGGTCTAACAGCCATGTTGTAAGCCTTTAAACAAGGTGCTAAATCCTTTAATAGGGTAACATTTTGAGTGACTATTTATAAATCCTTTAACCAGTACACTTTTAACAGGGTGTAAAGTATTTAATAGGATAGATCATTGGAAGTGGTCAAACTTTGTAACCTTAAATAGTTACATATTGTTGTAGTGATAATTTGTGGGTGTCATTCCCACCCCAGTTTTACCTTCTCATTTTGGAGGGTTTCTGAGTTACCAAATCTTGTGTTATCTATTTTCATCCATGTCTTTACTTTTATAGATATGGTAGATGCATATCAATGATCTCAGCTAAAAGTTTTAAAAGGTTAAAGTTAGTTACTTCCAATTCACCCACCACCCCCCCCCCCCCCCCCCCCCCCCGCTGCCCCAACCCCCCGCCCCCCCCTTAGAAGTAAATCTTCCCATTTGTAAATTCCAACACATATATTTTTGTAGCACTAATTGGACTTTAAGTGGGATATTGTAACAGTTCTCACAAGGGATTATATAATGACTACATGAACAAATTTAGACCTTGCAAACCATTAACCTATCTGTTAATTATGGGTAAATATCAAAGATTGAAGGTACCCATTTCTAACAATTAAGTTACTTTCTTAAATCTATAAAATAACTTCTTCAAAACTAATATTGAAATTGAAAGGTTTTCAATTAGTCTGTCAAAAATCAAGTCTTGGCGAATGCAAGACTTATCCTAGCAACAATTTGCAACAACAAATTTTATTTTTATCTTTTTGGATGTACAATATTGGAGGTTTACATTTAGAAAGATTTTATTAATTAAAACTAAATTTATATACATTGAAGACATTGAGTGGAATGAAGAAATGGACAATTACTTGGAAGAGAATTGAATGAAGAAATGAACAATAATCTATCTCTTTTGTGTGAGAGAGAGAGTCAACACTTTCCCTAAAAAATATAATCATCAATAAATCAATTAGAATGAATAATGACAAATATTAGATTTTAAAAATTGAAAATATAATCTATAAATTAATTTTTACTTCAAATGATTAAATAAAATGAATTATACCTAATGATATAAATTACTGGCAATAGGTCTTTGGAGTAGGAAATTTAATGACTCACAAAGAGCCCATGAAAAATCAAGTTTCCTTAAATGCAATACCTGAACATAATAAAATAAAATATTTAATTTAAATATATATAAAAGGTATTTTAAGAATTCTAATCTTATTAGTAAAATCCTCACTGATAATTACTAAACATCATTTGATAACCATTCTAAAATAAGATTTGCTGAAATGTTTTATAAGACATATTAGACGTACTGAGCTATTACAAAATTATCAGATGAAGTTGTAGAATAGAAAACACATTATCAGATGTAACTTTACATTAGTAAATGAGTAGCAGAAGAAAATGTAAAAGAAATTATATCTTAGATGCAATTTTTTAGGAGTCACTGTTGAGAGTGACCAACACTTAGCCTTCATTTATGGTCTCTCTCTCTTTCTCCAAAATTCGAGCAATTATGAAAATTGCAAAATATAAGAAATGAAGTGTTAAAATCTACAAATAGAGAGATCTTTATAAGGTAATTATTCAAATGATACGAATGAAAAAAGCATGAAGATATTACTTGTGTGGGTTTCGAGTCATCATCCTTGCCAGCAGCTAGTTTGCATTCCAATTCTTTTATCTCTTCCATTTGTAGAGAATTAGAGCCCTAAATTTTCTGGGAGGAATAAAGAGGCTCGAATTCAACTTCCTCTTCTAAGATTTTCTGATTGTCATGACGAGTACCATTCCAACCTTCAATTTCTTCTCCTTCAGTCTCGTTTTGCATGTTGGAGATATTATAAACTCCTTCATTGCAATTACCATCTTCCATCTCTGATATGTAAACCATCATGAATACTAAGAGGGGTAGAGGAAAGTAGAAAAACCATCCAAGAATGCACACAGATAGTAATAAAACACTAAGATTTTGTAAGCATGACATTAAGTACATATCCTCTTCCAGACTTGTGCTCACAAATTTCTTGAGGGAAATTCTCAGGTACCCAATTGAAAATCTCCTGCCACAAATTTTTTTTGATCAATCCATTTATGCTATGAAAATGTTGCACTTTCGATTCGTTGGACAATTTTTGTTTGTAGTCTTGTGAAGCAGAGAGGAGAGATTTTGTATCTTTATACATTTCAAAATTGCCAACATGAAGGCTACTGATTTGGAAGTGCCGCTGCTAATTTTGTGCCCTTGCTTATTTCATGGATGAATGTTTTCACTGTATTTGAATTCTTTGCTTTTCTTAACTAGTTTTTAAATCGTAGATTTTCACTGCAAAATCCTGATACTCTCATGATCTTTTTCTTCTACCACAATAAACCCTTTTCACCATATTTGGGTGCAAGGATTTTAAAGTTAATCTCTAAATTAGGTTGAACTTAAAGGCATTGTAGTAGTGCGCAAGATTAGGCTCTATCGATTTAGTTTTTCTCTACAACACCAACATATCCAAATTTATACCCAACAGACCTTCAGTATGATAAAATATTATTTCCAAAATGTTCAAAAAGTATCTAACAAAATCTAATGAATTCAAATTTTAGATGAATTATTATTATGTGTTATGATTAATTATTATTATTATTTATAAATCTAGAATAGACTCACAAAATCATTTCCAAACATTCATAATTTACCACTTTGCAGTAGGCTCTTTCCTATGATTTAATTATTATCTTTACAACAAATTAATTGTAATAGAAGAAATATAGAGATATAGAGAAGTGTATATATATGTATCATAGAAAGAAAAATAAATATGGAAAAGAGATAAATATAGAAATATTCATAGAGAGAGATATGTATAAAGGAAAGAGAAGAGATAGATATAGAGAGACATTTGTAGATAATGATATAGACTGATAGAGATAAAGAATTATCAGAATGTACATATAAACAAGGTGAAGGGGATAGAGAGGGGGGGGAGGGAAAGAGGGGAAGGTGGGGAGAGAGAGTAAAATTTTAAAATGACACAGATTTATAAAGATAGTTAGGCGGATAGGGAGAGTGTGCAAAGAAGATGGAAAGAGAAGGGAGATAGAGATGACTAAAGAGAAATAGTGAGATTTATGTGGAGGAGAAGAGGACAATAGATTTGGGGTATAGGCAGAAAGATGGCTAGAGGAGACAAGAGAGTGGATGGAGGGAGAGAACTAGAAGAGAAAGAAAAGTGTAAGACATATAGGCTATAGGGTGTTAGAGTATAAAGAGGGATATATATAAATTAATATATAAAAAGGAAGAATTTTATATTAATTAAGTGATATAGAGTGATAAAGATGGATACGAAATGTGATAGAGAGTAGGGAGAGAGGTGAATAGATAAGTGTATTTTAAGGTAGAAGACATGCATATAAATAGATAAAGGAGTAAGTCAGAAGTGAGAAGAATACAATTAGAGATAAATAAGGATAGAAATATAGAGAAGAAGAGATGGAGAGAGATCTAGAGGGGATGAGAGGGAAACATAGATACAAATAGAGAGGGATGTATATATACAAATAGGTAGACAAGAGGCATAAAGAGGGAGTGAAATAATGATTTTGATAGAGAATTATAGAGATTTATAAAGAGAGAGGAATAGAAATAGAGGCAGAGAAATAGGAGAAACAATGATAGTAACCATGAGGGAGCAATGAATAGTGAAAGGATACTTATCATATTAGAGAAATAAATGAAATTAAAATGATAGATATTTAAGAGAGATATATGGATCAAAGTAGAAAAAATATGTTTTAATGTAAAATATCAGCATGTTAATTGTAAGTGAAATAACATTGCTTGCCAATACAAAAATAGATAGTTAGGGTTCAAGACATAGATAAAGGGGTGCAAGTAGATGATAAAGAAAAACAAATAAGTATAACTAGAGTAGAGAATAAATGGAGAAATATATAGAAAAAGAAATAGGTATATAGAGATGAGAGAAGAATTGAAGAGGTGAAAAATATATAATGAAATTAAAACATAATTATTTCCAATAGGAAATGAGATAGGTAGGGAATGGGAGGTAGATAGAGAGGTAGAATTAGATAGAGAATATTAACTTTTTACCAATTAAATAATTAAAAATGTATATGGAGAATGAGAATATGTAGCAGTGGAGATATATATTTATTTTACTTCAAACTAAAAATATTTCAATCATTTTTCTAAGAATTATCTTCTTTATATTATGTTGAATTGAATCTTCCTAATTGATCATTAGTTGTGACCTTACCATCTTACCTTGGTCATATCACTTTCTTAGTTTTACAATTTCATAGGTTAAATTTAGATTATCAAGGTTTTTCAACCAATTTGATTGATAAATTTATAAAGAATAATAATCATCAAAGAAAAACTTACCTCTTGGTATCAAATGTTGTTAAAGAAAGTAGCTTCAGTCTGACAATAACTGTGATATGCATAGTTAAAACCTGTGATACCTTTGATATTTAGATCATAATCGATCTATCCTTTATATTAGGAAACAAATTTAATGATTGGTAATACATTGATTAATATTTTTTAAGTTCATAACAAATCATGAAGATTAGTTACCACCGAATGAGTGTGACTATGAATGTCCATGTCTCCATTTATGGACATGACCATTCATCCCCACACCCTTTCCACTTGATATATATCCAATCTTCTTGAAGTAAATAAGGCATCAAAATCTATTAATTCAACACTTCAAAGGATCAAAGGAAATTCCGAGTTCAATAAAATTCTATCTTTGTTATTAGTACACTAAGTTCTACATATTTTGGAAGTGATTTAGTCCATTGGGATTAGTGATCATACCTACAACACCACTATGCATTAGTTTGCAATCAATTTAAAATTTGGTAATAAACTTTACATGGTATTAGAGCATTAAGTTTAGAAACCTAAGTCATCAAGCATTCGTTTGGTACGGATAAAAGGAGAAGAAAGTGATAGTAAATTTATAAAAGGAGGAGATACATTTATATCAGTGGCAAGAGGATTCTAAGAAAAAAATTCCTCTCTTCTATTCAAACATCGATGATCACAATAGATGATTTCAAATTAGAAGTGTTAAAAGAATGAATAGTATTCCACAGATGGATGATGGAGTCACTATTAAATTACATATATCTCCATTTGAATGTAATCTTTCTTTCTTCTTTGATGGATTGTAGTTGTATTCCTTCGAGGATCTTGTATACCACATGTATGTGAAGGAACAAGTTATCTGCTGATAGGATAAAACATACAAAATTTCCTTATGAATGAGCATATTGCTTCTAAAAGGGCCAACTTTGACTTTTCTTAGCTAGAAGATGATTCAATTTCATTGTAGAGCATTCACTCCGCAAGTAGATTTGTGACTATTGTCTTCTTACAAGAGTCAAGTAGAATCTAGTGGAAGGATAGAATATGAAAGGAATTGAAACCTATAGCCTATATTAATTGTAGGTGGTTATAAAATCTTCTACTAAGAGTTTTTGTAGGGAAAAACATTGATAAGTGTGGGTGATGTTTTGGTGGTTCATCTTCCCCCTGTATTTCAGGATGTTGTTTATTGAGAATGTTAGGATGGGAATGGCCCTCATTTCTTTCATAGGTCATGTGAATTTATTTACCTAGTGTTGGGTTGAGGAATTTCTTCAGGTGACATTCCAAGTGTGCCCAGATTGATGGTGATTCAATGTGTGTTTAAAGAGTAGCAAACATATACCCTTCATTAAAAGTTGGAGATGCTCTAAAAAATAGATATGAGAATTGAGATAGAAAATTATGTATTAATGGTGTTTGGCATTATAGCTTGGTTAAAACCTAAATTTAAGTTCATGGGTTTCAATATTTTTGGTTTGATGACTCATTGATCCATTAAAGTTATCAATTTCCTACGGTGAGAATATTACTTTGCAGACTTGTACATAGACACTTATAATACTTATGACTGCCTAATGGATATGCCAAATTGGTCACCAAGTTTATTATCTCACATTCAGGTGCCCCTCATGAAAACTCCATGAGAAGTGCTAATGTGTACATGAGAATTGATTATAAATAATTTCTTATACAGAGAAAGTTATAGATGGATGTTGTGATCAATATAAACTTTGGAGAAGAATACTTATCATGTAATGCACAGATCATATGTAGAATGATCTGAGTACTAGAAAACAAAATTTAGTTGACCTCCTATCAATCAATGTGGTAAACACACAAAATATACTAATCAATGTGGCTTCATCAATCTAAAGAACCATAAGTTAGTGATTATGAAGACAACCATAAGCATATGATGGGTTTATATTATCATGATGTGATGTGTGTATAAATAGAATATAATCTATTAGTGGATGGTAGAGTCATAACGACAAATATTCTATGAAGGATGAAAATTGATTCATGAGTCATATTTCCTATATGGGCTCACCTTATGAAAAGGAAATATTTGAAACATAAGGATCAAAGCATATGTAATTAGATTTAGAGGGAGTCTGGCATCTTCAAAGAAGTCAAAATATTGACAAACTCAAGCTTTAGCAGGAGCAGATGCATTCAATCAGCTTGTGACAATCCCAATCATAATGATTGAGAGGGAGATTCATTGTTGAAGATGAAATACTAAGAGGTAAACTTTATTTAATTGATTATTATACTATTAAAATCATTTAATGCTTTATAGGCCCTATGGTATAATGAGGCAGTGATGACTTCCATATGATTATGACTTGTATTTGTTAATGTTATTGGAAGATGATAATCTTACACACATGATAGACATTGTGTGATGGCTGTAATCGATCATAATAGATAATTTCTAACATGGTGGATTTAGTTTCCTAAAATAGACAATGACCTTCTAGATTATGATAGACATCATGCAATGGTTGAAACATATCACAATAGATTATGAATGTTCCTATGGTAAGTGCACATTACCTTTAAACATTTTGAGTTATGGTGAATATCTAAAATTGGGTATCACATGTTAGGTGATTCCTCATATCATGTGGTAGGTGATATATAAAACAAGGTATCACATGTTAGATGATTCCTTATATCACGTGTTAGGTGATATGTAAAACAAGGTATTAAATGTTAGGTGATTCCTCATATCACATGTTAGGTGATATGTAAAATAAGGTATCACATGTTAGGTGATTCCTCATATCACATGTTAGGTGATATGTAAAACAAGCTATCACATGTTAGGTGATTCCTCATATCACCTATTAGGTGATATGTAAAACAAGACCTGTATCACATACTAAGTGATTCCTCATATCACTTGTTAGGTGATATGTAGAACTAACTTAGATGATACTTCATACCATGTGTTATGTGATCACAAGATATGTAATATGGATTTTCCATGATCCCTTATGGTGGATATCATGAGACTTGATTTTCTTAAATATATCTAGATGATATCACTTTTAAATAAGGAGAACTTATATATAAGCACTTTGTCTTCCCTAGCTAAGAGGGAGTGTTAAAGCATGTAGCTTTGGTCTGACAATAACTGTGATATGCACAGTTAAAACCAATGGCATATATTTTTTTTGAGATCATTAAGGCATGATCAAAACTACTTTTGATTCCTTTGATATTTAGATTGTGCTTAATCTATCCTTTATATTAGGCCCCAAATTTAATGATTGATAATGCATTGATTAATTTGGTTTAAGTTCGTAACAAATAGTGAAGATTAGTTACCACTAAATGAGTTTGAGTATGAATTTCCATGTTTTCATTCCAAGACATGACCATTCATCCCCATGCCCTTTCCACTTGATATATATCCAATCCTCTTGAAGTAAATAAGGCATTAAAATCTATTAATGCAAGCACTTCAAAGGATCAAAGGAAATCTTGAGTTCAATAATATTTTATCTTTGTTATTAATACACTAACCTCTATAGATTCTAGAAGTGATTCAGTCCATTGGGATTAGTGATCATACCTATAACACCACTGTGCATTAGTCTACAATCGATTTAAAATCTAGTAATGAACTTACAAAATTTCATAAACAATCATGGGTCTATTCTCTTATGTGGATTTTGTGAGTTCTTCAACTTCATCCATTTATATGAGTTATAAGGTGTCTTATTCATCATCTACCAAACAACCTATGAGTAAATGGATTATATTCTTGATGACTTTGATTGGTCTTTCACCTTCCAACTAGATGAATTATCATAATATTGATCAAAATATAATGCATCCACCCTTCTTTGAAAACCTTTAATAGGTTAGCTAAATGAGTTAGACCCTGTAGTAGTAGGTACTTGAAATCTTCCTTCAACTCTCTAGTCTCATCACACATTTTAAGATATTCCTTCTTGATCTCTGCATCTCCTAGCTCTATAATTTTACATTATACAAATATCCTGATATCTTCTATTAGTATCACTATGGGAGGAATTCATGATAGGGAACTACATTTATCGACTTCTACTACCTTGAAAGGATAGAGAATTGGTCTAAATAAGTATTTACTTATTAAACTTTACTTAAGTTTACTTAGGTGAATGGATTATTTTATTATTTCTTATGTGAGACACTTAGGAGTTTGCATACTCTTATGAGTTGTCATGTTATTTGCACTCCTATTCTAGTACATGGAATCTACAACATACTTTTGCATACTACACCTTTGTAGTCTTATCCTCTCATCATCGCACTTGTATGCTTAATGGAGGATAAGCCAAACTTGGTGGACATGTGCCTAGTTGTATGACCTATCATGTTGCTAACTTCAAGGCATTTTAGAAGGATTCTAGAGGAAGCACTCCTAGTGTACTTTCAAATTGAATTGAATACTATATTATTATTCTAATCATACTCTTCTAGTCAATTCTTATGCTTGTGCTTGAGTTCCTTGACTTTGGGTGAATTTTTCCCTAAGGAAAATTCTTACATGGTATTAGAGCTTGGAGAATTTATCTTCACATAGCCATTTGAGACCATCTTGTTGCTTCAACACCTCAACCCAAATCTGGAGTATCACAATCATTGGAAGCATCTAGAGCCAAAAATGAACCTCACCATTGCATCTAGAACGTCGATTTGGTGAAAATTAGTGATAAATTCTCTTATGTTGGGCAAAAGTAAATTTTGAGGCAATTTTTTTTTGTAAATCTACACTCAAAGGTCCAATTTGCAACTCTAGTATGATCATTATTTAGATATGCAATTTTATTTTTAGATCAAATTTATTTTCTCTATGATTTTAAAAAAAAATTCAGCGCATTAGGGCTGTAGGGAACTTTTTTTTTTTGTAAGAACCAAGTAGTGACACCCTGTTCCCTATAGGGAATATTTGTAGAATATTCCTTCAATATTTTAGGTGAGTGAATCATATTATTTTGGTTGTATTCACATCATAATCGACCTTGAACAAATCTAGCAAACTCTACAACAACTGGCCAACCAGAATCTGGCACTAGTGCCTCTTTATTTGTAAGCATTTTTTATTGGGTTTTTTAAAGTCTTATAAGTATTTACCCTACATACATGTGGAATCGTTGCCCACCATCGTTTTAAAACCTGACACCCATAGCAATTAAATTGGCACCATAAACAACACCCGTTGACAACCATTATCCTCGACCACTAGACTCCCTAACTCCTAGCATCTTTTTTGACAGTTATCAAGAATATTCAGGCAAAGGCCATGTCAATAAGAAATACTTGTGCACACTGCAACACGTGGCATCCAACTATCAACTGCAATGACTTTCGTGTCTGCTATGCAGCATTGCGCTCTTCCTTAGGTGGACTACCAGTTCAAAGGCCATGTTAGTTGTATTGGAAACATCTATGTGGAGCCACCTCGTGCCTTGTCAGCATACACAACCTACCATGCAGCAATGTTTGATTCTGCCATGCAACAATAGCCACAACTTCCTCTTTGCGTACATGTGGATACCCTCTATACACCTGTCTGCCAACTTGGATACGACTATGTCAACTCCAACAACTTTCATTAGTTTATATGTTAGAGATACATAGGATAGGTCATACCAACTGTATATTGCCATCTTTCAAGACTTTACATATAATTAACAATCTGTATTGCCACATTAGCAAGGTGGATTTTTTTTGCTGACATCATCATTTCATGGTACTAAATTTGATGGTCATCTGAACATCATTCCCAAGCACTTTTGAATTGCTATGACGATTATTTGAATGTCAAATTTAACCTTGTAGATTCATCCTAGACCCCTATCCAGATGTAGTTTTCATTTGACAGTCTAACTTTGGAAGGGTATAACTCAGTCATCTAGACTCCAAATCAGGTGTAATTTTTTTTATTTTATGTAGAATTTCCTGTACTTTTTAGTGGGGCTATTCATTTCTTATTTTGGTGCATGGATTTGTTAGAAATTACATTTTTTGGTGACTCTAGATATCTAATCTTGCATTTTGCAACTTGAAACACTCAGTACAGGCTCATTTGGACTTGAAAATAGGTTCTATTTTTTTTTGAAAGTGTTTAATTTTTCATTTACTTTTCAGATCTGTAATCAAATTATAGGGTTGTGTGGAAAAAAATATCACTTTAAGACTTAGGGCCTTTTCTACGTGGTATTTCTTTGATTACTTTTCAAAACTATTCCACATCAGAGCTACAATGCTTAGTGACAGAATTGAGTCTCAAAAGGTAGTTGCAAACAATAAAATCATAAGTCCACTTTGTATATTTTAATTTTTGACAAGTGGCCTATTGTACATGCATTACATATAAAGTGCCAAAATCTTCTACTTCTTCTTCTCTTTTGGGGGGGCGGTGGGGGGGAGTGTGTTCTTTGATTGAGTGAATAGGGGGGTCTATATTGTATTTTTGTCTCTCTTTCTTGTGCTCTTTTCATTTTTTGCATCATGGGTTTTCCTAAAGGTCCACTTCTAACACAATTATTCTATGTGGAAAGATATTTTATGGAGTAGATTAATGGAAAAAGGTCTAAATCTTTATGTTGATGGTACAATTCCCAAACCAATTGATGCTACAACACTCTTTGATTGGAAAATTAAAGACCAAAAGGCTTTAGGAATTATCAAGAGTTGTGTACATAGAGATCTCTTCTTCCACATTTTTAGTTTCAAGGAAGCCAAACCTACTTGGGACAAACTTGAAGCATTGTATGGTAAGGTGGATGAGGAAAAGGGATTATAGATTGAAGACAATCTACTTCTATTCGATTCTAAGAATTTTGACACAATTCAAGATTATATCAACAAAGCCAATGAGTTTAGAACACTCCTTAAAGATTGTGGTAATCTCATAAAGGATGATTGATTGATTCATCACATCCTAAAGAGACTACCTTTAGAGTATGCTTACTTTATTTTGAGTTATAACACTCATAGGTTGACCATGGAAAGTTCTTTCCAAAGGCCTACATTTGATGCATTTCTAAAAATGTTGATTTTTGAACAAGTCAAGTTTATAGATATGAGAATTCTCAAGTAATCAAAGACTAAATAAAATTTGGCTAGTGATGAGAACCAATCAAGTCAAAGTGGAAAAAGTTCTAACAACAACAAGAAAAAGTAGTAGAAGGAAAAACCACAATTTGAGACACAACACTCTTCCTTTTCACAACAAGGTAGTTTTTCTTCCAAAAAGAAGGGAAACAATGAAAAGGACAAAAGTTTTTGTGCATATTGCAAGAAACTGAATCATTATGAGTATCATTGCAAGACTAAGAGAATCGATGTGCTGGAAAACCTACTCAAGAAGAACAAAATCAATGTACTGATGCTTCCAAGGATTCAACTCCACCCACCTCAAAGGAAAAATGGAAAGTACTTATGGTAAGTTCAAGTTCTTAATCAAAATGGATTCTTGAATCAAGTGCCTCATATCATATGGGTTCTTCAAAGGGAGACTTTTCTTCATTGAAGCAGTCATAGGTACCACACATCTTTGTAGGAGATGATACAGAAATGGAAGTTGAAGGGAAAGGACATGTGAAGATGGAAAATGAGGAATTCAAAGATGTTCTCTATGTTCTAAACCTTAGCTCTAGTCTCCTCTCAATTTACCAAATCACTCACCTTGGAGATGGTAAAAAAGTTGAGTTCCTTCCTGATTCTATAATTGTGAAAAATCTAAAAGATGATTCATTGGTTGTAGTGGGTAAAGTCAATCATCAAAAAAGGCTTTATTCTTTTTCGTAGTTTGTGCCTAAGTCTCCTTCACATGCCTTGTAAACTCAATCTTATTCACAAACCACATTATGGCATGAGTGGTATGGTCATCTTTCCTTCCACTATGTTTAGCAACTTTGTTCAATAGACATGGGAAAGGTCTACCTATAATTAACTATTCTAAGGGTGAGTGTTCAACATGTTCAGTGGATATGAATCTAGAGGAGAAGTTTGATAAAGGGAAGTTTTCATGAGCACCAGTTGTTCTTTAGTTAGTTCACATGGTACTAGCAAGTCCTTTTCCAATGAGATCAATAAGCTAGGGTTGCTACATACTTTCTTTCATTGGTGATTTTTCATGCTACACATGGGTCTACTTTCTTCATCACAAGAATGAAGTGTTGGATAAGTTTCTAGCCTTCAAAACTCATGTTGAACAACAATCAAGGAAAGCCATCAAGGTTCTTGGGATGAACAATGAAAGAAGATATGTGAACACAAGACTTAAATACTTTTGCAAACTTGAGGGTATTGATCTTCAAAATCCACCAACATTCAGTCTACATAAGATAGATGTTGCAGCACTGAGTTTACAGACTCTTAAATCTATAGTAAGTTGCATGATACAAGTCAAGTCTCTTGATCCTACATTTGGAATTGAAGCTATAAGTAGTGCCAATCACATACTTAATAGGTCTCCTTATAATGCCTTAGATGGGAAGACTCCTTTTGAGGCATGGTGCACAACATAAAACTAGTTGTGAAACACTTTAGAGTCTTTGGTTGTCTAGCATGGGCAAACATATCTTCCAGGGAATGTAAGGCACCACCACCAAGGCCTTGTACTTTCATCGGACATGAAGAGAGTGTTAAGGCATATAGACTTATGGATCCTAAGACACATGAGATTTTCCTTGAGGGGAATGTTCACTTTGAGGAAAGTTCACCCAACTTATCCTCTAATCCTCTTCGCACTTCATACATTGTGGAAATTGATAATGACAGTAGTGATAGTGATTCAATAGATTCAAATATGTGGGATCCTATTGATAGTTGCATTCTGTAGCTGCAACATTGACACATTCCACATGCATCTATTGCCATAGTGATAGGTCCAACACAACATGGTACACCTTGTCTTCTAGCTCTAGCAATAGGGGATGACTACATAGTAGATATTTTAGGTTTGTTTTTGGAATCATACATAGAAAACTTGGGGACATCATCGATGATATACATCTTCTCTTTGATGATGATGATCCTTCTTCAATTGTTGTAAGGGCTCACTCTAACCCTCTTGTCCATTCTCTACATTATCAATCTTCACAAGTTAATATGATTTTGGATCCTTATGTACAATAGTTGTAGGAGGTCTCTTTATCATTTAAGGAAATAGTTGGTTCTTTGGGACAAGTTCTACATCTATCCTTGCTAGATTTGCACTCATTCTTTTTAGTAGTCTTGGAAGGGGCAACTAGTAGCATCAATGTAGGGATAGTTGAGCAGGTTTTAGAGAAACCAATCATCATTTACATTCTTTCTACATATAGGGAAAGTGTCTAACTTGTACTTTTTCCATTGTTTCTTCCAAAGGGGAGGAAAATTATTCAACACTGATGGACTAGCTTCTACCTTGGAGGAACTATCACTGATTGACACTATAAATTTTAGGGGGTGGGGGACTATCTTGTCTCTCTTCTTCTGCTCTCTTATGAGGTGACTTTTTCCTCTTATGGGGTTTTGTTCTTCTTATACTAATTTTTTTGTATATACTTGATGTATGTTGTAATGGTGGGGGTCTTGATTACTCCATCCATTCATGCATCTTGTCTTTTCATCTCTATTTTTGGGGGATCATTTTTCCCATGAGGTTCTCCCTCTTTCTCCACTTTATGAGAGATTCCATTAAATTATGTACATGGGTACCTAGCATGGCCTATTAGTTGGGACCCATCTTTCATTTCATCCTAGCTTTCTTAAGCTTAAGTGCATTCCCCTAAGTTGTACTTAAGGGGGTGTCTTTGTAAATAAGTATTTACCTTTTACACTTTACTTAAGTTTACTTAGGTCAATGTATTGATTTATTATCATGTATTATTTTATTATTTCTTAGGTGAGACAAATAAATCATACAAGTCATACAAGTCATTAGAGAAACGGTAGTAAAGGAGGTATACAAATATCTAACCTTTTCTAAAGAGGGCATTTTAATTATATTGATCATCTTAAAGAAAAATTCTTATAGGAGTTTCTAAAACTTTCTCCTTTTCTAACTAAAATCTAAATCACTTTAACTTTTTCCTTAAAAATGTTTTTAATTTTTATGTCGGCATTTCAAATAAACTAATTATCTGAACCTTAATTTCCAAAAATATACACTACTTATAATTGATGGAACCACTATTAGCCTACTTCTCAAAAACCCTCCAAATAAGGTAACTTAAATCTCATTATTTGCATTTACCAACAGTTGAAAATGTCTTGGCATTCAGTTCAATGTGAACAAGGTGTTCTGATTAAAATTATTTGTGAAATGGAAGTGAAGGGAGTTGGAGTAGAGGAATTACATTCTCTGGACTCACAATGTCTAGATGACCTTTTACCCATTAATGGCATTGTCTTCCTGCCCAACGATAGATTACAGAAGAATGATAACAGACCTATATTCGATCTTGTTAATCTCTTTTGTTCAAAGAAATAACTCAACAATGTGTGTGCAACTTATGCCATAATTTCCATACTCATGAACTACCCATCTCATGTGGAAATTGGTCCACAACTCTCCAATTTGAAGGAGTGCAGTAGAAATTTTAACACACCACTACTCAAATCTCTTTCTATTACAAATAAAAATGTACTTTGGGAAGCTCACAATAATTTTTCAAAAGAAGAAGAGGCTTCTACTTTTATGTGTCAAATTGATGGGATCAATTTCATTATCTATTTTCCAGTTGATAACATTGTTTATGAATTAGATGGGATGAAGGAAGGGCCCATCTCTCTTATCTGCTTTGATAGAAATTCAGATGGTTTAGATTGGTTGAATGTTGTTCACCCAATATTTCAACAAAGATTGGAGAAATACATGGAAAACAACATTGAGTTGACTGTGTTGGGTGTTATAAAAGATTGGAAAGAAGAGTATGTTACCTGTCTGGAGAATCTCCAGAGCAGGAAAGGTCAAGTTCTAGAGGAATTGAGAGGGAAGATGGATGAAGGAAGCCTCATGATGATTTTGACAGAGACATAATCTAAGATTGAAGCTTTGAAGTAGAAGATATTAATGGAAGATGAGAAGATGAGAAGTTGGAAGAGGGAGAATGAAACTAAGAAGCATAACTATGCACTCTTTTTTGAAAATTTCTTCAAGGTTTTTTCTGACAAGGGTAAACTCAAAAATGTAGTTGAGAAAGCCAAGTATAGGCAAAAGAAATAAGAAATCTTGATGAGTGGTGGGAAAAATGTGGTTGAACTGTGCAATGATATTTGATATATTTAATTTTTATTTATAAATAGAGTATTTTACAAAGATTTAATATAGGAATTTATGTTGTTGTTAACTTAATACACTCTGTCAGAGAGTGCATGGGCTTCAATCCTACAACCACTAATCAAAATAAATTTGTACATAAAACAATATTCACAATTTTTGTTGAGATTACTATTATTATTATTATTATGAAATTTTGTAATCATACACTTTAGAGTCATTAGTGCTTAATTTGTTTTTGAAATTAGGAAAAATAGGGGTAAAAATTTATTAAGATAGAAATGATTAAAACAAGGAGAGCTCAACAAGGAGCTCTATCCTGAGCAAAAATTTCATCAAATTCTTGCACCATCTCCAAGGGAAGTTGCCCCCTACCTATAATATTCTAGCCTAGAGCATGACCAAAACCCCATCTGGCTAAAAAATCAGCAACTTTGTTCCATTCATTAGGAATGTAAGTAAACCTAGTGAACCCAAGAGAGGTACAAAAGAGAAGAATCCAATTGAAAATAGTGGCTAGCTACCAATTGACATAATAAAGCTCCTATGAGGAAAGAAAGTTCACCACCATTTGGGAGTCAGTCTCATAGATAATCTTGCACCATCCCCGCAAACAACATTGTTCGATAACATATAAAATGGCCTAAGCTTCCATCAAATTATTAGTGTAGTCACCCTTATGAACTGAGAAAAAAAATTTAACATCACCAAAAACTAGAACGAGCCACTCCCCCAATACCAACAGGGCTTGGATTACCCCGAGAAGAACCATTAGTGTTGATTTTTAGAACTCCATGGGGAGGAGGAGTCTAATGGCCATCCCAATTCACCTGGTCTTTTCTCTATTGCTGAGGCTTCCTGGTGACTGTTTGATAGCTTTGAGCTACAACCTCATCCTAAAGATGAAAATTGAGGTGATTGCATATAGCAAGATCAACCTAATCCATACCCCATCAAGTGCACACTTTACTTGAATAGTTTCCTGAAGACAATGTGAGATCTTCCACCAAAGATGCATAACACCAATCAAAAAATCTTGGAATATTTGTCAATTCCTCTCCATCTAGATATGCCATAGAATAAATGATGGGCTAGCAATCCAAGCAGCATGGAGAGGAGAAGAATTGGAGGGAGCACCACCCAAGCAAGCCTAGAACTTAGGAAAAGAGGAAGCATGCCTACAAGAGCAGCCCCAAGTACTCCACCAAAGGTTCCATAGCTGAGTAGAAAAGAAGCAATGGAAGAAACAATGGGAGACAAACTCCTGCCCATTACCATACAAAAAAAAAAAAGAGGGGCCTTAAAATCTACATTAAGACAGTGGCTATGAGCCACTAGCCATATGAAAAAAATGCACTTGGACCAAGAAACTTTATTACAAACTTTCTTCCACCAAGGGACCATAGCATCCCCAAATAATTGTCTAGCTATCTCATGATACCTTGCATACACATAATATTTACTAGATAAGGTACCTCCCCAAGCCCAAATATCTATACCTAGCAAAGAGGAACACTCCCGAGAGGTAAAAATTTGAGAAAGCTCCTGATGATCTACATCTATGCCTCTAGGAGGCCAATTAGAAGAGTGCTTCCATCTGTAACCAACAACAGGTCCCAATTGATAAGGAGTCTCGTAATGAGCCACTTTATCCCATCCAATAGCATGAAAAGAATCACAAAGAGTCTAAAGATATGGCTATATGGAAAATATGGATGGGAATCCATCCCAAGCATCAGACCAAAACAAAGGCTCAAAGCCTCCCTTACATATCCAGAACAGATGTCTCTTGACTAACACAACACCAGTCTTCAGAGTATGCCCAACCATTGAGCAATGACCTTCAAGAGGAAGTGTAGAAACAAAGAAAGGATCAACACCATCAAAATATTTATGGGTAATAATACAAGCCCAATGTTGATGTTGTGCAAAGCACCATTGCTAATAAAGCTTAGCAGCCAACACTTGACTACTCAATAGAGCTAATCAAAGACCAAGATCACCCTCCTTTTTAGGCCTACAAACAGTCTCCCAGCTAATCAAAATCCATTTAGTGCTATGCAAATTACCACTCCAAAGGAATTTTTGAGAAAGACCACAAACTCCTTGAGAAAGTAAATAGGAGTAGTGTGAACCATTCTTCTATAAGTAGGAAGAGCTTGGATAACAAATTGAAGAAGAGTAACCTAAGCAGCAATAGAAATCCATCTACAAGTCCAATGATTTACCTTATCCTAAAGCATTTTAATCAAATTTTTCTAGAAGAGATGTGGTTGCCTAGAGACAAAAATAGGGATGCCAAGATAAGTCAAAGGAAGCGACCCAATCTAAAATTGCAGGATATCAACAACACTTTGCTAAATAGAATTAGGATTGCTAAAAACGTAAATGGAAGATTTGTGCTCATTATCTTTTTGGCCTAAAGTTGCCAAATAAATATCTAGTGTATGTTGAAAGGCTTCAACTTCCTTAATCCTAGCAAGACCCACAAGAGAAGAATATCAACAAATTGAAGGTGAGAAAGAGTAGGTACACCGTTACCCCACCACCACCCTTGTATAGAATTCTAGGACACCTGATACTTAATGAATTTTCCCAAGCCCTTAGCCATGATAATGAATATATATGGGGAGAGAGGGTCACTGTGGTGGAGGCCTTTAGAGCCATCAAATAGTTGGGAAGGTTGACCATTAAGAAAAATTGAAAAAGAGGCAGAAGTAACACAACTCATAGTCCAACTCACCTAATTAGAGCTAAATCTAAAGGTAAGATGAATATTCCTTAGGAAACTCCATTTAATTCCATCATATTCCTTATCCATATCCATCTTAACAAGCATTTCTCTCTCCCTTAAACCAGCCATAGAGTGAATGGCCTCAATAGCAATAACCACCCCATCCAAAAAATTTCTTCCAACAAAAAAACCACCTTGTTCCTCTAAGATAATAATGGGGAGCCACATTTTAATTCTCCCAACAATCAACTTAGTAATGGCTTTGTAAACCACACTACATAAGGCAATTAGTCAAAAAAACTCTGATTGATTAATACCCTATCTTTTTGCAATAAGAGTCAAGAAAGTCAAATTCAATGCCCAAAGCATTTGCTTGCTAGAATAGAATTCCTTAACCACCCCCAAAAAATCATGATTAATAATGTCCCAGAATTCCTAAAGGAACTCAACTAGAAAGCCATCAAGACTAGGATCCTTTCCCTTAGGCATGCCAAATACCACCTCCTCCAACTCTTCCAAAGATATTGGTTGCATGAGATAATCATTCATTTCCTGAGTGATAAGGGAAGGAATACAAGACAAAATAATATTTTCTTCATTATCAGTAGGAGGAGAGTCCTCAAAGAAGAGGGTATAAAAGTACCAAGTAGCCTCGTAGAATAAAGCTAATAAGGAAGTTAGTTGGGTACTATTAGAACTAACTAAAGAAGAGATATTTCTCTAATTCTGGTCAGATTGCACTGTTTTATGGAAAAAAGTAATGTTTCAATCACCTTCCTGGAGTCATGAAGCCACATCAATGGGAGCTTAAACAGTGGATTCTTTGGAATAGAAGCCCTAGTAGCAAAAAATTTAATTGGCCAATGATGAGAACCCCTCCAGTCTAGGATTTTTGAAGAGAGATTAAGGGTGCCACTAACCAGAAATCTGTCTAAATGTTCTAAGATAGCATCAGCCCTAGTCATTCGATTATTTCAAGTATATAGATTTTTAGAAGGCTTAACATCAAAGAGATGCAAAAGTGATATATGTTGCTGAAGAAGAGTAGAAGAAGGCCCCAATCTAGCCAAACCACCTTGCTTCTCCTCTAGACTTAAGACTCAATTGAAGTCCCTTGCTAACACCCAAGGATGAAAAGGATGACAATTTCTAACATATTGAATATGCCTTGAAAGTTCCTCCTTTTCCATAAAATCAACATGCACCTACACATTAGTAATCATGATTTCCTCTCCTAATTCAAAAGTAGAAGACACCATAGAGAGAGCTAAGTGAGAAGACACCCAGCCAAGGGGAGAAATTTTCCATGGATCCCAAAAGATAGCCAAACCACCAGCACTGCCCTAGCCCTAACACACTAGCATTGCCCACAAGTCCAAATACTAGAGGCATGTTGGACCATAGACTCCACAGAGAGCTTAGTCTCTTGGATACAAAAAATTAGGATAATGATCAACCACTAGAATCTAAATAGCCTTTTGTCTAGGGATGTTATTCAACACCCTAACATTCCATGAGAGAATAATCATCATTGAGTAGAATGAGGAAAATGAGCATCCAATGGTTTCACTAACCTAGATTCCATGAATATATCTCTTGTGAGTTTAATCTTCTCTTGGTTTGTTTTGTGCCCACTCCTTAGAGGAGGAGTAAAGGAAACCCACCTAAAGGGTCAAGGAATCAACACTAAGGGGAGAGGAGACCCCTGACCCTTACCAGATGCTAGCACATCCTTAACCAAGTTGGCCAGAACAACATCATTATCCTTTGACACCACAGGTGTCACAAGAGAAACCAACATAAGAGCAATAGGGACTTTGTAGTTCTGATGTACCAAAACCAGAGATGCCCCACAAATATCATTAGGTAAAAGCCCCTCATCTTATAAAATTAGGTCAAAAGAGACACTATAAGGAATAGCCTCCTCTAGAACAATTCTATCTAGCACCTCAAAGCGATTAAAACCCAAATTAGATAATCTATCTTTCAATGGCCTTTTCTGACCACGCCCCTTAGCTCATGGGTGACTAGGGGTGAATCCATCCTTATCCTATATTTGAGACTTTCCCTTTCATGTAGCATTTGATTGATACTTCCCCTTGGATATATTATCCATCTAAGCTTGTCCTTTCCTTACAATATCTTTCAAACCACCACCATTGCCGACCATAGAACCATCCACTCCTTTGGAAGTCAAGTTGCATGGACATTGACGTTGTAAATGACCATACTCATTGCATATCCAACACTAGAAAGGGAGGGATTCATAATCTAACTGTTGCACCCAAGAAGAAGCCCCAAGAGAAATATCCAAAGAATCTAGTAATGGGTTATTCAAATTAATTTTAACACAAACTCTAGCAAAAGAAATAACCTTTTTATTGAGGAATTGATGCACAATTACAGTCCACTTTTTTTGTAAAGTAGCATTTTGACAGAGCATTTCTTCTCACTAGAATTCCAGGGGAAGGCAAGGTAAGAAAACCCAAACTGGCACTGTTGAAGGGATATTCTTAGGTTAGTTAAATCTTAAATGCCATGGTTTGACAAATAACCTGACATGGTTGTAGAAATAAGGGCCTCCTTCCAACACATGATCACAATGAGACATGCATGAAAATACAACAAAAAAATAGCTATTCCCTACTAGCATGATCTCCATATCTCCTTTCACCTACCATGAATAGTGGATCCATGCCTAAAGATTAGATAAGGAAATCTAGATTCCAATAAATTTGCATATCAAAGCATGCTTGGTCCAATTTAATGTCCTCCATCACTTTTGCTGGAGTAATAACTAGAACATGGTGATCATGGCTATGTGAAAAACAACCATTAGCTTTTTTCATCTTCAAGCTCTTCCTTGAATAAAAATGATTCAAATCTCATTGCATGCACAATTGGAGAAGAACCATCCATCCTTAATAACAAAGAAGAAATCCCAGGCACTGCTATGCAAACAAGAAAAAAACCAATCTAAAATTTTCTTCAAATGTGCTTGAAGAAACAAATCCCACACTAACTTTTTCCAAAAACCATTAACCCAAAAAGAATAGGGAAGAATAATAGCAAAAAGGGGCACACAATAGACACAGGCTAGGGATGGAGTCCTAGCTTAGTTGACAACCACTGCTTCTCATTGCTCTCACACTCACCTATAATATAATTGACAAATTTGTTTTACTTTTTGGCTTTTTTTTTTGCAATTTGTAGGGAGCTTATCCTTGTCCATTCATTCTAAATTTTCACAATTTTTTTGCTATTTGTGATTACAAAATATAGAGATCATAAAGATCAAATGGTGAACATTTTAAAATTTTTCCTTTATTTGAAATGTAGTCAATGGTGCAATTTGTAAGGAGGATAGCGACTCCCAATGAAATTGGTATCTTATACAACTATCCATAAAAAATTTAAAATTGAAACCCTACAATGTTGTTCATGACAAGCTAAATATCAGAGCCCGTGTTTCAAAACTAGGAACCTTAAACCCTTATGCTTTTGAAACTTAAACTAAACATTAAATTGTGTGTGTTTTTGCCCTCATAGTTTGGGAATTCCTATTACTCGAAGCAACCAATGAGGCAGAGGTCGTAGGGAGAGAGGTGGTAGAGCGGGATAGGGGTATGGACCACCTCCACCACCACCACCTCCACCTCCACCACCACCAAACCCAAATTAGGACATTATAGGTGCACTTCAGACTTTGATCGGTGTAGTTCAATAGAGGGTAGTACCAATAGTTCAGTCAGTTTAGCAGATTCCAGTATTGGAAGCAGAGGGACCCAGAGGAAGAGAGAGGACTAGGAGTCCTCCACTAAGATAGTTAGAAGTGCAGGATGAGCATGAAGGTGAGCCAATACACCAGAGAGGACCCATATTTGTCAGACCTCCTAGACATATAAGAGATGATATCAGGGAATTGATTCGACTTGGGCCACCATTATTTATGGGTTCCACTAAGGGAACAGTAGTAGAGGCATGGTTGCAAAGCCTACAACTTTGCTTTTGATTATGAACCTATGGGAGTAATCTAAAGGCATGCCTCGCAGTTCATCAGTTGAGAGGGGATGCCTCCAATTGGTGGCATCAGGAGGAGATCATATGTGGAGTGAGGATGGATACCCTCACATGGGAGTCTTTCCTAGAAAGATTTCCAGAGAGGTACTTGTCAGAGCATTTTTGATAGAAATAGATAGAGGAGTTCCATTCTCTTTATCAGAGAGGTCTTACAGTGGCTCAGTATGAGAGTAGGTTTCTTGAGCTCCTTCCTTATGTGGAATACATGAAGGACGAGAAACTACATGTACATCATTTTATCATGGGTTTGAATTTTGCACTTCAGGGTCCAATTCGGATGGCCTTCCCTACCACCTTCAGATAGGTAGTGGAGATAGCACTAGTGGTAGAGCATACCCAGGGTAGACATGAATCACGAGATCAGTCTCAGAACTGAAACTCTACCCGATAGAAACCCCCTTGGAAAGGGAATCAAAACTATACACTAGGGTCCTCTAAGGGCCAATAGTCTCAGCAGCAACGACAGGAACCCTCACAGGATAATCAGGGCTCTAAGCCCAAGCAGTGGCAGTTACAGTAGGATCAAAAAGTACATACCCCACAGTCAGTACAGTCTTCTAGGGGTGGATACAGATGGTCTAGTAGATAAGGAGGCCCATAGCAGTTAGGATCATAGGATACATGATCTTATACCTAAGAGCCATGCTAAGCTTGTGGTGGTATGGGTCATATAGCTAGAGAGTGTCTGCAGGGGCAGTCATCCAATGGACAGAGAGGGGCTTCTTCAGAGCCGAAAGTTGGAGACATGGGCAAGTTCCACAGAGTTTTTGCAGTGGTTGACAACTGCCAGATTGAGCATCAGGGTATAGTTATTGAGGTTACAGGTGGAGTTGGTCGGCCAGTTATTGCTAGAGACTATACATATTATTGCTCGACAGACCCTACCTCCTCGAGGTTGAGAGCTGCACCAAGTTAGGGTCTAGTGGGAATGTTACGATGAGGTCACAATTTCTTGGGAGGATGCAACACAGATGCAATCTATATACCCTTGTCTTTTGATGAACTCTAGGAGGAAGTTCATGCCTAGTGGGGGAGGATGTGAGGCCTCGCCTCGACCCTTCATAGCCTTAGTTATTACTTTATCTTTTTGTTACTCATG
Organism: Cupressus sempervirens; assembly: GCA_028749045.1. NCBI lineage: Eukaryota > Viridiplantae > Streptophyta > Pinopsida > Cupressales > Cupressaceae > Cupressus > Cupressus sempervirens. The sequence continues at coordinate 730,375,759 of CM053787.1, read as the reverse complement.
ACTCAAGATGTTGAGACATTATTATATACTTGAACATATTATATTATTTCATGCTGTGTGATGTTATTTTTAGATATTTGAGTTTGTTATTTAATGTTTTATGTATATGTATTTTGATGAAATCAGTAAATGTAGGATTGATACTTTGATTTAAGAGTTTTTAAATGGTTAAGAATTAAGTAGGATGAAGAAACCCTTATTAATGTATGTTTCAATTTATGAGAATTACTAATACGTATATATGTACATGTGATTTTTGGGACTACTGATGTGTGCAATGAGTGCAGATATTTTAGTCGAGGAAATCAATAGATGAACATAACTGATCTCCATGTGCTAAATTTGGAAACCTTGTTGTTCGTAATTCAAGTATTGTATTGTGAGATGTATCAATGTATCTTTTCATGTTCAACAAATGTGAATGTCTCGTAATTATGTTCTATTAGTGTCACTTGGCACTCGTGAATTGTGTATGCTCTTTAGTATGCTGATTAGGGTTAGTTGTGTACCCTTTGGACCTTAGTTGGTTTAAGTGAGTGTCAGTTTCCTAATTTGATTATTAATCGACTTTAGTCATCCTTAATCTAAATTAGTGCTTAATCTGATTTTTAGAGTTGTTAGTTGGTCCTAATTATTTCCTAGCTTTTGTTTAGCTCTAAACCATTTCCTAAGGCTTCAAAACATGAAATAATTATACCCAAGGGGTATGGGTATGGGTTAGGGGTCTTTTCCAACCCCTAAGCCCCTTTTGTTGACTTTGGAGATCACTCAAACAGTCCCTTTTTGCCTTTGTGCGAAAATTGCTTGTGGTTACCATGAGTTTCATTACCCCACCTCCACTTAGGGTTTAATCATAGTGTAGGTTGAGTTAGGAGTTTCTAGAATTGCAAGTGGGTGTCGGGTAGTTATTGATCCCTTTGGTGGTTGAGCTTGAGGCTTATTCAGAGTCCCTTCTTGGTCTTGTGGGGGTTATTACCCAATCTCTACATTTAGAGAGGAGTTCTTGAAGATTGAAGGAAAAAAAAAGGGAAACTCTATTGAAACTTGTTCATTGCCATTACCTCCTTGTGAAGGTTGGATTTCTCATCTCTCTTGTTTAGATTTTATTCTTGTTTCATGCTTATGCTACCTTTTTGTTGTTTCAATGTTTGTATGTTTGTGGGTATGTTGGGAAGCTTTTAAAACCATGTTATTTTTGGATGATTTCCTTTCTTGTTTATGTTTGAAATTTTGAGATTTTTCTTGCATGGGTGTTTTGGTATTACTCACCCTTGGAGAGGGCAGAAGTGACCAATTTTGGGAAAGTTTTGTTTAGTTAGACTCCAACCAGTGTAGAGTCTCTTCTCAAGCTGAGAAGAGGGAGAAAGGGTAGGGTGTTATGGGCCCCTACCTGTTAGCACAAACCTTGTATGATTTTGGTATGTTGAAATGGAAGAACGAAAGTTCTTGGTATATAGCCCCGATTGGGCATTTGTTTGGTGTTGTGCTTGACTTCTCCTGGTTGGAAGAATCCACCTTTCTCTAGTTTTGATTCAATGTAAATCCTATTGTGTAAACCATGTATGATTATGCTTGTTTGATTGTCTCTTGGTTATGCTTGGTTGTAACCCGATCAGATATTTGTTTCCTCCTCAGTTCGTAGTAATGTGTTGCATAATTTGATATGGAACCCTTGATGAGGGTCATGAATGAAACTTAATTTAAGTGATGTAATTCAGGATTGAAATCCTATGTAATTGTATTTTCAAACTTTTTTGTATTGGCAACAAAGCTAGGTTTTCTTTCTGATTCTTTCCCGGTTGAGCCCTTGAATCAGGTTTCGCAATAAAATTGGTGATTGAGTATAATTTCTTGTCTTGTGATTTAATCATAATTTCATTAGATGGATGCACATCAGGAATAAGAAGTTTTGATGATGGTTTAATTGAGAAAATTTTCAAGTCCCTTATATGCTCCTTATATGTTTAAAATGATAATTATGTTAAGGTTATTATAAGTCCTTATAGGTTTGCTTTATAAAGAAATTTGTGACAAAGATCGAATTATTGCAATCCAAGTTATATAGAGAACAAATAATTATGTGTTGAGCACTCACTTTCATTGGATGGACTTTATTAAAGTTGGCAATTTATTAAATTTTTCTTCATTATGTTTGGGCTGCCCACCTTTGATTAGGGTCTGCGCTGGTTAGTATGGGGCAGAGTGCTATCCCAAGGGCTAGTGTAGGTGTGTAGGGGGTTAAAGGGTAGATTTAGTAGGTTAGTTAGTTAGGTTAGTATTGTATGATAGTTAGTTTTGTTTATTATTTATTTATTAATAATTTTTTATTTTTATTGTAAGTTGTTTTTAGTTGTTAGTTTAATTATATTAAATTGTAAGTCATTTTAACTTTAGCATGTTAGTATAGGTGTTAAGTTAGATAGTTTAAATGTAAGTTTAGTAATAGTTTTTTTTTTTTAAATAAAGTTTAAATTTTCTATTAATATTGTTAAAGCTATTTGTTTTAAATTTTTTATATACTTCTTTGGTAGTTGTAGTTTAATTACATGTTTTAATTAGTTAGTTTCAATTTTATTTAAATTTTAAAAGTTAAGTTTTATTTAAAGATTGGTCACTCATTTTCTATATGGTTAGATCAATTTTAGATTTAGTTAGTTAGTTTTAGGTTAAATTAGTTAGTTGTTAGTAAATTAAATTTATGTCAAATTTATATTTCACATTAATAATCTTTAATTTTAAAGTTTGGGATTAATGTTTTGTTTTTAATCATTATAATTATTTTAGTTAGTAGTATATATTATGTTTTATCGTGATATTATGTTATTGATTAAATTGTTATTGCTTTTGAATTAGTTAAACTTAAATAATTTTATCATTAATGTTAATTGAATCTATGCATAGAAGGGTTGATTTCTTTTTTTTGAAATAAGTTTAAATGGGGAATTTGTTTAATTAATCTTCTTTTCATATAAATTGTTATTTAAGTAAATTTTGCCTACCTTTATAAGTTAATGTAACATCATAAACTTTTGTCTTTATCAACTTAATAACGAGAGTAGTAATTTTAACAATGTCAAGATTTGATTAATAACGAGAGGTTTAATCTAAACGATGTATTCCTCCTTAAGACTATAAACTTAAGATGAAATGTAAAGAACCTTTAACTGTGATCTTAACCTTTTTAAACTTTGAGCATTCTAATTATTATTTCAAAAAATTGTGTGTGTTTTTGCCCTCGTAGTTTGGGCATGACACTAAAGAAAAGGGGAAGCAATCGAAAAGGTCTTAGGCAGGGGTCCCATGGAGGGGGGCTTGGGTTCTATATTTAAGGAGCTTGAGGTCCAATGAAAATTTTTTTTTTTCGGGGGGGGGGTGGGGAGGGGTTGGGGTGCTGGGGTTGGGCTAAAGCTTAATTTTGAATCTTTTGCTATTAACTAGGAGCCCTACTTTCTAGTTGAGAGGATGAAAATGGGTTGGGGTTGGAAATAGCCCCACCACCTTAGGGAAGAATTTTAAATAGTTGTTTTCTAAAATTAAAGATTTGGTAAAAAAATTCTATAAACTATTTTTTGAAATTTAATAATATTGCATGTTTATAGAGGCTAGTCACATTTTTTAAAGATAAATTGAAATAAATATAAAAAATATTAGATATAGAAATATTATTTTTCATAATTAAAATACAAATTTAAAAAAAAATTGAGGTTTATAATAAACATTATATTGACAAACTTAAAAAATAGAAATTTAAATTTCACAAAAACTATAATCATTTTCAAAAGCCAAAAATTTAAAGTGATGTAATTTGTAGAAACTAATAGACTAATATACAAAATTTATAAATAAATATGAATACTTTAAATATATTAAAACATTTAGAAGTGCAATGTTTAGAAGTGTTAAGATGAATCCAAAACATTAGAATAGTCATATACATTACGATTTAATTTATATATACAAAATACAATTTAGAAACTACTTAGATACACCTGCATATAAATACATCTTCAAATGCAAGTGTCTATTAAATAATACAGAGATAGAAACTACTATAATCATGAACGGCTTAGATATCAAAAACTAAGGCTTGATTCCTAGTGTAAAAGTTTTAAATAGTCAAAGGTCGACTTACTTTTACAATCATTCTTTTGGAGTCAATAATATTTATGCATCTCATGGTGCTATGGAAAGATCCTAGATGTGGGCCTGGTTGGCTAACAACTTGCCTCTAGCTACTTGGGTCATGTGTGGGGATTTTAATATGGTTGAAGTGGTGTTTGACAAAGATGACATTCTACCTTTTTGTTGGACAGCTGGGGAAAGAAAAGCCTAGTATTACATGTGCAATGAATTGGGGCTTTTTTTATCCCAATGCCAACCACCACCAGGATAGTGGGGTTTGGCACACTTTGTCTAACTTTCAAGCTGGCTCTAATTGCATATTAAAATGCCTTGATCGTGCTATGATCACTGTGCAATCTTTTTTCTTTTTTTCTGAGGATCGAGTTCTACCTGTCATTCCCCTATTAGATGTGACATTATTTGACCACTATCCCATTTATTTTGTCATTTCTTGGCAAACAGCTATCCCAAAGGTGGCCAAGTCTTAGTTCTTCCTCAACACGTCAGTGCTGATGCATGCTTCCACCATCTTGCACATCCTATGTGTTTGGAATTTGGAACCATGTCTGCATTCTCAAAGGGGACGGATTGAATGGTGGAATGATGCCATTACTAGAACTACCCAGTTCCTATGCATTTATGGGTGACAATTAGCTATGTTCAGAAAATGGTCATATGAAGCCAATAGGCTTGCCCTTAACAAAGCCTCTGAAGCCCTCACCCTCAAGCCCTTTGATGTGGACTTACAAATTCAACTTGCCAAGCTTCATCATGACAAACAAATTTTTGATAATTTTGCTGCTTGGGGAGCTGAAATCAAACCCCATCTCCACTGGTTGAAGGTTGGTGACAAATCCTTCAAGGAGTTTTATCAAAGTCTTGCACCTGTCATACCAATGTTGGGATTAAAAAGATTAAACAAGGAAATGTTGTTCTATCTAGTCTCCCTACCATCCTACAAGAATTTTTTCATCACTATGAGAATGTGTTTGCTTCCTAGGGGAATTTGGTTACTCAAGAGGAAGGTCTCAGAAAGTGTATTTCTATTACTCCAAACCGCCGTAGTTGAGCAATGTGTTTTCTATGAGAAACTTCTTTCCCTCTAAGATCTTAAAGAAAAAATGTCTTCTCCATGGTGGATGACAAGTCCCTTGGGCGTGATGGGTTTCCTTGTGAATTCTACAAACACCTTTGGGAGCATACAAATCCTAATCTGCACAAAGTTTATCTTGAAGCCTATCATTCTAAAAGCTTAGGAGCCATTATAAAAAAACAAAGTATAAAATTCATACCTAAAGTTGGCAATCTAGAGGACATATGCAATTGGAGACCCATTACGCTTCTGAATGTGTCTTATAAAATTATTGCCAAGGCACTCTCTCTCAAAATCAAGCACATTGTGCCCTTAATTTTTGTGACCAAAGCAAACTAGATTCATCAAGTCCAGATATATATTTGACAACATCATTGCTATCTGGGAGGGAATGGAATGGGCATGCAAGTCCAATCAGAAGGCTATCTTTTTTAAGATAGATTTTGCTAAAGCCTATAATTGCATTGAATGACCCTTCATCTTGGCTATGCTTTGAGTTCTAGGTTTTGGCCCCAATTTCCTTCAGTCCATGGAGATGCTCTTTGGAGATGCTAATGCTTGCATTACCATCAACAATTTGCAATCTAAGGCTTTTGGACTATTTGGTTCCATTAGGAAAAGTTGTTCGCTAGCTCTTGCACTTTATGTCCTTGCTGCGAAAGGTTTTGGCTATTTACTTGTGCATTTTGTGTCCTCAAGACTGGTACATGGAATTTCCTTGCTTGAATCATGCTCCCAATTATTCAGTAGAAACTTTGTCAATGATTCTTTTCTTACTCTTTTAGAGGATGAAGAAAACATCAATAATGCTTTAAGTTGTCTGACACCTTTTGTTAAGCCTTTGGTTTATCCATTCAATGGCATAAAATTCTCTACTTCTATTAGTCTTTTTTGCTAGCTCCACCTCGGCTCAGCTAGGTTGATTGGAAATGGGTTGCTCATGGGGAAATCTTCGAGTTTCTTGGCATTTCTTTTGCTTTCCAGGAATCACCTTTGGAACTCTCGATTGTTGTGTTGGCCAAGATTAGTAAAAAGCTCAACTACTGGATCACAAAGCTACTCTCCCTCGCTAAAAAATTCTAGATTTGCTTAAAGTTTTGGCAACCACTCATGTGTATTACTCCTCCTTCTGGGCTCCATCCAAAGCTTCTTACATGAAGTTGGAAAGATAGCTCAAGGATTTTCTCTGGGCCTTTGGTTCTTATCACCATGGCTTCCATAGAGTGGATTGGGATTTTTGCTGTCTCCCAAAAGAGTTTGGTAGTCTTGGTGTACTTTCCACTTAGAAGCAAGGCCTTGCTCTTTGTGCAAAATGGATTATTAGGGCTATTTCAGGAGATGAAGCTTGGAAGATTCTTATTTGGAAGTGAATTTCTTTCGGCTTTCCTTTCAGTAGCGTTGCTTGGAAGGGGATTGATTTTTAGAATCTTCTCATCATGCATGAGCCTATGGCCATTCTAGGCTCTTTTTCATCAAGAGCATTTGGAAAGCTTGGGAGGCTATTAAGCCTTGGCTTTGATGGGCTGGAGATGAATTCTGCAATGGCCTCTCCTTGAATCAATAGAACATTTGGTGGTCTCCCCTATTTTCCATTCAGCGTACCCCCCTCACCAAGACTCAAGTGGCCAATGCTCTGCATTTTTTTAAATGTGGCATCAAAACTCCAAAGGACCTATTTTCAAGGGTCACAATGAGTTTCAAGACCCTAGAAGATATGCAAGTACAATACCGCCTTATCCATTTAGAAAAGTAGACTTTTGAGCTTCTACTTTCTTCCATCCCTATTTACTTAGTTCATAAAGTAGGGACTTAGTTTGTTCGCCCTTGGTGGCTTGATTGGAAGTGGTATCTTGCCACTCCCTTTTCTAATTACAAGCCAATTTTTGGCTACAAATGGCTTTTTCCTCATCTTTTGATGGTGGATATGCTAAACAACAGATGGCATTTGCAATCTTCTCTTTCTTAATGGAGAAAACACTTTGATACCATATGGAATATTATAACTAAACCCAAGATTGCACTTTTTCTTGGTACATGGCCTTCCAAGGTCCTATCCTAGAGCCTCAACTCAAACACATTGAGGTTCCTGATCCTAGATGCCCCTTCTATGGACAACCAGAGTCTTTCTTGCATATTTTTTAGTTTTGTAAGCATGCTCAGAATTATTGGCATTGGATCCATGATTTTCTTAAGCCATTCAAACCTGAGTCTTTTTCTTGGCACATGATTTTATTGAGTGACTCTCCTAGATTTCCTCAAAAGTTTTCCCAAATTTGGCATACCTTTAGTCTGGAGATTCTATTTGCTCTCTAGAAAGATAGGAATGTCATTCTTTTCGCACAATTTTTTGAATGTTAATACTGCTATGTACACTAAGGCATGCATTTGTAATAATGTAATTATGCAAATTAGGTACAAGCTAACAAAGTTGCACTAGAGGTAGCTCACCTATAGGAGCTTCTTAATCACTAGGGCAATGCTCCATGCACTATTGCTAGAGTTTCCCCTAATGCCTTAGTAGAGACCTTGATGCCTTGTGGCCACCATCCTCACCACCACTCCTCTAGCTGCCACTCACACACCCCATGCTCCTAGTCTTCCCACCACCACTCTATAGTGGTGGTGATGGTAGATGGAGGTGTCACTCAGCTTCCCCACCCCGTGGTTGTTTTGGTTGGTCCCTGGCTCCTCCTTTTGGTACTCATCGTGCACATTCTACGAAATGACCTCGCCTAGACTTGGTGATCTCTCCTCTATGGCTAGAGGTCAAGGATGTGAAGGTTGCCACTATTACTACTACTACTAATGATGGCTGGACTATTCCTAGCCTATCGCCCAATCCTAAAGCTGATTGGGGTTTCAAGACAAAGATGATTCACTACCCTTGTTTGGAACTACTTTGGCAGCCTAAAGTTGCCTTATATGATTTTTTTTTATGAATAGTTTCTATTTTCGACTATGGCTATTTTATTAGTTCAGCTTCAAACTCATTCACAAGGTGATCTTGTATCCATTGGCCCTTTTTTGTGAATTGTAATCTAGGTATATTTTATTAATAGAAAAGGACACTATTCATTAATAAAAAATAAAAAATTGCCAACATTAGTGCCACTGATTTGGAGGTGGCATGGCTAAATTAGAGCTGGGGCTTTTTTAATTTTATGTACTGGCTGATTTATGGTTGAATATTTCCATTGCTAATTTTATTTTAATTTTAAATTCACATTTGAATATTTAAATGTGTTTTAAGAGGAAAATTGAAAAATGCAGTAAAATAATTTTGTAATTTTTTTTTGGTGACCATTTTTGCAAATATTCGATGAGGGGATTCTAATCTTTGGTGAGACAAGATAGTAGTTTGAAAACATGAAGCTTGCTTCAAAATTTTTAATTTCTAAATGTGGATATACAAATTATTTCCTCTCTACCACGAAACATTCCCTCTAATTTGAAGGTGGGCAGAGATAGAGAAAACTAAAATAAAATGAGAAAGCTTTTTATTATCATTTATTGGTCTAATGATTCTATCCATTAAATCTGCCTCTATTCACAGAGGTCTAGAACCATACACATTAACAATAGGAAGGATAGGATCTGGAATATGTGGTAGTCAAAAATCACATGTAAAAAGAGGAAAGTGAACAATGTATATAGAATGGCAGTCGGAAGCTTCCATATTAAATATGGTGGTTGAAAAATTTATACCAAATTCTAGATTGTTGATCACTGTAGAAATTACCACATGCCAATAGTCCCTCGTAATTTCTACCAGTAATTATATCAAAGTTTATAATATTCATTTGATCTCTTAGATATTCAAATTTTTCTTGTGCTAATGCCTTTGTAAATATATCTGTCAATTGATCTTTGGATCTACATTAATACTCTAAGCTGATTTCTCCATTATTGACCAATTGTTGAATAAAATGATATGTAGTATCAATGTGCTTTTTGTCTTGACAAAAATATGATTATTTGATAGTGCGACGACAAACCTGTTATCACAATAGATTGTAGTAGAATCCTCTTGCTCATGCATTAGATGTTTCAAGACTCTTTGCATCCATATTGCTTGATATATTGCTGATGTACTAGCTACATATTCTACTTTAGTTGAAGAAATAGTCATGATAGGTTGCTTCTTTGATGCCCATGCCATACTTGTTCCAAGATGAAATGCATATCCTAATGTGCTCTTTCTATCATCAATACTTCGTAAAAAGTCACTGTCAGTATATCCAACTAGTTCAAAATAATTTGAAGAAGAATATATTATGCTATAATTTAGAGTCCTTGCAATGTATCTCAATATTCTCTTTCCTACTTGCCAATGTGAGTTCTTAGGTGAATCCATAAATCTAGAAATTATACTCACTATGTTCACTATGTCTTCTCTAATCGACATTTGAATGTCAAGAAGGAAAATATGCAAAAGAGACCACAAAGGTCCACTATTCAAAGAGCTCACCAAAAGAAAGTATGGGTTCTTAAATCTGTTATTGAAGAAATGTGTTCCAAAGCATCTAATGAAAAATCAAAAGCTATATGGATTCCCAAGTCTCTTTTGGAGGACTTGAATATTGAAAACAAATAAAAATTGACATTTAGGCTACCAAAGACTTCCACTCCATCTTTTTCCCAACATCTTCTTAAAAAGGTTTCAAAACCTTCTACTCCACCCCTCTCCAAAATGGCTTTTCTACCTTATATATCTAATACTCAATCTATTTCATCCATATTTCCTCCATCATTCCACTACCCTTCAAGATGTGTGTCAATGTTGATCTTTCCTAATATCTCATCCACCCTCATGGGATCCTCTAAATGTTATGCTTGCTTGCCATCCTTGCTTTTCTCGGTCTTCCAAAACAAACAACCTTATCCTCCATCTACCTCTCATTTTCCTATCTCCCTCCATTACCTTATCAGCATCTTTGAGTGTACCTTGCTATGGCTTTGGCTTATCATAACTTATCTTTCTTATAGGAATGCTATATAACTTGAGAAAGGCTTGAATTCTTTCCAAAATCTCTAAAAATCTAAGAAAAAAAGAAAAAAGAAAATTAAAAGTGCCTTGGTGAAAACTTGGAAACAGGCGCCTTGGTAGCAAAAGTAAAGAAAAATAAATCCTTCCTATGGTGAAAACCACTTCTTGTGGCACCTTGGACAAGTACCATTGTCATGCCTGACTCCTTCTTTTGGTTATTCTCCTTTTATGACTTAGCTATTATCTAATTTCTTTTAGTTTGATATGTTGATTGTTCAGTCAAAATTTGATTATATTCTGTTTAGCAAGAACATAAAACTTTTGTTGAGTGTGTTTCCGATATCAGCATTACTTTATCTAGATATGACGGATGACTTATGATTTTAATATAAGAGGTTTTAATACCTGACATTTTTTGGTTTCTTATATTAGATTGCTTTGAAGAAATAAAACATTTTACGTTCTTAACTTACTTTGAGTTTTAAGGTTTGTAAACTTGATTATAAGAATTCATTAAATAGGGTATCAAGTGTTCATGAGGTTAAGTTTTACAAGGTTTATGCATATAAATTGTAAATAGATTAATCACAAACTTAGAGGTTTTTGACTTGGTATATTTGCAAATGTTGTGAATAGGGTTAAATATATTTAATTGCATCTTACCCTATAATGGTTTTGATTTCATGTCAATGCTTCACTTGTTTAAGTTAGGGTTTTATTACCCGCGAATGATAGATCATGCATACTAGTTGTTTTGTAAATTAGACTTGAATGCTTAAATGATGTGAATTTTGCATTGTTACAAAATGCCAAAATGGCAGTGGTAATGGGTTTATTTTTATTGTACCCATATCACTATGTTGCATTGTAGCATTAAAAGCAATATTAAAGAGGCATTATGGCACTCGGTGTTCTGTTGATCATTTCAATTTCAAGAGGGTTTACTGTTAAGGCTTGGCCGAAATCAAGGACGCCATGCTCTATTTGGCATACATTTGTGAACTAAGTTGCAGTGATTTTCGAAAACATGGAAGGGTTTGTTGGAACTATTTTCATGCATATGAGGCTGAGCCTCGAGATATTATTCACAGCCAGTTTGTTTATCAAGCTCTTCCATCTCTGCATCTTGAACTTTGGTCAGATTCAACATTTTGGGCTTTACATCAAGTTGTGTAGCAGGGATTTTGTTGAACAAGTTGTGTCTTCTTACCTCACGTAGGGGAATTTTCTATCCTTCTCTCTCTTGCTACTACATTTAAATGTTTAAATTAGGAATGGTAGAAGTTTGATTTTAAAATTTTTTTAAGGACATTTGTGTAAACTACTTTCAAGCCTAGAAATAGGCAAGGTTCAGAGATATTTTCTAGGCAATGTTTGTTCCCATACTCAAGGGAGGTTATGAAAGTGTACTTGGGAAACATGGATATGTCTAAGCTTTATTGTTTGTTATCGCATAGCTCTCAGCTGTTAATTGTATTTGGCCGAATTATGAGTTTTAAATTAGAAGTTTGACTGAAACTATCGTTGTGTTATCTTGTACATTTTTGGGTGTTTATTATGTTGAGGAAAAAGAGGAGGTCATTGTGTATGGTGTGATATGTCTAGAGTTAAACAGCTCAATAAATGGAATCGGGTTTTCTTTTTACTAGGTTTTGCATTTGAGCTAGGGCATAGTTGTTTATCCCAATATCTTATTCAAAATAGAGTATAGCGTATTCATAAACAATGGTTTTCAAATTTAGGTTGGTTATGCTATTAGATGGACTATTAGTGTTTTAAAAAAAAAAAAACACACAGCTGAGTTAAATTTCTTATGAAATTAATGTCATCGGCATTTTGTCAAACTGTTCAGCTATAAACAAGCATATTAGTTTAGAAATGTACATAGTGGAGTTTAGGGTCTTATGTTTTAATGGATGATTATGTTGGTCACAATAAGTTTATTGGATGTCACAATCTTAGTGCTTAGTGGCTATATTCCATTTGTAGACTATGAGATTTTTTTTTCTGAAATGTCGATAGTAGGAAATGTGAGCATCGACATTTTGTCAAGTATTTACCTTGTATTATAATTGAAGTTGGTTTATATTGTAATAGCATAACTATTGTTATGTTAAATTTGTATTTGGGAGGTTTAAATTGTTTAAGTCAAATAAGCCTAAATAGAATGAATTTTGGGTGAATTCATAAATTCTGTTACGGAATGAGGTTCGACGCATATTGTAACTAGTTGGTTTTAATGTCAATATGGAACTTTAGGTTATAGATAATTTAGTGAGAACAATCGACAGTAAAGATGTTAAAAGCATTAGTCAATCTTTGTGAAATACCTTCGAAGGAAGTTGTATTCTATTCATTTTTTATCACTAATAGGAATGACATTTTTGACATAACGTATAAATTGTAATTTTGAAACCAAATATACGTATATACTCAAGGTATCGACATATTGTTAAATAGTTGTGTAAAATGCTAAAAGCCACTTTGCATATTGTGAATTATATTCTAAATCGATTTTAAACATCACATCTTAATATGTTGTTGTGGTTATTTTGGTGGTGGCATATTGTCAAAACAGAGGTGTTACTTTTGTAGACACTAGTTTATCTTAATATCTTAGTTAATGATCACTTGTTAAGATTTGGCTATACTTAGTTTTTACTATGATTATAATGTGATCTATTAGCTTTATTGAATTGTTTGAGATTAGAAGCTTAAGACAAAATTCTTTTATTATGTACGATGAATTTTAGTTCTTAATAAAAATGAAAGTAGTATATGAATTGAGGCAGATTTTGATACATGTTTGATGATGTGAATATCATGTGCATTATGATTTGTTATCTTGGTCAATTCGATGTTAAGTATAGATGATTAGGTCAGCAGGAAATTAAAAGTATAGTATGAAGATTTTGTAAGTATCATTGAGTTGTGCAATAGTTCAATTGTATCTATGCAATCTTGATATTATAGGTTTTAATCTTGTTGATATAATTATACATATTTACCTTTGAACTTGGCAGTATAAGATGTGTTACAGATGGATTTAAGAATGTAGTATCATATTGTAAACTGATTTTATAATTGTTGCATGTTCATTCTTAGTATATCTACTTGATGTGTATTTTTAAGAATATCTGTGATGAACGTATATCGAGGTGGCTGAAGTTGGTTTATCCTATTGAGTTAATTAATTCAGCGATAACTTTAAAAAAAATTGGGTGGGTTAATTTCACATAAAATAAAATTTTCCTTACCTATGACTTAAACCTATATGGTTAAGTACAGAGAAAAGGCATGTCTCTATTCTGTCAATGACAAGTAAAATAGAGAATACCGTTAAATGATGACTATGAGCATACCATATTTGGATGTAGAAACTTAGTGCCATAACGATGACACCTCAGAATATATATGTTTCATTTATGAGTTATTCTTAGTGTGAGTTTAATTTTTTCAATGAAAAGTAATTGTTTACTTCTTGCATATTATTATCAAATTTGCACTATATTAGATGGATTAGAAATCTATTTTTGGATATCAATATTTTGGTACTAACATGTATGCAGATGGATTTCGCCTTTTAACTCAGTGTGTACTGAGCCCCTATTTGTGTTATGTTGCATTCTGTGTGGTTTTTAGGTGCTTCGAGATTCAAGTAGCTAAAGATGTTTATTGAAGTTACTTTTGAATCAGCATTTAGGGTTCCAAAGTTGGACATAGGTGTCAAGAAATGAAATTGTATTTCATTATAGTTTTGAACTCTTTATGTATTTTTATTGTAATGGAACTTTTGTTGAGATAATTTTAAAAAAATTATTGCATTTATGGGATTGTGTTTTGTTTTATATTCTTTCAGTATATCTTGAGCAGCATTACATTTTTGTATCAAAGCGCCAGGTTAAGTATAACCAGGACTCTTGGGTTATAGGGTTTATCCTAAACCTTCTGGTCAGAATATGGGATTTAGGAAATTTTTTGAGTGCTTTCATTGTAGACAGTTAGGGCACTATCAGTCTCAATGTCCTAATTGGGATAAGCTGAAGGTTGGACCTAAGCCAGCTAGGTCTGAAGCAACACTCGGTGATTCTGCCAGGAATCATCGTATCTTTGCAACTTTGGATCAGAAGCAGGCCGAACACTAGAACTCAATTATAGAAGCTCAAGGTAATACTCAAGGTATGAAAGTTTCTATCTTATTGGACTCGGGAGGTACAGACTCATTCATTTCTTCTACTTTAGGTGCACATTGTGATATACCTGTGGTTAAGGCAAGAAATAGATGGCAAGTGGAGTTAGCATCGGGGTCTAAGCTAAACGTTGATATTATTGCTCCTGACTGTAAGATTTGTATGAAATCTTTATCAACTTCTGTAAATGTTAGGGTTATACCTTTAGGATCGTATGACATAGTTTTGGGTATGGATTGGTTAGAACAACATCAAGCTATTTTGGATTACAAAGATAAGTCAATCAATTGTGTTGATGATTCTGGATCAGCCAATGTTATCACAGGAATCAAGAGACCTATCTCTTTGCGGACAATTTTTGCCAAGCAATTGGCAAGGTGTGCTCTGAAAGGCTACAGTTTTTTTGCCATTTCAGTAAACAACTTAGAAGATTTTATAGTTAAGAGTTCTTCTTTCGATCATCCTGTTTTGCGAAACTTTTTTGATGTTTTTGTTAAGGAGATTCCTGGAATACCTTTGAAGAGAAAAATTGATTTTTGGATTGATTTAGTGCCAGGAACAGAACCAATTTCCAAGACTCCTTATAGAATGACAGCTCAAGAGCTAGTTGAACTTAAATTTCAGTTGAAAGAGCTTTTGGAAAGAGGTTTGATTCATCCTAGTGTTTCACCTTGGGGTGCTCCGGTGATCTTTGTTAAGAAGAAAGATGGTTCTTTAAGGCTTTGTATCGATTATAGACAGTTGAACAAAGTCACTATTAAGAACAGGTATCCTTTTCCTTGAATTGATGACTTGTTTGACCAGGTCAAGGGTGCCCGAATCTTTTCTAAGATTGATTTGAAATCTTGATATCATCAGCTTAGAATCTAGGAAGTTGATATCCATAAGACAGCTTTTTGCACTAGGTATGGACACTTCAAGTTCACAGTGGTACCTTTTGGGTTAACTATTGCACCTTCTGTGTTCATGAGTCTGATGAACGGTGTGTTCAGAACTTTCCTTGACAAGTTTGTGGTTGTTTTTTTGGATGACATTTTGGTTTACTCCAACACTATTGAGGAGCACAAGTAGCATTTAGAGCAGGTTTTGGAATGTCTTCGTAGGAACAGATTGTATGCCAATCCTGAAAAGTGCAAATTCTTCAAATCAGAGATTTGTTACTTAGGGAATATTATTTTTGGTGATTGAATTTCTGTGGATCCATCCAAAATTTGGGCTATTGTAGATTGGCCAGAACCTACGAATGTACCTGAGGTTCAAAGTTTCATGGGCTTAGCAAGCTATTACCATAGATTTGTATTAAATTTCTCCAGTATAGCGCACCCGATCACATCTCTTCAGAGAAAAGGGAAGAAATTTGTGTGGACAGTTGAGTGTGAGCGGCATTTCAGAAACTAAAGGAATGTTTGACCAGCACACCAGTTCTAGCGGTCCCTGATTCAGCTAAGGAGTTTGTGGTTTACACTGATGCATCATTGGATGGCATAGGCACAGTTTTGATGCAAGAGAGGCATGCTATAGCTTATGAGTCCAAAAAACTTAAGATTCATGAGGTGAATTACCCAACTCATGATCTCAAACTTGCTGCGATTATGCATGCTTTGACCAAATGGTGGCATTTTCTTTTGGGTCAACATTTTGAGTTACATTCGGATCATCGAAGTCTTCAGTATCTTTTCACACAACGAGACCTCAACGCTAGGCAATGAAGATGGATGGAATTCCTATGTGAATATGACTTTGAGATTAAATATGTGCAAGGGAAGGAGAACATGGTTGCTAATGCTCTTAGTAGAAGGCGACATGAACTATCTTCTTTGATTCTTTCAGTGGATCTTAAGGATAGGATCTTACAGAACCTTTCGGCAGATCATTGGTTTCAAGATGTTGAGGCTATTTTGGATAGTGGCAGTGTCTTGGAGGGGCATTTTGAGGGGTATTCAGTGAATCCTAAAGGTCTGCTACTATTTAGAGGGAATGTGTACATTCCTAAGCTAGGAGATTTGAGAGATCTTATTAGGGTTGAAGCACACAAGGCACCATATTCGGCTCATCCAGTTGTTAAGAAAATGCATGCTGACCTTAAGCAGCATTATTATTGGCCTGGAATGAAAAGAGACATAACAGATTTTGTGGCTCATTGCTTGGAATGTCAGCGATTTAAGGCTGAACATTAGCACCCTGCAGGTTTATTGTAGCCACATAATATTCCAGAGTGGAAATGGGACACCATTTCGATAGATTTTATTATTGGACTGCCTATGATAGCTCGAAGACATGATGCTATCATGGTGGTTGTGGACCATTTATCAAAGGTTGCTCATTTTATTCCAGTTAGATGATCCTCTAATGCAGCAACGGTTGCCAAAGTATATATGGAACAGATAGTTAAGTTACACGGAATTCGTAAAAAGATTATTTTTGAAAGGGATCCAGTGTTTACTTCATCTCTTTGGAAATCCATGCAGCGAGAGTTAGGTACTCAGCTGAATTTCAGTTCAACCTATCACCCTGAGATGGACGGACAAACTGAATGTGTCCACTAAATTCTGGAAGACATACTTACAATGTATGTAATGGATAGACAAAATAAATGGGAGGAGTATCTACACTTGGTTGAGTTTGTGTATAACAATGGATATCACAGTTCCATAGGTATGGCACCATTTCAACCATTATATGGAAGACCTTGTAGGACACCTCTCAGCTGGGACAATTTGGAGGACAAGACTCTTCTAAGACCTGATATGTTGTTAGATTTGGAGCAGCAGGTTAAGAGGATCAGAGAGCACCTTATTACTGCTCAAGATAAGCAGAAGAAATATGTTGATAAGCATAGAATCGACCGTCAATTCTTGGTTGGTGATAAAGTGTTTCTCTGGATTAGGCCGTGTAAGAGTCCGATTCGTTATGGAAAGGGGTCCAAGTTAGCACCCTGATTTGTTGGTCCGTTTGAATGTTTGGAATGGATTGGAACCCATATCACTATGTTGCATTGTAGCATTAAAAGTAATATTAAAGAGGCATTATGGAACTCGGTGTTCTGTTGATCATTTCAATTTCGAGAGGGCTTACTATTAAGGCTTGGCCGGAATCAAGGTCATCGTGCTCTGTTCGGCATACATTTGTGAACTAAGTTGCAGTGATTTTTGGAAACATGGAAGGGTTTGTTGGAACTATTTTCATGCATATGAGGCTGAGCCTCAAGATATTATACACAACCAGTTTGTTTATCAAGCTCTTCCATCTCTGCATCTTGAACTTTGGTCGGATTCAGCATTTTGTGCTTCACATCAAGTTGTGTAGTAGGGACTTTGTTGAACAAGTTGTGTCTTCTTACCTCACGTAGGGGCATTTTCTATCCTTCTCTCTCTTGCTACCACATTTAAATGTTTAAATTAGGAATGGTAGAAGTTTTATTTTAAAATGTTTTCAAGGATATTTGCGTAAACTACTTTCGAGCTTGGAAATAGGCAAGGTTCAGAGATATTTTCTGGGCAATGTTTGTTCCCATACTCAAGGAAGGTTATGAAAGTGTACGTCGAAAACATGGATATGTCTGAGCTTTATTTTTTGTTATCGCATAGCTCTCAGCTATTAATTGTTTTTGGCCAAATTCTGAGTTTTAAATTAGAAGTTTGAGTGAAACTATCATTGTGTTATTTTGTACATTTTTTGGTGTTAATTATGTTGAGGAAAAAGGTGAGGTCACTGTGTATGGTGTGATACGTTTAGAGTTAAACAACTCGATAAATGGAATCGAGTTTTCTTTTTACTAGGCTTTTCATTTGAGCTAGGGCATAGTTGTTTATCCAAATATCTTATTCAAAATAGAGTATAGCGTATTCATAAACAATGGTTCTCAAATTTAGGTTGGTTATGCTATTAGATGGACTGTTAGTGTTTTAAAAAAAAAAAAAACACATTTGAGTTAAATTTCTTATTAAATTAATGTCGTCGGCATTTTCTCAAATAGTTCAGCTATAAACAAGCCTATTAATTTAGAAATGTACTTAGCAGAGTTTAGGGTCTTATGTTTTAACGGATGATTATGTTGTTCACAATAAGTTTATTGGATGTTGCAATCTTAGTGCTTAGTGGTTATATTCCATTCGTAGACTATGAGATTTTTGTTTCTGAAGTGTCGATAGTAGGAAATGTGAGCATTGACATTTTGTCAAGTATTTACCTTGTATTATAATTGAAGTTGGTTTATATTGTAACAACATAACTATTGTTATGTTAAATTCATATTTGGGAGGTTTAAATTGTTTAAGTCAAATAAGCCTAAATAGAATGAATTTTGGGTGAATTCATAAATTCTGTTATGGAATGAGGTTCGACGCATATTGTAACTAGTTGGTTTCAATGTCAATATGGAACTTTAGGTTGTAGATAATTTATTGAGAACAGTCGGCAGTAAACATGTTAAAAGCATTAGTCGATCTTTGTGAAATACCTTCAAAGGAAGTTGTATTCTATTTGTTTTTGATCACTGACAAGAATGACATTTTTGACATAACGTATAAATTTTAATTTTGAAAACAAACATACATATATATTCAGGGTATTGACATATTGTTAAATAGTTGTGTAAAATGTTGAAAGTCACTTTTCATATTGTGAATTATATTCTAAATCAATTTTAAACATCACATCTTAATATGTTGTTGTGGTTATTTTGGTGGTGGCATATTGTCAAAATAGAGGTGTTACTTTTATAGACACTGGTTTATCTTAATATCTTAGTTAACGATCACTTGTTAAGATTTGGTTGTACTTAGTTTTTACTATGATTATAATGCAATTTAGTAGCTTTATTGAATTGCTTGAGATTAGATGCTTAAGACATAATTCTTTTATTATGTAAGATGAATTTTAGTTCTTAATAAAAATGAGAGTAGTATATGAATTGAGGCAAATTTTAATACATGTTTGATGATGTGAACATCATGTGCATTATGATTCATTATCTTGGTCGATTCGATGTTAAGTATAGATGATTAGGTCAGCAGGAAATTAAAAGTATAGTATGAAGATTTTGTAAGTATCATTGAGCTGTGCAACAGTTCAATTGTATCTATGCAATCTTGATATTATAGGTTTTAATCTTGTTGATGTAATTATCCATATTTACCTTTGAACTTGGAAGTATAAGATGTGTTACAGATGGATTTAAGGATGTGGTATCATATTGTAAACTGATTTTATAATTGCTGGATGTTCATTCTTAGTATATCTGTTTGATGTGTATTTTTAAGAATATCTGTGATGAACATATATCAAGGTGACTGAAGTTGGTTTATCCTATTCAATTAATTAATTCAGTGATAACTTTAAAATAAACTGGGTGGGTTAATTTCACATAAAAGAAAATTGGCCTTACCTATGACTTAAACCTATATGGTTAAGTACAGAGAAAAGGCATGTCTCTATTCTGTCAATGACAAGTAAAATAGAGAATACCGTTATATGATGACTATGAGCATACCATGTTTGGATGCAAAAACTTGGTTCCATAATGACGACACCTCAGAATATATATGCTTCATTTATGATTTATTCTTAGTGCGAGTTTAATTTTTGCAATGAAAAGTAATTGTTTACTTCTTGCATATTATTATCAAATTTTCACTATATTAGATGGATTAGAAATCTATTTTTGGATATCTATATGTTGTTGCTAACATGTATGTAGATGGATTTTGCCTTTTAAATCAGTGTGTACTAAGCCCTTGTTTGTCATATGTTGAATTCTGTGTGGTTTTCAGGTGCTTCAAGATTCAAGTAGCTAAGGATGTTTATTGAAGTTACTTCTGAATCAGCATTTAGGGTTCCAAAGTTGGACATAGGTGTCAAGAAATGAAATTGTATTTCATTATAGTTCAGAACTCTTTATGTATTTTTATTATAATGCAACTTTTTTTGAGATAATTTTTAAAAAATTATTGCATTTATGGAATTGTGTTTGGTTTTATATTCTTTCAGTATGTATTGAGTGGCATTACAACCATGATGAAAACCTGGCAAACAGGTGTCATGCATAATTCTTGCATCCATGACATCCTATCATGATCTTGCTTATCCTTCAGATGTCCTCATTCCTGAAGTCATTCACTCATCACCTCCATAACAAAATTTTCTATCCTATTCAATTAACCCTTTGGTCTTGATCAATGAAAGAAAGAAGAAAACTCAATTCTTAGCAATCTCCTGACATCGTCATTTTCTTTGATTACTTACACGATACCCTTCATTACACCATGAGCTTATATCCTTTTCCCTAGCTTGGGTAATCTTGTGAAGGCTTTCCTTGAGGTTAACATTCACCACTTCATATTCCTTGCCTATCCATCTTTTCTTATCCACTCGCTTGCTACTACATCTTGTCCTACACCTTGCTAGACACTGAAACAAAATCAAGGTGATCCTTCTTGAGAGCTAGTAATCTCTGAAAAGAATCTAAAAATTGGAAAAAAGTCCTGAAAAAAATTGTTACCCTGGTGAAAACCTAGCAATAGGTGCCTTGGTAACACCAAAAAAAGTGAAAATCCAAAAAATACAAAAAAAAATCAAAAAGAGAAAAATACAAAAAAATTGAAAAACAAGAAAAGTGTCATTGTTGAAAACCTAGAAATAGGCATCATGGTAGCAAAAAAAAGAGAATCTTGCCAAGAAGGGGAAAACATGGTAAACATGCACCTCTTGTTCCCAATTCTCGATCTTGCAGCGCATCTTCTGGCTATTCTATATAGTTGCTTTCATGCTTTTGCTTTCTTGCTTTCTGCTCATGTATCCATGGATTGAGTTGTGTCATAGCTTGGGGGCATTCCCCTCTAGTGTCATGCTTTTCAACATTCTCCTCATAGAATCTTCTTTATATTATGTTGAGTTGAATCTTCCTGATTGATCATTAGTTGTGACCTTACCATCTTACCTTGGTCATATCGCTTTCTTAGGTTTACAATTTCATAGGTTAAATTTAGATTCTCAAGGTTTTTCAACCAATTTGATCGGTAAATTTTATAAAAAATAATAATCATCAAAGAAAAACTTACCTCTTGGTATCAAATGTTGTTAAAGCATGTAGCTTCGGTCTGACAATAACTGTGATATGCATAGTTAAAACCTGTGATTCCTTTGATATTTAGATCATAATCGATCTATCCTTTATATTAGGCAAAAAATTTAATGATTGGTAATACATTGATTATTTTTTTTTAAGTTCATAACAAATTGTGAAGATTAGTTACCATCGAATGAGTGTGACTATGAATGTCCATGTCTCCATTTACGGACATGACCATTCATCCCCACACCCTTTCCACTTGATATATATCCAATCTTCTTGAAGTAAACAAGGCATCAAAATATATTAATTCAACACTTCAAAGGATCAAAGGAAATTCTGAGTTCAATAAAATTCTATCTTTATTATTAGTACACTAAGTTCTACATATTTTGGAAGTGATTTAGTCCATTGGGATTAGTGATCATACCTACAACACCACTATGCATTAGTTTGCAATCAATTTAAAATTTTGTAATAAACTTTACATGGTATTAAAGCATTAAGTTTAGAAACCTAAGTCATCAAACATTCATTTGGTACATATAAAAGGAGAAGAAAGTGATAGTAAATTTATAAAAGGAGGAGATACATTTATATAACTGGCAAGAGGATTCGAAGAACAAAATTTCTCTCTTCTATTCAAACATTGATGATCGCAATAGATGATTGCAAATTAGAAGTGTTAAATGAATGAATAGTATTCCACAAATGGATGATGGAGTCACTATTAAATTACATATAATTCCATTTGAATGTAATCTTTCTTTCTTCTTTGATGGATTGTAGTTGTATTCCTTCGAGGATCTTGTATACCACATGTATGTGAAGGAGCAAGTTATCTGGTGATAGGATAAAACATACAAAATTTCCTTATGAATGAGCATATTGCTTCTAAAAGGGCCAACTTTGACTTTTCTTAGCTAGAGGATGATTCAATGTCATTGTAGAGCATTCACTCCGCAAGTAGATTTGTGACTATTGTCTTCTTGCAAGAGTCAAGTAGAATCTAGTGGAAGGATAGAACATGAAAGGAATTGAGACCTATAGCCCATATTGATTGTAGGTGGTTATAACATCTTCTACTAAGATTTTTTGTGGGGCAAAACATTGATAAGTGTGGGTGATACGTTGGTGGGTCATCCTCCCCCTGTGTTTCAGGATGTTGTTTATTCAGAATGTTAGGATGGGAATGGCCCTCATTTCTTTCATAGGTCATGTGAGTTTCTTTACCTAGTGCTGGGTTGGGGAAGTTCTTCAAGCGACATTCCAAGTGTGCCCAGATTGATGGTGATTCAATGTGTGCTTAAAGAGTAGCAAACACATACCCTTTATTTAAAGTTGGAGATGCTCTCAAAAATAGATATGAGAATTGAGATAGAAAATTATGTATTAATGGTGTTTGGCATTATAGCTTGGTTAAAACCTAAATCTAAGTTCATGGGTTTCAAGATTGTTGGTTTGATGACTCATTGATCCATTAAAGTTATCAATTTCCTATGGTGAGAATATTACTTTGCAAACTTGTACATAGACACTTATAATAGTTATGACTACCTAATGGATATGCCGAATTGGTCACCAAGTTTATTATCTCACATTCACGTGCCCCTCATGAAAACTCCATGAAAAGTGCTAATGTGTACACGAGAATTGATTATAAATAATTTCTTATACAGAGAAAGTTATAGATGGATGTTGTGATCAATATAAACTTTGGAGAAGAATCCTTATCATGTAATGCACAGATCATATGTAGAATGATCTGAGTACTAGAAAACAAAATTTAGTTGACCTCCTACCATCAATGTGGTAAACACACAAAATACACTAATAAATGTGGCTTCATCACTCTAAAGAACCATAAGTTAGTGATTACGAAGAAAAACATAAGCATATGATGGGTTTATATTATCATGATGGGAAGTGTGTATAGATAGAATATAATCTATTAGTGGATGGTAGAGTCATAATGACAAATACTCTATGAAGGATGAAAATTGATTCATGAGTCATATTTCCTATATGGGCTCACCTTATGAAAAGGAAATATTTGAAACACAAGGATGAAAGCATATGTAATTAGATTTAGAGGGAGTCTGGCATCTTCAAAGAAGTCAAAGTATTGATGAACTCAAGCTTTAGTGGGAGCATATGGGTTCAATCAGCTTGTGACACTCCCAATCATAGTGATTGAGAGGGAGTTTCATTGTTGAAGGTGAAATACTATGAGGTAAACTTTATTTAATTGATTATTATACTAATGAAATCATTTAATGCTTTATAGGCCCTATGGTATAATGAGGAAGTGATGATTTCCATATGATTATGACTTGTATTTGTTAATGTTATTGGAAGATGATGATCTTACACACATGATAGACATCGTGTGATGGCTTTAATCGATCATAATAGATAATTTTTAACATGGTGGATTTAGTTTCGTAAAATAGACAATGACCTTCTAGATTATGATAGACATCATGCAATGGTTGAAACATATCACAATAGATTATGAATGTTCCTATGGTAAGTGCACATTACCTTTATACATTTTGAGTTATGCTGAATATCTAAAATTTGGTATCACATGTTAGGTGATTCCTCATATCACGTGTTACATGATATGTAAAACAAGCTATCACATGTTAAGTGATTCCTTATATCATGTGTTAGGTGATATGTAAAGCAAGGTATTACATGTTAGGTTATTCCTCATATCACATGTTAGGTGATTCCTCATATCACGTGTTAGGTGATATGTAAACCAAGGTATCACATGTTAGGTGATTAAACATATCACGTGTTAGGTGATATGTAAAACAAGCTATCACATGTTAGGTTATTCCTCATATAACCTGTTAGGTGATATTTAAAACAACACCTGTATCACATACTAAGTGATTCCTCATATCACTTTTTAGGTGATATGTAGAACTAACTTAGATGATACTTCATACCATGTGTTATGTGATCACAAGATATGTAATATGGATTTACCATGATCCCTTATGGTGGATATCATGAGACTTGATTTTCTTAAATATATCTAGATGATATCACTTTTAAATAAGGAGAACTTATATATAAGCACTTTGTCTTCCCTAGCTAAGAGGGAGTGTTAAATCATGTAGCTTTGGTCTGACAATAACTGTGATATGCACAGTTAAAACCGATGGCATATATATTTTTTGAGATCATTAAGGCATGATCAAAACTAATTTTGATTCCTTTGATATTTAGATTGTGATCAATCTATCCTTTATATTAGGCCCCAAATTTAATGATTGATAATACATTGATTAATTTGGTTTAAGTTCGTAACAAATAGTGAAGATTAGTTACCACCGAATGAGTTTGAGTATGAATGTCCATGTTTGAATTCCAAGACATGACCATTCATCCCCACACCCTTTCCACTTGATATATATCCAATCTTCTTGAAGTAAATAAGGCATTAAAATCTATTAATGCAATCACTTCAAAGGATCAAAGGAAATCCTAAGTTCAATAATATTTTATCTCTATTATTAATACACTAACCTCTATAGATTCTAGAAGTGATTCAATCCATTGGGACTAGTGATCATACCTATAAAACCACTGTGGATTAGTCTGCAATTGATTTAAAATCTAGTAATGAACTTTACAAATTTCATAAACAATCATGGGTCTATTCTCTTATGTGGATTTTGTGAGTTCTTCAACTTCATCCATTTATATGAGTTATATGGTGTCTTATTCATCATCTACCAAACAACCTATGAGTAAATGGATTATATTCTTGATGACTTGATTGGTGTTTCACCTTCCAACTAGATGAATTATCATGGTGTTGATCAAAACATAATGCATCTACCCTTCTTTGAAAACCTTTTATAGGTTAGCTAAATGAGTTAGACCCTTTAGTACTAGGTACTTGAAATTGTTCTTAAAATCTCTATTCTCATCACACATTTTTAGATATTCCTTCTTGATCTCTGCATCTCCTAGCTCTATAATTTTACATTATACAAATATCCTGATATCTTCTATTAGTATCACCTTGGGAGGAATTGATGATAGGGAACTACATTTATCAACTTCTACTACCTTCAAAGGATAGAGAATTGGTCTAAATAAGTATTTACGTATTAAACTTTACTTAAGTTTACTTAGGTGAATGGATTATTTTATTATTTCTTATTTGAGACACTTAGGAGTTTCCATACTCTTATGAGTTGTCATGTTGACAACATGAGAGTAAACAACTCTAATTTAGCACATGGTATCTACAACGCTGGAGTTTGCATAATAAATTGAGTTTTCATGTAGAAAATATAGTTATTTGCACTCCTATTCTAGTACATGGAATCTACAACATTCTTTTGCATACTACACCTTTGTAGGCTTATCCTCTCATCATCATACTTGTATGCTTAATGGAGGATAACCCAAACTTGGTTGACATGTGCCTAGTTGTATGACCTATCATGTTGCTAACTTCAAGGCATTTTAGAAGGATTCTAGAGGAAGCACTCCTAGTGTACTTTCACATTGAATTGAATACTATATTATTATTCTGATCATACTCTTTTAGTCGATTCTTATGCTTGTGCTTGAGTTCCTTGACTTTGGGTGTATTTTTCCTTAAGGCAAATTCTTACATGGTATTAGAGCTTTGAGAATTTATCTTCACATAGCTATTTGAGACCATCTTGTTGCTTCAACACCTCAACCCAAATCTGGAGTATCACAATCATTGGGAGCATCTAGAGCCAAAAATGGACCTCACCATTGCATCGAAAACATTGATTTGGTGAAAATCAGTGATAAATTCTCTTATGTTGGGCCAAAGTAAATTCTAAGGCAATTTTTTTTTGTTAATCTACACCCGAAGGTCCAATTTACAACTCTAGTATGATCATTATTTAGATATGCAATTTTATTTTTAGATCAAATTTATTTTCTCTATGATTTAAAAAAAAATCAGCCAATTAGGCCTGCAGGGAATTTTTTTTTTGCAAGAACCAAGTAGTGACACCCTGTTCCCTATAGGGAATATTTGTAGAATATTCCTTCAATATTTTAGGTGAGTAAATTATATTATTTTGGTTGCATTCACATCATAATCAACCTTGAACAAATCTAGCAAACTATACAACGACTGGCCAACCAGAATCGGGCACTAGTGCCTCTTTATTTGTAACCATTTTTTATTGGGTTTTTTAAAGTCTTATAAGTATATACCCTCCATACATGTGGGATCGTTACCCACCATCATTGTGAAACTTGACACCCATAGCAATTAAATTGGCACCATAAACAACACTCGTTGACAACCATTAACCTTGACCACTAGACTCCCTAACTCCTAGCATCTTTTTTGATGGTTATTAGGAATATTCTGGCGAAGGTCATGTCGACAAGAAATACTTGCGCACACTGCAACACGTGGCATCCAACTATCAACTACAATGACTTTCATGTCTACTACGTAGCATTGCACTCTTCGCTATGTGGACTACTAGTTCAAAGGCCACGTTAGTTGTATTAGAAACATCTTTGCGGAGCCACCTCATGCCTTGTTAGCATACGCAACCTACCATGCAGCAATGTTTGATCCTGCCATGCAGCAATAGCCATAGCTTCCTCTCTACGTACACATGGATACCCTCTATACACCTGTCTACCAACTTGTATACGACTATGTCAACTCCAACAACTTTCATTAGTTTATATGTCAGCGACACATAAGATAGGTCATACCAACTGTTTATTGCCATGTGTCAAGAATGTACATATAATTAACAATCTGTATTGCTAGATTAGCAAGGGGGATTTTTTTTCCTGACATCATCATTTCATGGTACTAAATTTGATGGTCATCTGAACATCATTCCCAAGAACTTTTGAATTGCTATGATGATTATTTGAATGTCAAATTTAACCTTGTAGATTCCTCCTAGACCCCTGTCCAGATGTAGTTTTGATTTGATAGTCTGACTTTGGGAGGGTAGAACTCAGTCATCTAGACTCCAAATCAGGTGTAATTTTTTTTATTTTCGGTAGAATTTCCTGTACTTTTTAGTGGGGCTATTCATTTCTTATTTTGGTGCATGGATTTGTTAGAGATTGCATTTTGTGGTGACTCTAGCTATCCAATCTTGCATTTTGCAACTTTAAACACTCCATACAGGCTCATTTGGACTTGAAAATAGGTTCTATTTTTTTTTTCAAAGTGTTTAATTTTTAATCTACTTTTCAGATCTGCAATCAGATTATAGGGTTGTGTGGACAAAAATATCACTTTAAGACTTAGGGCCTTTTCTACATGGTATTGCTTTGATTACTTTTCAAAACTATTCTACATCTGAGCTACAATGCTTAGTGATAGATTTGAGTCTCAAAAGGTAGTTGCAAAGAACAAAATCATAAGTCCACTTCGTACATTTTAATGATTAACAAGTGGCCTATTGTACAAACATTACATATAAAGTGCCAAAATCATGTTCTTCTTTTTTCTTTTCTTTTTTTTTTGGGGGGGGGAGGGGGGGGTGTGTGTTCTTTGATTGAGTGAATAGGGGGGTCTATATTGTATTTTTGTGTCTCTTTCTTGTGCTCTTTTCATTTTTTGCGTCATGGGTTTGCCTAAAGGTCCACTTCTAACACAATTATTCTACATGGAAAGATATTATATGGAGTAGATTAATAGAAAAAGGTCTAAATCTTTATGTTGATGGTATAATTCCCAAACCCACTAATGCTACAACACTCTTTGATTGGAAAATTAAAGACCAAAAGACTTTAGGAATTATCAAGAGTTGTGTACATAGAGATCTCTTCTTCCACATTTTTAGTTTCAAGGAAGCCAAACCTACTTGGGACAAACTTGGAGCATTGTATGGTAAGGTGGATGAGGAAAACGGATTCTAATTGAGGACAATCTACTTCTATTGGATCCTAAGAATTTTGACACAATTCAAGATTATATTAACAAAGCCAATGAGTTTAGAACACTCCTTAAAGATTGTGATAATCTCATAAAGGATGATCGATTGATTCATCACATCTTGAAGGGACTACCTTTAGAGTATGCTTCCTTTATTTTGAGTTATAACACTCATAGGTTGACCATGGAAAGTTCTTTCCAAAGGCCTACATTAGATGCATTTCTAAAAATGTTGATTTTTTAACAAATCAACTTGATAGATATGAGAATTCACAAGTAATATAAGACAAAATAAAATGTGGCTAGTGATGAGAACCAATCAAGTCAAAGTGGAAAAAGTTCTAACAACAACAAGAAAAATTAGTAGAAGAAAAAACCACAATTTGAGACACAACACTCTTCCTTTTCACAACAATGCAGTTTTTCTTCCAAAAAGAAGGGAAACAATGAAAAGGACAAAAGTTTTTGTGCATATTGCAAGAAACTGAATCATGATGAGTATCATTGCAAGACTAATTGAATCGATGAGCTGGAAAAAATACTCAAGAAGAACAAAATCAATGTGTTGATGCTTCCAAGGATTCAACTCCACCCACCTCAAAGGGAAAATGGAAAGTACTTATGGTAAGTTCAAGTTCTTTATCGAAATGGAATCTTGACTCAGGTGCCTCATATCATATGGGTTCTTCAAAGGGAGACTTTTCTTTATTGAAGAAGTCATAGGTACCACACATCTTTGTAGGAGATGATATAAAAATGGAAGTTGAAAGAAAAGGACATGTGAAGATGGAAAATGGGGAATTCAAAGATGTTCTCTATGTTCTAAACCTTAGCTCTAGTCTCCTCTCAATTTACCAAATAACTCACCTTGGAGATGGTAGAAAAGTTGAGTTCCTTCCTAATTCTATAATGGTGAAAAATCTAAAAGATGATTCATTGGTTGTAGCAGGTAAATTCAATCATCAAAAAAGGCTTTATTCTTTTTCGTAATTTGTGCCTAAGTCTCCTTCACATGCCTTGTTAACTCAATCTTATTCACAAACAAAATTATGGCATGAGCGGTA
The DNA here is from genome assembly GCA_028749045.1 of Cupressus sempervirens. Classification (NCBI taxonomy): domain Eukaryota; kingdom Viridiplantae; phylum Streptophyta; class Pinopsida; order Cupressales; family Cupressaceae; genus Cupressus; species Cupressus sempervirens. The sequence goes on along the minus strand of CM053787.1, from coordinate 730,346,303 downwards.
TGGTCATCTTTCCTTCCACTATGTTTAGTAACTTTGTTCAAGAGACATGGGCAAGGTCTACCTATAATTAACTATTCTAAGGGTGAGTGTTCAACATGTTCAGTGGATATGAATCTAGAGGAGAAGTTTGATAAATGGAAGTCTTCAAGAGCACCAGATGTTCTTCAGTTGTCTCACATGGTACTAGCAGGTCCTTTTCCAATGAGATCAATAAGCTAGGGTTGCTACATAATTTCTTTCATTGGAAATTTTTCATGCTACACATGGGTCTACTTTCTTCATCACAATAATGAAGTGTTGGATAAGTTTCTAGCCTTCCAAACTCATGTTGAAAAAAAATCAAGGAAAGCCATCAAGGTTCTTGGGATGAACACTGAAAGAAGATATGTGAACACAAGACTTAAATAATTTTTCAAACTTGAGGGTATTGATCTTCAAAATCTACCAACATTCAGTCTACATAAGATAGATGTTTCAACACTAAGGTTACAGACTCTTAAATCTATGGTAAGTTGCATGATACAAGTCAAGTCTCTTGATCCTACATTTGAAATTGAAGCTGTAAGTAGTGCCAATCACATACTTAATAGGTCTCCTTATAATGCCTTAGATGGGAAGACTCCTTATGAGGCATGGTGCAACATAAAGCTAGTTGTGAAACACTTTAGAGTCTTTGGTTGTCTAGAATGGGAAAACATATCATCCAGGGAATGTAAGGCACCACCACCAAGGCCTTGTGCTTTCATCAGACATGAAGAGAGTGTTAAGGAATATAGACTTATGGATTCTAAGACACATGAGATTGTCATTAAGGGGAATTTTCACTTTGAGGAAAGTTCACCCAGCTTACCCTCTAATCCTCTTCGCACTTCATACATTGTGGAAATTGATAATGATAGTAGTGATAGTGATTCAATAGATTCAAATATGTGGGATCCTATTGATAGTTGTAGTCTGTAGTTGCAACATTGACAGATTCCACATGCATATATTGCCATAGTGATAGGTCCAACACAACATGGTACACCTTATTTTCTAGCTCCAGCAATAGGGGATGACTACATAGCAGATATTTTAGGTTTGTTTTTGGAATCATACATAGAAAACTTGGGGGATATAATCGATGATATACATCTTCTCTTTGATGATGACGATCCTTCTTCAATTGTTGTGAGGGCTCACTCTAATCCTCTTGTCCATTCTCTACATTATCAATCTTCCCAGGTTAATATGATTGTGCATCCTTATGTACAATAGTTGTAGGAGGTCTCTTTATGATTTAAGGAAATAGTTGGTTCTTTGGGACAAGTTCTACATCTATCCTTGCTAGATTTGCACTCATTCTTTTTAGCAGTCTTCGAAGGGGCAAACAATAGCATCAACATAGGGATAGTTGAGCAGGTTTCAGAGACACCAATCATCATTGACATTCTTTCTACACATAGGGATAGTGTCTAACTTGTACCTTTTCCATTGTTTCTTCCAAAGGGGAGGAACATTATTCAGCACTGATGGACTAGCTTCTACCTTGGAGCAACTATCACTGATTGACACTTTACATTTTAGGGGGTGGGGGACTATCTTGTCTCTCTTCTTCTTCTCTCCTATGAGGGGACTTTTTCCTCTTATGGGGTTTTGTTCTTCTTATACTAATTTTTTTGTATATACTTGATGTATGTTGTAATGGTGGGGGTCTTGATTACTCCATCCATTCATGCATCTTGTCTTTTCATCTCTATTTATGGGGGATCATTTTTCCCATGAGGTTCTCCCTCTTTCTCCACTTTATGAGAGATTGCATTAAATTGTGTACATGGGTACCTAGCATGGCCTATTAGTTGGGACCCATCTTTCATTTCATCCTAGCTTTCATAAGCTTAAGTGCATTCTCATAAGTTGTACTTAAGGGGGTGTCGGTATAAATAAGTATTTACTTTTTACACTTTACTTAAGTTTACTTAGGTCAATGTATTAATTTATTATCATGTATTATTTTATTATTTCTTAGGTGAGACAAATAAATCATACAAGTCATACAAGTCATTAGAGAAACGGTAGTAAAGGAGGTAGAGTAGAGGAATTATCTAATTGATCTTCTACCCATTTTAATATTTTTACAAACTATTAGAAATGTCCCAAAAAAATTATATCATATTATGTATACAAATATCTAGCCTTTTCTAAAGAGGGCATTTTAATTACGTTGATCATCTTAAAGAAAAATTCTTATAGGAATTTCTAAAACTTTCTCTATTTCTAACTAAAATATAAATCACTTTAACTTTTTCCTTAAAAATGTTTTTAATTTTTATGTCGGCATTTCAAATAAACTAATTATCTCAACCTTAATTTCCAAAAAAATACACTATTTATAATTGATGGAACCACTATTACCCTACTTCTCAAAAACCCTCCAGATAAGGCAACTTAAATCTCATTATTTGCATTTACCAATAGTTGAAAATATCTTGGCATTTAGTTCAATGTGAACAAGCTGTTCTGATACAAATTATTTGTGAAATGGAAGTGAAGGGAGTTAGAGTAGAGGAATTACATTCTCTGGACTCACAATGTCTAAATGACCTTTTACCAATTAATGGCATTGTCTTCCTACCTAGCTACAGATTACAAAAGAATGATAATAGACCTGTATTTGATCTTGTGAATCTCTTTTGTTCAGAGAAACAACTAAAAAATGTGGTCCACAACTCTCTAATTTGAAGGAGTGCAGTAGAAATTTTAACACACCACTACTCAAATCTCTTTCTATTACAAATAACAATGTACTTTGGGAAGCTCACAATAATTTTTCAAAAGAAGAAGAGGTTTCTACTTCTATGTCTCAAATTGATGGGATCAATTTCATTATCTATTTTCCAGTTGAGAACATTGTTTATGAATTAGATGGGATGAAGGAAGGGCCCGTCCCTCTTATTTGGTTTGATATAAATTCAGATGGTTTGGATTGGTTGAATGTTGTTCACCCAATATTTCAAAAAAGATTGGAGAAATTCATGGGAAACAGCATTGAGTTGATTGTGTTGGGTGTTATAAAAGATTGGAAAGAAGAGTGGGTATGTGCAGGATCATGGTAAGCCAAAAAGTGGCAATCTGAAAAATATATGGTTTTGAAATGCCTCAAAGAATTTCAAAATCTATTCCAACTTTTTCCCTCCCATCTTGATACTAAATGAAAACAATTAATACCTTTATAATTCCCACTATATCTTTCAATACCAACCTTGTATGGTCATCTTTAAAACATCCCGAAAATGTGTTTCTAGCATGTTTTTATGTGTTTCTTACTTCAAGAATGTAGCTAACGACTTTTTTTAAACCAAAATTTGATGTAATGAAAAGGGTTTCTTAAGAATGTTCATAGCTTTTCATAAATGTAAGGTTTTTCAAATTATGAGTTTAGTAAGTAATTATTACTTATTTTCTAATGGAGTTAGCTACAAAGTGCTGATTGACATACTGGTTGAAAAATAGCTATAACTTTCAAACCATATAAGATTTGTGAATCCAAAAGATGCATCACATTCTATGCTTTGACTAGTATAAGAAAAAAAAAAAAAAAACTTAATTTTAATTTTTTTTGAACTAGTTAAGGTGGTTAGACACGGGAGTTTTTTAATTCTGAAAACAGTATAGTAGAAAATTCATAATTAATTATTTATTTTGAATAAAAATTCCCAAAAATTTGTCTCACATGTAGGCATGAGTCTACTTTTTATATCTAAAAATATATTTAAAAATATTATCATTTGATTATGGTTAAGGTGGTCAGACATACACCTACTTTTTATTTTTGCCCTGAAATTTTTGTAGTACTGCATTAAAATCAAAACTTTTGACCAATCAAAATTTTTTTTCTCTAGATAATGCCTTGTAGTTTAGAAACTAGATTCAATTTCCTACAAATTATTTTCTTACAACTTTTTGATATAATGTCCAGAACCACTTTGAAATTATGTGTCAAGTTGGCATAACCCTGATTTGTTGGTTTTTCACTGCCACTTAAGGCCATAGTTTGGTACACCATTATCCTGCATATACCCGAATATGTTACCCATCTGGAGAATCTCCAGAGCAGGAAAGATCAAGTTGTAGAGGAATTGAGAGGGAAGATGGATGAAGGAAGCCTCATGATAATTTTGACAGAGACGTTATCTAATATTCCAACTTTGAAGTAGAAGATATTAATGGAAGATGAGAAGATGAGAAGTTGGAAGAGGGAGAATGAAACTAAGAAGCATAACTATGCACACTTTTTTGAAAATTTCTTCAAGGTTTTGTCTGATAAGGGTAAACTCAACAATGTAGTTGAGAAAGCCAAGTATAGGCAAAAGAAATAAGAAATCTTGATGAGTGGTGGGAAAAATGTGATTGAACTGTGCAATGATATTTGATATATTTAATTTTTATTTATAAATAGAGTATTTTGCAAAGATTTAATATAGGAATTTATGTTGTTGTTAACTTAATACACTCTGTCACAGAGTGCACGGGCTTCAATCCTATGACCACTAATCAAAATAAATTTTCACATAAAATAATATTCACAATGTTTGTTGATATTACTATTATTATTATTATGAAATTTTGTAATCATACACTTTAGAGTCATTAGTGCTTTATTTGTTTTTGAAATTAGGAAAAGAGGGGTAAAAATTTATTAAGATAGAAATGATTACAACAAGGAGAGCTCAACAAGGAGCTCTATCCTGAGCAACAAGTTCATCAAATTCTTGCACCATCTCAAAGGGAAGTTGCCCCCTACCTATAATATTCTAGCCCAGAGCATGACCAAAAGCCCATTTGGCTAAACAATCAGCAACTTTGTTCCATTCATGAGGAATGTAAGTAAACCTAGTGAACTCAAGAGAGGTACAAAAGAGAAGAATCACATTGACAATAGTGGCTAGCTACCAATTGACATAATCAAGCTCCTATGAGGAAAGCAAGTTCGCCACCATTTGGGAGTCAGTCTCATAGATAATCTTGCACCATCCTCGCAAACAACATTGTTCCATAACATATAAAATGGCCTAAGCTTCCATCAAATTATTAGTGTAGTCACCCTTATGCACTAAGAAAAAAAATTTAACATCACCAAAACTACAACGAGCCACTCCCCCAATACCAGCAGGGCTTGGATTCCCCCGAGAAGAAACATTAGTGTTAATTTTTAGAACTCCATGGGGAGGAGGAGTCTAATGGCCATCCCAATTCACCTGGTCTTTTCTCTATTGCTGAGGCTACCTAGTCACTTTTTGATAGCTTTGAGCTACAACCTCATCCTAAAGATGAAAATTGAGGTGATTTCATATACCAAGATCAACCTAATCCATACACCATCAAGTGTACACTTTACTTGAATGGTTTCCTGAAGAGAATGTGAGATCTTCCACCAAAGATGCATAACACCAATCAAAAAATATTGGAATATTTGTCAATTCCTCTCCATCTAGATATGCCATAGAATGAATGATGGGCCAACAATCCAAGAAACATGGAGAGGAGAAGAACTGGAGGGAGCACCACCCAAGCAAGCCTAGAACTTAGGGAAAGAGGAAGCATGCCTAAAAGAGCAACCCCAAGTACTCCACCAAAGGTTCCATAGCTGAGTAGAAAAGAAGAAATGGAAGAAAAAATGGGAGACAAACTCCTGCCCATTACCATACAAAAAAAAATAAGAGGGGCCTTAAAATCTACATTAAGACAGTGGCTATGAGCCACTAGCCATATGAAAAAAATGCACATGCACCAAGAAAATTTATTACAAACTTGCTTCCACCGAGGGACCATAGCATCCCCAAATAATTGTCTAGCTATCTCATGATACCTTGCAGAGACATGATATTTACCTGATAAGGTACCTCCCCAAGCCAAAATATCTAGACCTAGCAAAGAGGAACACTCCCTAGAGGTCAAAATTTGAGAAAGCTCCTGATGATCTACATCTATGCCTCTAGGAGGCCAATTAGAAGACTGCTTCCATCTGTAACCAACAACAGGTCCAAATTGATAAGGAGTCTTGTAATGAGCCACTTTATCCCATCCAATAGCATGAAAAGAATCACAAAGAGTCTAAAGATATGGGTACATGGACAATATGGATGGGAATCCATCCCAAGCATCAGACCAAAACAAAGGCTCAAAGCCTCCCTTACATATCCAGAATAGATGTCTCTTGACTAACACAACACAAGTCTTCAGAGTATGCCTGACCATTGAGCAATGACCTTCAAGAGGAAGTGTAGAAACAAAGAAAGGATCAACACCACGAAAATATTTATGGGTAATAATACAAGCCCAATGTTGATGTTGTGCAAAGCCCCACCGCTAATAAAGCTTAGCAGCCAACACTTGACTAATCAAGAGAGCTAATCAAAGACCAAGATCACCCTCCTTTTTAGGCCTACAAACAGTCTTTCAGCTAATCAAACTTCATTTAGTGCTATGCAAATTACCACTCCAAAGGAATTTTTGAGAAAGACCATAAACTCCTTGAGAAAGTAAATAGGAGCAATGTGAACCATTCTTCTATAAGTAGAAAGAGCTTGGATAAAAAATTGAAGAAGAGTAACCTAAGAAACAATAGAAATCCATCTACAAGTCCAATGATTTACCTTATCCTAAAGCTTTTTAATCATTTTTTTCTAGAAGAGATGTGGTTGCCTAGAAACAACAATAGGGATGCCAAGATAAGTCAAAGGAAGTGACCCAATCTAAAATTGCAGGATATTAACAACCCTTTGCTAAATAGAATTAGGATTGTTAGAAAAGTAAATGGAAGATTTGTGCTCATTAGCTTTTTGGCCTAAAAATGACAAATAAATATCTAGTGTATGTCGAAAGGCTTTAGCTTCCTTAATCCTAGCAAGACCCACAAGAGAAGAATATCAACAAATTGAAGGTGAGAAAGAGTAGGTAAACCATTACCCCACCACCACCCTTGTATAGAATTCTAGGACACCTGATACTTAATGAATTTTACCAAGCCCTTAGCCATGATAATGAATAGATATGGTGAGAGAGGGTCACTGTGGTGGAGGCCTTTAGAGCCATCAAATAGTTGGGAAGGTTGACCATTAAGAAAAATTGAAAAAGAGGCAGAAGTAACACAACTCATAGTCCAACTCACCTAATCAGAGATAAATCTAAAGGTAAGGAGAATATTCCTTAGGAAACTCCATTTAACTCCATCATAGGCCTTAGCCATATCCATCTTAACAAACATTTCTCTCTCCCTTAAACTAGCCATAGAGTGAACGGCCTCAATAGCAATAACCACCCCATCCAAAAAATTTCTTCCAACAAAAAAACCACCTTGTTCCTCTGAGATAATAATGGGGAGCCACATTTTAATTCTCTCAACAATAAATTTAGTTAGTGTCACTTGACACTCGTGAATTTTGTATGCTCTTCAGCATGCTGATTAGGGCTAACTGTGTACCCTTTGGACCTTAGTTGGTTTAAGTGAGTGTCAGTTTGCTAATTTGATTGTTAATCAAGTTTAGTCATCCTTAATCTAAATTAGTGCTTAATCTTCTTTTTAGAGTTGTTAGTTGGTCCTAATTATTTCCTAGCTTTTTTTTAGATCTAAACCTTTTTCTAAGGCTTCAAAACATGAAATAATTATACCCAAGGGGTATGGGTATAGGTTAGGGGTCTTTTCCAACCCCTAAGCCCCTTTTGTTGACTTTCGAGATCACTCAAAAAGTCCCTTTTTTCTTTTGTGCGAAAATTGCTTGTGGTTACCATGAGTTTCATTACCCCACCTCCACTTAGGGTTTAGTCATAGTGTAGGTTGAGTTAGGAGTTTCTAGAATTGCAAGTGGGTGGGGGGTAGTTATTGATCCCTTTGGTGGTTGAGCTTGAGTCTTATTTAGAGGCCCTTCATGGTCTTGTGGAGGTTGTTACCCAATCTCTACATTTAGAGAGGAGTTCTTGAAGATTAAAGGAAGAAAAAAGGGAAACTCTACTGAAATTTGTTCATTGCCATTACCTCCTTGTGAAGGTTGGATTTCTCATCTCCCTTGTTTAGATTTTATTCTTGTTTCATGCTTATGCTACCTTGTTGTTGTTTCAATGTTTGTATGTTTTGTGGGTATGTTGCGAAGCTTTGAAAACCATGTTATTTTTGGTGATTTCCTTTCTTGTTTATGTTTGAAATTTTGAGATTTTTCTTGCATGGGTGTTTTGGTATTACTCACCCTTGGAGAGGGTAGAAGTGACCAATTTTGGTAAAGGTCTATTTAGTCAGACTCCAACCAGTGTAGAGTCTCTTCTCGGGATGAGAAGAGGGAGAAAGGGTAGGGTGTTATGGGCCCCTACTTGTTAGCACAAACCTTGTATGATTCTGGTATGTTGAAATGAAAGAACAAAATTTCTTGGTATATAGCCCCGAATGGGCATCTGTTTGGTGTTGTGCTTGACTTCTCCTAGTTGGAAGAATCCACCTTTCCCTAGTTTTGATTAAGTGTAAATCCTATTGTGTAAACCATGTATGATTATGCTTGTTTGATTGTCTCTTGGTTATGCTTGGTTGTAACCCAATCAGATATTTGTTTCCTCCTCGGTTCGTAGTAATGTGTTGCTGAATTTGATATGGAACCCTTGATGAGGGTCATGAAGGAAATTTAATTTAAGTGATGTAATTTAGGATTGAAATCCTATGTAATTGTATTTTCAAACTTTTTTGGATTCGCAACGAAGCTGGGTTTTCTTCTTGATTCTTTCCTGGCTGAGCCCTTGAATTAGGTTTCGCAATAAAATTGGTGATTGAGTATAATTGCTTGTCTTGTGATTTAATCGTAATTTCATTAGATTGATGCACATCAGGAAAAAGAATTTTTGATGATGGTTTAATTGAGCAAATTTTCAAGTCCCTTATATGCTCCTTAGATGTTCAAAATGATAATTATGTTAAGGTTATTATAACTCCTTATAGGTTTGCTTTATAAAGAAATTTGTGACAAAGATCAAATTATTGCAATCCAAGTTATATAGAGAACAAATAATTATGGTATCACAATGTTTAAACCTATTTTTTAAATCTATCAAAAAAAATATATACATTGCTTTAAAATCCATACTTAGATAAATTTTTAAAAAAAAGTGTTTTAAGAGAGTAAAACTCTCTGCCTTTTGTATGATGATTCCAATTAATACTTTTGGTAACAGAGAATCAAAAGATTCTCTTAAAAGATCTTTTCTGATTATTAAAAAACTTAGATTTGGAATGAATTTTTAATAAGGTTTTAAAAAAAAAAAGTTTTTTTATGCAAGTCAGGATGTACATGGGGGGGGGGGTGGTGACGTCACCCTGCCCCCACATGTCCCATCCACCTTTCTTCTTTCCTTATGTGTTGAGCATTCACTTTGGTTGGATGGACTTTATCAAAGTTGGCAATTTATTAAATTTGTCTTCATTATGTTTGGGCCGCCCACCTTTGATTAGGGTCTACTCTGGTCAGTATGGGGCAGAGCGTTGTCCCAAGGACAATGCTTGGGAAGCGCTTGCTCAAGAGCTAGTGTAGGGGTGTAGGGGGTTAAAGGGTAGAGTTAGTAGGTTAGTTAGTTAGGTTAGTATTGTATGATAGTTAGTTTTGTTTATAATTTATTTATTAATATTTTATTTTTTTTATTGTAAGTTGTTTTTAGTTGTTAGTTTAATTATATTAAATTGTAAGTCATTTTAACTTTAGCATGTTAGTATAGGTGTTAAGTTAGTTAGTTTAAACGTAAGTTTAGTAATAGTTATTTTTTTTAAAATAAAGTTTAAAGTTGCTATTAATATTGTTAAAGCTATTTGTTTTAAATTTTATATATACTTCTTTGGTAGTAGTAGTTTAATTTCATGTTTTAATTAGTTAGTTTTAAGTTACATTAGTTAGTTGTCAGTAAATTAAATTTATGTCTAATTTATATTTCACATTAATAATCTTTAATTTTAAAGTTTGGGATTAATGTTTTTCTTTTAATCATTATAATTATTTTAGTTAGTGGTATATATTATGTTTTATCGTGATATTATGTTATTGATTAAATTGTTATTACTTTTGAATTAGTTAAACTTAAATAGTCTTATCATTAATGTTAATTGAATCTAAGTATAGAAGGGTTGATTTCTTTTTTTTGAAATAATTTTAAATGGGGAATTTGTTTACTTAATCTTCTTTTCATATACATTGTTATTTAAGTAAATTTTGCATACCTTTATAAGTTAATGTAATATCATAAACTTTTTTCTTTATCAACTTAATAACGAGAGTAGTAATTTTAACAATGTCAAGATTTGATTAATAACGAGAGGTTTAATCTCAACGATGTATTCCTCCTTAAGACTATAAACTTAAGATGAAATGTAAAGAACCTTTAACTGTGATCTTAACCTTTTTAAACTTTGAGCATTCTAATTATTATTTCAAAAAATTGTGTGTGTTTTTGCCCTCGTAGTTTGGGTATGACACTAAAGAAAAGGGGAAGCAATCGAAAAGGACTTAGGCAGCAGTCCCATGGAGGGGGCTTCGGTTCTATATTTAAGGTGTTGGAGGTCCCATAATTTTTTTTTTGGGGGGGGGGGGAGGGGTTGGGGTACTAGGGTTGGGCTAAAGCTTAATTTTGAATCTTTTCCTATTAACTACGAGTCCTACTTTCTAGTTGAGAGGATGAAAATGGCTTGGGGTTGGAAATAGCCCCACCATCTTAGGGAAGAATTTTAAATAGTTTTTTTCTAAAATTAAAGATTTGGTGAAAAAAATTCTATAAACTATTTTTTGAAATTTAATAATATTGCATGTTTATAGAGGCTAGTCACATTTTTTAAAGATAAATTGAAATAAATATAAAAAATATTAGATATAGAAATATTGTTTTTCATAATTAAGATACATATTTAAATAAAAATTTGAGCTCTATAATAAACATTATTTTGACAAACTTAAAAAATAGAAATTTAAATTTCACAAAAACTATAATAATTTTCAAAAGCCAAAAATTTAAAGTGATGTAATTTGTAGCAACTAATAGACTAATATACAAAATTTATAAATAAATATGAAGACTTTAAATATATTAAAACATTTAGAAGTGCAAAATTTAGAAGTGTTAAGATGAATCCAAAACATTAGAATAGTCATATACATTACAATTTAATTTATATATACAAAATACAATTTAAAAACTACTTAGATACACCTGCATATAAATACATCTTCAAATGTAAGTGTCTATTAAATAATACAGAGATAGAATGTACTATAATCATGAACGGCTTAGATATCACAAACTAAGGCTTCATTCCTAGTGTAAAAGTGTTAAATAGTCAAAGGTTGACTTACTTTTCCAAGACTAACTTAATTATCGAATGCCTAAAGAAACTAATTACATATTCAACCTATTGAAGCTATGGTATCTATTGAAAGTGAGCAACCCACAAACAATATTTACACCCTAGCAATCACCTTCTCTCTTCTTTCTCCAAAATTCCAACAATTCAAAAAATTGCCCAATATAATAAACAAACAATTAAATCTACAACTTCGTAAGAGTGAACATTCAAAATATGCCCAAAAGCTTAAATAATATGTTTTACTTGTGTGGGTTTCCACTTTTAATCCTCAACCATTTCTTCTTGGTGATCTAACTGAGGCACATATCCCAATGCTTTGATCTCCTCTAACACAACTGTATGGAGACAATCAGTGCCCTCAATCTACTAGGAGGAATGAAGAGGGTCCAATTTAACTTCTGCTTCTACTTTGTCTGAGTTTTTCCAATTCTCAATGCAATTACCATCTATTATGTCTGAAGAATATGCCATGATAAAAACTATAAGAGATAGAGGAAGGGAGAAACACCATCCCAACACGACCAATATATATAAAATAAAACATTTTTAACATTAGATTAACAACTCTTGTAGCAAAATTTTGCTCACATAATTGGTGAAATATCTCCTACAATCCATTATGCTATGAAATAAAAGCTTCTCGATTCATTAATACACATATTTCTTTTGGAAAGTGGAATCTTATCAAAAATTTCAAATGAAAATGAAGAGTTTTTTCATTCTGCTAGGGTTTCTTGCTTCTTGTGAACTTTCAATTTTTTGTGTAGAAATTTTTGTCTAAATTTTCTTTATGTAAGAACCACTTGTCACAATGCATTTACTATGGGAGCTTTTTAGGCTAGGATACAATGGCTCTAACCAATGGTGAACCAGTTGTTTTTTGTGTTCACATTGCTGCTTTGGTCTGCCATGGCATCACCACTGAACAAACATCCAAATAAGTTTGTCCTAAAGGTTTTTCACAAGGTAATCCTGACATTATCCTTCCTTTGGAAGAATTTGATGCTACATGTGATTGGTTAGAACAACACACCTTGATGGGTTATTTTGTGGGTAGGACTCCCCATAAAGCTATGCTACAAGAATGGGTTAACAAGAGCTGAATTTCTCATGGAGTCTTTAACAACAAAATATGGTCTTTAACAATAGTCCTTGGTCTTTGCATTCTTCTTTGCTTCTTTTTCAAAACTGGTTATGAGACTTCACAATCTTAGATGATAAAAAGCTTAGGGTTCCTGTGTGGGTCGAGTTCCCAGGTTTACCCCTGCCATGCTGGCCTTTCATTGAGTCCATTGCCAAAGCCTTTGGCAAAGTTGTCACTAAGGAGCTTGAGAAAATTTTTAATGCCTGCTTGGAACAATGCATTTGCATAGATGTGGTTCATTTCATGGATCTTAAGGATTATGTGGAAATTTAGATTGGGACTAAAACCTTCCCCTAGAAGGTGCTTTAATTGAACCTCCCCAACACCTATTATAGGTGCCAATCCGCAAAACAAAAAATCAAGGACTGCCCTCTGGCTATGCCTAGGGTCAAGCCCATGCCTAAAGAGGTTCCTATCAAACAAGCTGAAGGGAAGAAATAAGAATGAGCTACTATTGGGAATAAAGGCAAGGCTCCCTCAAATCCCTTGCCCCCAAAGTAGTCCTATGCTATGATCGCTACAGTTCCTCCTATGCCTATAGGAGCATCAATTCCAGCCACCAGAGGGATGCAAGTGATGGAAAAAGGAAGTACTCCTAGAGTTTTACAAGTTTCAAACCCTACTGCTACACAAGGGACTAAGGTAGCTACCAGGGCTTCTGCCTTGGCTAGGGTGCATACTCCTCTTACTACTTCTTCCATAGCACCACTAGTGATCTAACATTCTTGCATTGCTCCTAGATGTGTGGAGATACCAGAGCTAAAATATCAAGCTATAAGTCTAGAGGGTTTTCTATCTGAGTTCAACCATATTTCTACCTTCTTGTATAATAGCTACTCCTCTCTTAAGGATGATGATGATATGGAGGAGTTCTCATGAACTTCCTATCATGGAATGTTTGAGATCTCACAGACATCCCCAAAAAGTACTATGTTTGGGATGTCCTTCATAGACTTGGTAATTTAGATTTTCTCTATCTGCAAGAAGTTGAAATTTCTAGTTTCATCCTTTCTTTAGCATGCTGCATAATTTGGCATGATGGCCTGGTTTTTTCTTCCTAGTATGAAGCTGGCCGAGGTGTAGTTACTCTCCTATCACCTCACCTTCATTCTACTATTATTTTGCATATTTTTTATCCGAAAAATAGAATTATTTGTCTTTTTCTTTCCATTAAAAATCATTCTTTTGGATTCAATAATATTTATGTGTCTGATGGTGCTATGAAAAGATCCTAGATGTTGGCCTGGTTGGCTAACAACTTGCCTCTAGCTACTTGGGTCATGTGTGGGGATTTTAATATGGTTCAAGTGGTGTTTGACAAAGATGGCATTCTACCTTTTTGTTGGACAGGTAGGGAAAGACAAGCCTAGTATTACATGTGCAATAAATTGGGCCTTTTTTATCCCAATGCCAACCGCCGCCAAGATAGTGGAGTTTGGCACACTTTGTCTAACTTTTGAGCTGGCTCTGACTACATATTAAAATGCCTCGATCATGCTATGATCATTGTGCAATCTTTTTTCTCTTTTTTTGAGGATCGAGTTCTACTTGTCATTCCCCTATTAGATGTGACATTATTTGACCACTATCCCACTTATTTTGTCATTTCTTGGAAAATAGCTATCCCAAAGGTGGCCAAGTCATAGTTCTTCCTCAACACATCAATGCTGATGCATGCTTCCACCAGCTTGCACATCCTATGTGTCTGGAATTTGAAACCATGTCTGCATTCTCAAAGGGGATGAATTGAATGGTGGAATGATGCCATTACTAGAACTACCCAGTTCCTACGCATTTATGGGTGACAATTAGCTATGTTCAAAAAATGGTCATATGAAGCCAATAGGCTTGCCCTTAAAAAAGCCTCTGAAGTCCTCACCCTCAAGCCCTTTGATGTGGAATTACAAATTCAACTTGCCAAGCTTCATCATGAAAAACAAATTTTTGATAATTTTTCTGCTTGGGGAGCTAAAATCAAAGCCCATCTCCATTGGTTGAAGGTTGGTGACAAAGCCTTGAAGGAGTTTTATCAAGGTCTTGCGCCTGTCATACCAATGATGGGATTAAAAATATTAAACAAGGAAATGTTGTTATATCTAGTCTCCCTACCATCCTACAAGAATATTTTCATCACTATATTAACATGTTTGCTTCCTAGGGAATTTGGTTGCTTAGGAGGAAGGTCTCAGAAAGTGTATTTCTATTACTCCAAACCGCCGTAGTTGAGCAATGTTCTTTCTATGAGCAACTTTTTTCCCTCTAAGACCTTAAAGAAAAAATGTCTTCTCCATGGTGGATGACAAGTCCCATGGGTGTGATGGGTTTCCTTGTGAATTCTACAAACATCTTTGGGAGCATACAGATCCTAATCTACACAAATTTTATCTTGAAGCCTATCATTCTAAAAGCTTAGGAGTCATTATAAAAAAAGGAAATATCAAATTCATACCTAAAGCTGGTGATCTAGAGGACATATGCAATTGGAGACCCATTACCCTTCTAAATGTGTCATATAAAATTATTGCCAAGGCACTCTCTCTCAAAATCAAGCACATGTTGCCCTTAATTTTTGTGGCCAGAGCAAACTAGATTCATCAAGTCCAGATATATACTTGACAACATCATTGGTGTCTGGGAGGGAATGGAATGGGCATGCAAGTCCAATCAGTAGGCTATCTTTTTTAAGATTGATTTTGCTAAAGCCTATGATTGCATTGAATGGCCCTTCATCTTGGCTATGCTCTGAGTTCTAGGTTTTGGCTCCAATTTCCTTCAGTCCATGGAGATGCTCTTTGGAGATGCTAATGCTTGCATTACCATCAAGAATTTGCAATCTAAGGCTTTTGGACTATTTGGTTCCATTAGGAAAAGTTGTTCGCTAGCTCTTGCACTTTATGTCCTTGTTGTGAAAGGTTTTGGCTATTTACTTGCACATTTTGTGTCCTCAAGACCTGTACATGGCATTTCCTTGTTTGAATCATGCTCCCAATTATTCACTGGAAACTTTGTCGATGATTCTTTTCTGACTCTTTTAGAGGATGAAGAAAACATCAATAATGCTTTAAGTTGTCTAACACCTTTTGTTAAGCCTTTGGTTTTTCCATTCAATGGCATAAAATTCTCTACTTCTATTAGTCTTTTTTGCTAGCTCCACCTTGACTCAGCTAGTTTGAGTCGAAATGGGTTGCTCATGGGACTCCACCTTAGGAACTTTCGATTGCTGTGCTGGCCAAGATTAGTAAAAAGCTCAACTACTAGATCACAAAGCTACTCTCCCTCACTAAAAAATTCTAGATTTGGTCAAAGATTTTGGCAACCACTCATGTGTATTACTCCTCCTTTTGGGCTCCATCCAAAGCTTCTTACATGAAGTTGGAAAGATAGCTCAAGGATTTTCTCTGGGCCTTTTGTTCTGATCACGATGGCTTCCAAAGACTGGACTGGGATTTTTGTTGTCTCCCAAAAGAGTTTGGTGGTCTTGGTGTACTTTCCACTCAGAAACAAGGCCTTGCTCTTTGTGCAAAATGGATTATTAGGGCTATTTTAGGAGATGAAGCTTGGAAGATTCTTATTTGGCAGTGCATTTCTTTCGGCTTTCTTGTCAACAGCCTTGCTTGGAAGGGGATTGATTTTCAAAATCTTCTCATCATGCATGAGCCTATGGCCATTCTAGGCTCTTTGTCATCAAGAGCATTTGGAAATCTTGGGAGGCTATTAAGCCTTGGCTTCGATGGGCTAGAGATGAATTCTGCAATGGCCTTTCCTTTAATCAATAGAACATTTGGTAGTCTCCCCTATTTTCCATTCAGCGTACCCCCCTCACCAAGACTCAAGTGGCCAATGGTCTACATTTTTTTTAATGTGACATCAAAACTCCTAAGGACCTCTTTTCAAGGGTCACAATGAGTTTCAAGACCCAAGAAGATATGCAAGTACAATACCGCATTATCCATTTAGACAAGTAGACTTTTGAGCTTCTACTTTCTTCCATCCCTATTTATTTAGTTCATAAAGTAGGGATTTGGTTTGTTCACCCTTGGTGGCTTGATTGGAAGTGGTATCTTGCCACTTCCTTTTCTAATTACAAGCCAATTTTGGGCTACAAATGGCTTTTTCCTCATCTTCTAATGGTGGATATGCTAAACCATAGATGGTATTTGCAATCTTCTCTTTCTTAATGGAGAAAACACTTTGATACCATATGGAATATTATAACTAGACCCATGATTGCACTTTTTCTTGGTGCATGGCCTTCCAAGGTCCTATCCTAGGGCCTCAACTCAAACACATTTAGGTTCCTGATCCTAGATGCCCCTTCTATGGACAACCACAGTGTTTCTTGCATGTTTTTTAGTTTTGTAAGCATGCTCAAAATTATTGGCATTGGATCCATATTTTTTTTAAGCCATTCAAACCTGAGTCATTTTCTTGGCACATGATTTTATTGGGTGACTCTCCAAGATTTCCTCAAAAGTTTTCCCAAATTTGGCATACCTTTAGTCTGGAGATTCTATTTTCTTTTTGGAAAGATAGGAATGCCATTCCTTTCACACAAATTTTTGAATGTTAATACTGCTATGTATACTAAGGCATGCATTTGTAATAATGTAATTATAAAAATTTAGGTACAAGCTAACAAAGTTGTACTCAAGGTAGCTCACTATAGGAGCTTCTTAATCACTGGGGCAATGCTCCATGCACTATTGCTAGAGTTTCCCCTAATGCCTTAGTAGAGACCTTGATGCCTCGTTGCCACCATCCTCTCCACCACTCCACTAGCTGCCACTCACACACCCCATGCTCCTAGGCTTCCCACCACCACTCTATATTGGTGGTGATGGTGGATGGAGGTGTCACTTAGCTTCCCCACCATGCGGTGGTTTTGGTTGGTCCCTGGCTCATCCTTTTGGTACTCATCATGCACATTCTAGGAAATGACCTCGCCTAGACTTGGTGATCTCTCCTCTATGGCTAGAGGTCAAAGATGTGAAGGTTGCCACTGTTACTACTACTACTAATGATGGCTGGACTATTCCTAGCCTATCCCCCAATCCTAAAGCTGATTGGGGTTTCAAGACAAAGATGATTCACCACCCTTGGTTGGCACTACTTTGGCAGCCTAAAGTTGCCTTATATGATTTTATTTTATGAATAGTTTCTATTTTTGACTATGGCTATTTTATTAGTTCAGCTTCAAACTCATTCGCAAGGTGATCTTGTATCCATTGGCCCTTTTTTGTGAATTTTAATCTAGGTATATTTTATTAATAGAAAAGGACACTATTCATTAATAAAAAATAAAAAATTGCCAACATTAGTGCCACTGATTTGGCAGTGGCATGGCTAAATTAGAGCTGGGGCTTTTTTAATTTTATGTACTGGTTGATTTATGGTTGAATATTTTCATTGCTAATTTTATTTTAATTTTTAATTCAAATTTGAATATTTGAATGTGTTTTAAGACGAAAATCACAAAATGCAGTAAAATAATTTTGTAATTTTGTTTTGGTGACCATTTTTGCAAATATTCGATGAGGGGATTTAATCTTTGGTGAGATAAGATAGTAGTTTTAAAACATGAAGCTTGCTTCAAAATTTTTAATTTCTAAATGTGGATATACAAATTATTTCCTTTCTACCACGAAACATTCCCTCTAATTTGAAGGTGGGCAGAGATAGAGAAAACTAAAATAAAATGAGAAAGCTTTGTATTATCATTTATTTGTCTTATGATTCTATCCATTACATATACCTCTATTCATAGAGGTCTAGAACCATACACATTAACAATAGGAAGGATAGGATCTGGAATATGTGGTAGTCAAAAATCACATGTAAAAAGAGGAAAGAGAACAATGTATATAGAAGGGCGGTGGGAAGCTTCCATATTAAATAGGGTGGTTGAAAAATTTATACCAAATTCTAGATTGATGATTTCTGTAGAAATTACCACATGCCAATAGACCCCCCTAATTTCTAAAATTAATTATATCAAAGTTTATAATATTCATTTGATCTCTTAGATATTCAAATTGTTCTTGTGCTAATGCCTTTGTAAATATATCTATCAATTGATCTTCAGATCTACATTAATACTCTAAGCTGATTTCTCCATTATTGACCAATTGTTGAATAAAATGATATGTAGTATCAATGTGCTTTTTGTCTTGTCAAAAATATGATTCTTTGATAGTGCGATGACAAACTTTTTATCACAATATATTGTAGTAGAATCCTCTTGCTCATGCATTAGACATTTCAAGACTCTTTGCATCCATATAGCTTGATATATTGCTAATGTACTAGCTCCATATTCTACATTAGTTGAAGAAACAGTCATGATAGGTTGCTTCTTTGATGCCCATGCCACACTTGTTCCAAGATGAAATGTATATTCTGATGTGCTCTTTCTATCATCAATACTTCCTACAAAGTCACTGTCAGTATATCCAACTAGTTGAAAATAATTTGAGGAAGAATATATTATGCTATAATTTAGAGTCCTTGCAATGTATCTCAATATTCTCTTTCCTACTTGCCAATGTGAGTTCTTAGGTGAATCCATAAATCTAGAAATTATAGTCACTGTGTTCACTATGTCTCCTCTAATCGACATGTGAATGTCAAGAAGGAAAATATGCAAAAGAGACCACAAAGGTCCACTATTCAAAGAGTTCAACCAAAGAAAGTATGGGTTCTTAAATCTGTTATTGAAGAAATGCATTCCAAAGCATCTAATGAAAAATCAAAAGCTATATGGATTCCCAAGTCTCTTTTGAAGGACTTGAATATTGAAAACAAATAAAAATTGACATTTAAGCTTCCAAAGACTTCCACTCCATCTTTTTCCCAACATCTTCTTAAAAAGGTTTCAAAACCTTCTACTCCACCCCTCTCCAAAATGGCTTTTCTACCTTATATATCTAAGCCTCAATCTATTTCATCCATATTTCCTCCATCATTCCACTACCCTTCAAGATGTGTGTCAATGTTGATCTTTCCTAATATCTCATCCACCCTCATGAGATCCTCTAAATCTTATGCCTGCTTGCCATCCTTGCTTGTTTCGGTCTTCCAAAACCAACAACCTTATCCTCCATCTACCTCTCATTTTCCTATCTCCCTCCATTACCTTATCAACATCTTTGAGTGTAAATTGGTATGGCTTTGGCTTATCATAACTTATATTTCTTATAGGAATGCTATATAACTTGAGAAAGGCTTGAATTCTTTCCAAAAACTCTAAAAATCCAAGAAAAAAAGAAAAAAGAAAAGAAAAAGTACCTTGGAGAAAACCTAGAAACAGGCGCCTTGGTAGCAAAAGTAAAGAAAAATAAATCCTTCCTATGGTGAAAACCACTTCTTGTGGCACCTTGGACAAGTACCATGATGAAAACCTGGCAAACAGGTGTCATGCATAATTTTTCAATCCATGACATCCTATCATGATCTTGCCTATCCTTCAAATGTCCTCATTCCTGAAGTCACTCACTCATAACCTCCATAACAAACTTTTCTATTCTATTCAATTAACCCTTTGGTCTTGATCAATGAAAGAAAGAAGAAAACTCAATTCTTAGCAATCTCTTCTGCAATAGTCGCCAGTTGTTTCAACTATGTCTGCCTACTATTGTTAAGTTCATGTCTCTAGATTCATTTATGGAAGATCTCTTTTGCGTTAGTCACCAATCATCTTGGCTATGTCTACCTACTGTCGCTCAGTCCTTCTTAGGTTCTTCATCATGAAGTTTCCTCTTTAAACTTAGTCACCAGTCATTTTGATTGCAGCTGCCTACTATCGACACCCTATTGAAGAGATTTCTTTCAAACATGTTCTAGACATTGACAGTTGACATCAATCCCGAAAACATTGAACTCAAAAATGATATAATTGTTTGGATATGCTGAGAATTTTCTTTTTTTGCTTTTTTTTTCTTTATCATATCTTCTCAAGAACCTCAATGATGTCATCTTTGACTAGAGAAGTAATAACTGGGGACATGATCTTTTTCTTTGCTTTCTGTTTATAGTTTAGTTCCAATAAGTTGATCTATTCCCATAAAAGGGGTGTCCGCTATAAGAGCCTTCATCTCGTATTGGATGGTTGTGTGTAGCTTGACTCCTTTTATATGAATATGCCAATAACGTTGGTTCTTCTCCTTGTTTGTTGGAGTGAACTCTTCATGCTATAGCAAATACTGATACTCGTCCTGTTAAGTGAACATACAGATCACTACGAGTATATCTAGCACACTTTTGTCTCAAGTTACGAATGCAAGAGTTGTTGTGGACAGTATAAATACTAAATACTTAGCATAAGATGGGTCTCCCGTGTGTTTGGTGTGTCTGTTATGCAAGAAACATTCAGGTCATCCTAGCATCTATGCTTTGATGCTTATGTTAACTTGCTACATTAAAAGTGACAAATATTTTGGTCATTCTGGCTTCTTGTGCTTTGAATACTTACATTTAATCCTGACAAACCAATAATTTATGTTATATTCATATTTCCATGATTGCAATGTTAGTGGAAATTGTATGACCTATGAGCTTTGTTCTATATTTGGTGATGATTAAATATTGAGGCTCGGCAACAAATGATTGATTAATCACCCTCTTGGCTATTTTGGTTTCTCTAAACCCATTTTTCGAGATCGAATTCAAAATCTGACACACTTAAGTGGCTCAAAATGCATTTTAAATTTTTTTGTGCAATCCAAATCGTTTCAATACTTTGCAATTTTTGGAATCTTTTTAACTCAAACTTGGCCTTTTGGATCTTGAAATCACTTCGGATCAACCTCCAAACTCCTTTTGATTATTCTGATTTCTTCATATTTCTTCAAATTATTCTGATCTCTTTATATTTCTTTAGATCGTTCTGATCTCTTTATATTTCTTTAGATCATTCTGATCTCTTTATATTTCTTCAGATCATTCTGATTGCTTTATATTTCTTTAGATCATTCTGATCTCTCCAAATTTCTTTAGATCTTTATGATCTCTTCATTTTCTTCAAAATCGTTCTGATCTCTTCATATTTCTTCAAGATTATTCTAATCTCTTTATATTTCGTTACATCATTCTAATCTCTTCTATATTCTACTAAACCTTGGATTTCTTTTGTATCTTTCATCACTGTCCTTACATCATACTTTCAGTGTGTCATCTTTTGATTTCGTTCCTGAGGGGGCAGGATGATTACATCATTGAACTAAATTTCAACTCATTTTGAGTCTCATTGCTTGGGGCATCTAGTTCCCATTTTATGTCCTTCTCACTTGGGGCATCTCATTACTCTGGGCATCTTGTCCTCCTCTTTTTGGCATCCTTGTCATCTACTTTATATTTTCATCATTTGATCACATCTTATAACATTTTTGATCTGAGTCTGATGGATAGGTATCGGGACAGTCTAAAGCCTCACTCCTGAGGATCAAGCCTCATTCCGGGGATGATTCTGTGACTCATAATTAGATCTTATCAACTTAGGTATCTAGATGTTCTACATGGATCCATTAGGATTAATCTTCATGTTGGAGATGATCCTTAAAAGCTTATCTATTTCCATTTAGGTATCTAGGTATATTTCTTGGATTCCTTGGGATTAAGCTCTGTTCTAGAGATAGTCCTTAAAAGCTCATCAATTGGTCTCCGTAGAATCAATTTTGGAACCAATCTCTTTTTTTTGATCTGCACATCATACTTTCTAATTTTCTTTGAATTGAACATGCTACTCGCACATTCATTCAAAGGGGGGCAAAATGTAATACCCCAAAATTGGCTCATTGTGATCTCAACCAATTCTAGTCTATTTCAGATCAATCCTAAGGTCGTATTCCATTAGGCAAATTCTTATTTGGCTATTTTCTACTTGATTTAATTGTTAGATGCAGAAAACCCTAATCTACATTCATCATGCTTATTATTTAATTCCTATAGTATTTACTCATATTAGTCACATTAAACCTATTAATTAATATTTAATTTAATTACTAATTATTTATACTTTAATTAAATTAAATTATATCTTAAGGCTAATGTATTATGGAATTAAATTTATTTAATTTAATAAATGTGCCTATTTTAATTAATTAAACAAAATTATTTAATTAGATGAAGAACTTACTTCTAATTAATTAAACAAAGTTATTTAATTAAATGGGAAGCCATTCCTAATTAATTAAATGAAGTTATTTAATTAAATAAGAAAAGTGTCTCTAATTAATTAAAAGATTATTTAATTAAATAGAAAAAGTAATTATGAGAGCATATCTCATTTTATTAAATTAAATATCTCACCAAAATCTCTCTTCAGTTCAAAAAAGGAAATTTCCAGTTAACTATTGATCAAAAATAAGTTAAATCAGTTAACTCCTTATTCTACTCAAATTGAATCAGTTAAATTTGCATTGAATTGCTGCTAGAATTCATACTCACATTTTCTCACATTTGCTCATATTTTACATACATATGCATCCTTAGCTTAATTTCATTTAGCATAATATGCATGTGATTAATCTAGTTTCCTTTACTTGTTCTTAGATTAGAATGCATTTCTCATTCTAGATTAATCTGCATAATCATATAGATTAATTTTATTTCTTAAATCCTTCATTCTTAGAGGGTCTGGTTGCTTAACACCTCAAATCTGAGGATATCTAACAAGAAATTCCCTTTAGGTAGAAGGCAACAGGTCACCTTGCCAACTGATTTTCGAATGAACAATCCAATGTTCATTCTAGGATGAATCCGCAAATAAAGACCATGTTGAAGTGTGTGTGTTAGCAGAAGCCGCATATTCATGCATACACTTCCTATATTGCTTGTGCTCACAACAATTAGAGCATCACTAGAAGAGGGTTCTTGGTGCTTCATTCCCATGTCTTCACTAAGTAATGTGGCTACAACTTCATTAAATATTAGCTTGCTCTTGGCTGCTATTGAAGTGATCGCAACCATTAATACACACTCCCAGCTATTTGGAAGTGAATATAATAATAAAATGGATTTTATTTCATCATCTAATGGTATACCAACTAAAATGAGTTGACTAGCTAAAACGTTAAACAACATGTTACTTGAGAGACCTAAGAATATCATTGCCCTTTCTTTCAAATCCAATTTATCTCATTCTTTTTCTGTGAATGATCCTTTGCCCTTTGTTTTTTCAAAGCAATGCAGGTTGTAATTCTTTCTTGATGAGTAAAGACTCTAACTACACTATCCATAGCCTAAATTTTTGCTAAGAAAACTTATCAATTTCCACTTATCTACCTCATTCATGGCACCTATAAATCTTCATCAATTTTCAAAAAATCAAATGAACTCAACCAACTCTAATACCAAGTATTGAGCTAAATAAAAGATATAGAAAATAATGTAAAACTTAAACTGAAACTGAATCAAAAGATGCAAGAGTGGACACAGAGTTTATAGTATTTCATCTAGGTAATCTAGACTACATCCACTCTTCAACCAAGGGAACTTCTCTTATTCAGATAAATCACAAGTTACAATGAACAACAACATCAACTATCTTTTCTATTCTATATCAGCAACATTCAATGGAAAACGAAAGGGCTGAGAAGAGGAAGAGTTAGCAAGGAGTGCACATTCAAAGCCATTACATATTTCCTTTTCAAAACAATTATAGTATAACCAGAAAGAGATGATAAGTAAGAATTTTATATAGACTTAGATTGTCTAGAAGACATTGGATTTTTAAAAAATTGTGTAGTTGTAAAAAAAGAATTATTGATCACTAGTAGTTGTGAGTTTTTGAAGAGAATGAATAATGATATTCAATAAAGCTTCTAGTTTGTAATTATACGAAAGCTTTTGAATTCGACTTAGATATTGAAATTAATTATGTAGGGGGCCCTAACACGATATGAAGGAAAGAAAGAGATGCCAGTATCTACTATCCTTTGATTGTTGAAACCGTGATATATGGGGAAATAAGATAAAGACTATAATGATTTTGAATCATTTGTGAGAGCCTATGTTCAGTGGGCTTGTAGATGCGACCAACGTGACCCAAAGTTTCACCCTCACAAACAACTACAACACCTATTTGAAAGACCAAAAAAGTGAAAGATGCAAAATCCCTTGATTTGATAGAGTTGGCATTAATATAGGCAATATTTTCAAAACTAGCAACAAGTAACTATGTTAAAAAATCTTGGGAATTTTTGAGAAAAAAAATACAAAGGGATTGATCAAGCTAAACTAAATAAGCTCAAAATGCATCACAAATATTTAAGTTACAATAGAACATGCTATGAACCTAGAAACTTGTTTAATGAATTTGATACTTTTTATAACAAAACATATAGTTTTTAAAAATTCACTCTAAATTAATAACTTTTCTAAATGTAAAAAAAAACTACGATTTTAAACTAGTAGTATTTTAATCTCTTTAAATATTTAATATATATTGTTAAATATTTAGAATTTTTAAACATATTTATTTGCCCTCAAATTCCAGGCCTGCTCCCATGGTAAGTATATGACCTGCTCCCATGGTAAGTATATGACAAATAAAGCCCTAGGTGACATAGATGGCAGCCCTACCATTAAATACGCTGCAATAGGAAGCTATAAATTAGGCCATTTGGGGAAAGACAGCAAAGGAACACATCTGGGCGACGCGTGGAGATAAATTTTTTCCTAGCATTAGAACCTGTGGAATGACTGTGCAAGAATATGTCACGTCAAAGAGTCCATCCAAAATACCATTCACTTATCCAAACAATCGACCGAAGGAAGGCCGAACATTTTCTTCACCTCATTTCATCCCTCTATATATTATGAGGCTTTCAGAATGTTGAAGAACCGATAAGTTTGTATTAAATGGATGAAAGATGGGAAATTTCATGAGGGTTTCTTTAACAGAGTACATGAAACTTTGTTTAGATTATTGCTGGAAATATACATATCAAGTGGCATGGGTAGTAACCACGAGTTTAGCATTCTTAACTGCATGTTTACCGTTCATTGTTAACTGATCAGAATTGCGGATATGTGAATGCAGATAATGGGCAGATTTTGCGAGATTGCAATGGCATTAAAAGAAGCTCAGAAGAAGAAATTGAATGTTGGGATTATAATGAGATGGATTTGGATTATAACTTTAAAATCGTGGCGCCCAAATATGGCGAAAATAGTCACCGTGAAAAGGGTTTATTGTGGCAGAAGCAAAAGATCATGAGAATATCAAGATTTTGCAGTGAAAATCTATGATTTAAAAACTAGTTTAAAAAAGCAAAGAATTCAAATACTATGAAAATATTCATCCATGAAATCAGCAATGGCACAAAATCAGCTGCAGCACTTCCAAATCAACGGCCCTGATGTTGGC
The DNA here is from genome assembly GCA_028749045.1 of Cupressus sempervirens. Classification (NCBI taxonomy): domain Eukaryota; kingdom Viridiplantae; phylum Streptophyta; class Pinopsida; order Cupressales; family Cupressaceae; genus Cupressus; species Cupressus sempervirens. The sequence goes on along the minus strand of CM053787.1, from coordinate 730,320,434 downwards.
AATTTTGAAATGTATAAAGATACGCAAACTCTCCTCTCTGCTTCACAAGACTACAAATGAAAATTGTCTAGCAAATCAAAAGTGTAGCATTTTCATAGCATATATGGATTGCACAATAGAATTTTCTGGCAGGAGATTTTCAATTGTGTACCTGAGAATTCACCTCGAGAAATTCGTGAGCACAAGTCTGGTGGAGGATATATACTCAACTTCATGCTTACAAAGTCTTAGTGTTTTATTACAGTCTATGTGCATTCTTTGATGGTTTTTTTGCCTTCCTCCGCCCCTCTTAGTATTCATGATGGTCTACATATCAGAGATGGAAGATGGTAATTGCAAAGAAGGAGTTTATAATATCTCCGACATGCAAAATGAGATTGAAGGAGGGGAAATTGAAGGCCGGAATGGTACTCATCATGACAATCAGAAAATCTCTGAAGAGGAAGTTGAATTGGAGCGTCTTTATTCCTCCCAGAAAATCCAGGGCTTTGATTCTCTGCAAATGGAAGAGATTAAAGCATTGGAATGCAAACCAACTGCTTGCAAGGATGATGACTCGAAATCCACACAAGTAATATAGTCATGTTTTTTCATTCGTATTATTTGAATAATTACCTTACAAAGATCTCTCTTTGTAGATTTTAACAGTTCATTTCTTATTTTTTCAGTTTTCTGAATTGCTCGAATTTCAGAGAAAGACAGAGAGAGCATAAATGAAGGCTAAGTGTCGGTCAATCTCAACGGTGACTCCTGAAAAGTTGCATCTGAGAAATAATGTGTTTTACGTTTTCTTCTGCTACCCATTTACTAATGTAAATTTGCATCTCATAATGTGTTTGCTATTCTACAACTTCATCTAATGATGTTGTATTAGCTCAGCACGTCTAACATGTCTTGTAAAACATTTCAATAAATAGTAATGAAATATAATATATATAATATAATATAATAATAAAAAGTAATATCTTATAATATAATATATAATAAAAAAGTATAATATATTATAAATTATAATAATATAGTATAATAATATTATTTTATATTATAATATATAGTAAATTAATATAATAAATATAAAATAAAATATAATAAATGTTGTCGGGTCTGTAGGGACAGTCAAATATTTGAAATTGATGCCAGTATAATTGGATATCCGATAATAGATCGGATATCCGATATAGGAAAAGGACTTTTGAGGGGAAAACTTGCTAAGGTTTCCCTCCTTTGCCACAATAATATTAATATTATGAAAATACTTGGAGGCAAACGACTTTAATTTATAACTAAGTTAATAGTATATTAGTATTAATATAAAATATCAATAATATTAATATAAAATAGTATTAATATACCTATAGTATCAATATTATTATTATACCTATAATAGTATTAATATATATTATTATTATAGCTATAATAGTATTATTATTATTACTATACATATAATAATATTAATATTTAGTGTTTATTTATATTATAATTATTATCCTAAAATAGTATAAATAGTATATCCTAAAATATTACGTTATATATACTAAAATATTACGTTATTATATAGATATATTAATAACATATATATTAATATAATAATATTTATAATATATATTATATTTAATAAAAATATTACATTGTTATATATATATATATTATATTATTATACATATTAATATAATAATATATAATACAAAGAGGGTCGTCATTTAATGGGTGAAAGGGGGTCATAGGTCACCCTATGACCCCCTTTGACCCATATGAATGACTCGACTATGTCATTAGGGGTCCTAGGACCCCTATGGACATAGGTCATCATTTAATGGATCAAAGGGGGTAATAGGTCACCCTATGACCCCCTTTGACTCATATGAACGATTCAAATATTTCCTTAGGGGTCCTAAGACCCCTAGGGACATATATCGCCATTTAATGGGTCAAAGAGGGTCATAGGGTGACCTATGACCCCCTTTGACCGATATTACCCATTCGAATATGTCCCTTGGGGTCCAAGGACCCCTAGGGACATATGTCATCGTTTAATGGGTTAAAGAGGGTCATAGGTCACCCTGTGACCCCCTTTGACCCATAATACCCATTCGAATATGTCCCTGGGGGTCCTAGGACCCCTAGACACATATGTCATCATTTAATGGGTCAAACGGGGTCATAGGTCACCTTATGACCCCCTTTGACCCATATTACCCATTCGAATATGTCCCTAGGGGTCCTAGGACCCCTAGCAACATATATCGTCGTTTAATGGGTCAAAGAGGGTCATAGGTCACCCTATGACCCCCTTTGACCCATATTACCCATTCGAATATGTCCCTAGGGGTCCTAGGACCCCTAGAGATATATATCATTGTTTAATGGGTCAAGAGGGTCATACGTCACCCTATGACCCCCTTTGACCCATATGTACGATTCGAATATGTCCCTTGGGGTCCTAGGACCGATAGAGACATATGTCATCATTTAAAGGGTCGAAGAGGGTCATAGGTTACCCTATGACTCCATTTGACCCATATTACCCATTCGAATATGTCCCTAGGGGTCCTAGGACCCCTAGGAACATATGTCATCGTTTAATGCATCAAAGGGGGTCATAGGTCACCGTATGACCCCATTTAACCCATATGAATGATTTGAATATGTCCCTAGGGTCCTAGGACCCCTAGGGACATATGTCATCGTTTAATGGGTCAAATAGGGTCATAGGTCACCCTATGACCCCATTTTACCCATATTACCCATTCGAATATGTCCCTTGGGGTCCGAGGACCCCTAGGGACATATGTCATCATTTAATGGGTCAAAAAGGGTCATAGGTCACCCTATGACCCCCTTTGACCCATAATACCCATTCGAATATGTCCTTAGGGGTCCGAGGACCCCTAGAGACATATGTCATCGTTTAATGGGTCAAAGGAGGTCATAGGTCACCCTATGACCCCCTTTGACCCATATTACCCATTCGAATATGTCCCTAGGGGTCCCAGGACCCCTAGCGACATATCTCATCGTTTAATGGGTCAGAGAGGGTCATAGGTCATCCTATGACCCCCTTTGACTCATATTACTCATTCAAATATGTCCTTAGGGGTCCTAGGACCCCTAGAGACATATATCATCATTTAATGTGTCAAAGAGGGTCATAGGTCACCTTATGACCCCCTTTGACCCATATGTACGATTCAAATATGTCCCTAGGGGTCCTAGGACCCCTAGGGACATATGTCGTCATTTAATGGGTCAAAGGGGGTCATAGGTTACCCTATGATCCCATTTGACCCATATTACCCATTCGAATATGTCCCTAGGGGTCCTAGGACCCCTAGGGACATATGTCGTCATTTAATGGGTCAAAGGGGGTCATAGGTCACCCTACGACCCCCTTTGACTCATATGAACGATTCAAATATGTCCCTAGGGGACCTAGGACCCCTAGGGACATATGTCATCGTTTAATGAGTCAAAGGGGGTGATAGGTCACCCTATGACCCCCTTTGACCCATATGAACGATTCTAATATGTCCCTAGGGTCCTAGAACCCCTAGGGACATATGTTGTCGTTTAATGGGTCAAAGAGGGTCATAGGGTGACCTATGACCCCCTTTGACCCATATTACCCATTCGAATATGTCCCTTGGAGTCCGAGGACCCCTAGGGACATATTGCATCGTTTAATGGGTCAAAGAGGGTCATAGGTCACCCTATGACCCCCTTTGATCCATATTACCCATTCGAATATGTCCCTAGGGGTCCTAGGACCCCTAGAGACATATATCATCGTTTAATGGGTCAAGAGGGTCATAGGTCACCCTATGCCCCCTTTTGACCCATATGAACGATTCGAATATGTCTTTAGGAGTCTTAGGACCTCTAGAGACATATGTCATCATTTAATGTGTCAAAGAGGGTCATAGGCTACCCTATGACCCCATTTGACCCATATTTCCCATTCGAATATGTCCCTAGGGGTCCTAGGACCCTTAGGGACATATGTCATCGTTTAATAGGTCAAAGGGGGTCATAGGTGACTCCATGACCCCCTTTGACCCATATGAACAATTCGAATATGTCCCTAGGGTCCTAGGATCCCTAGGGACATATGTCATCGTTTAATGGGTCAAAGAGGGTCATAGGTCACCCTATGACCCCCTTTGACCCATGTTACCCATTCGAATATGTCGCTTGGGGACCAAGGACCCCTAGGGACATATGTCATTATTTAATGGGTCAAAGAGGGTCATACGTTACCCTATGACCCCCTTTGATGCATAATACCCATTCGAATATGTCCCTAGGAGTCCTAGGACCCCTAGAGACATATGTCATCATTTAATGGGTTAAAAGGGGTCATAGGTCACCCTATGACACCCTTTGACCCATATGTAGGATTCGAATATGTCCCTAGTGGTCCTAGGACCCCTAGGGACATATGTCATCGTTTAATGGGTCAAAGAGGGTCATAGGGTGACCTATGACCCCCTTTGACTGATATAAACGATTCGAATATGTCCTTAGGGGTCCGAGGACCCCTAGGGACATATGTCATCGTTTAATGGGTCAAAGAGGGTCATAGCTCACCTTATGACCCTCTTTGATGCATATGAACGATTCGAATATGTCCCTAGGGGTCTGAGGACCCCTAGGGACATATGTCGTCGTTTAATGGGTCAAAGAGGGTCATAGGTTACCCTATGACCCCATTTGACCCATATTACTCATTCAAATATGTCCCTAGGGGTCTTAGGACCCCTAGGGACATATGTCATCGTTTAATGGGTCAAAGGGGGTCATAGGTCACCCTATGACCCCCTTTGACCCATATGAACAATTCGAATATGTCCCTAGGGGTCCAAGGATCCTTACAAAAATATGTCATCGTTTAATGAGTCAAAGAGGGTCATAGGTCATCCTATGACCCCCTTGACCCATATTACCTATTCGAATATGTCCCTAGGGGTCCTAGGACCCTTAGAGACATATATCGTCATTTAATAGGTCAAAGAGAGTCATAAGTGACCCTATGACCCCCTTTGACCCATATGAACGATTGGAATATGTCCCTAGGGGTCCTAGGTCCCCTAGGGACATATGTCATAGTTTAATGGGTCAAAGAGGGTCATAGGTCACCCTATGACCCCCTTTGACCCATATTAGCCGTTCGAATATGTCCCTAGAGGTCCTAGGACCCCTAGGGACATATGTCATCGTTTTATGGGTCAAAGGGGGTCATAGGTCACCCTATGACCCCCTTTGACCCATATGAATGATTCAACTATGTCCCTGGGGGTCCTAGGACAACTAGGGACATATGTTGTCATTTAATGGGTCAAAAGGGGTAATAGGTCACCCTATGACCCCCTTTGACTCATATGAACGATTCGACTATGTCCCTAGGGGTCCTAGGACCCCTAGGGGCATATGTCATCGTTTAAAGGGTCAAAGAGCCCTTTGACCCATAATACCCATTCGAATATGTCCCTAGGGGTCCTAGGACCCCTAGAGACATATGTCTTCATTTAATGGGTCAAAGGGTGTCATAGGTCACCCTATGACCCCCTTTGACCGATATGAACGATTCGGCTATGTCCCTGGGGGTTCTAGGCACATATGTCATCCTTTAATGGGTCAAAGGGACCCCCCTTTGACCCATTAAAGGACGACATATGTCCCTAGGGGTCCTAGGACCCCTAGAGACATATATCATCATTTAATGGGTCAAAGAGGGTTATAGGTCACCCTATGACCCCCTTTGACTCTTATATATTAATAATATACATATTAATAATATACATATATATTAATAATATACATATCAATATAATAATATGTATATATATATACATATACATATTATATTATTATATTTAATGAAAATATTACGTTATTATATAAATATATTAATAACATAGATATTAATATAATAATATTTATAATATATATTATATTTAATAAAAATATTACATTGTTATATAAATATTATATTATTATACATATTAATATAATAATATATAATACGTATTTTATATATATATAAATTACGTTATTATATTTAGTAAAAATAATAATGTATATTATATTTATAGATTGTAATAAGATTAACAAAGGATATTATTATATATTACTAGATTATATCTTGTATGTTTACATTACATTATTATATATATAATATATTAAAATCTGCCTTTACATATTAATATAAGTGAAATAATTTAAAAATAAAAAACTAGAACGTTTAAATCGAATTTCCTTCCAAAATTTGAAGATTTTTGGAATTTGACTACCGAGCCATATCGGATATCTGATGTCAAATCAGATCCGATCAGGCTTGGTATTTACCAAGCCTGCCCGGTCAACCCCAAAGATATGTTTATAGAGAGTTTTAGTGATACTCAGACTTCGGGTAGCCGTATGACAATGTTATTTTGATCAAAATTGAATGAAACGAAATGAGTTTTTTAATATCGCTCTCTAGATTCCATTAATATAATTTCTGTCAAATTCTGAGTTCGATAAGTATTTATTAGTTAATTATGAATGAAGATTATTGTAAAATGCTGATTGACATACTGAATGAAAAATAGCTATAACTTTCAAACGGTATAACATTTTTTAAATCTAAAAGTTGTGTCGCATTCTATACTTCGCCTAGTATAAGAAAAAAACAAAAACAAAAATTTGATCAAATTTTCTATTAGTTAGGGTGGTCAGACATGGGACTTTTTTTAATCCGAAAAATTTTTGGTAGAAAATTCATATTTAATTATTTATTTGAAATAAAAATATCAAAAAATGTGCATCACATCCGGGCATGAGTCTATCTTTCATATCTATAATTATATTAAAAAAATATTATGATTTGATTTTGATTAAGGTGGTCAGACATACACCTACTTTTTATTTTTGCGTTGAAATTTTCTTAGTACTGCATTAAAATTCAAACTTTTGACCAATCAATTATTTGTTTCTCCTAATAATGCCTAGTAGTTTAGAAACTACATTCAATTTTCTACAAATTATTTTCTTACAACTTTTTGATATAAAGTCCATAACCACTTGAAAATTATGTGTCAAGTTGACATAAACTTGATTTGCTGATTTTTCACTGCCACTTAAGGCCATAGTTTGGTACACCATGATCTTGCACATACCCAAAATGGCGAATTCAAAGATGTTCTCTATGTTCTAAACCTTAGCTCTAGTCTCCTCTCAATTTACCAAATCACTCACCTTGGAGATGGTAAAAAAGTTGAGTTTCTTCCTGATTCTATAATGGTGAAAAATCTAAAAGATGATTCATTGGTTGTGGTGGGTAAAGTCAATCATCAAAAAAGGCTTTATTCTTTTTCATACTTTGTGCCTAAGTCTCCTTCACATTCCTTGTTAACTCAATCTTATTCACAAACCAAATTATGGCATGAGCGGTATGGTCATCTCTCCTTCCACTATGTTTAGCAACTTTGTTCAAGAGACATGGGCAAGGTCTACCTATAATTAACTATTCTAAGGGTGAGTGTTCAACATGTTCAGTGGATATGAATCTAGAGGAGAAGTTTGATAAAGGGAAGTCTTCAAGAGCACCAGTTGTTCTTTAGTTGGTTCACATGGTACTAGCAAGTCCTTTCCCAATGAGATCAATAAGCTATGGTTGCTACATACTTTCTTTCATTGGTGATTTTTCATGCTACACATGGGTCTACTTTCTTCATCACAGGAATGAAGTGTTGGATAAGTTTCTAGCCTTCAAAACTCATGCTGAACAACAATCAAGGAAAGCCATCAAGGTTCTTGGGATGAACAATGAAAGAAGATATGTGAACACAAGACTTAAATACTTTTGCAAACTTGAAGGTATTGATCTTCAAAATCCACCAACATTCAGTCTACATAAGATAGATGTTGCAACACTGAGGTTACAGACTCTTAAATCTATGGTAAGTTGCATGATACAAGTCGAGTCTCTTGGTCCTACATTTGAAATTGAAGCTATAAGTAGTACCAATCACATACTTAATAGGTCTCCTTATAATGCCTTAGATGGGAAGACTCCTTTTGAGGCATAGTGCAACATAAAACTAGTTGTGAAACACTTTAGAGTCTTTGGTTGTCTAGCATGGGCAAACATATCTTCCAGGGAATGTAAGGCACCACCACCAAGGCCTTGTACTTTCATCGGACATGAAGAGAATGTTAAGGAATATAGACTTATGGATCCTAAGACACATGAGATTTTCATTGAGGGGAATGTTCACTTTGAGGAAAGTTCACGCAACTTATCCTCTAATCCTCTTCGCACTTCATACATTGATGAAATTGATAATGACAGTAGTGATAGTGATTCAATAGATTCAAACATGTATGATCCTATTGATAGTTTCAGTCTATAGTTGCAACATTGACACATTCCACATGCATATATTGGCATGGTGATAGGTCCAACACAACATGGTACACCTTGTCTTCTAGCTCTAGCAATAGCGGAATACTACATAGCAGATATTTTAGGTTTGTTTTCGAAATCATACATAGAAAACTTGGGGGACATCATTGACAATATACATCTTCTCTTTGATGATGACGATCCTTCTTCAATTGTTGTGATGGCTCACTCTAACCCTCTTGTCCATTCCCTCCATTATCAATCTTCACAGGTTAATATGTTTGTGGATCCTTATGTACAATAGTTGTAGGAGGTCTCTTTATCATTTAAGGAAATAGTTGGTTCTTTGGGACAAGTTCTACATCTATCCTTGCTAGATTTGCACTCATTCTTGTTAGCAATCTTGGAAGGGGCAACCAGTAGCATCAACATAGGGATAGTTGAGCAGGTTTTAGAGAAACCAATCATCATTGACATTCTTTCTACACATAGGGAAAGTGTCTAACTTGTACCTTTTCCATTGTTTCTTCCAAAGGGGAGGAACATTATTCAGCACTAATGGACTAGCTTCTACCTTGGAGCAACTATCACTGATTGACACTTTAGATTTGAGGGGGTGGGGGACTATCTTGTCTCTCTTCTTTTTCTCTCTTATGAGGGGAATTTTTCCTCTTATGGGGTTTTGTTCTTCTTATACTAATTAGTTGGGATCCATCTTTCATTTCATCCTAGCTTTCATAAGCTTAAGTGCATTCCCCTAAGTTGTACTTAAGGGGGTGTCGGTTTAAATAAGTATTTACTTTTTACACTTTACTTAAGTTTACTTAGGTCAATGTATTAATTTATTATTATGTATTATTTTATTATTTTTTAGGTGAGACAAATAAATCTTACAAGTCATGCAAGTCATTAGAGAAATGGTAGTAAAGGAGGTAGAGTAGAGGAACTGTCTAAATGATCTTCTACCCATTTTAATATATTTTAAAAACTATTAGAAATGTCCCAAAAAAATTATATAATATCATTTATACAAATATCTAACATTTTCTAAAGAGGGCATTTTAATTACATTGATCATCTTAAAGAAAAATTCTTATAGGAATTTCTAAAACTTTCTCTATTTCTAACTAAAATCTAAATCACTTTAACTTTTTCCTTAAAAATGTTTTTAATTTTTATGTCGGCATTTCAAATAAACTAATTATCTCAACCTTAATTTCCAAAAAAATACACTATTTATAATTGATGGAACCACTATTACCCTACTTCTCAAAAACCCTCCAGATAAGGCAACTTAAATCTCATTATTTGCATTTACCAATAGTTGAAAATGTCTTGGCATTTAGTTCAATGCGAACAAGGTGTTCTGATACAAATTATTTGTGAAATGGAAGTGAAGGGAGTTGGAGTAGAGGAATTACATTCTCTGGACTCACAATGTCTAAATGACCTTTTACCCATTAATGGCATTGTCTTCCTGCCCAACTACAGATTACCAAAGAATGATAATAGACCTGTATTAGATCTTGTGAATCTCTTTTGTTCAAAGAAACAACTCAACAATGTGTGTGCAAATTATGCCATAATTTCCATACTCATGAACTACCCATCTCATGTGGAAATTGGTCCACAACTCTCCAATTTGAAGGAGTGTAGTAGAAATTTTAACACACCACTACTCAAATCTCTTTCTATTACAAATAACAATGTACTATGGGAAGCTCACAATAATTTTTCAAAAGAAGAAGAGGCTTTTAATTCTATGTCTCAAATTGATGGGATCAATTTCATTATCTATTTTCCAGTTGATAACATTGCTTGTGAATTAGATGGGATGAAGGAAGGACCCATCTCTCTTATCTACTTTGATAGAAATTCAGATGGTTTGGATTGGTTGAATGTTGTTCACCCAATATTTGAACAAAGATTGGAGAAATAAATGGAAAACAACATTGAGTTGACTGGGTTGGGTGTTATAAAATATTGGAAAGAAGAGTATGTTACCCGTTTGGAGAATCTCCAGATCAGGAAAGATCAAGTTGTAGAGGAATTAAGAGGGAAGATGGATGAAGGAAGCCTCATGATGATTTTGACAGAGACGTAATCTAAGATTCAAACTTTGAAGTAGAAGATATTAATGGAAGATGAGAAGATGAGAAGATGGAAGAGGGATAATGAAACTAAGAAGCATATCTATGCACACTTTTTTGAAAATTTCTTCAAGGTTTTGTCTGACAAGGGTAAACTCAACAATGTAGTTGAGAAAGCCAAGTATAGGCAAAAGAGATAAGTAATCTTGATGAGTGGTGGGAAAAATGTGGTTGAACTATGCAATGATATTTGATATATTTAATTTTTATTTATAAATAGAGTATTTTGCAAAGATTTAATATAGGAATTTATGTTGTTGTTAACTTAATACACTCTATCAGAGAGTGCACGGGCTTCAATCCTACGACCACTAATCAAAATAAATTTTCATATAAAATAATATTCACAATTTTTTTTGAGATTACTATTATTATTATTATGAAATTTCGTAATCATACACTTTAGAGTCATTAGTGCTTAATTTTTTTTTGAAATTAGGAAAAAGATGGGTAAAAATTTATTAAGATAGAAATGATTACAACAAGGAGAGCTCAACAAGGAGCTCTATCATGAGAAACAAGTTCATCAAATTCTTGCACCATCTCAAAGGGAAGTTTCCCCCTACCTATAATATTCTAGCCCAGAGCATGACCAAAATCCCATTTGGCTAAAAAACCAACAACTTTGTTCCCTTCATGAGGAATGTAAGTAAACCTAGTGAACTCAAGAGAGGTACAAAAGAGAAGAATCCAATTGACAATAGTGGCTAGCTACCAATTGACATCATCAAGCTCCTCTAAGGAAAGCAAGTTCACCACCATTTGGGAGTCAATCCCATAGATAATCTTGCACCATCACTGCAAACAACATTGTTCCATAACATATCAAATGGCCTAAGCTTCCATCAAATTATTAGTGTAGTAACGCTTATGAACTGAGAAAAAAAATTGAACATCACCAAAACTACAACAAGCCACTCCCCCAATACCAGCAGGGCTTGGATTCCCTTGAGAAGAACCATTAGTGTTAATTTTTAGAACTCCATGGGGAGGAGGAGTCTAATGGCCATCCCAATTCACCTGGTCTTTTCTCTATTGCTGAGGCTACCTAGTCACTCTTTGATAGCTTTGAGCTACAACCTCATCCTAAAGATGAAAATTGAGGTGATTGCATATAGCAAGATCAACCTAATCCATAACTCATCAAGTGCACACTTTACTTGAATAGTTTTCTGAAGAGAATGTGAGATCTTCCACCAAGGATGCATAACACCAATAAAAAAATCTTGGAATATTTGTCAATTCCTCTCCATCTAGATATGCCATAGAATGAATGATGGGCTAGCAATCCAAGCAGCATGGAGAGGAGAAGAATTGGAGGGAGCACCGCCCAAGCAAGCCTAGAACTTAGGGAAAGAGGAAGCATGCCTATAAGAGCAACCTCAAGTACTCCACCAAAGGTTCCATAGCTGAGTAGAAAAGAAGCAATGGAAGAAAAGATGGGAGACAAACTCTTGCCCATTACCATACAAAACAAAATAAGAGGGGCCTTAAAATCTACATTAAGACAGTGGCTATGAGCCACTAGCCATATGAAAAAAATGCACTTGGACCAAGAAACTTTATTACAAACTTACTTCCACCAAGGGACCATAGCATCGCCAAATAATTGTCTAGCTATCTCATGATACCTTGCAGAGACCTAATACTTACTAGACAAGGTACCTCCCCAAGCCAAAATATCTAGACCTAGCAAAGAGGAACACTCCCTAGAGGTCAAAATTTGAGAAAGCTCCTGATGATCTACATCTATGCCTCTAGGAGGCCAATTAGAAGACTGCTTCCATCTGTAACCTACAATAGGTCCCAATTGATAAGGAGTCTTGTAATGAGCCACTTTATCCCATCCAATAGCATGAAAAGAATCACAAAGAGTCTAAAGATATGGTTACATGGAAAATATGGATGGGAATCCATCCCAAGCATTAGAGCAAAAAAAAGGCTCAAAGCCTCCCTTACATATCCAGAACAGATGTCTCTTGACTAACACAACACCACTCTTCAGAGTATGCCCGACCATTGAGCAACGACCTTCAAGAGGAAGTGTAGAAACAAAGAAAGGATCAACACCAGGAAAATATTTATGCGTAATAATACAAGCTCAATGTTGATGTTGTGCAAAGCACCATCGCTAATAAAGCTTAGCAGCCAACACTTGACTACTCAAGAGAGCTAATCAAAGACCAAGATCACCCTCCTTTTTAGGCCTACAAACAGTCTCCCGGCTAATCAAACTCCATTTAGTGCTACGCAAATTACCACTCCAAAGGAATTTTTGAGAAATACCACAAACTCCTTGAGAAGGTAAATAGGAGCAGTGTGAACCATTCTTCTATAAGTAGGAAGAGCTTGGATAACAAATTGAAGAAGAGTAACCTAAGCAGCAATAGAAATCCATCTACAAGTCCAATGATTTACCTTATCCTAAAGCTTTTTAATCAAATTTTTCTAGAAGAGATGTGGTACCATTAGAACTAACTAAAGAAGAGATATTTCTCTAATTCTTGTCAGATTGCACTATTTTATGGAAAAAAGTAATGTTCCGATCACCTTCCCGAAGCCAATCAAATCTATCCTTTTTCTTTCAAAAAATTTCCTCATGAAGTTCCCATTCTTATAGAGCTCTAGAAGCAAGGGATTCAGCCATTCCAAGATCCTCTTAGAAATCTTGATCTCTAATCTACCTTGTGATGACATCAAGATCCTCCTAAGCAAGCCTCTTCATAGAATGAAGGTTCCCAAAACATTCTCTATTCCATATCTTGAGTTACCTTTTAACATGTTGAAGCCTTTTGAAAAATGAAAACATAATTGTACCATATGTAGGAGTGCCATCTCTCCACCAACATAAAACAAAATAAAAAAGAGAGGAGTCATGAAGCCACATCAATGGGAACTTAAACAGTGAACACTTTGGAATAGAAGCCCCAGTAGCGAAAAATTTAAATTGCCAATGATGAGAACCCCTCCAGTCTAGGAGTTTTGAAGAGAGATTAAGGGTGCCACTAACCAGAAATCTATCTAAATGTTCTAAGATAGCATTAGCCCTAGTTATTTGTAAAGTATCATTTTGACAGAGCATTTCTTCTCACTAGAATTCTAGGGGAAGGCAAGGTAAGCAAACCCAAACTGGCACTTTTGAAGGGATATCCTTAGGTTAATTAAATCTTGAATGCTAGGGTTTGACAAATAACCTGACATGGTTGTAGAAATAAGGACCTCCTTCCAACACATGATCACAATTAGACATGCATGAGAATACAACAAAAAAATAGCTATTCCCTACTAGCATGATCTCCATATCTCCTTCCACCTACCATGAATAGTGGATCCATGCCTCAAGAGTATATAAGGAAATCTAGATTCCAATAAATTTTCATATCAAAGCATGCTTGGTCCAATTTAATGTCCTCCATCACTACTGCTGGAGTAATAACCAGAACATGGTGATCATGGCTATGTGAAAAAAAACCATTAGCTTTTTTCATCTTCGATCTCTTAGTTGAATAAAAATGATTCAAATCTCATTGCATGCACAATTGGAAAAGAACCATGTATCCTCAGTAACGAAGAAGAAATCCCAGGCACTACTATGCAAACAAGAAGAAACCCAATCTAAATTTTTTTTTAAATGCGCTTGAAGAATCAAATCCCACACTAACTTTTTCCAAAAACCATTAACCCAAAAAGAATAGGGAAGAATAATAGAAAAAAGGGGCACACAATAGACACAGGCTAGGGATGGAGCCCTAGCTCAGTTGACAACCACTGCTTCTCATTGCTCTCACACTCACCTATAATATAATTGACAAATTTGTTTTATTTTTGGCATTTCTTTTTGCAATTTGTAGGGAGCTTATCCTTGTCTGTTCATTCTAAATTTTCACAATTTTTTTGTTGTTTACGATTACAAAATATACAAATCATAAAGATCAAATGCTGAACATTTTAAAAAATTTCCTTTATTTGAAATGTAGTCAATGGTGCAATTTGTATGGAGGATAGTGGCTCCCAATGAAATTGGTATGTTGAACAACTATCGATAAAAAATTTAAAATTGAAACCCTACAATGTTGTTCATGACAAGCTAAATATCAGAGCCCGTTTTTCAACACTAGGATCCTTAAACCCTTGCGCTTCTAAAACTTAAACTAAACATTAAATTGTGTGTGTTTTTGCCCTTGTAGTTTGGGCATTCCTGTTACTCGAAGCAACCAATGAGGCAGAGGTCATAGGGTGAGAGGTGGTAGAGCAGGATAGGGGGATGGACCACCTCGACCACCACCACCTCCATCTCCACCACCAACGAACCCAAATTAGGACATTATAGATGCACTTCAGACTTTGATCGGTGTCGTTCAACGAAGGGTAGTACCGATAGTTCAGCCAGTTTAGCAGATTCTAGTAGTGGAAGCAGAGGGACCCAGAGGAGGTGGGCCCATAGGTAGAGAGAGGAATAGGAGTCCGTCACCGAGATAGTTAGAGGCGTAGGATGAGCATGAAGGTGAGTCAATACACCAGAGAGGACCCCCATTTGTCAGACCTCCTAGACGTATAGGAGATGATATCAAGGAATTGATTCGACTTGGGCCACTATTATTTACGGGTTCCACTGAGGGAACAGTAGCAGAGGCATGGTTACAGAGCCTACAACTTTGCTTTGGATTACAAACCTATGGGAATAATCTAAAGGCACGCCACACAGTTCATCAGTTGAGAGGGGATGCCTCCAATTGGTGGCATCAGGAGAACATCATAGGTGGAGTGAGGATGGATGCTCTCACATGGGAGTCTTTAGTAGAAAGATTTTGAGAGAGGTACTTGTCAGAGCATTTTCGACAGAAACAAATAGAGGAGTTCCATTCTCTTTATCAGAGAGGTCTTACAGTGGCTCAGTATGAGAGTAGATTTCTCGAGCTCCTTCCTTATGTGGAATACATGATGGACGGGAAACTACGGGTACATCATTTTATCATGGGTTTGAATTTTGCACTTCAGGGTCCAATTTAGATGGCCTTCCCTACCACCTTTAGATAGGTAGTGGAGATGGCACTAGTGGCAGAGGATACTCAGGGTAGACAAGAATCACAAGATCGGTCTCAGAACCGAAACTCTACCCGAACAAAACCCCCTTGGAAAGGGAATCAAAACTATACAGAAGGGTCCTTTATGGGCCAACAGTCTCAGCAGTAGCATTAGGAACTCTCACAGGGTAATCACAGCTCTAAGCCCAAGCAATGGTAGTTACAACAGGATCAAAAAGTACATACCCCACAGTCACAGGCAGTGTAGACTCAGCAGTCTTCTAGGGGTGGATACAGTGGGTCTACCAGATTAGGAGGCCCACAATAGTCAGGATCATAGGATAAATAATCTTATACCTGAGGGCCATGCTACGCTTGTTGTGGCATGGGTCATATAGCTAGAGAGTTTTCGTAGGGGCAGTCATCCAGTGGTCAGAGAGGGGCTTTTTTAGAGCCAACAGTTGGAGACATGGGTAGGTTCCACAGAGTTTTTGTAGTGGTTGACAACTGCCAGATTGAGCATCAGGGTACAGTTATTGAGGCTACAGGTGGAGTTGGTCGGTTAGTTAGTGCTAGAGACTATCCATATTATTGCCCGACGGACCCTAGCTCCTTGAGGTTGAGAGCTAGACCAAGTTAGGATCTAGTGGGAATGTTACGATGGGGTCACAATTTCTTGGGAGGATGCAGCACGGATGCAATCTCTATACCCTTGTCTTTTGATGAACTCTAGGAGGAAGTTCATGCCTAGTGGGGGAGGATGTGAGGCCTCGCCCCAACCCTTTGTAGCCTTAGTTATTACTTTATCTTTTTGTTACTCACGAATCAAGATGTTGAGACATTATCAGATACTTGAACATATTATATTATTTCATGCTGTGTGATGTTATTTTCAGATATTTGAGTTCGTTATTTAATGTTTTATGTATATGTATATTGATGAAATTAGTAAATGTAGGATTGATAGTTTAATTTAGGATTTTTTAAATGGTTAAGAATTAAGTAGGATGAGGAAACCCTTATTAATGTATGTTTCAATTTATGAGAATTACTGATACGTATATATGTACATGTGATTTTTGGGACTACTAATGTGTGCAATGAGTGTGCAGATATTTTAGTCGAGGAAATCGATGGAGGAACATAATTGATCTCCTTGTGCTAAATTTGGAAACTTTGTTGTTCGTAATTCAAGTATTGTATTGCGAGATGTATGAATGTATCTTTTCGTGTTCAGTAAATGTGAATGTCTCGTAATTATGTTCTATTAGTGTCACTTGAAACTCATGAATTTTGTATGCTCTTCAGTGTGCTGATTTAGGTTAGCTGTGTACCCTTTGGACCTTAGTTGGTTTAAGTGACTGTCGGTTTCCTAATTCGATTGTTAATCGAGTTTAGTCATCCTTAATCTAAATTAGTGCTTAATCTACTTTTTAGAGTTGTTAGTTGGTCCTAATTATTTCCTAGCTTTTGTTTAGCTCTAAACCTTTTCCTAAGGCTTCAAAACATGAAATAATTATACCCAAGGGGTATGGGTATGGGTTAGGGGTATTTTCCAACCCCTAAGCCCCTTTTGTTGACTTTGGAGATCACTCAAAAACTCCCTTTTTGCCTTTGTGCGAAAATTTCTTGTGGTTACCATGAGTTTCATTACCCCACCTCCACTTAGGGTTTAATCATAGTGTAGGTTGAGTTAGGAGTTTCTAGAATTGCAAGTGAGTGGGGGGTAGTTATTGATCCCTTTGGTGGTTGAGCTTGAGACTTATTTAGAGGCCCTTCTTGGTCTTATGGAGGTTTTTACCCAATCTCTACATTTAGGGAGGAGTTTTTGAAGATTGAAGGAAGAAAAAAGGGAAACTCTACTAAAACTTGTTCATTACCATTACCTCCTTGTGAAGGTTGGATTTCTCATCTCCCTTGTTCAGATTTTATTCTTGTTTCATGCCTATGCTATCTTGTTGTTGTTTCAATGTTTGTATGTTTGTGGGTATGTTGGGAAGCTTTGAAAACCATGTTATTTTTGGATGATTTCCTTTCTTGTTTATGGTTGAAATTTTGAGATTTTTCTTGCATGGGTGTTTTGGTATTACTCACCCTTGGAGAGGGCAGAAGTGACCAATTTTGGGAAAGGTCTATTTAGTCAGACTCCAACTAGTGTAGAGTCTCTTCTCAAGATGAGAAGAGGGAGAAAGGGTAGGGTGTTATGGGCCCCTACCTGTCAGCACAAACTTTGTATGATTTTGGTATGTTGAAATGGAAGAACAGAAGTTCTTGGTATATAGCCCCGATTGGGCATCTGTTTGGTGTTGTGCTTGACTTCTTCTATTTGGAAGAATCCACCTTTCCCTAGTTTTGATTCAGTGTAAATCCTATTGTGTAAACCATGTATGATTATGCTTGTTTGATTGTCTCTTGGATATGCTTGGTTGTAACCCGATCAAATATTTGTTTCCTCCTCGGTTCGTAGTAATGTGTTGCAGAATTTGATATGGAACCCTTGATGAAGGTCATGAAGGAAATTTAATTTAAGTGATGTAATTTAGGATTGAAATCCTATGTAATGGTATTTTAAAACTTTTTTGGATTGGCAACGAAGTTGGGTTTTCTTCCTAATTCTTTCCTTGCTGAGTCCTTGAATCAGGTTTCGCAATAAAATTGGTGATTGAGTATAATTGCTTGTCTTGTGATTTAATCGTAATTTCATTAGATGGATGCACATCAGGAATAAGAAGTTTTGATGATGGTTTACTTGATTAAATTTTCAAGTCCCTTATATGCTTCTTATATGTTCAAAATGATAATTATGTTAAGGTTATTATAAGTCCTTATAGGTTTGCTTTATAAAGAAATTTGTGACAAAGATCAAATTATTGCAATCCAAGTTATATAGAGAACAAATAATTATGGTATCACAATGTTTAAACCTATGTTTTAAATCTATCAAAAAAAATATATACATTGCTTTAAAATCCATACTTAGATAAATTTTCAAAAAAAAAGTGTTTTAAGAGAGTAAAACTCTCTACCTTTTTTTATGATGATTCAAATTAATTCTTTTGGTAATAGAGAATCAAAAGATTCTCTTAAAAGATCCTTTCAGGTTATTAAAAAAATTACATTAAAAATTAAAATCAATATTAAAATAAACATCAAGAAAATAAAAATATCATAGTTATAGTAGATATCCTAAAAATCCTATTTTGCTACCTATAAAACTTTTTAACATAAATGCATTTCCCATCCTTGGGGGACGTTAGATTTGGAATGAATTTTCAGTAAGGTTTTAAAAAATAAAAGTTTGTTTATGCAAGTCAGGATGTACATAGGGGGGGGGGATGATGTCACCCTGCCCCCCCATGTCCCATCCAGCTTTCTTCTTTCCTTATGTGTTGAGCACTCACTTTGGTTGGATGGACTTTATCAAAGTGGGCAATTTATTAAATTTGTCTTCATTATGTTTGGGCTGCCCACCTTTGATTAGGGTTTGCGCTGGTTAGTATGGGGCAGAGCGCTCTCCCAAGGACAGCGCTCCTTGAGAAGCGCTTGCCCAAGGGCTAGTGTAGGTGTGTAGGGGGTTAAAGGGTAGAGTTGGTAGGTTAGTTAGTTAGGTTAGTATTGTACGATAGTTAGTTTTGTTTATAATTTATTTATTAATAAAATTTTTTATTTATTGTAAGTTGTTTTTAGTTGTTAGTTTAATTATATTAAATTGTAAGTTATTTTAACTTTAGCAGGTTAGTATAGGTGTTAAGTTAGTTAGTTTAAATGTAACTTTAGTAATAGTTTTTCTTTTTCTAAATAAAGTTTAAATTTGCTATTAATATTGTTAAAGCTATTTGTTTTAAATTTTATATATACTTCTTTGGTAGTAGTAGTTTAATTTCATGTTTTAATTAGTTAGTTTTAATTTTATTTAAATTTTAAAAGTTAAGTTTTATTTAAAGATTGGTCACTCATTTTGTATATGGTTAGATCAATTTTAGATTTAGTTAGTTAGTTTTAAGTTAAATTAGTTAGTTGTCAGTAAATTAAATTTATGTCTAATTTATATTTCACATTAATAATCTTTAATTTTAAAGTTTGGGATCAATGTTTTGTTTTTAATCATTATAATTGTTTTAGTTAGTAGTATATATTATGTTTTATCATGATATTATGTTATTGATTAAATTTTTATTACTTTTGAATTAGTTAAACTTAAATAGTTTTATCATTAATGCTAATTGAATCTAAGTATAGAAGGGTTGATTTCTTTTTTTTCAAATAAGTTTAAATGGGGAATTTCTTTAATTAATCTTCTTTTCATATACATTGTTATTTAAGTAAATTTTGCATACCTTTATAAGTTAATGTAATATCATAAACTTTTTTCTTTATCAACTTAATAAGGAGAGTAGTAATCTTAACAATGTCAAGATTTGATTAATAACGAGAGGTTTAATCTCAACGATGTATTCCTCCTTAAGACTATAAACTTAAGATGAAATGTAAAGAACCTTTAACTGTGATCTTAACCTTTTTAAACTTTGAGAATTCTAATTATTATTTCAAAAAATTGTGTGTGTCTTTGCCCTCGTAGTTTGGGCATTACACTAAAGAAAAGGGGAAGCAATCGAAAAGGACTTAGGCAGGGGTCCCATGGAGGGGGCTTGGGTTCTATATTTAAGGAGCTGGAGGTCCCTTGATTTTTTTTTTTCAGGGGGGGAGGGGTTGGGGTGCTGGGGTTGGGCTAAAGCTTAATTTTGAATATTTTCCTATTAACTAGGAACCCTACTTTCTAGTTGAGAGGATGAAAATGCGTTGGGGTTGGAAATAGCCCCACCAGCTTAGGGATGAATTTTAAATAGTTGTTTTCTAAAATTAAAGATATAGAAATATTAGATATAGAAATATTGTTTTTCATAATTAAAATAAGTATTTAAAAAAAAATTGAGGTCTATAATAAACAATATTTTGACAAACTTAAAAAATAGAAATTTAAATTTCACAAAAACTATAATAATTTTCAAAAGCCAAAAATTTAAAGTGATGTAATTTGTAGCAACGAATAGACTAATATACAAAATTTATAAATAAATATGAAGACTTTAAATATATTAAAACATTTTGAAGTGCAACATTTAGAAGTGTTAAGATGAATCCAAAACATTAGAATAGTCATATACATTACGATTTAATTTATATATACAAAATACAATTTAAAAACTACTTAGATACACCTGCATATAAATACATCTTCAAATGCAAGTGTCTAATAAATAATACAGAGATAGAAAGTACTATAATCATGAACGACTTAGAAATCACAAACTAAGGCTTGATTCCTAGTGTAAAAGTGTTAAATAGTCAAAGGTCGACTTACTTTTCCAAGCGTAACTTAATTATTGAATGCCTAAAGAAACCAATTACATATTCAACCTATTGAAGCTATGGTATTTATTGAAAGTGAGCAACCCATGAACAATATTTACACCCTAGCAATCACCTTTGCTCTTCTTTCTCCAAAATTCCAACAATTCAAAAAACTGCCCAATATAATAAACAAACAATTAAATCTACAACTTTGTAAGAGCGAACATTCAAAATATGCCCAAAAGCTTAAATAATATGTTTTACTTGTGTGGGTTTCCACTTTTTATCCTCAACCGTTTCTTCTCGGTGATCTAACTGAGGCACATATCCCAATGCTTTGATCTCCTCTAACACAACTGTATGGAGACAACCAGTGCCCTCAATCTACTGGGAGTAATAAAGAGGCAACAATTTAACTTTTGCTTCTACTTTGTCCAAGTTTTTCCAATTCTCAATGCAATTAGCATCTTTTATGTCTGAAGCATATGCCATGATGAAAACTATAAGAGATAGAGGAAGGGAGAAACACCATCCCAATACCACCAATATATATAAAATAAAACATCTTTAACATTAGATTAACAACTCTTGTAGCAAAATTCTGCTCACAAATTTCTCTAAAAAAACTCGCATAATTGGTGAAATATCTCCTGCAATCCATTATGTTATAAAATAACAGCTTCTTGATTCATTAATACACATATTTCTTTTGGAAAGTGGAATCTTATCAAAAATTTCAAATGAAAATGAAGAGTTTTTTCATTCTGCTAGGGTTTCTTGCTTCTTGTGAACTTTCAATTTTTTGTGTAGAAATTTTTGTCTGAACTTTCTTTTCGTAAGAACCACTTGTCACATTGCATTTACTATGGAACTTTTTTAGGCTAGGATATTATGGCTTTAACCAATGGTGAACCAGTTGTTTTTGGTTTTCACTTTGCTAGTTTGGTCTGCCATGGCATCACCACTGAACAAACGTCTAAATAAGTTTGTCCTAAAGGTTTTTCACAAGGTAATCCTGACATTATCCTTCCTCTGAAAGAATTTGATGCCACATGTGATTGGTTAGAAAAACACACCTTGATGGGTTATTTTGTGGGTAGGACTCCCCATGAAGCTATGCTCCAAGAATGGGTTAACAACAGTTGAATTCCTCATGGAGTTTGCCTTGACACTGTGCAAAACCTTACCAAAGGTTTTTTTAATTTTTCTTCCCTAACCTGTTGCAAGTAAATATGGTCTTTAACAACAGTCCTTGGTCTTTGCATTCTTCTTTGCTTCTTTTTCAAAAATGGTTATGAGACTTCACAAGCTTAGATGATAAAAAGCTTAGGGTTCCTGTGTGGGTCGAGTTCCTAGGTTTACCCCTGCCATGCTGGCCTTTCATTGAGTCCATTGCCAAAGCCTTTGGAAAAGTTGTCACTAAGGAGCTTGAGAAAAATTTTAATGCCTGCTTGCAACAATGCATTTGCATAGATGTGGATATTTTCATGGATCTTAAGGATTATGTGGAAATTCAGATTGGGACTAAAACCTTCCCCCAGAAGGTGCTTTACTTGAACCTCCCCAACACCTATTATAGGTGCCAATCCACAAAACACAAAATCAAGGACTGCCCTCTGGCTATGCCTAGGGTCAAGCCCATGCCTAAAGAGGTTCCTGTCAAACAAGATGAAGGGAAGAGATAAGAATGGGCTACTATTGGGCATAAAGCAAAGGCTCCCTCAAATCCCTTGCCCCCCAAGTAGTCCTATGCTATGATCGCTATGGTTCCTCCTATGCCTATAGGAGCATCAATTCCAGCCACCATAGGGATGCAAGCAGCGGACAAAGGAAGTACTCCTAGAGTTTTACAAGTCCAGAGGGTAAACCATAGGGATGCATTGCTCCTAGATGTGTGGAAATACCAGAGGTGAAATATCAGGCTATAAGTCCAGAGGGTTTTCTATCTTAGTTCAACCATATTTCTACCTTCTTGTAGAATAGCTACTGCTCTCTTAAGGATGATGATGATATGTAAGAGTTCTCATGGACTTCCTATCATGGAATGTTTGAGGTCTCATAGACATCCCCAAAAAGTACTATGTTCGGGATGTCCATCATAGACTTGGTAATTTAGATTTTCTCTATCTGCAAGAAGTTAAAATTTCTAGTTTCATTCTTTCTTTGGCATGTTGCCTAATTTGGCATGATGGCGTGATTTTTTTTTCCCAGCATGAAGCTGGCCGAGGTGTAGTTACTCTCCTATCACCTCACCTTCATTCTACTATTATTTTTCATAGTTTTGATCGCACACATAGAATTATTTGGCTTTTGCTTTCCCTTAACAATCATTCTTTTAGAGTCACTAATATTTATGTGTCTGATGGTGCTATGGAAAGATGCTAGATGTGGGCCTGGTTGGCTAACAGCTTGCCTCTAGCTACTTGGGTCATGTGTGGGGATTTTAATATGGTTGAATTGGTGTTTGACAAAGATGAAATTATACCTTTTTGTTGGATAGCTGAGGAAAGACAAGCCTGGTATTACATGTGCAATAAGTTGGGCCTTTTTTATCCCAATGCCAACCGCCGCCAAGATAGTGGGGTTTGGCACACTTTGTCTAACTTTCAAGCTGGCTCTGACTGCATATTAAAAAACCTCAATCATGCTATGATCACTGTGCAATCTTTTTTCTCTTTTTCTGAGGATCGAGTTCTACCTATCATTCCCCTATTAGATGTGACATTATTTGACCACTATCCCATTTATTTTGTCTTTTCTTGGGAAATAGCTATCCCAAAGGTGGCCAAGTCTTAGTTCTTCCTCAACACATTAGTGCTGATGCATACTTCCACCATCTTGCACATCCTATGTGTCTAGAATTTGGAACCATGTCTGCATTCTCAAAGGGGATGGATTGAATGGTGGAATGATTTCATTACTAGAACTACCCAGTTCCTACGCATTTATGGGTGACAGTTAGCTATGTTAAGAAAATGGTCATATGAAGGCAATAGGCTTGCCCTTAAAAAAGCCTCTGCAGCCCTCACCCTCAAGCCCTTTGATGTGGACTTACAAATTCAGTTTGCCAAGCTTCATCATGAAAAAAAATTTCTGATAATTTTGCTGCTTGGGGAGCCAAAATCAAAGCCCATCTCCATTGGTTGAAGGTTGGTGACAAAGCCTTGAAGGAGTTTTATTAAGGTCTTGCGCTTTTTATACCAATTTTGGGATTAAAAAGATTAAACAAGGAAATATTGTTCCATCTAGTCTCCCTACCATTATAAAATAATTTTTTCATCACTATGAGAACATGTTTGCTTCCTAGGGGAATTTGGTTGCTCAGGAGGAAGCTCTCAGAAAGTGTATTTCTATTACTCCAAACCGTCGTAGTTGAGCAATGTGCTTTCTGTGAGCAAATTCTTTCCCTCTAAGACCTTAAATAAAAAATGTCTTCTCCATGGCGGATGACAAGTCCCTTGGGTGTGATGGGTTTCCTTGTGAATTCTACGAACACCTTTGGGAGCATACACATCCTAATCTGCACAAAGTTTATCTTGAAGCCTATCATTCTAAAAGCTTAGGAGCCATTATAAACAAAGGAAATGTCAAATTCATACCTAAAGCTGGCGATCTAGAGGACATATGCAATTGGAGACCCATTACCCTTCTGAATGTGTCTTATAAAATTATTGGCAAGGCACTCTCTCTCAAAATCAAGCACATTTTGCCCTTAATTTTTGTGGCCAGAGAAAATTGGATTCATCAAGTCCAGATATATATTTGACAACATCATTACTGTCTGGGAGGGAATGGAATGGGCATGCAAGTCCAATCAGAAGGCTATCTTTTTTAAGATAGATTTTGCTAAAGCCTATGATTGTATTGAATGGCCCTTCATCTTGGCTATGCTATTAGTTTTGGATTTTGGCCCCAATTTCCTTCAGTCCATGGAGATGCCCTTTGGAGATGCTAATGCTTGCATTACCATCAAGAATTTGCAATCTAAGGCTTTTGGACTATTTGGTTCCATTAGGAAAAGTTGTTCGCTAGCTCTTGCACTTTATGTCCTTGTTGTGAAAGGTTTTGGCTATTTACTTGTGCATTTTGTGTCCTCAAGACTGGTACATGGCATTTCCTTGTTTGAATCATGATCCCAATTATTCACTAGAAACTTTGTCAATGATTTTTTTCTTACAATTTTAGAGGATGAAGAAAAGATCAATAATTCTTTAAGTTGTCTAACACCTTTTGTTAAGCCTTTGGTTTTTCCATTCAATGGCATAAAATTCTCTACTTCTATTAGTCTTTTTTGCTAGCTCCACCTCGGCTCAGCTAGTTTGAGTGGAAATGGGTTGCTCATGATGAAATCTTCGACTTTCTTGGCATTCCTTTTGCTTTCCAGGCATCACCTTTAGAACTTTCGATTGCTGTGTTGGCCAAGATTAGTAAAAGGCTCAACTATTGGATCACAAATTTTCTCTCCCTCACTAAAAAATTCTAGATTTTCTCAAAGATTTTGGCAACCACTCATGTGTATTACTCCTCCTTCTGGGCTCCATCCAAAGTTTCTTACATGAAGTTGGAAAGATAGCTCAAGGATTTTCTCTGGGCCTTTGGTTCTGATCACCATGGCTTCCATAGAGTGGACTGGGATTTTTTTTGTCTCCCAAAAGAGTCTGGTAGTCTTGGTGTACTTTCCACTCAGAAACAAGGCCTTGCTCTTTGTGCAAAATGGATTATTAGGGCTATTTTAGGAGATGAAGATTGGAAGATTCTTATTTGGCAGTGCATTTCTTTTGGCTTTCCTGTCAATAGCCTTGCTTGGAAGGGGATTGATTTTCAAAATCTTCTCATCATGCATGAGCCTATGGCCATTCTAGGCTCTTTGTCATCAAGAATATTTGGAAATCTTGGGAGGCTATTAAGCCTTGGTTTCGATGGGCTGGAGATGAATTCTGTAATGGCCTCTCCTTGAATGAATAGAACATTTTGTGGTCTCCCCTATTTTCCATTCAGCGTACCCCCCTCACCAAGACTCAAGAGCCCAATGCTCTACATTTTTTTAAATGTGGCATCAAAACTCCTAAAGACCTCTTTTCAAGAGTCACAATGAGTTTCAAGACCCAAGAAGATATGCAAGTACAATACCGCCTTATCCATTTAGACAAGTAGACTTTTGAGCTTCTACTTTCTTCCATCCCTATTTACTTAGTTCATAAAGTAGGGATTTAGCTTGTTTGCCCTTGGTGGCTTGATTGGAAGTGGTATCTTGCCACTCCCTTTTCTAATTACAAGCCAATTTTGGGCTACAAATGGCTTTTTCCTCATCTTTTGATGGTGGATATGCTAAACCACAGATGACATTTGCAATCTTCTCTTTCTTAATGGAGAAGACACTTTGATACCATATGGAATATTATAACTAAACCCAAGATTGCACTTTTGCTTGGTGCATGGCCTTCCAAGGTCCTATTCTAGGGCCTCGACTCAAACACATTGAGGTTCTTGATCCTAGATGCCCCTTCTATGGACAACTAGATTCTTTCTTGCATATTTTTTAGTTTTGTAAGCATGCTCAGAATTATTGGCATTGGATCCATGATTTTTTTAAGGCATTCAAACCTGAGACTTTTTCTTGGCACATGATTTTATTGGGTGACTATCCTAGATTTCCTCAAAAGTTTTCCCAAATTTGGCATACCTTTAGTCTACAGATTCTATTTTCTCTTTGGAAAGATAGGAATGCCATTCTTTTCACACAATTTTTTGAATGTTAATACTGCTATGTACACTAAGGCATGCATTTGTAATAATGTAATTATGAAAATTTAGGTACAAGCTAACAAAGTTGCACTCAAGGTAGCTCACCTATAGGAGCTTCTTAATCACTGGGGCAATGCTCCATGCACTATTGCTAGAGTTTCCCTTAATGCCTTAGTACAGACCTTGATGCCTCGTGGCCACCATCCTCGCCACCACTCCTCTAGCTGCCACTCACACACCCCATGCTCCTAGGCTTCCCACCACCACTCTATAGTTGTGGTGATGGTGTATGGAGGTGTTACTCATCTTCCCCACCCCGTGGTGGTTTTGGTTGGTCCCTAGCTCCTCCTTTTGGTACTCATCGTGCACATTCTAGGAAATGACCTCGCCTAGACTTGGTGATCTCTCCTCTATGGCTAGAGGTCAAAGATGTGAAGGTTGCCACTATTACTACTACTACTAATGATGGCCAGACTATTCCTAGCCTATCAACCAATCCTAAAGCTGATTGGGGTTTCAAGAAAAAGATGATTCACCACCCTTGGTTGGCACTACTTTGGCAGCCTAAAGTTGCCTTATATGATTTTTTTTTAATGAATAGTTTCTATTTTCGACTATGGCTATTTTTTTAGTTCAGCTTCAAACTCATTCACAAGGTGATCTTTTATCCATTGGCCCTTTTTTGTGAATTGTAATCTAGGTATATTTTATTAATAGAAAAGGACACTATTCATTAATAAAAAATAAAAAATTGCCAACATTAGTGCCACTGATTTGGAGGTGGCATGGCTAAATTAGAGCTGGGGCTTTTTTAATTTTATGTATTGGCTGATTTATGGTTGAATATTTTCATTGCTAATTTTATTTTAATTTTAAATCCACATTTGAATATTTGAATGTGTTTTAAGAGGAAAATCCCAAAATGCAGTAAAATAATTTTGTAATTTTGTTTTGGTGACCATTTTCGTAAATATTCGATGAGGGGATTCTAATCTTTGGTGAGACAAGATAGTAGTTTGAAAACATGAAGCTTGCTTCAAAATTTTTAATTTTTAAATGTGGATATAAAAATTATTTCCTCTCTACCATGAAACATTCCCTCTAATCTGAAGGTGGGTAGAGATAGAGAAAACTAAAATAAAATGAGAAAGCTTTGTATTATCATTTATTTGTTTGATGATTCTATCCATTACATCTGCCTCTATGCATAGAGGTCTAGAACCATACACATTAACAATAGGAAGGATAGGATCTGGAATATGTGGTAGTCAAAAATCACATGTAAAAAGAGGAAAGAGAACAATGTATATAGAAGGGCGGTGGGAAGCTTCCATATTAAATATGGTGGTTGAAAAATTTATACCAAATTCTATATTGTTGATCACTGTAGAAATTACCACATGCCAATAGTCCCCCCTAATTTCTACCATTAATTATATCAAATTTTATAATATTCATTTGATCTCTTAGATATTCAAATTGTTCTTGTGCTAATGCCTTTGTAAATATATCTGTCAATTGATCTTTGGATCTACATTAATACTCTAAGCTGAATTCTCCATTATTGACCAATTATTGAATAAAATGATATGTAGTATCGATGTGCTTTTTGTCTTGTCAAAAATATGATTCTTTGATAGTGCGATGACAAACTTCTTATCACAATAGATTGTAGTAGAATCCTCTTGCTCATGCATTAGATGTTTCAAGACTCTTTGCATCCATATTGCTTGATATATTGCTGATGTAATAGCTACATATTCTACTTTAGTTGAAGAAATAGTCATGATAGGTTGCTTCTTTGATACCCATGCCACACTTGTTCCAAGATGAAATGCATATCCTGATGTGCTCTTTCTATTATCAATACTTCCTACAAAGTCACTGTCAGTATATCCAACTAGTTGAAAATAATTTGAAAAAGAATATATTATGCTATAATTTAGAGTCCTTGCAATGTATTTCAATATTTTCTTACCTACTTTCCAATGTGAGTTCTTAGGTGAATCCATAAATCTAGAAATTATACTCACTATGTTCACTATGTCTCCTATAATCGACATGTGAATGTCAAGAAGGAAAATATGCAAAAGAGACCACAAAGGTCCACTATTCAAAGAGCTCAACCAAAGAAAATATGGGTTCTTAAATTTGTTATTAAAGAAATGCATTCCAAAGCATCTAATGAAAAATCAAAAGCTATATGGATTCCCAAGTCTCTTTTGAAGGACTTGAATATTGAAAAAAAATAAAAATTAACATTTAAGCTTCCAAAGACTTCCACTCCATCTTTTTCCCAACATCTTCTTAAAAAGGTTTCAAAACCTTCTACTCCACCCCTCTTCAAAATGGCTTTTCTACCTTATATATCTAACCCTCAATCTATTTCATCCATATTTCCTCCATCATTCCACTACCCTTCAAGATGTGTGTCAATGTTGATCTTTCCTAATATCTCATCCACCCTCATGAGACCTCTAAATCTTATGCCTGCTTGTCATCCTTGCTTGTTTCGGTCTTCCAAAACAAACAACTTTATCCTCCATCTACCTCTCATTTTCCTATCTCCCTCCATTACCTTATCAGCATCTTTGAGTATACCTTGCTATGGCTTTGGCTTATAATAACTTATCTTTCTTATAGGAATGCTATATAACTTGAGAAAGGCTTGAATTCTTTCCAAAAACTCTAAAAATCCAACAAAAAAAGAAAAAATGCCTTGGTGAAAACTTGGAAACAAGCGCCTTGGTAGCAAAAGTAAAGAAAAATAAATCCTTCCTATGGTGAAAACTACTTCTTATGGCACCTTGGAAAAGTACCATTGTGATGCTTGACTCGTTCTTTTGGTTATTATGCTTTTATGACTTGGCTATGGTCTAATTTCTTTCAGTTTGATACGTTGATTGTTCAGTCAGAATTTGATTATATTCTGTTTAGCAAGAACATAAAACTTTTGTTGAGTGTGTTTCCAGCATTAGCATTACTTTATCTAGATATGACAGATGACTTACGATTTTAATATAAGAGGTTTTAATACTTGACATTTTTCGGTTGCTTATATTAGATTGCTTTGAAGGAATAAAATGTTTTAAGTTCTTAACTTAATCTGAGTTTTAAAGATTGTAAACTTGATTATAAGAATTCATTAAATAGGGTATCAAGTGTTCATGAGGTTAAGTTTTACAAGGTTTATGCATATAAATTGTAAATAGATTAATCACAACCTTAGAGGTTTTTGACTCGGTATATTTGCAAATGTTGTGAATAGGGTTAAATATATTTAATTGCATCTTACCCTATAATGGTTTTGATTTCATGTCAATGCTTCACTTGTTTAAGTTAGGGTTTTATTACCCATGGATGATAGATCATGCATACTAGTTATTTTGTAAATTAGTCTTGAATGCTTAAATGATGTGAATTTCACATTGTCACAAAATGCCAAAATGGCGGTGGTAATGGGTTTATTTTTATTGTACCTATATTGCTATGTTGCATTGTAGCATTAAAAGCTATATTAAAGAGGCATTATGGCACTCAGTTTTTTGTTGATCATTTCAATTTCGAGAGGGTTTATTGTTAAGGCTTGGCCAGAATCAAGGCCGCCATGCTCTGTTTGGCATACATTTGTGAACTAAGTTGTAGTGATTTTTGGAAACATGGAAGGGTTTGTTGGAACTATTTTCATGCATATGAGGCTGAGCCTCTAGATATTATTCACAACCAGTTTGTTTATCAAGTTCTTCCATCTCTGCATCTTGAACTTTGGTCAGATTCAACATTTTGGGCTTCACATCAAGTTGTGTAGCAGGGACTTTGTTGAACAACTTGTGTCTTCTTACCTCACATAGGGGCATTTTCTATCCTTCTCTCTCTTGCTACTGCATTTAAATGTTTAAATTAGGAATGGTCAAAGTTTCATTTTAAAATGTTTTGAAGGACATTTGCGTAAACTACTTTCGAGCCTAGGAATAGGCAAGGTTCAGAGATATTTTTTTGGCAATGTTTGTTCCCATACTCAACGGAGGTTATGAAAGTGTACTTGGGAAACATGGATATTTTGAGCTTTATTGTTTGTTATCACATAGCTCTCAGCTGTTAATTATATTTGGCTGAATTCTGAGTTTTAAATTAGAAGTTTGAATGAAACTATCATTGTGTTATGTTGTACATTTTTGGGTTTTTATTATGTTGACGAATAAGAGGACGTCACTGTGTATGGTGTGATACGTCTAGAGTTAAATGGCTCGATAAATGGAATAAGGTTTTCTTTTTGCTAGGTTTTGCATTTGAGCTAGGGCATAGTTGTTTATCCCAATATCTTATTCAAAATGGAGTATAACATATTCATAAACAATGGTTTTCAAATTTAGGTTGGTTATGCTGTTAGATGGACTGTTAGTGTTTTTAAAAAAAAAAAAAAACACAGTTGAGTTAAATTTCTTATGAAATTAATGTCATCGGCATTTTGTCATATAGTTCAGCTATAAACAAGCATATTAATTTAGAAATGTACTTAGCGGAGTTTAGGATCTTATGTTTTAACGGATGATTATGTTCTTCACAATAAGTTTATTGGATGTCGCAATCTTAGTGCTTAGTGGTTATATTCCATTCGTAGACTGAGATTTTTGTTTCTGAAGTGTCGATAGTAGGAAATGTGAGCATCGACATTTTTTCAAGTATTTACCTTGTATTATAATTGAAGTTGGTTTATATTGTAACACCATAACTATTGTTATGTTAAATTCGTATTTGGGAGGTTTAAATTGTTTAAGTCAAATAAGCCTAAATAGAATGAATTTTGGGTGAATTCAAAATTTTTGTTATGGAATGAGGTTCGACGCATACTGTAACTAGTTGGTTTTAATGTCAATATGGAACTTTAGGTTGTAGATAATTTAGTGAGAACAGTTGCCAGTAAACATGTTAAAAGCATTAGTCGATCTTTGTGAAATACCTTCAAAGGAAGTTGTATTCTATTTGTTTTTGATCACTGACAGGAATGACATTTTTGACATAACGTATAAATTGTAATTTTGAAAACAAACATACATATATATTCACGGTATCGACATATTGTTAAATAGTTGTGTAAAATGCTGAAAGTCACTTTGCATATTGTGAATTATATTCTAAATCAATTTTAAAAATCACATCTTAATATGTTGTTGTGGTTATTTTGGTGGTGGCATATTGTCAAAATAGAGGTGTTACTTTTATACACACTGGTTTATCTTAATATCTTACTTAATGATCACTTGTTAAGATTTGGCTGTACTTAGTTTTTGCTATGATTATAATGTGATCTATTAGCTTTATTGAATTGTTTGAGATTAGATGCTTTAGACAGAATTCTTTTATTATGTAAGATGAATTTCAGTTCTTAATAAAAATGAAAGTAGTATATGAATTGAGGCAGATTTTGATACATGTTTGATGATGTGAATATCATGTGCATTATGATTCGTTATCTTGGTCAATTCGATGTTAATTATAGATGATTAGGTCAGCAGGGAATTAAAAGTATAGTATGAAGATTTTGTAAGTATCATTGAGTTGTGCAACAGTTCAATTGTATCTATGCAATCTTGATATTATAGGTTTTAATCCTGTTGATGTAATTATCCATATTTACCTTTGAACTTGGTAGCATAAGATGTGTTACAGATGGATTTAAGGATGTAGTATCATATTGTAAACTAATTTTATAATTGCTGCATGTTCATTCTTAGTATATCTGTTTGATCTGTATTTTTAAGAATATCTGTGATGAATGTATATCGAGATGGCTAAAGTTGGTTTATCCTATTCAGTTAATTAATTCAGTGATAACTTTAAAATAAATTGGGTGGGTTAATTTCACATAAAAGAAAATTGGCCTTACCTATGACTTAAACCTATATGGTTAAGTACGGAGAAAAGCCATGTCTCTATTCTGTCAATGACAAGTAAAATAGAGAATACTGTTATATGATGAGTATGAGTATACCATATTTGGATGCAAAAACTTAGTGCCATAATGATGACAACTCAGAATATATATGTTTCATTTATGAGTTATTCTTAGTGCGAGTTTAATTTTTGCAATGAAAAGTAATTGTTTACTTCTTGCATATTATTATCAGATTTGCACTATATTAGATGGATTAGAAATCTATTTTTGGATATCTATATGTTGGTACTAACATGTGTGCAGATGGATCTCACCTTTTAACTCAGTGTGTACTGAGCCCCTATTTGTGTTATGTTGCATTCTGTGTGGTTTTCAGGTGCTTCGAGATTCAAGTAGCTAAGGATGTTTATTGAAGTTACTTCTGAATCAGCATTTAGGGTTCCAAAGTTGGACATAGGTGTCAAGAAATGAAATTGTATTTCATTATAGTTCTGAACTATTGATGTATTTTTATTGTAATGGAACTTTTGTTGAGATAATTTAAAAAAAAATTATTGCATTTATGGAATTGTGTTTTGTTTTATATTCTTTCAGTATGTCCTGAGTGGCATTACATTTTGGTATCAGAGCGCCAAGTTAAGTATAACTAGGACTCTTGGGTTATAGGGTTTATCCCATCATCGATGCGTTATTAATAGATTTTTGTTTCTAGGTTTCTATTATGCCTCCCATCACTAGAGGAATTCGAGGATGCGATATTCCTAAGGATGACCTTGCTGGTAGAGACAGAGGTAGGTGCTGTGGTAGAGGTCCTAGGTACCAGAATGATGCTGGAAATGATTAGTTTGATCAGAATGCTAGGGTTGGTAACAACTAGAATAATCAGGTAGACCAAGCTTTGGTACTTTAGAGAATTTTGGAACATCTTGATAATATTGAGTCTAATAACTAGATTCCTAGTGGGGGAGTGAATGATAGGAGACCTCTTGTGCAGGGCGTTAATCTTCCTGTAGAAGAAGATCCAGTGGCAAGAGCTCAGGTCAAGGACCTTTCCTATATGAAAGGACCATTGTTCTATGGTACAAAACATGGTACTGCAATAGAAGCTTGGCTGCTGAATATTGAGCGATGTTTTGTCTTGCACCGTTACCTGAGTAACATGAAGGTCAGATGGACAGTTATGCATTTGAGAGGATTTGGTTCCTTGTGGTGGGAACAGGAGTTGGAAAAGCTTGGCATCTATATCTCCCTGGTCACATGGGAACTTTTTGTTGAGCACTTGAAGGAGAGATTCATGTCTGAATATTGGCATCAGGCCCGTGCTGAGGAGTTCTTTCAGATCATGCAGATTGGATCTACAGTGGAAGCTTATGAACAAAGGTTCTTTAAACTTAAGAAGTTTTTTGGGTGGGCTGAAAATGACAAGGCCATGATACAACATTTCATTAGAGGGCTTATGCCCAAGATTGGGGAGGAAGTGAGAACTTTTCGACCTTTGACTATGCAAGAAGCCTCAGAGTGAGTAAAGTTGATAGAGATGAAGTTTGGTTATCATGGGGCTACTTATAAAACTAGCATGAATCCACCTACCCCTAATGTCAGTAAGAATTAGAAGCCTCCACAGAGTAGTTCAAAAATTGGATTTTCAGGTGGAAAATTCAAGAAGAGGAAGTTTGATAAGAACTCCAAAGGTTCAGAATAGCCTAAGCAATCTCAATCACCTCAGAGTGTTTAGAGTAGCAAGCCATCTCCTAAACCTTCTGGTTAGAATATGGGATTTAAGAAATTTGTTGAGTGCTTTCATTGCAGACAGTTAGGGCACTATCAGTCTCAGTGTCCTAATTCGGATAAGCCGAAGGTTGGACCTAAGCAAGCTAGGTCTAAAGCAACAGTCGGTGATTCTGCCAGGAACCAATGTATCTTTGCAACTTTGGATTAGAAGCAGGCTGAACACCAGAACTCAGTTATAGAAGCTCAAGGTAATACTCGAGGTATGAAAGTTTCTATCTTATTTGACTCAATATCTACAGACTCATTCATTTCTTTTCTTTTAGTTGCACATTGTGATATACCTATGGTTAAGGCAAGAAATAGATGGCAAGTGGAGTTAGCGTTGGGGTCTAAGGTAAATGTTGATATTATTGCTCCTGACTGTAAGATTTGTATGAAATCTTTCTCAACTTCTGTAAACCTTAGGGTTATATCTTTAGGATCGTATGACATAGTTTTGGGTATGGATTGGCTAGAACAAAATCAAGCTATTTTGGATTGCAAAGATTCTGGATCAGCCAGGGTTATCACAGGAATCAAGAGACCTATCTCTTTGCGGACAATTTCTGCCAAGCAATTGGCAAGGTGTGCTCGAAAAGGCTACAGTTTGTTTGCCATTTTAGTAAACAACTTAGAAGATTATGTAGTTAAGAGTTCTTCTCTCGATCATCCAATTTTTTTGGAACTTTTTGGATGTTTTTGTTAAGGAGATTCCTAGAACACCTCCGAAGAGAAAATTTGATTTTCAGATCGATTTAGTGCCAAGAACAGAACCATTTCCCAAGACTCCTTATAGAATGACAGCTCAAGAGCTAGTTGAACTTAAATTTCAATTGGAAGAAGTTTTGGAAAGAGGTTTGATTCTTCCTAATGTTTCACCTTGGGGTGCTCCAATGATCTTTATTAAGAAGAAAGATGGTTCTTTAAGGCTTTGTATCGATTATAGATAGTTGAAAAAAGTCACTATTAAGAACAGGTATCCTTTGCCTCGAATTGATGACTTGTTTGACTAGGTCAAGGGTGCCTGAATCTTTTCTAAGATTGATTTGAAATCTGGATATCATCAACTTAGAATCCAGGAAGCTGATATCCATAAGACAACTTTTCGCACCAGGTATGGACACTTCGAGTTCACAGTGGTACCTTTTGGGTTAACTAACGCACCTTCTGTGTTCATGAGTCTGATGAACGGTGTGTTCAAAACTTTCCTTGACAAGTTCATGGTGGTTTTTTTGGATGACATTTTGGTTTACTCCAACACTATTGAGGTGCACAAGCAGCATTTAGAGCAGGTTTTGGAATGTCTTCGTAGGAACAGATTGTATGCCAATCCTGAAAAGTGTGAATTCTTCAAATTGGAGATTTGTTACTTAGGGCATACTATTAGGTTTTGGAATATCTTCGTAGGAATAGATTGTATGCCAATCCTGAAAACTACGAATTCTTCAAATTGGAGATTTGTTACTTAGGGCATATTATTTCTGGTGATGGACTTTTTGTGGATCCATCCAAAATTTGGGCTATTGCAAATTGGCCAGCACCTACGAATGTATACGAGGTTTGAAGTTTCATGGGCTTAGCAAGCTATTATCGTAGATTTGTATTAAATTTCTATAGTATAGTGCACCCGATCACATCTCTTAAGAGAAAAGGGAAGAAATTTGTGTGGACAGTTGAGTGTGAGGTGGCATTTCAGAAACTGAAGGAATGTTTGACCTGTGCACCAGTTCTAGCGGCACCTGATTCAGCTAAGGAGTTTGTGGTTTACACTGATGCGTTATTGGATGGCATAGGGGCAGTTTTGATGCAAGAGGGGTGTGTTATAGCTTATGAGTCTAGAAAACTTAAGAGTCATGAGGTGAACTACCCAACTCATGAAATCGAACTTGCTCCGATTATGCATGCTTTGACCAAATGGCGACATTTTCTTCTAGGTCAACATTTTGAGTTACATTCGGATCATCGAAGTCCTCAGTATCTTTTCACAAAACCAGACCTCAATGCTGGGCAACGAAGATGGATGGAATTCCTGTGTGAATATGACTTCGAGTTTAAATATGTGCAAGGGAAGGAGAACATGGTTGCTCATGCTCTTAGCAGAAGGCGACCTGAACTATCTTCTTTGATTCTTTCAGTGGATCTTAAGTATAGGATCTTATAGAACCTTTCCGCAAATCATTGGTTTCAAGATGTTGAGGCTATTTTTGATAGTGGCAGCATCTTGGAGGGGCATTTTGAGGGGTATTCAGTAAATCCTGAAGGTCTACTGCTATTTAGAGGGAATGTGTATGTTCCTGAGCTGGGAGATTTGAGAGATCTTATTATGGTTGAAGCACACAAGGCACCATATTCAGCTCATTTGGGTGTCAAGAAAATGCATGCTAACCTTGAGCAGCATTATTATTGACCTGGAATGAAAAGAGACATAGAAAATTTTGTGGCTCATTGCTTGGAATGTCAGTGAGTTAAGGCTGAACATCAGCACCCTGCAGGTTTATTGTCGCCACATAATATTCTAGAGTGGAAATGGGACACCATTTTGATAGATTTTATTACTGGACTGCGTATGACAGCTCAAAGACATGATGCTATCATGGTGGTTGTGGACCGTTTATCTAAGGTTGCTCATTTTATTCTAGTTAGATCATCCTATAATGCAGCAACGGTTGCCAAAGTATATATGGAACAGATAGTTAAGTTACATGGAATTCCTAAAAAGATTATTTCTGATAGGGATCCAGTGTTTACTTTGTCTCTTTGGAAATCCATGCAGCAAGAGTTAGGTACTCAGCTGAATTTTAGTTCAGCCTACCACCCTAAGACAGATGGACAAACTGAACGTGTCAACCAAATTCTAGAAGACATGCTTAGGATGTATGTAATGGATAGACAGAATAAATGGGAGGAGTATCTACACTTGGTTGAGTTTGTGTATAACAATGGATATCACAGTTCCATAGGTATGGCACCATTTCAAGCATTATATGGAAGACCTTGTAGGACACCTCTCAGCTGGGACAATTTGGAGGACATGACTCTTTCTAGGACTGGATTAGGCCCCGTAAGAGTCTGATTCGTTATGGAAAGGGGTCTAAGTTAGCACCAGGATTGGTTGGTCTGTTTGAAATTTTTGAACGGATTGGACCTGTTGCCTACAAACTTGCCTTGCCACCGAATCTTTCATGCATTCATAATGTCTTTCATGTTTCAGTTTTGCGTAAGTATATTCTTGACATTGCTCACGTGCTGGATTGGAAACATTTGCAGATTGTGGATGGGCAGGTCATGTTGGAACAAGCGTTGATCACGCAAAGTAGAACTATGAGTTTAAGAGGAAGAGAAATAAGGCAGGTAAAAGTCTTATGGGACCCCAATGATGAAACTTCTGCTACCTGGGAGGATATTGAAATGATGAGAACAACTCATCCAGACTTATTTTCTGACTTTCAGGAGAAAGTCGAAGCTTAGTGGGGGAGGGTGTCATGCCTGACTCCTTCTTTTAGTTATTCTTCTTTTATGACTTAGCTGTGATCTAATTTCTTTTAGTTTGATAGGTTGATTGTTCAATAAGAATTTGATTATATTCTGTTTAGCAAGAGCATAAAACTTTTGCTAAGTGTGTTTTCGGTATCAACATTACTTTATCTAGATATGATGGATGAATTATGATTTTAATATAAGAGGTTTTAATACCTGACATTTTTCGGTTTCTTATATTAGATTTCTTTGAAGGAATAAAACGTTTTAAGTTCTTAACTTAATTTTAGTTTTAAGGATTTTAAACTTGATTATAAGAATTGATTATAAGTTCACAAGGTTTATGCATGTAAATTGTAAATAGATTAATCACAACCTTAGAGGATTTTGACTTGGTATATTTGCAAATGTTGTGAATAGGGTTAAATATATTTAATTGCATCTTACCCTATAATGGTTTTGATTTCATGTCAATGCTTCACTTGTTTAAGTTAGCGTTTTGTTACCCGCGGATGATAGATCATGCATACTAGTTGTTTTGTAAATAAGTCTTGAATGCTTAAATGATGTGAATTTTGCATTGTTACAAAATGCCAAAATGGCGGTGGTAATGAGTTTATTTTTATTGTACCTATATCGCTATGTTGCATTGTAGCATTAAAAGCAATATTAAAGAGGCATTATGGCACTCGATGATCTGTTGATCATTTCAATTTCGAGAGGGTTTATTGTTAGGGCTTGGCCAGAATCAAGGCCGCCGTCCTCTATTTGGCATACATTTGTGAACTAAGTTGCAGTGATTTTCGAAAACATGGAAGGGTTTTTTGGAACTATTTTCATGCATATGAGGCTGAGCCTCGAGATATTATTCATAGCCAGGTTGTTTATCAAGCTCTTCCATCTCTGCATCTTGAACTTTGGTCGGATTCGACATTTTGGGCTTCACATCAAGTTGTGTACCAAGGACTTTGTTGAACAAGTTGTGTCTTCTTACCTCACGTAGGGGCATTTTCTATCCTTCTCGCTCTTGCTACTACATTTAAATGTTTAAATTAGGAATGGTAGAAGTTTGATTTCAAAATGTTTGGAAGGACATTTGCGTAAACTACTTTCGAGCCTGGAAATAGGCAAGGTTCAGAGATATTTTCTGGGCAATGTTTGTTCCCATACTCAAGGGAGGTTATGAAAGTGTACTTGGAAAACATGGATATGTCTAAGCTTTATTGTTTGTTATCACATAGCTCTCAGCTGTTAATTGTATTTAGCCGAATTCTGAGTTTTAAATTAGAAGTTTGAGTGAAACTATTGTTGTGTTATGTTGTACATTTTTGGGTGTTTATTATGTTGAGGAAAAAGAAGAGGTCACTGTGTATGCTGTGATACATCTAGAGTTAAACAGCTCGATAAATGGAATCAGGTTTTCTTTTTACTGGGTTTTGCATTTGAGCAAGGGCATAGTTGTTTATCCCAATATCTTATTCAAAACAAAGTATAGCGTATTCATAAACAATGGTTTTCAAATTTAGGTTGGTTATGCTGTTACATGGACTATTAGTGTTTAAAAAAAAAAACACAGTTGAGTTAAATTTCTTATGAAATTAATGTCATCGACATTTTGTCAAACTGTTTAGCTATAAACAAGAATATTAGTTTAGAAATGTAGGGGGACCTGACACGATATGAAGGAAAGAAAGAGATGATAGTATCTACTATCCTTTGATTGTTGAAACCGTGATATATGGAGAAATAAGATAAAGACTGTAATGATTTTGAATCATTTGTGAGAGCCTATGTTCAGTGGGCTTGTAGATGTGACCAACGTGACCCAAAGTTTCACCCTCACAAACAACTACAACACCTATTTGAAAGACCAAAAAAGTGAAAGATGCAAAATCCCTTGATTTGATAGAGTTGGCCTTAATATAGGCAATATTTTCAAAACTAGCAACAAGTAACTATGTTAAACAATCTTGGGAATTTTTTTGAAAAAAAATACAAAGGGATTGATAAAGCTAAACTAAACAAGCTCAAAATGCATCACAGATATTTAAGTTACAATAGAACATGCTATGAACCTAGAAACTTGTTTAATGAATTTGATACTTTTTATAACAAAACATATAGTTTTTAAAAATTCACTCTAAATTAATAACTTTTCTAAATGTTAAAAAAAAACTACGATTTTAAACTAATGGTATTTTAATCTCTTTAAATATTTAATATATATTGTTAAATATTTAGAATTTTTAAACATATTTATTTGCCCTCAAATTCCAGGCCTGCTCCCATGGTAAATATATGACCTGCTCCCATGGTAAGTATATGACAAATAAAGCCCTAGGTGACACAGATGGCAGCCCTACCATTAAATTAGCTGCAATAGGAAGCTATAAATTAGGCCATTTGGGGAAAGGCAGCAAAGGAACACATCTGGGTGACGCGTGGAGATAATTTTTTTCCTAGCGTTAGAACCTGTGGAATGACTGTGCAAGAATATGTCACGTCAAAGAGTCCATCCAAAATACCATTCACTTATCCAAACAACCAACCGAAGGAAGGCCGAACATTTTCTTCACCTCATTTCATCCCTCTATATATTATGAGGCTTTCAGAATGTTGAAGAACCGATAAGTTTGTATTAAATGGATGAAAGATGGGAAATTTCATGAGGGTTTCTTTAACAGAGTACATGAAACTTTGTTTAGATTATTGCCGGAAATATACATATCAAGTGGCATGGGTAGTAACCACGAGTTTAGCATTCTTAACTGCATGTTTACCGTTCATTGTTAACTGATCAGAATTGCGGATATGTGAATGCAGATAATGGGCAGATTTTGCGAGATTGGAATGGCATTAAAAGAAGCTCAGAAGAAGAAATTGAATGTTGGGATTATAATGAGATGGATTTGGATTATAACTTTAAAATCGTGGTGCCCAAATATAGCGAAAATAGTCACCGTGAAAAGGGTTTATTGTGGCAGAAGCAAAAGATCATGAGAATATCAAGATTTTGCAGTGAAAATCTACGATTTAAAAACTAGTTTAAAAAAGAAAAGAATTCAAATTTGAAATTCAAATACTATGAAAATATTCATCCATGAAATCAAGCAATGGCACAAAATCAGCTGCGGCACTTCCAAATCAGCGGCCCTGATGTTGGCAATTTTGAAATGTATAAAGATACACAAACTCTCCTCTCTGCTTCACAAGACTACAAACGAAAACTGTCTAGCGAATCGAAAGTGTAGCATTTTCATGGCATATATGGATTGCACAGGAGAATTTTCTGGCAGGAGATTTTCAATTGCGTACCTGAGAATTCACCTCGAGAAATTTGT
Organism: Cupressus sempervirens; assembly: GCA_028749045.1. Lineage (NCBI taxonomy): Eukaryota > Viridiplantae > Streptophyta > Pinopsida > Cupressales > Cupressaceae > Cupressus > Cupressus sempervirens. The sequence continues at coordinate 730,279,296 of CM053787.1, read as the reverse complement.
GAGCACAAGTCTGGTGGAGGATATATACTCAACTTCATGCTTACAAAGTCTTAGTGTTTTATTACTGTCTGTGTGCATTCTTGGATGGTTTTTCTGCCTTCCTCCGCCCCTCTTAGTATTCATGATGGTCTACATATCAGAGATGGAAGATGGTAATTGCAAAGAAGGAGTTTATAATATCTCCGACATGCAAAATGAGATTGAAGGAGGAGAAATTGAAGTGACAATCAGAAAATTTCAGAAAAGGAAGTTGAATTTGAGCCTCTTTATTCCTCCCAGAAAATCGAGCGCTTTGATTCTCTGCGAATGGAAGAGATTAAAGCATTGGAATGCAAACCAACTGTTGGCAAGGATGATGACTCGAAATCCACACAAGTAATATATTCATGTTTTTTCATTCGTATTATTTGAATAATTACCTTACAAAGATCTCTCTTTGTAGATTTTAACACTTCATTTCTTATATTTTTCAGTTTTCTGAATTGCTCGAATTTTGGAGAAAGAATGTGTTTTACGTTTTCTTCTGCTACTCATTTACTAATGTAAATTTTCATCTCATAATGTGTTTTCTATTCTACAACTTCATCTAATGATGTTGTATTAGCTCAGCACGTGTAACTTGTCTTGTAAAACATTTCGGTAAATCTTATTTTAGAATGGTTATCAAATGATGTTTAGTAATTATCAGTGATGATTTTACTAATAAGATTAAAATTCTTATAATACTTTTTGTATGTTTAAATTGAATATTTTATTTTATTATGTTTGGGTATTGCATTTAAAGAAACTTGATTTTTCATGGGCTCTTTGTGAGTCATTAAATTTCCTACTCCAAAGATCTATTGACAATAATTTATATTCATTACGTATAATTCATTTTATTTAATTATTTGAATTAAAAATTAATTTATAGATTATATCTTGAATTTTAAAAACCTAACATTTGTCATTCTTCATTCTAATTGTTTTATTGATGATAATGTTTTTGAGGGAAAGTGTTGATTCTCTCTCACACAAAAGAGATAGAACTATCATTCATTTCTTCATTCAATTGTCTTTCAAGTAATTGTCCATTTCTTCATTCTACTTAGTGTTTTTCTGTGTGCACTTCACTATATATAACATTAGTTTTAATGAATCAAATATTTCTCAATGTAAACCTCCAACATTGAACATCCAAAAAAATTAAAAATAAATTTGTTGTTGCAATTGGTTGCTAGGACAAGCCTTGCACTCGCCAAGATTTGATTTTTGATAGACTAATTGAAAACCTTAGAATTTCAATATTAGGTTTGAAGAAGTTATTTTATAGATTTTAGGAATTAACTTAATTGTTAGAAATGGGTACCTTCAATCTTTGATATTTACCCATAATTAATGGATATGTTAATGGCATGCAAGGTCTAAATTTGTTCATGTAGTCGTTTCTCACTTTTTAATTTCTAATCAATTTTTCGTATTAAGGTGGAGATAAATTTCCATTGTTATTGAATCTTCCCATCGACTCTAGATGTTGTAGCTCCAATGATCTCTTTTTTATATACATTTAAATTATGGTTGTTTAATACTTTAATTTTTGGGGTAATTGGTTTGTGTTGAGCTAAATAAAAGATACAGAAAATAAAGTAAAACTGAATCAAAGGATGGAAGATTGGACACAAATTATAAAGTGGTTCACCTAGCTAATTTGGACTACAATCTCTCTTCAAGAAGGGAAATTTCTATTATTTAGATAAATCACAAGTTACAATGAACAACATCACTAACTACCTTTTCTATTCTATATCAGTAATATTCAATGGAAACTGAAAAGGCTGAGAAGAGGAAGAGTTGGCAATGATTAGACTGCACATTTAGAGCCATTACATTTTCCCCTGTGAGAACCATTACAACCTCCCACTTAAAGTCCAATCAGTGCTACACAAATATATCCCCTACTTTGAATTCTTATGGCTATGGTGTGAAAATGCCGAGCTATGGGATGACAATGCCGAGAGAAGCTCAACAGAATTCAAATTTCTCTCGATGTACAACTTTTCTAAACACATCAACTAGATTAATCTTTGTATCAATCTTCTCTACTTGTAGTCTTCCCTCTTCAAGAACATGACAAATGAAGTGAAATATGGTTTCTATATGCTTTGTGTGACTATGGAAAGATGAATTTTTAGCCAAATGAATGGCACTCCTACTATCCAAAAATAGAGTGAAGTTGGATTTCTGAAATCCCAACTCTCCAATCAATCATTGTAACCACATCAACTCTTTAGTCCTCTCAATAAGAGAAATATATTTGGCCTTGGTAGGGGAAAGAGCAACAACTTGTTGCTTACAAAAAGTCTAGCTAAATGTTGCCCCAACACAAGTAAATGCATAGCTTGTTGTAGACCTCCTTTTATCTAAATCTCCAACCATACCAAAATTATCATATCTGCTAATATAAGTGGTCTTAGTGTTAAAACATAGAATATGAGAGGAAGTGCCTCTTAGATACTGAAAAATTCATTGAATTGCTTTCCAATGAGTTTTAATTGGATTACTCATTTAAAACCACTTACAACTCCCACTTCATAAGCAAGATCTGGTAGCATGTTAACCATTGCATACATTAAACTCCTAAGTATTGAAGAATAAGGAATACCATCCATCTCATGTTTTTCTTCTAGAGTGGAAGGACACATCTTTGAAGACAATAAAAAATGATCAACCAATAGAGTGGTAACAAATTTAACATTTGTGTAATGTCCTCGCTAGCAAGGACAATAATACTTGCAAAATCAATGTCATAATTTATACAACAATAAAATAGAATTCATTATTCTATGCTCTCTCCTAACCCAACCTTAAAGATATCTCCATGTTTGGATTAATAACCCTTTTGAGCATCCTTAGATCCCTGGTTACTATTTCCTCTTCTACGAAGCACTCCCATTAAGGTCCTTCCTAGAAGAGATATTCTCTATCCAAGACCCTTGACACATATGCATATTAATGTGATCAGATTTGCACAATCCATTTTAGTTATGTTGATCAGTTTTCTGAATTAGATTGTGTGGAGATTTTTGTCATCAACGTTTCGAATCACACTACGTGATCCATCATCAGGATGAGAGAGCAGGAGATGTCAAATGAAGTAAGTAGCAGATTTAGAAAAGACTCACCATATATTAGGCAAGATTGTGCTGTCGCCCTCCGACATGCCAAATCGCCTAGGCGCAACATCCCCAAGGCCGAGCTCCTTTCTTTCAAAAGTTTGTTGAATCATAATGACCTAGCAATCATCAAAGCGGACAAGGGCAATGCCACTGTCATTATGAATCAACAAGACTATGTCGCAAAAATGCTTGACCTTCTCTCTGACCCGCATAGTTATCGATCCTTATCTAGCAACCCTTGTGGTAAAATCTTGAAAAAAGTCAAAGTGAGTGTCTTGACCTCGTCTTTTGATGATGTCATCAAGAAAAAGTTATTCCCTTCCAAGGAGGTCACTCCCCGTATCTATGGGGCCCCAAAAATCCACAAGAGGGGAATCCCGCTTAGACCTATAGTTGACACTATAGGTTCCCCTACCTACCCCTTGACTACTCATCTAGTCAAGTTAATCTCCCCGCTGGTAGGTAACACAGACTCCTTTATCAAAGACTCAACCCATTTCGTCCACTTTATTAAGGATTCCCATCTGGATAGAAATGATGTCCTGGTAAGCTTCGACGTGGTTTTGCTCTTCACTAAGGTCCCTATCCTCGATTCCATTGAGCTTGTTAAGCGTAAGACCAATGAGGAGATTGCTAGTTTGGTTGGGTTATGCCTCAGATCAACCTTTTTTCTCCTTCCAAGGGATTATCTATGAGCAAGTTGATGGAGTGGCCATGGGCTCCCCTCTCTCCCCGATCATCGCCAACCTTTACATGGAGCATTTTGAAGAGGTGGCCCTGCGTTTGTTCCCTCTTCAACCTAAATGGTGGAAAAGATATGTTGATGACACTAATGTTTGCTGGCCTCACGGGTTGGACAAACTAGAAGAGTTCCACCAACACATCAATAACATTGCGCCTTCTATTTCCTTCACCAAGGAGCTCGAGTCTAGCAACCAATTACCATTCCTTGATGTTCTACTCATCTTTAGAAAGGCCACACATACTGACCTGTACATTCAATCCTCCTCCCACCATCATCTGAGCCAGAAATTGGGCATTCTTAAGACCCTAGCTTTGAGGGCCCACAGGATCTGTGATGATGATCACTTAAACCTTGAGCTCAACCATCTCTGCCAGGTCTTTAAGCTTAATGGCTACTCTTCAAGGCTAATTTCTAGAGCCCTCAAGAAAGCCAGGTCCCTACACCTAGCTCCCTTGAAACCTTCCTCTTTGCCTCTCCCCCCCCGCATCTCACATGCCTCCCTCCCTTTTGTGGAAGGCATATCCCATAAGATCGCCAAGATCCTATCTAAAAATGGTCTGCGTGTTGCCTTCAGACCCCTCTCCAAGATCAGGAATCATGTCCCACCTATCAAAGACCCTAGAGATAGGTATTCTAACTCAGGGGTCTACAAGGTGGTTTTCTACTATGGCACCCCATATATAGGGGAAACGGGTCGCCCTTTCCACACTCGTATCAAAGAGCATGTAGCTGACATTAGGCATTATAGGGTTCATAAGTCAGCATTGGCCGAGCACTCTTTGTCTACCAAGCATCACATATGTTTGGAGAATACGCAAATCATTTCCAATGAGGATAACTTTTTCAAAAGGAAACTTAAAGAAGCCATCGTTATCAACAACCACCCCATCAACCTTAATCAGGATGATGGCTACACCCTCAACCCCTCTTGGCTTCCCATGTTGTTCTCCTAGGTCTGTCACCTGTGCAGTGTGGGTTTTGTTTTTTTCCCCCTTTCCCTCCTTCCCTCATTGCGTGGCTGCTCTCTCCCTGCCTTGTTTCCTGTCCTCTTCCCTCTTTTTCTTCCATCTTGATTGCCCTCACGGGCCGTGTTGTTTTTTTGGTCTTCTCTCTCCTCCTCCTCTCGTCGAGGGCTTTGCTTCCACTGCCTTTCTCTTTCCTTCTCTTTCTTGGTTCCTTTGTCTAATTTTCTCTTTTTAGTGTGCTTCCTCTCTTTCTTAGTTCTTTTCTCGCCTCTCTTTTCTGTTTCCCTAGCTTATCTCTTTGATTTATTTATTTATTCTTTTAGGTTGTTTTTATTCTGTCCACTCGTATGTGTTTTAGTGGTCTAGTTGATAGGCATTTATTCTTCCTTGCATAGATGCTTCTAGCATATAGTTTAAATATATTAGATGCGTTTGTTATTTTTATTTGTGTTAGGTGTTCTTAATATTTTAGTGTTCTCCTCTGGCTTTTCAATGTCTTTATTTTTTGGTTATTTAGTTAGGTGGTTTTCCATGTTTACTCTTCTAGTCAGTGTTTTAGCCCTTGCCTCGCCTTTGGTGTTAGTTCTTATCCATGCTTATAATATATATTGGCCTCTTTGGTTTTAGTTTTCCATATATATATTAGCACATATATATTTTTTGGGTACGTTTATAAGTATGTGTACGTATATATATATATATACATATATATATATATATATACATATAGATATATATATATACATATATATATATATATATATATATATATATATATATATATATATATATATAAATTAGCTACCCACTTGCATATGTAATGCATGGATTGCATACATACCTCTAGTATTTATTATATTTTTCGTTATTCTCTTTTTTAGGCTTTGAAGTTGTTAGGGTATTTCTTAGTTGCTCTGTTATTTTTGCTTATATATATATATATATTTAGTGTTGCATATATGCATTTATATATATATATATATATATTTATATATATATACATATTTATATATCTTTGTTTGTATTCTTGTATATATAGATATATACGTTTATATAACATTTTTTGTCTTTTGTTTGTCTTGGTCTTCATTAATAATTTATGTATGTTTTATTTTTATTTTTACTTTTTAATTTTTTAATTTTTAATTTCTTTATTCTTTATTCTTTTCTTTTCATCCCTTTTTTAACTTCTTCTTGTGGGTTGACTTTGGTTTTAGTCTTTCCCCCCTAGTGTCTTGTTTTGTTTTTTATATAGTTTTATTTATTTATTATGTTTTTTGTTTTTAACTTTGGGGTTGGTGCTTCCTTTTCTTTTTCTTGTTCTCCTATATATGGTGAGTCTTTTCTAAATCTGCTACTTACTTCGTTTGACATCTCCTGCTCTCTCATCCTGATGATGGATCACGTAGTGTGATTCGAAACGTTGATGACAAAAATCTCCACACAATCTAATCCAGAAAACTGATCAACATAACATATGCATATGTTAACATCTATAGAATATTTTTGCCTTATAACCATGTTAAGATCACTCTCGTCCCACCAAACTCTATTTATCTTAATAAATAACCGTTATTTTCTTGTATATAAATAAGATTCAAAAATAGATTGACATTTATGCTATCTTAATAACTCACCATATGTTAATACATAGTATCTTTGACTTGGTGAGATGGTCCATATTAACTAGTTAAATTATTCATATCTTTTTTGTATGGGTGGATTTGATTGGTGGAACTATACTCTATGTAACTGTATATCCTTGACTTCCTTGATTCCTTGGTTTGATAGCTCTGTACTATAATTGTCTTGGCTGGAAAATTGGGACATGGTCAATGATTGAGTGTGATCTCTAAAATGTGTTTGGGTTGCATATGGCCTAATCAATGGTTGGTGTGAACTCTCCTTGATATATGTTTGGAATGTGCACAACCTCCTTCTTGATTTCTTATTTGGTCGTACCTTCCTCTTCTAATTTTCTTTCACTATACTCTCATCCACCATATTTTATATGCTCGAATCATAAGTGATGTAACTCTTCATAGGGTGTTCTGGTTTTTAAATTTGGATTTAGTAATTAGGTTTTTAATTAAATGAATTCATATATTATAGTAGTAGATTCTACATCATGATTAATCATTAACTTCATAATATTTTATAATAATATAATACAAAATTATAAGAAATTTTATATAATTTCATCTTTAGAAAAAATCTCCTCTAGAAAGATCCCTATAAGATATATTATAATGTATCTTTATAAGATATATTATACTTACAAATATTTGGTAATAGTTTATTTAATCAAGGCTCATTTCAGTCCTTACTTCTCTAATTTTATTGTCCTTAGGCAACTTAATCATTCATTTATTTTCCCATGTAGCATCTTCCTCAAGTAGGTTCTTCCACTTAATTTGGAATTTAGTAATGGTTCTATTCCTCATTCTTTTCTCACAATTGTCTAGAATTACTGCTAGTACTAGAATGAGTTGACCTTCATCATCTAAGGGGGGTAACTCTTCACATGGAATTACTTTTTGTCCTAAAGCTTTTTTGATAAGGGAAACATGGAATGTGTTATGTATCTTGCTATCTTGGGGAGATTTGACTTCATATGCTACTTCACCAATCTTCTTAAGTGCTTTATAGGGTCCGTAGAATCGTGGCTTCAACTTCTTAGCACCATTTTTCTTGATTGGTGTTTGTATGTATGGTTGCAATTGTAAGAATACTAGATCCCCAATTGTAAAGGTTCTTTTGGTTTGTTTCTTATCTGCATAAGGTTTTGTTGATTTTTTTTTTGATGGAAGTTTTCTTTAGGTTTTGATGATGTCCATACTCTATTTAAAAAAATTTTGTGCTCCTGGTACTAAAATTTCTTGTATTATTAGGTTCCCAAAAGATGTAGCTTCATATCCGTAGAGTGTTTTAAAGGGGCTTATTCCTATTGACATATGGTGAGTAGTATTATAGCAATATTATCCTAAATGAAACCACTTAATCAAAGAAGTTTGATGTCTAGTAACGTAGTTCTTAAGGTATCCTTCTACTAATTTATTGACAATTTTTGTATGTCCATCAGTCTGAGGATCATAACTTGTGCTAGGAGTCAGGGTTGTGCCTGCTAAACAGGAGATTTCTTGCTAGAACTTACTATAAAACTTGATGTCTCTATCTCTTATAATATTTTGAGGGAGTCCATGGATCTAAAAGTATCTTTAAAGAATAATTCAGCTATGTGGTGTGCTTTGTATTCCCTTGAGATGGAAAAAAAAAGTGCATATTTTGTAAGTCTATCTAGGACCACAAATATGTTGTATTTTCCTTAGATCTTTGGAATTCTTGTATATGAAATCCATTGATATGCTTTCCTATTTTTTATTTGGAATGGGTAACAGTTGTAGTAACCCTACAAGCTGTTGCAAATCCACCTTATTCCATTAACACATCATACATTTTTGTACATATTTTAGTACATCTTTCTTCAACCCTTTCCAAGAATATTTCTCTCTATATGCTTGTATGTTTTGTAGTATCCTTGATGACCTGCTAATGAGTTGTCATGATATTCTTTAAGTATTTTTCTTTTAATCTCTAATTGTGGGGCTAAATATACCCTTCCTTTGTAGAGGATTAAACTATCCTAGACTTTGAAATCTTCACTAGGTAATTTTCCTTTTAATATTTCTTGTGTTTGAGGATCCTTCATGTATTTTTCTATAATGCCTCCCTTCTAGTCCTTGGTTATGCTACTGATATTATTGATATGGGATCTTCTTAAGAGGGAATCTACAACCTCACTATTAATGCCCTTAACATGTTCTATATCAAGATCATAAGCTTGGATTCTGCTAATCCACCTTTGTTGTCGATCATTGAGCTTGGATTTTGCTAACCCACCTTTGTGTCGATCATTAAGATCCTTTTGATTTAAGAATATTCTTAAGCCATTATGATCTATTTTAACAATGAATCTTCCACAAACTAGATACTATTGGTACGTTTCTAGAGCATACATGATGGCTAACATCTCTTTATCATATATTGAGTAATGTTTTTCTACTTCAGTGAGCATACAACTTTCAAAGGCTATTGGTTGTCTTCCTTGCATGAGTACTGCTTTGATTCCAACTCCTAATACATCACATTGTAGTTCAAGAAGTTTTTTGAAATCTAGAATTGCTAGAACAAGGCAAGTATACATAGTTTCTTTGAGTTTTTCAAAAGCTTGTTGGAATATGTCATTCCATGAGAATGGTTATTTTTTGTTAAATCGGTAAGGGGTGATGCAATTTTCAAAAACCCTTTATAAAAATGTCTGTAGTAGCTACTTAACCCAACAAACACCCTTAGTTGGGTTAGGGTTTTGGGTCTTGGCTACTCCTTGATAGCTTTCATTTTTAATTCATCCACACTTACTCCTTTTGTACTAATTTTGTATCCCAAGTATATAATCTCTTCTAATCTAAATTCACATTTTGACATTTTTACATATAACAACTCTATCTCCAAGATGTTTAAACCCTCTTTAATATCTCTCAAATGTTCTTCCAATGTTTTATTATAAATAAGTATATCATAAAAAAATATGAGTAGAAATTTTCTCAGTGTTTCCGAAAGATGTGGTTCATACAAGATTGAAAGGTTGTTGGTGCATTGGTGAGACCAAATGGAAGGACTAGAAATTCAAAATGCTCATAGTGGCACCTAAAAGTAGTCTTTAGAATGTCTTCCTTCCTCATCCTTATCTGGTGATATGCAAACCTTAGATCAATTTTTGAGTAGCATGCTTCATGTAATTCATCCATTAATTCTTCAATCCTTGATATGGGATACCTATTCTTTATGGTTTTCTTATTTAGGGCTTTGTAGTCTATGCACATCCTCATGGTGCCATATTTCTTTTTTACTAATACTATAGAAGAAGCATAGGGGTTTTCGCTAGGTAGAATATGACCCGTTTCTAGTAATTCTTGAATTATCTTTTCTATTTCTTATTTGAACTTCCTAGGGTGTCGATATGGAGTTGTTATCAATGGTTTTCCAAATTCTTCTTGTTCTATAGAGTTTTCAAACCCTCTCTTTGGGGGAAGTCCGATAGGAATTTCATCAAAAACCTTTTTTTACCTTTTTAGTATCGATTTGATATCTATTTCATCAATTTAGTTTCATCAATTTCATCAATTTTAAGGTATTTACACTAGTGCCGAGCTACATAGTTTTAAATTTCTTTATGTTAAAAACATAAAGTGGTGATGAGGCAACAACTGAGGAGTAGCAACAAGAACAAAGTGTCCAAGATACACAAATGCCACCACCTAGTCCTCCACATGCAACACTTACATCTATAGAAACTATAATTGTAAAGGATTTTCTCTCTACTTCAAGTCGAAACAGTAATCCATTGACTATAGAGGATCTTAGAGAGATCATTCACCAAACAACTCTACAATCATAGTTGTGTACAAATCTTGTTTTGGTGAGTCTAGAAGAATTGCAAAAAGATGTAGCTGAAATAACTAAGGAGAAGGTGAATACAAAAGAGCCACCTTCACAAACTCCTGTAGCTACAAATGGTCAACCATAAGAGCAAGCAGAAAAAGACACATTTGCTAAGGTTGATTCCACAGTAACTGCCAAGGAGCAAGCTAAGGAAAACATATGACAAGAAGATACTACTATTCCTAAAACACAAAGCTAAGGTGCAACTCCTGTAATTACTATAATTGATCAAGGTAGAAGTGAAGAAGACAAGGAAGAGGAGAAAACCCCTAAGGAGAAAGAACAACAGGAAATACAAACACTGGTCAATTTTCCTACTACAAGGACTCCTACTAAGTAGCTAAGTATTGATGCAATACCACTAAAAATATCAGCACTAGGCTTGAGCTCCACCAAGGTAGAAAGTGTACTTCACTATGGAGACCTTGCACTTGATGAGGAGATAGTCATACCAAGTTATGACTACAAGACAATGAACTTAGTACAGATAAATGAAGTGCAAGAGGCACTGGAAAGGAAGAAGAAGTAGGAGATACTCATAAATGAGTATAGAAAATTGAAAGCATTAGTAGAAATCAAAGACATCTTCCTTGATGCATTTAGGTTGTCAGTACCTGATGAAACAAAGCCCATTATGGAGCAACTATCCAACATAGTGGACTATGTACAAAATGAAGATCTTGATACCAATGTTATATTATTGGAATGGTCTAAAAAGAAATTTCAAATGAAAGTCAATAAGAAAATATCTAGTGAGATAGCACTATCACAAGTGGAATTGGCTAAGAAAGTCTAGAAAGTGAGAATGGTATTTGAGAACATATTTTCATTGTACTCCAAGTTGTGTGATTCTTCATATTTCACACAAGAGACTAGCCAGAGAATATTGAGATTAGAGAGGAACCTTAAGATATCAAGCACATAGCTACCTAAGGATCCAACTCAAAGTGAGAAGCAATTTGCCACAACACTTCACACTTAAAAGGAGTTAGTTGTATTAACAACACAAAAGGCTAATATTAAGGCAAAATTGATATAGATATAGTCTAAAATCACCCCACACTTAGAAGTATTGCATAAAGAAGTAGCATATGCAGAAAATGTTTGGAAGAAAGATCCAAATCTTTCTACATTAGAAGGCCTATTACATCTTGTAGAAGAGACAATCATCTAACTCAAAGCACTAAAAATAGCATTGGAAAACTGGGATACTTCTCTGAAGATAATAATGGAGATAAATAATTTTATTTTGGCAAAGTATTCCATTCATTCTTAGGACCCTTTGACATAAGTGTCAAAAAGGAGGTGATATAATAAAGATAGGAGATAATAAGAATGGGGGAGATAATATATTATGTAGATAAAGGGTAGGATATAATAATTTGGGGAGATAATAAAAGAGACCCAAAAAAGAAAGAATACCCAACGGAGGAGATATTAAAATTTTGAGTTTTTAGGAGAAATAAGGAGATATAGCCAAAAAAATACAAATTGCAAGATGTTTAAAATAGGGAGCAAACACAGAGTAGATAGAAATAGAAGCAAAGGAATGATAAGGAAAAAAATGGAAACAACATGAGACAAATTCAGAATAAGAAATTTTGGTTACAGAAATGGCATATTAGCTCAAGGGGAGTTACAAGTTTTAAGGTATATAGTCTTCTACAAAATTTTGAACAAGTCTTTGAAGTTTTGTACATATGCCAAACAAGATGTGTATTATACTCATAGAGATCAGAGTCATAATGTTTAGTTAATTAGTTTTTCCACTCATGTCAAAGGGTGAGATTATTGGTCTCGAATTGGTTTTGACAATTGAGTGTAAACACACTTAACCAATTTCTAAGTTGATGCCGAGTATAATACAGATGTCGAGCCACAGTATGTGTTGAGCCAAAAATTCAACAAGTGCCAAGTGAAATTCAAGTGCTGAGCAAGATTCAACTATCGAGTGATAAGTGATGCCGAGTCACTATAGGTGCCAAGAAAAGTATAAATGTTTAGCAAGATAGAGTTTACTATAGGATCCAAGTGAGACAAAAATCCTATATGTGTCAAGCATCAGGACTTAGTAGCTTTCAAGTAACACATAATTAGCATATGAGTTTTTGCCTTCACAAAATCAGATGTAAACCATTTTTTTTGGGCCAACTTAAGATGAATCTTGAAGGATCTTAAAGATGACATCAAATCTTTTTGATTCCCTATGTAATCAACATGCAACCAATAAGAAAAATGGAGAAAGCATGCAACCAATACGAAAAGTGTAAAGATTTGAGTGGGAAAGAAGGATGAATACTAATCATAGATTCATACCTAACCCTAAGGCTTTGATTCCTTTAAAAGGAGGTTGATATCCCATAATTCGTGTGTGCGAGGTTAAGAGAGTTATATGGGAGAATGCTAGTGAAGTTTAGAAAGGTGTAAAAGACTTAGAGAAAGAAGAGCAGTATTGTAGAATTTAGCTCGTTACAATAGAACATCAGCACTTCAAGTAGAGACTTCAAGCAGAACAAAGATGATAGGTTGGTCTAACAGCCATGTTGTAAGCCTTTAAACAAGGTGCTAAATCCTTTAATAGGGTAACATTCTGAGTGACTATTTAGAAATCCTTTAACCAGGTCACTTTTAATAGGGTGTAAAGTCTTTAATAGGATAGATCATTGGAAGTGGTCAAACTTTGTAACCTTAAATAGTTACATATTGTTGTAGTGATAATTTGTGGGTGTCATCCCCACCCCAGTTTTACCTTCTCATTTTGGAGGGTTTCTGAGTTACCAAATCTTGTGTTATCTATTTTCATGCATGTCTTTACTTTTATAGATATGGTAGATGCATATGAATGATCTCAGCTAAAAGTTTTAAAAGGTTAAAGTTAGTTACTTCCAATTCACCCACCCACCCCCTGCCCCAACCCCCCTTAGAAGTAAATCTTCCCATTTCTAAATTCTAACACATATATTTGTGTAGCACTAATTGGACTTTAAGTGGGAGATTGTAACAGTTCTCAAAAGGGATTATATAATGGCTCTGAATGTGTAGTCTAATCATTTCCAACACTTCCTCTTCTCAACCCTTTCGGCTTCCATTGACTATTACTGATATAGAATAGAAAAGATAGTTGATGACGTTGTTCATTGTAACTTGTGATTTATTTGAATAAGAGAGATTCCCTTTCTTGAAGAGTGGATGTAGTCCAAATTAGCTAGATGAACCACTATAAACTCTATGTCCACTCTTGCATCTTTTGATTCAGTTTTACTTTATTTTATGTATCTTTTATTTAGCTCAACACATAAATTGAACAACAAATTAAACTATTGAGAAACCATTATTTAATTATGTATATAAAAAAGAGATCATTGGAGCTACAATGTTAAGAGTCGATGGGAAGATTCAATAACAATGGAAATCTATCTCCACCTCAGTACAGAAAACCAATTAAAAATTTAAAAGTGAGAAATGACTACATGAACAAATTTAGACCTTGCACACCATTAACCTATCTGTTAATTATGGGTAAATATCAAAGATTGAAGGTACCCATTTCTAACAATTAAGTTACTTTCTAAAATCTATAAAATAACTTCTTCAAAACTAATATTGAAATTGAAAGGTTTTCAATTAGTCTGTCAAAAATCAAGTCTTGGCGAATGCAAGACTTATCCTAGAAACCAATTGCAACAACAAATTTTATTTTTATCTTTTTGGATGTTCAATATTGGAGGTTTAAATTTAGAAAGATTTGATTAATTAAAACTAAAGTTATATACATTGAAGACATTGAGTGGAATGAAGAAATGGACAATTACTTGGAAGAGAATTGAATGAAGAAATGAACAATATTTCTATCTCTTTTGTGTGTGAGAGAGAGTCAACACTTTCCCTTTAAAAAAAAATCATCAATAAATCAATTAGAATGACTAATGACAAATATTAGATTTTAAAAATATAAAATATAATCTATAAATTAGTTTTTAGTTCAAATGATTAAATAAAATGAATTATACCTAATGATATAAATTACTAGCAATAGGTCTTTGGAGTAGGAAATTTAATGACTCACAAAGAACCCATGAAAAATCAAGTTTCCTTAAATGCAATACCTGAACATAATAAAATAAAATATTTAATTTAAATATATAGAAAAGGTGTTTTAAGAATTCTAATCTTATTAGTAAAATAATCACTGATAATTAGTAAACATCATTTGATAACCATTCTAAAATAAGATTTGCTGAAATGTTTTATAAGACATATTAGACGTGTTGAGCTATTAAAAAATTATCAGATGAAGTTGTAGAATAGAAAACACATTATCAGATGTAACTTTACATTAGTAAACGAGTAGCAGAAGAAAATGTAAAAGACATTATATCTTAGATGCAACTTGTCAGGAGTCACCGTTGAGAGTGACCAACACTTAGACTTCATTTATGGTCTCTCTCTCTTTCTCCAAAATTTGATCAATTCAGAAAATTGAAAAATATAAGAAATGAAGCGTTAAAATCTACAAATAGAGAGATCTTTGTAAGGTAATTATTCAAATGATACGAATGAAAAAAGCATGAATATATTACTTGTGTGGGTTTCGAGTCATCATCCTTGCCAACAGCTGGTTTGAATTCCAATGCTTTTGTCTCTTCCAATTGCAGAGAATCAGAGCCCTCAATTTTTTGGTAGGACAAAAGAGGCTCCAATTCAACTTCCTCTTCTGAGATTTTCTGATTGTCATGACAAGTACCATTCCAACCTTCAATTTCTCCTCCTTCAGTCTCATTTTGCATGTCGGAGATATTATAAACTCCTTCATTGCAATTACCATCTTCCATCTCTGATATGTAAACCATCATGAATACTAAGAGGGGCAGAGGAAGGCAGAAAAACCATCCAAGAATACACACAGATAGTAATAAAACACTAAGACTTTGTAAGCATGACATTAAGTACATATCCTCTTCTAGAATTGTGCTCACAAATTTCTTGAGGCAAATTCTCAAGTACCCAATTGAAAATCTCCTGCCAGAAAATTTTGCTAATCAATCCATTTATGCTTTGAAAATGTTGCACTTTTGATTTTGTGCCCTTTCTTATTTCATGGATGAATGTTTTCACTGTATTTTAATTTCAAATTTGAATTCTTTTATTTTCTTAACTAGTTTTTAAATCGTAGATTTTCACTGCCAAATCCTGATATTCACATGATCTTTTGCTTCTACTGCAATAAACCCTTTTCGCCATATTTGGTTGCCAAGATTTTAAAGTTAATTTCTAAATTAGGTTGAACTTAAAGGCATTGCAGTAGTGCACAAGATTAGGCTCTATAAATTTAGTTTTTCTCTAAAACACCAACATATCCAAATTTCTACCCAATAGACCTTCACTATGATAAAATATTATTTCCAGAATGTTCAAAAAGTATCTAAGAAAATCTAATGAATTAAAATTTTAGATGAATTATTATTATGTGTTGTGGTTAATTATTATTATTATTTATAAATCTAGAATAGACTCACAAAATCATTTCCAAACATTCATAATTTACCACTTTGCAGTAGGCTCTTTCCTATGATTTAATTATTATCTTTACAACAAATTAATTGTAATAGTAGAAATATAGAGATAGAGAGATGTGTATATATATGTATCATAGGAAGAAAAATAAATATGGAAAAGAGATAAATATAGAAATATTCATAGAGAGAGATATGTATAAAGGAAAGAGAAGAGATAGATATAGAGAAACATTTGGAGATAATGATATCGACTGATAGAGATAAAGAATTATTAGAATGTACATATAAACAAGGTGAAGGGGAGAGAGAGAGGGGGGAGGGAAAGAGGGGAAGGTGGGGACAGAGAGTAAAATTTTAAAATGACACAGATTTATAAAGATAGTTAGGCAGATAGGGAGAGTGTGCAAAGAAGATGGAATGATAAGGGAGATAGAGATGACTAAAGAGAAATAGTGAGATTTATGTGGAGGAGAAGAGGACAATAGATTTGGGGTATAGGGAGAAAGATGGCTAGAGGAGACAAGAGAGTGGATGGAGGGAGAGAACTAGAAGAGAAGGAAAAATGTAAGACATATAGGCTATAGGGTGTTAGAGTATAAAGAGGGATATATATAAATTAATATATAAAAAGGGAGAATTTTATATTAATTAAGTGATATAGAGTGATAAAGATGGATACGAAATGTGATAGAGAGTAGGGAGAGAGGTGAATAGATAAGTATATTTTAAGGTAGAAGACATGCATATAAATAGATAAAGGAGTAAGTGAGAAGTGAGAAGAATACAATTAGAGATAAATAAGGATAGAAATATAGAGAAGAAGAGATGGAGAGAGATCTAGAGGGGATGAGAGGGAAACATAGATACAAATAGAGAGGGATGTATATATACAAATAGGTAGACTAGAGGCATAAAGAGGGAGTGAAATAATGATTTTGATAGAGAATTATAGAGATTTATAAAGAGAGAGGAATAGAAATAGAGGCAGTGAAATAGGAGAAACAATGATAGGAACCAAGAGGGAGCAATGAATAGGGAAAGGATAGTTATCATATTAGAGAAATAAATGAAACTAAAATGATAGATATTTAAGAGAGATGTGTGTGTGTGTGTGTGTGTGTGTGTGTGTGTGTGTGTGAGAGAGAGAGAGAGAGAGAGAGAGAGAGAGAGAGAGAGAGAGAGAGAGAGAGAGAGAGAGAGAGAGAGAGATTCATTCTTGTATATGTGTATGAGATATAGAGAGATATAAAGAGGATATGGAAGAGTCAAATAAAGAAAGGTCCATGGGGGGAGAGGTTGGGGGGATATATATAGATATTGTATAGAGATCTTGATTTGGATAATTTTTTGTTCTCTTCTCCCAATCCCTAATTATAAGTTCTAACAAAATTCTTCAAAATTAGGAAAATTTATGTTTCTTTTAAATCTCTTCAATTATCAAAACTCATCCCCCTTTTCTAAAAATTGTACATTGGGATTCCAAAAATATCATTTGTAAATTACTTTTGAATTAAATGGAAGATCTGGAACCCTATGTTTTAGGAATTGGTCAATTTTTATTGTAATGTTTGGTTGAGTGAAAAATCCAAAAACCATTTCAATATAAAAATTCAAAATTTCATGACATATTTTCATTGTATAGATAGTGTAGAAGTTCTTTTGGTTTGTATTTGTATTGCAATTTATTTATCAATTAATTCAGGCTATTTTTTCGAAAATGTGAAAAGAATGAGATGTTACTTTACATGAATGCAAAAAAATTAAAACCCTTAAAACTAGAGAAAGTGCTATAAAATTTCTATATTTGACAATTTAGGAAGAAGTAATCTTTCTCTTCAATATTTTCATAGTAATTTCTCTCACAACATAATTTTTAATTTTCTTGACTTTTTTTATCAAATTTGTAAAAATTAATTCAATCACATAATTAAAAGAATATTAACTTTTTAACAATTAATAAATTAAAAATGTATATGGAGAATGAGAATATGTAAGAGTGGAGATATATCTTTATTTTACTTCAAACTAAAAATATTTCAATCATTTTTCTAAGAATTATCTTCTTTATATTATGTTGAGTTGAATCTTCCTAATTGATCATTAGTTGTGACCTTACCATCTTACCTTGGTCATATCGCTTTCTTAGTTTTACAATTTCATAGGTTAAATTTAGATTCTCAAGGTTTTTCAACCAATTTGATTGATAAATTTTATAAAAAATAATAATCATCAAAGAAAAACTTACCTCTTGGTATCAAATGTTGTTAAAGCATGTAGCTTCAGTCTGACAATAACTGTGATATGCATAGTTAAAACCTGTGATTTCTTTGATATTTAGATCATAATCAATCTATCCTTTATATTAGCCTACAAATTTAATGATTTGTAATACATTGATTAATAATTTTTAAGTTCATAACAAATCATGAAGATTAGTTACCATCGAATGAGTGTGACTATGAATGTCCATGTCTCCATTTACGGACATGACCATTCATCCCCACACCCTTTCCACTTGATATATATCCAATATTCTTGAAGTAAACAAGGCATCAAAATCTATTAATTCAACACATCAAAGGATCAAAGGAAATTCTGAGTTCAATAAAATTCTATCTTTGTTATTAGTACACTAAGTTCTACATATTTTGGAAGTGATTTAGTCCATTGGGATTAGCGATCATACCTACAACACCACTATGCATTAGTTTGCAATCAATTTAAAATTTGGTAATAAACTTTACATGGTATTACAGCATTAAGTTTAGAAACCTAAGTCATCTAACATTCGTTTGGTACGGATAAAAGGAGAAGATAGTGATAGTAAATTTATAAAAGGAGGAGATATATTTATATCAGTGGCAAGAGGATTCTAAGAACAAAATTCCTCTCTTCTATTCAAACATCGATGATTGCAATAGATGATTGCAAATTAGAAGTGTTAAAAGAATGAATAGTATTCCACAAATGGATGATGGAGTCACTATTAAATTGCATATAATTCCATTTGAATGTAATCTTTCTTTCCTCTTTGATGGATTGTAGTTGTATTCCTTCGAGGATCTTGTATACCACATGTATGTGAAGGAACAATTTATCCGCTGATAGGATAAAACATACAAAATTTCCTTATGAATGAGCATATTGCTTCTAAAAGGGCCAACTTTTACTTTTCTTAGCTAGAGGATGATTCAATGTCATAGTAGAGCATTCACTCCGCAAGTAGATTTGTGACTATTGTCTTCTTACAAGAGTCAAGTAGAATCTAGTGGAAGGATAGAACATGAAAGGAATTGAGACATATAGCCTATATTGATTGTAGGTGTTTATAACATCTTCTACTAAGAGTTTTTGTGGGGAAAAACATTGATAAGTGTGGGTGATGTGTTGGTGGGTCATCTTCCCCCTGTGTTTCAGGATGTTGTTTATTCAGAATGTTAGGATAAAAATGGCCCTCATTTCTTTCATAGGTCATGTGAGTTTCTTTACCTAGTGTTGGGTTGAGGAAGTTCTTCAGGGGACATTCCAAGTGTGCCCAGATTGATGGCGATTCAATGTGTGCTTAAAGAGTAGCAAACATATACCCTTCATTAAAAGTTGGAGATGCTCTCAAAAATAGATATGAGAATTGAGATAGAAAATTATGTATTAATGGTGTTTGGCATTATAGCTTGGTTAAAACCTAAATCTAAGTTCATGGGTTTCAAGATTGTTGATCTGATGACTCATTGATCCATTAAAGTTACCGATTTCCTACGGTGAGAATATTACTTTGCAGACTTGTACATAGACACTTATAATACTTATGACTACCTAATGGATATGCCGAATTGGTCACCAAGTTTATTATCTCACATTCACGTGCCCCTCATGAAAACTCCATGAAAAGTGCTAATGTGTACACGAGAATTGATTATAAATAATTTCTTATACAGAGAAAGTTATAGATGGATGTTGTGATCAATATAAACTTTGGAGAAGAATCCTTATCATGTAATGCATAGATCATATGTAGAATGATCTGAGTACTAGAAAACAAAATTTAGTTTACCTCCTATCAATCAATGTGGTAAATACACAAAATACACTAATTAATGTGGGTTCATCACTCTAAAGAACCATAAGTTAGTGATTATGAAGAAAACCATAAGCATATGATGGGTTTATATTATCATGATGGGAAGTGTGCATAGATAAAATATAATCTATTAGTGGATGGTAGAGTCATAACGACAAATATTCTATAAATGATGAAAATTGATTCATGAGTCATATTTCCTATATGTGCTCACCTTATGAAAAGGAAATATTTGAAACACAAGGATGAAAGCATATGTAATTAGATTTAGAGGGAGTCTGGCATCTTCAAAGAAGTCAAAATATTGATGAACTCAAGCTTTAGTGGGAGAAGATGGGTTCAATCAGCTTGTGACAATCCCAATCATAGAGATTGAGAGGGAGTTTAATTGTTCAAGGTGAAATACTATGAGGTAAACTTTATTTAATTGATTATTATACTAATGAAATCATTTAATGCTTTATAGGCCCTATGGTATAATGAGGAAGTGATGACTTCCATATGATTATGACTTGTATTTGTTAATGTTATTGGAAGATGATGATCTTACACACATGATAGACATCATGTGACGACTATAATCGATCATAATAGATAATTTCTAACATGGTGGATTTAGTTTTGTAAATTAGACAATGACCTTCTAGATTATGATAGACATCATGCAATGGTTGAAAGATATCACAATAGATTATGAATGTTCCTATGGTAAGTGCATATTACCTTTAAACATTTTGAGTTATGGTGAATATCTAAAATTGGGTATCACATGCTAGGTGATTCCTCATATCACGTGTTAGGTGATATGTAAAACAAGGTATCACATGTTAGGTGATTCCTTATATCATGTGTTAGGTGATATGTAAAACAAGGTATTACATGTTAGGTGATTCCTCATATTACATGTTAGGTGATATGTAAAACAAGGTATCACATGTTAGGTGATTCCTCATATCACGTGTTAGGTGATATGTAAAACAAGGTATCACATGTGAGGTGATATGTAAAACAAGCTATCACATGTTAAGTGATATGTAAAATAAGCTATCATATGTCAGGTGATTCCTCATATCACCTATTAGGTGATATGTAAAACAAGACCTGTATCACATACTAAGTGATTCCTCATATCACTTGTTAGGTGATATGTAGAACTAACTTAGATGATACTTCATACCATGTGTTATGTGATCACAAGATATGTAATATGTATTTACCATGATCCCTTATGGTGGATATCATGAGACTTGATTTTATTAAATCTATCTAGATGATATCACTTTTAAATAAGGAGAACTTATATATAAGCACTTTATCTTCCCTAGCTAAGAGGGAGTGTTAAAGCATGTAGCTTTGGTCTGACAATAACTGTGATATGCACAGTTAAAACCGATGGCATATATATTTTTTGAGATCATTAAGGCATGATCAAAACTACTTTTGATTCCTTTGGTATTTAGATTGTGATCAATGTATCCTTTATATTAGGCCCCAAATTTAATGATTGATAATACATTGATTAATTTGGTTTAAGTTCGTAAAAAATAGTGAAGATTAGTTACCACCGAATGAGTTTGAGTATGAATGTCCATGTTTGCATTCCAGGACATGACCATTCATCCCCACACCCTTTCCACTTGATATATATCCAATCTTCCTGAAGTAAATAAGGCATTAAAATCTATTAATGCAAGCACTTCAAAGGATCAAAGGAAATCCTGAGTTCAATAATATTTTATCTCTGTTATTAATACACTAACTTCTACAGATTCTAGAAGTGATTCAGTCCATTGGGATTAGTGATCATACCTATAAAACCATTGTGCATTAGTCTGCAATTGATTTAAAATCTAGTAATGAACTTAAAAAATGTCATAAACAATCATGGGTCCATGCTCTTATGTGGATTTTGTGAGTTCTTCAACTTCATCCATTTATATGAGTTATATGGTGTCTTATTCATCATCTACCAAACAACCTATGAGTAAATGGATTATATTCTTGATGACTTTGATTGGTCTTTCACCTTCCAACTAGATGAATTATCATGGTATTGATCAAAACATAATGGATCCACCCTACTTTGAAAACCTTTAATAGGTTAGCTAAATGAGTTAGACCCTTTAGTACTAGGTACTTGAAATCTTCCTTCAACTCTCTGTTCTCATCACACATTTTCAGATATTCCTTCTTGATCTATGCATCTCCTAGCTCTATAATTTTACATTATACAAATATCCTGATATCTTCTATTAGTATCACTATGGGAGGAATTGATGATAGGGAACTACATTTATCAACTTCTACTACCTTGAAAGGATAGAGAATTGGTCTAAATAAGTATTTACTTATTAAACTTTACTTAAGTTTACTTAGGTGAATGAATTATTTTATTATTTCTTAGGTGAGACACTTAGGAGTTTGCATACTCTTATGAGTTGCCATGTTGACAACACTAGAGTAAACAACTCTAATTTAGCACATGGCATCTACAACGCTGGAGTTTGCATAATAAATTGAGTTTTCCTATAGAAAACATAGTTATTTGCACTCCTATTCTAGTACATGGAATCTACAACATACTTTTGCATACTACACCTTTGTAGGCTTATCCTCTCATCATCGCACTTGTATGCTTAATGGAGGATAACCCAAACTTGGTAGACATGTGCCTAGTTGTATGACCTATCATGTTGCTAACTTCAAGGCATTTTAAAAGGATTCTAGAGGAAGCACTCCTAGTGTACTTTCACATTGAATTGAATACTATATTATTATTCTGATTATACTCTTCTAGTTGATTCTTATGCTTGTGCTTGAGTTACTTGACTTTTGGTGAATTTTTCCCTAAGGCAAATTCTTACATGGTATCCGAGCTTGGAGAATTTGTCTTCACATAGCCATTTGAGACCATCTTGTTGCTTCAACACCTCAACCCAAATATGGAGTATCACAATCATTGGGAGCATCTAGAGCCAAAAATGGACCTGACCATTGCATCCAGAATGTCGATTTGGTGAAAATCAATGATAAATTCTCTTATGTTGGCCCAAAGTAAATTTTGAGGCAATTTGTTTTTGTAAATCTACACCCGAAGGTCCAATTTTCAACTCTAGTATGATCATTATTTAGATATGCAATTTTATTTTTAGATCAAATTTATTTTCTCTATGATTTAAAAAAAAATTCAGCCCATTAGGGCTGCAAGGAATTTTTTTTTGCAAGAACCAAGTAGTGACACCATGTTACCTATAGGGAATATTTTTAGAATATTCCTTCAATATTTTAGGTGAGTGAATCATATTATTTTGGTTGCATTCACATCATAATCGACCTTGAACAAATCTAGCAAACTCTACAACAACTGGCTAACTAGAATCTGGCAATGGTGCCTCTTTATTTGTAAGCATTTTTTATTGGGTTTTTTAAAGTCTTATAAGTATTTACCCTACATACATGTGGGATCGTTGCCCACCATCATTTTAAAACCTGACACCCATAGCAATTAATTTGGCACCATAAACAACGCCCGTTGACAACCATTAACCTTAACCACTAGACTCCCTAACTCCTAGCATCCTTTTTGATAGTTATCAAGAATATTGTGGCGAAGGCCATGTCGATAAGAAATACTTGCGTACACTGCAAGACGTGGCATCCAACTATCAACTGCAATGACTTTCATGTCTGCTACATAGCATCACACTCTTTGCTATGTGGACTACCAGTTCAAAGGCCACGTTAGTTGTATTGGAAACATCAATGCAGAGCCACCTCGTTCCTTGTCAGCATACGCAATCTACCATGCAGCAATGTTTGATCCTACCATGCAGCAATAGCCATAGCTTTCTCTCTACGTACACGTGGATACCCTCTATACACATGTCTGTCAATTTAGATATGGCTATGTCAACTCCAACAACTTTCATTAGTTTATATGTCAGCGACACATAGGATAGGTCATACCAACTGTATATTGCCACGTGTCAAGACTATACATATAATTAACAATCTATATTGCCACATTAGCAAGGGGGATTTTTTTTGTTGTCATCATCATTTCATGGTACTAAATTTGATGGTCATCTAAACATCATTCCCAAGCACTTTTGAATTGCTATGACAATTATTTGAATGTCAAATTTAACCTTCTAGATTCCTCCTAGACCCCTGTTCAGATGTAGTTTTGATTTGACAGTCTGACTTTGGGAGGGTATAACTCAGTCATCTAGACTCCAAATCAGGTGTAATTTTTTTAATTTTGGGTAGAATTTCTTGTACTTTTTAGTGGGGCTATTCATTTCTTATTTTGGTGCATGGATTTGTTAGAAATTACATTTTGTGGTGACTCTAGCTATCCAATCTTGTGTTTTGCAACTTGAAACACTCCATACAGGCTCATTTGGACTTGAAAATAGGTTTTTTTTTTTTTAAAGTGTTTAATTTTTCATCTACTTTTCATATCTTCAATCAGATTATAGGGTTGTGTGGACAAAAATATCACTTTAAAACTTAGGGCCTTTTCTACATGGTATTGCTTTGATTACTTTTCAAAACTATTCTACATCTGAGCTACAATGCTTAGTGATAGATTTGAGTCTCAAAAGGTAGTTGCAAAAAACAAAATCATAAGTCCAATTTGTACATTTTAATTTCTGACAAGTGGCCTATTGTACACACATTACATATAAAGTGCCAAAATCATCTTCTTCTTCTTCTTTTTTTTTGGGCGGGGGGGGGGGGGGGGGGGGGGTGTGTTCTTTGATTGAGTGAATAGGGGGGTCTATATTGTATTTTTGTGTCTCTTTCTTGTGCTATTTTCATTTTTTGCATCATGGGTTTTCCTAAAGGTCCACTTCTAACACAATTATTCTACATGGAAAGATACTGTATTGAGTAGATTAATGGAAAAAGGTCTAAATCTTTATGTTGATGGTACACTTCCCAAACCCACTAATGCTACAACACTCTTTGATTGGAAAATTACCAAAAGGCTTTAGAAATTATCAAGAGTTGTGTACATAGAGATCTATTCTTCCACATTTTTAGTTTCATGGAAGCCAAACCTACTTAGGACAAACTTGAAGCATTGTATGGTAAGGTGGTTGAGGTAAAGGGATTCTAGATTGAGGACAATCTACTTCTATTGGATCCTAAGAATTTTGACACAATTCAAGATTATATCAACAAAGCCAATGAGTTTAGAACACTCCTTAAAGATTGTGGTAATCTCATAAAGGATTATCGATTGATTCATCACATCCTGAAGAGACTACCTTTAGAGTATGCTTCCTTTATTTTGAGTTATAACACTCATAGGTTGACCATTGAAAGTTCTTTCCAAAGGCCTACATTTGATGCATTTCTAAAAATGTTGATTTTTGAACAAATCAAGTTGATAGATATGAGAATTCTCAAGTAATCAAAGACTAAAGAAAATGTGGCTAGTGATGAGAACCAATCAAGTCAAAGTGGAAAAAGTTCTAACAACAACAAGAAAAAGTAGTAGAAGAAAAGACCACAATTTGAGACACAACACTCTTCCTTTTCACAACAAGGTAGTTTTTCTTCCAAAAAGAAGAGAAACAATGAAAACGACAAAAGTTTTTGTGCATATTGCAAGAAACTAAATCATGATGAGTATCATTGCAAGACTAAGAGAATCGATGAGCTAGAAAACCTACTCAAGAAGAACAAAATCAATGTGTTGATGCTTCCAAGGATTCAACTCCACCCACCTCAAAGGGAAAATGGAAATGACTTATGGTAAGTTCAAGTTCTTTATCAAAATGGATTCTTGACTCAGGTGCCTCATATCATATGGGTTCTTCAAAGGGAATTCAAAGATTTTCTCTATGTTCTAAACGTTAGCTCTAGTCTCCTCTCAATTTACCAAATCACTCACCTTGGAGATGGTAAAAAAGTTGAGTTCCTTCCTGATTCTATAATGGTGAAAAATCTAAAAGATGATTCATTGGTTGTAGCGGGTAAAGTCAATCATCAAAAAAGGCTTTATTCTTTTTCGTACTTTGTGCCTAAGTCTCCTTCACATGCCTTGTTAACTCAATCTTATTCACAAACCAAATTATGGCATGAGCGGTATGGTCATCTTTCCTTCCACTATGTTTAGAAACTTTTTTCAAGAGACATGGGCAAGGTCTACGTATAATTAACTATTCTAAGGGTGAGTGTTCAACATGTTCAGTGGATACGAATCTAGAGGAGAAGTTTGATAAAGGGAAGTCTTCAAGAGCACCAGTTGTTCTTTAGTTGGTTCACATGGTACTAGCGGGTCCTTTTCCAATGAGATCAATAATCTAGGGTTGCTACATACTTTCTTTCATTGGTGATTTTTCATGCTACACATGGGTCTACTTTCTTCATCAAAAGAATGAAGTGTTGGATAAGTTTCTAGCCTTCAAAACTCATGTTGAACAACAATCAAGGAAAGCCATCAACGTTCTTGGGATGAACAATGAAAGAAAATATGTGAACACAAGACTTAAATACTTTTGCAAACTTGAGGGTATGATCTTCAAAATCCACCAACATTTAGTCTACATAAGATAGATGTTGCAGCACTGAGGTTACAGACTCTTAAATCTATGGTAAGTTGCATGATACAAGTCAAGTCTCTTGATCCTACATTTGAAATTGGAGCTATAAGTAGTGCCAATCACACACTTCATAGGTCTCCTTATAATGCCTTAGATGGGAAGACTCCTTTTGAGGCATGGTGCAACATTAAACTAGTTGTGAAACACTTTAGAGTCTTTGGTTGTCTAGCATGGGCAAACATATCTTCCAGGGAATGTAAGGCACCACCACCAAGGCCTTGTACTTTCATCAGACATGAAGAGAGTGTTAAGGCATATAGAATTATGGATCCTAAGACACATGAGATTTTCATTGAGGGGAATGTTCACTTTGAGGAAAGTTTACCCAACTTATCCTCTAATCCTCTTCGCACTTCATACATTGTGGAAATTGATAATGACAGTAGTGATAATGATTCAATAGATTCAAATATGTGGGATCCTATTGATAGTTGCAATCTGTAGTTGCAACATTGACACATTCCACATGCATATATTGCCATAGTGATAGGTCCAACACAACATGGTACACCTTGTCTTCTAGCTCTAGCAATAGGGGATGACTACATAGAAGATATTTTAGGTTTGTTTTTGGAATCATACATAGAAAACTTGGGGGACATCATTGACGATATACATCTTCTCTTTGATGATGACGATCCTTCTTCAATTGTTGTGAGGGCTCACTCTAACCCTCTTGTCCATTCTCTATATTATCAATCTTCACAGGTTAATATGATTGTGGATCCTTATGTACAATAGTTTAAGGAGGTCTCTTTATCATTTAAGGAAATAGTTGGTTCTTTGGGACAAGTTCTACATCTATCCTTGCTAGATTTGCACTCATTCTTTTTAGCAGTCTTGGAAGGGGCAAACAGTAGCATCAACATAGGGATAGTTGAGCAAGTTTCAGAGACACCAATCATCATTGACATTCTTTCTACACATTGGGAAAGTGTCTAACTTGTACCTTTTCCATTGTTTCTTCCAAAGGGGAGGAACATTATTCAGCATTGATGGACTAGCTTCTACCTTGGAGCAACTATCACTGACTGACACTTTACATTTCAGGGGGTGGGGGACTATCTTGTCTCTCTTCTTCTTCTCTCTTATGAGGGGACTTTTCCTCTTATGGGGTTTTGTTCTTCTTATACTAATTTTTTTGTATATACTTGATGTATGTTGTAATGGGGGGGGTCTTGATTACTCCATCCATTCATGCATCTTGTATTTTCATCTCTATTTTTGGGGGATCATTTTTCCCATGAGGTTATCCCTCTTTCTCCACTTTATGAGAGATTTCATTAAATTATGTACATGGGTACCTAGCATGGCCTATTAGTTGGGACCCATCTTTCATTTCATCCTAGCTTTTATAAGCTTAAGTGCGTTCCCCTAAGTTGTACTTAAGGGGGTGTCGGTGTAAATAAGTATTTACTTTTTACACTTTTCTTAAGTTTACTTAGGTAAATGTATTAATTTATTATCATGTATTATTTTATTATTTCTTAGGTGAGACAAATAAATCATACAAGTCATACAAGTCATTAGAGAAACGGTAGTAAAGGAGGTAGAGTAGAGGAATTGTCTAAATGATCTTCTACCCATTTTAATATTTTTTAAAAATTATTAGAAATGTCCCAAAAAAATTATATAATATTATGTATAAAAATATCTAACCTTTTCTAAAGAGGGCATTTTAATTACATTGATCATCTTAAAGAAAAATTCTTATAGGAATTTCGAAAACTTTCTCTATTTCTAACTAAAATCTAAATCACTTTAACTTTTTCCTTAAAAATGATTTTAATTTTTATGTCGGCATTTCAAATAAACTAATTATCTCAAGCTTAATTTCCAAAAAAATACACTATTTATAATTGATGGAACCACTATTACCCTACTTCTCAAAAACCCTCCAGATAAGGCAACTTAAATCTCATTATTTGCATTTACGAACAGTTGAAAATGTCTTGGTATTCATTTCAATGTGAACAAGGTGTTCTGATACAAATTATTTGTGAAATGGAAGTGAAGGGAGTTATAGTAGAGGAATTACATTATCTGGACTCACAATGTCTAAATGACCTTTTACACATTAATGGCATTGTCTTCCTTCCCAACTACAGATTACCAAAGAATGATAATAGACCTGTATTCGATCTTGTGAATCTCTTTTGTTCAAAGAAACAACTCAAAAATGTGTGTGCAACTTATGCCATAATTTCCATACTCATGAACTACCCATCTCATGTGGAAATTGGTCCACAACTCTCCAATTTGAAGGGGTGCAGTAGAAATTTTAACACACCACTACTCAAATCTCTTTCTATTACAAATAATAATGTACTTTGGGAAGCTCACAATAATTTTTCAAAAGAAGAAGAGGCTTCTACTTCTATGGCTCAAATTGATGGGATCAATTTCATTATCTATTTTCCAGTTGATAACTTTGTTTATGAATTAGATGGGCTGAAGGAATGGCCCATCTCTCTTATCTTCTTTGATAGAAATTTAGATGGTTTAGATTGGTTGAATGTTGTTCACCCAATATTTCAACAAAGATTGGAGAAATACATGGAAAACAACATTGAGTTGACTGTGTTGGGTGTTATAAAAGATTGGAAAGAAGAGTATGTTACCTGTCTGGAGAATCTCCAGAGTAGGAAAGATCAATTTGTAGAGGAATTGAGAGGGAATATGGATGAAGGAAGCCTCATGATGATTTTGATAGAGACGTAATCTAAGATTGAAACTTTGAAGTAGAAGATATTAATGGAAGATGAGAAGATGAGAAGTTGGAAGAGGGAGAATGAAACTAAGAAGCATAACTATGCACACTTTTTTGAAAATTTCTTCAAGGTTTTGTCTGACAAGGGTAAACTCAACAATTTAGTTGAGAAAGCCAAGTATAGGCAAAGAAATAAGAAATTTTGATGAGTGGTGGGAAAAATGTGGTTGAACTATGCAATGATATTTGATATATTTAATTTTTATTTATAAATAGAGTATTTTACAAAGATTTAATATAGGAATTTATGTTGTTGTTAACTTAATACACTATGTTAGAGAGTGCACAGACTTCAATCCTACGACCACTAATCAAAATAAATTTGTACATAAAATAATATTCACAATTTTTGTTGAGATTACTATTATTATTATTATGAAATTTTGTAATCATACACTTTAGAGTCATTAGTGCTTAATTTGTTTTTGAAATTAGGAAAAAGAGGGGTAAAAATTTATTAAGATAGAAATGATTACAACAAGGAGAGCTCAACAAGGAGCTCTATCCTAAGCAACAAGTTCATCAAATTCTTGCACCATCTCAAAGGGAAGTTGCCCCCTACCTATATTATTCTAGCCCAGAGCATGACCAAAAGCCCATTTGGCTAAACAGTCAGCAACTTTGTTCCATTCATGAGGAATGTAAGTAAACCTGGTGAACTCAAGAGAGGTACAAAAGAGAAGAATCCAATTGACAATAGTGGTTAGCTACCAATTGACATAATCAAGCTCCTATGAGGAAAGCAAGTTCACCACCATTTGGGAGTGAGTCTCATAGATAATCTTGCACCATCCCCGCAAACAAAATTGTTCCATAACATATAAAATGGCCTAAGCTTCCATCAAATTATTAGTGTAGTCACCCTTATGCACTAAGAAAAAAAAAATGGCATCACCAAAACTACAACGAGCCACTCCCCCAATACCAGTAGGGCTTGGATTCCCCCGAGAAGAACCATTAGTGTTAACTTTTAGAACTCCATGGGGACGAGGAGTCTAATGGCCATCCCAATTCACCTGGTCTTTTCTCTATTGTTGAGGCTACCTAGTCACTCTTTGATAGCTTTGAGCTACAACCTCATCCTAAAGATGAAAATTGAGGTGATTGCATATAGCAAGATCAACCTAATCCATACCCCATCAAGTGCACACTTTACTTGAATAGTTTCCTGAAGAGAATGTGAGATCTTCCACCAAAGATGCATAGCACCAATCAAAAAATCTTGGAATATTTGTCAATTCCTCTCCATCTAGATATGCCATAGAATGAATGATGGGCCAGCAATCCAAGCAACATGGAGAGGAGAAGAATTGGAGGGAGCACCACCCAAGCCAGCCTAGAACTTAGGGAAAGAGGAAGCATGCCTACAAGAGCAACCCCAAGCACTCCACCAAAGGTTTCATAGCTAAGTAGAAAAGAAGCAATGGAAGAAAAGATGGGAGACAAACTCCTGCCCATCACCGTACAAAACAAAATAAGAGGGGCCTTAAAATCTACATTAAGATAGTGGCTATGAGCCACTAGCCATATGAAAAAAATGCACTTGGACCAAGAAACTTTATTAAAAACTTGCTTCCACCAAGGGACCATAGCATCCCCAAATAATTGTCTAGCTATCTCATGATACCTCGTAGAGACATGATATTTACTAGACAAGGTACCTCTTCAAGCCAAAATATCTAGACCTAGCAAAGAGGAACACTCCCTAGAGGTCAAAATTTGAGAAAGCTCTTGATGATCTACATCTATGCCTCTAGGAGGAGAATTAGAAGAGTACTTCCATATGTAACCAACAACAGGTCCCAATTGATAAGGAGTCTTGTAATGAGCCACTTTATCCCATCCAATAGCATGAAAAGAATCACAAAGAGTTTAAAGATATGGGTGCATGGACAATATGGATGGGAATCCATCCCAAGCATCAGACCAAAACAAAGGCTCAAAGCCTCCCTTACATATCTATAACAGATGTCTGTTGACTAAGACAACACCAATCTTCAGAGTATGCCCGACCATTACGCAATGACCTTCAAGAGGAAGTGTAGAAACAAAGAAAGGATCAACACAACAAAAATATTTATGGGTAATAATACAAGCCCAATGTTGATGTTGTGCAAAGCACCATCGCTAATAAAGCTTAGCAGCCAACACTTGACTACTCAAGAGAGCTAATCAAAGACCAAGATCACCCTCCTTTTTAGGCCTACAAATAGTCTCCTAGCTAATCAAACTCCATTTAGTTCTATGAAAATTACCACTCCAAAGGAATTTTTGAGAAAGACCAAAAACTCCTTGAGAAAGTAAATAGTAGCAGTGTGAACCATTCTTCTATAAGTAGGAAGAGCTTGGATAACAAATTGAAGAAGAGTAACCTAAGCAGCAATAGAAATCCATCCACAAGTCTAATGATTTACCTTATCCTAAAGCTTTTTAATCGAATTTTTCTAGAAGAGATGTGGTTTCCTAGAAACAACAATAGGGATGCCAAGATAAGTCAAAGGAAGCGACCCAATCTGAAATTGCAGGATATCAACAACCCTTTGCTAAATAGAATTAGGATTGTTAAAAAAGTAAATGGAAGATTTGTGCTCATTAGCTTTTTGGCCTAAAGTTTCCAAATAAATATCTAGTGTATGTCGAAAGGCTTTAGCTTCCTTAATCCTAGCAAGACCCACAAGAGAAGAATATCAACAAATTGAAGGTGAGAAAGAGTAGGTAAACCATTAACCCACCACCATCCTTGTATAGAATTTTAGGACACCTGATACTTAATGAATTTTCCCAAGCCCTTAGCCATGATAATGAATAGATATGGGGAGAGAGTGTCACTATGGTGGAGGCCTTTAGAGCCATCAAATAGTTGGGAAGGTTGACCATTAAGAAAAATTGAAAAAGAGGCAGAAGTAACACAACTCATAGTCCAACTCACCTAATCAGAGCTAAATCTAAAGGTAAGAAGAATATTCCTTAGGAAACTCCATTTAACTCCATCATAGGCCTTAGCCATATCCATCTTAACAAACATTGCTCTCTCCCTTAAACTAGCCATAGACTAAATGGCCTCAATAGCAATAACCACCCCATCCAAAAAATTTCTTCCAACAAAAAAACCACCTTGTTCCTCTGAGATAATAATGGGGATCCACATTTTAATTCTCTCAAAAATCAACTTAGTGATGGCTTTGTAAACCACACTACATAAGGCAATTAGTCAAAAAAACTCCAATTGATTAATACCCTGTCTTTTTGCAATAAGAGTCAAGAATGTCAAATTCAATGCCCAAAGCATTTGCTTGCTAGAATAGAATTCCTTAACCACCCCCAAAAAATCATGATTAATAATGTCCCAGAATTCCTAAAGGAACTCAACTAGAAAGCCATCAGGACTAGGATCCTTTCCCTTAGGCATGCCAAATACCACCTCCTCCAGCTCTTCCAAAGATATTGGTCGCATGAGATAATCATTCATTTCCTGAGTGATAAGGGAAGGAATACAAGACAAAATAATATTTTCTTCATTATCAGTAGGAGGAGAGTCCTCAAA
The DNA here is from genome assembly GCA_028749045.1 of Cupressus sempervirens. NCBI lineage: Eukaryota > Viridiplantae > Streptophyta > Pinopsida > Cupressales > Cupressaceae > Cupressus > Cupressus sempervirens. The sequence goes on along the minus strand of CM053787.1, from coordinate 730,246,404 downwards.
GAAGAGGGTATAAAAGTACCAAGTAGTCTCATAGAATAAAGCTAATAAGGAAGTTAGTTGGGTACCATTAGAACTAATTAAAGAAGAGATACTTCTCTAACTCTAGTCAGATTGCACTGTTTTATGGAAAAAAGTAATGTTTTGATCACCTTCCTAGAGCCAATAAAATCTATCCTTTTTCTTTCAAAAAATTTCCTCATGAAGTTCCCATTCTTCTAGAGCTCTAGAAGCAAGGGATTCAGCCCTTCCAAGATCCTCTTAGAAATCTCGATCTCTAATCTGCCTTGTGATGACATCAAGATCTTCCTAAGCAAGCCTCTTCATAGAATGAAGGTTCCCAAAACATTCTCTATTCCATATCTTGAGTTACCTTTTAACATGTTGAAGCCTTTTGAAAAAAGAAAATGTAACTGTACCATATGCAGGAGTGCCATCTCTCCACCAACATAAAACAAAATAAAAAAGAGAGGAGTCATGAAGCTACATCAATGGGAACTTAAATAGTGGACACTTTGGAATAGAAGCCCCAGTAGCAAAAAATTTAATTGGCCAATGGTGAGAACCCCTCCAGTCTAGGATTTTTGAAGAGAGATTAAGGGTGCCACTAACCAGAAATCTATCTAAATGTTCTGAGATAGCATCAGCCCTAGTCCTTTGATTATTTCAAGTATATAGATTTTTAGAAGGCTTAACATCAAAGAGATGCAAAAGTGATATATGTTGCTGAAGAAGGGTAGAAGAAGGCCCCAATCTAGCCAAACCAACTTGCTTCTCCTCTAGACTTAAGATTGAATTGAAGTCCCTTGCTAACACCCAAGGATGAAAAGGGTGACAATTTCTAACATATTGAATATGCCTCAAAAGTTCCTCCTTTTCCACAAAATCAAAAGGCACCTACACATTAGTAATCATGATTTCCTGTCCTAATTCCAAAGTAGAAGACACCATAGAGAGAGCTAAGTGAGAAGACACCCAACCAAGGGGAGAAATTTTCCATGGATCCCAAAAGATAGAAAAACCACCAGCACTGCCCTAGCCCTAACACACTAGCATTTCCCACGAGTCCAAATACTAGAGGCCTGTTGGACCATAGACTCCTTAGAGAGCTTAGTCTCTTGGATACAAAAAATTAGGAGAATGATCAACCACTAGAATCTGAATAGCCTTTTATCTAGGGATGCTATTCAGCCCCCTAACATTCCATGAGAGAATAATCATCATTGAGTAGAATGAGGAAAATGAGCATTCAATGGTTTCACTAACCTAGATTCCATGAATATATCTCCTATGAGTTTAATATTCTCTTGGTTTGTTTTGTGCCCAGTCCTTAGAGGAGGAGTAAAGGAAACCCACCTAAAGGGTCTAGGAATCAACCCTAAGGGGAGAGGAGACCCCTGACCCTTACCAGATGCTAGCACATCCTTAACCAAGTTGGCCAAAACAACATCATTATCCTTTGACACCACAGGTGTCACAAGAGAATCCAACATAAGAGCTATAGGGACTTCATAGTTCTGATGTACCACAACTAGAGATGCCCCACAAGCATCATTAGGTAAAAGCCCCTCATCTTAGAAAATTAGGTCAAAAGAGACATTATGAGGAATAGCCTCCTCTAGAACCATTCTATCTAGCACCTCAAAGCGATTAAAACCCAAATCAGATAATCTATCTTTCAATGGCCTCTTCTGACCACACCCCTTAGCTCATGGGTGAGTAGGGGTAAATCCATCCTTATCCTACAGTTGAGCCTTTCCCTTTCATGTAGCATTTGACTGATAGTTCCCCTTGGTTATATTGTCCATCTAAGTTTGTCCTTTCCTTACAATATCTTCCAAACCACCACCATTGCTGACCATAGAACCATCCACTCCTTTGGAAGTCAAGTTGCACGAACGTTGACATTGTAAATGACCATACTCATGCCATATCCAACACTGGAAAGGGAGGGATTCATAATCTAACTATTGCACCCAAGAAGAAGCCCCAAGAGAACTATCCAAAGAATCTGGTAATGGGTTATTCAAATTAATTTTAACACAAACTCTAGCAAAAGAAATAACCTTTTTATTGAGGAATTGATGCACAATTACAATCTGATTTCCTTGTAAACTAGCATTTTGACAGAGCATTTCTTCTCACTAGAATTCCAGGGGAAGGCAAGGTAAGCAAACCCAAACTGGCACTGTTGAAGGGATATCCTTAGGTTAATTAAATCTTGAATGCCAGGGTTTGACAAATAACCTAACATGGTTGTAGAAATAAGGGCCTCCTTCCAACACATGATCACAATTAGACATACATGAGAATACAACAAAAAAATAGTTATTCCCTACTAGCATGATCTCCATATCTCCTTCCACCTACCATGAATAGCGGATCCATGCCTCAAAAGTAGATAAGGAAATCTAGATTCCACTAAATTTGCATATCAAAGCATGCTTGGTCCAATTTAATGTCCTCCATCACTGCTGCTAGAGTAATGACCAGAACATGGTGATCATGGCTATGTGAAAAACAACCATTAGCTTTTTTCATCTTCGAGCTCTTCCTTGAATGAAAATGATTCAAATCTCATTGCATGCACAATTGGAGAAGAACCATCCATCCTCAGTAACGAAGAAGAAATCCCAGGCACTGCTATGCAAACAAGAAAAAACCCAATCTAAAATTTTCTTCAAATGCTCTTGAAGAATCAAATCCCACACTAAATTTTTCGAAAAACCATTAACCCAAAAAGAATAGGGAAGAATAATACCAAAAAGGGGCACACAATAGACATAGGCGAGGGATTGAGCCCTAGCTCAGCTGACAACCACTACTTCTCATTGCTCTCATAGTCACCTCTAATATAATTGAAAATTTTATTTTATTTTTTGGCATTTTTTTTGGCAATTTGTAGGGAGCTTATCCTTGTCCGTTCATTCTAAATTTTCACAATTTTTTTGTTGTTTGCGATCACAAAATATACAAATCATAAAGATCGAATGCTAAACATTTTAAAAATTTTAATCTATTTGAAATGTAGTCAATGGTGCAATTTGTAAGGAGGACAACAGCTCCCAATGAAATTGGTATGTTGAACAACTATCCATAAAAAATTTAAAATTGAAACCCTACAATGTTGTTCATGATAAGCTAAACATCAGAGCCCATGTTTCAACACTAGGAACCTTAAACCCTTATGCTTATGAAACTTAAACTAAACATTAAATTGTGTGTGTTTTTGCCCTCGTAGTTTGGGCATTCCTGTTACTCGAAGCAACCAACAAGGTAGAGGTCATAGGGCGAGAGGTGGTAGAGTGGGATAGGGGGATGGACCACCTCCACCACCACCACCTCCACCTCCAACACCACCGAACCTGAATCAAGACATTATAGATGCTCTTCAGACTTTGATCAGTGTAGTTCAACAGAGGGTAGTACCGATAGTTCATCCAGTTCAGCAGATTTCAGTAGTGGAAGTAGAGGGACCCAGAGGCAGAGAGAGGACAAGGAGTTCCCCACCGAGACAGTTAGAGGGGTAGGATGAGCATGAAGGTGAGTCAATACACTAGAGAGGACCCCCATTTCTCAGAACTCCTAGATGTATAGGAGATGATATTAGGGAATTGATTCGACTTGGGCCACCATTATTTATGGGTTCCACTGAGGGAATAGTAGCAGAGGCATGGTTACAGAGCCTACAACAGTGCTTTGGATTATGACCCTATGGTAGTAATCTAAAGGCATGCCTCGTAGTTCATCAGTTGAGAGGGGATGCCTCCAATTGGTGGCATCATGAGGAGATCATAGGTGGAGTGAGGATGGATACCCTCACATGGGAGCCTTTCCTAGAAATATTTCGAGAGAGGTACTTGTGAGAGCATTTTTGACAAAAACAAATAGAGGAGTTCTATTCTCTTTATCAGAGAGGTCTTACAGTGGCTCAGTATGAGAGTAGGTTTCTCGAGCTCCTTCCTTATGTGGAATACATGAAGGACGAGAAACTACGGGTACATCATTTTATCATGGGTTTGAATTTTGCACTTCAAGGTCCAATTCAGATGGCCTTCCTGACCACCTTTAGACAGGTAGTGGAGATAGCACTAGTGGCTGAGGATACCCGGGGTAGACAGGAATCACGGGATCGGTCTCAGAACCAAAACTCTACCCGACAAAAACCCCCTTGGAAAGGGAATGAAAACTATACACCAGGGTCCTCTAAGGGCCAACAGTCTCAGAAGCAGCAACAGGAACCCTCATAGGTTAATTAGGGCTCTAAGCCCAAGTAGTGGTAGTTATAGCAGGATCAGAAAGTACATACCCCACAGTCATAGGTAGTGCAGACTCAGCAGTCTTCCAGGGGTGGATACAGTGGGTCTAGCAGATCAGGACTCCCACAAGAGTCAGGATCACAGGATACACAATCTTATACCTGAGGGCCATGCTATGCTTGTTGTGGCATGGTTCATATAGCTACAGAGTGTCTGCAGGGGCAGTCATCCAGTGGTTAGAGAGGGGCTTTTTTAGAGCCGACAGTTGGAGACATGGGTAGGTTCCACAGAAATTTCGTAGCAGTTGACAATTGCTAAATTGAGCATCGGGGTATAGTTATTGAGGCTACAAGTGGAGTTGGTTGGCCAGTTAGTGCTAGAGACTATCCATATTATTGCCTGAAAGACCCTAGCTCCTCGAGGTTGAGAGCTAGACCAAGTTAGGGTCTAGTGGGAATGTTACGATGAGGTCATGATTTCTTGGGAGGATGCAACATGGATGCCATCTCTATACCCTTGTCTTTTGATGAACTCTAGGAGGAAGTTCATGCTTAGTGGGGGAGGATGTGAGGCCTCGCCCCGACCCTTAGTAGCCTTAGTTATTACTTTATCTTTTTTTTACTCATGACTCGAGATGTTGAGACATTATCAGATACTTGAACATATTATATTTCTTCATGCTGTGTGATGTTATTTTTAGATATTTGAGTTCGTTATTTAATGTTTTATGTATATGTATATTGATGAAATCAGTGAATGTAGGATTGATACTTTGATTTAAGAGTTTTTAAATGGTTAAGAATTAAGTAGGATGAAGAAACCCTTATTAATGTATGTTTCAATTTATGAGAATTACTGATACGTATATATGTACATGTGATTTTTAGGACTACTGATGTGTGCAATGAGTGTGCAAATATTTTAGTCGATGATGTAGGAGCATCCAGAGGTATAAGGGCAATCTTGTGTCACCCAAAAAAATGAACTTAGACTTAGTTTCTATTTCATGACTTTTCAGTTTTGGATACCCATTTGGGTCAAATAAAGGGTCCAACTCTCACAGTTTAGCTATCAGTGTGCTAGAAAATCTCAAAAAAATAAGAGCATGCAATTTAGCCATCATTTTGGTAACCTAGAAGGTGTAAATTGGCTAGATGAATGTAATTGTGATTTAGAGCATTCCAGAAAAAGAATCAGGTCAAAAGGCCCCACGGTTTGAAAGTTATTGCAGTTTTTCGAGTTTTGGAGACCACCTAAGAATGCTTCAAAGTCAGGTTGGAGACCTACTAGCACTTTCTAGAATGTACTCCTAATCCTTAACCCTCCGGGGTCTATTTAAGGAGACTTATGGCATTATAAAAGGCAGTTCGGAGTGGAGTTTTAGAAGAGGTACTAAAAGGAGAAATTATCTCCAGATTTATGCTATTTTAAGCCCTTAGGGCATGTTCTGAAGTTTATTTTTTTCTGTACTATTTGTAATAGCTTATTTTCTTAGTTAATATAATTTTCCCTTTCTGTTGTGTCCATTTTTTTCTTAGGTTGTGTCCCCATCAGTCGAGGAAACTGACAGAGGAATAGAACTAATATCCATGTGCTAAATTTGGAAACCTTCTTGTTCGTAATTCAAGTATTGTATTGTGAGATGTATGAATGTATCTTTCCATGTTCAGTAAATGTGAATGTCTCGTAATTATGTTCTGTTAGTGTCACTTGACACTCGTGAATTGTATATGCTCTTCAGCATGGTGATGAGGGTTAGTTGTGTACCCTTTGGACCTTAGTTCGTTTAAGTGAGTGTTAGTTTGTTAATTTGATTATTAATCGAGTTTAGTCATCCTTAATCTGAATTAGTGCTTAATCTACTTTTTAGAGTTGTTAGTTGGTCCTAATTATTTCCTAGCTTTTGTTTAGCTCTAGACCTTTTCCTAAGGCTTCAAAACATGAAATAATTATACCCAAGGGATATGGGTATGGGTTAGGGGTCTTTTCCAACCCCTAAGCCTCTTTTGTTGACTTTGGAGATCACTCAAAAAGTCCCTTTTTGTCTTTGTGCGAAAATTGCTTGTGGTTACCATGAGTTTCATTACCCCACCTCCACTTAGGGTTTAATCATAGTGTAGGTTGAGTTAGGAGTTTCTAGAATTGCAAGTGGGTGGGGGGTAGTTATTGATCCCTTTGGTGGTTGAGCTTGAGGCTTATTTAGAGGCCCTTCTTGGTCTTGTGGAGGTTGTTACCCAATCTCTACATTTAGAGAGGAGTTCTTGAAGATTGAAGGAAGAAAAAAGGGAAACTCTACTCAAACTTGTTCATTGCCATTACCTCCCTATGAAGGTTGGATTTCTCATCTCCCTTGTTCAGATTTTATTCTCGTTTCATGCTTATGCTATCTTGTTTTTGTTTCAATATTTGTATGTTTGTGGGTATGTTGGGAAGCTTTGAAAACCATGTTATTTATTGATGATTTCCTTTCTTGTTTATGTTTGAAATTTTGAGATTTTTCTTTCATGTGTGTTTTGCTATTACTCACCCTTGGAGAGGGCAGAAGTAACCAATTTTGGGAAAGGTCTATTTAGTCAGACTCCAACCAGTGTAGAGTCTCTTCTCAGGATGAGGAGAGGGAGAAAGGGTAGGGTGTTATGGGCCCCTACCTGTCAACACAAACCTTTTATGATTTTGGTATGTTGAAATGGAAGAACGGAAGTTCTTGGTATATAGCCTTGATTGGGCATGTGTTTGGTGTTGTGCTTGACTTCTCCTAGTTGGAAGAATCCACCTTTCCCTAGTTTTGATTCAGTGTAAATCCTATTGTCTAAACCATGTATGATTATGCTTGTTTGATTGTCTCTTGGTTATGCTTGGTTGTAACTTGATCAGATATTTTTTTCCTCCTTGGTTCGTAGTAATGTGTTGCAGAATTTGATATGGAACCCTTGATGAGGGTCATGAAGGAAATTTAATTTAAATGATGTAATTCAGGATTGAAATCGTATGTAATTGTATTTTCAAACTTTTTTGGATTGGCAACGAAGCCAGGTTTTCTTCCTGATTCTTTCCTGACTGAGCCCTTGAATCAGGTTTCCCAATAAAATTGGTGATTGAGTATAATTGCTTGTCTTGTGATTTAATCGTAATTTCATTAGATGGATGCACATCAGGAATAAGAAGTTTTGATGATGGTTTACTTGATTAAATTTTCAAGTCCCTTATATGCTTCTTATATGTTCAAAATGATAATTATGTTAAGGTTATTATAAGTCCGTATAGGTTTGCTTTATAAAGAAATTTGTGACAAAGATCAAATTATTGCAATCCAAGTTATATAGAGAACAAATAATTATGGTATCACAATGTTTAAACCTATGTTTTAAATCTATCAAAAAAAATATATACATTGCTTTAAAATCCATACTTAGATAAATTTTCAAAAAAAAAGTGTTTTAAGAGAGTACAACTCTCTACCTTTTTTTATGATGATTCAAATTAATTCTTTTGGTAATAGAGAATCAAAAGATTCTCTTAAAAGATCCTTTCAGGTTATTAGAAAAATTACATTAAAAATTAAAATCAATATTAAAATAAACATCAAGAAAATAAAAATATCATAGTTATAGTAGATATCCTAAAAATCCTATTTTGCTACCTATAAAACTTTTAACATAAATGCATTTCCCATCCTTGGGGGACGTCAGATTTGGAATGAACTTTTAGTAAGGTTTTAAAAAACAAAAGTTTGTTTATGCAAGTCATGATGTACATCATTTCCCATCCAGCTTTCCTCTTTCCTTATGTGTTGAGCACTCACTTTGGTTGGATGGACTTTATCAAAGATGGCAATTTATTAGTCTTCTTTATTTTTGGGCCGCCCACCTTTGATTAGGGTCTGCGCTGGTCAGTGTGGGGCAAAGCGTTGTCCCAAGGATAGCGCTTGCCCAAGGGCTAGTGTAGGTGTGTAAGAGGTTAAAGGGTAGAGTTAGTAGGTTAGTTAGTTAGGTTAGTATTGTATGATAGTTAGTTTTGTTTATAATTTATTTATTAATAATAAATTTTTTTTATTGTAAGTTGTTTTTAGTTGTTAGTTTAATTATATTAAATTGTAAGTCATTTTAACTTTAGCATGTTAGTATAGGTGTTAAGTTAGTTAGTTTAAATGTAAGTTTAGTAATAGTTTTTTTTTTAAAATAAAGTTTAAATTTGATATTAATATTGTTAAAGCTATTTGTTTTAAATTATATATATACTTCTTTGGTAGTAGTAGTTTAATTTCATGTTTTAATTAGTTAGTTTTTAATTTTATTTAAATTTTAAACGTTAAGTTTTATTTAAAGATTGGTCACTCATTTTGTATATGATTAGATCAATTTTAGATTTAGTTAGTTACTTTTAAGTTAAATTAGTTAGTTGTCAGTAAATTAAATTTATGTCTAATTTATATTTCACATTAATAATCTTTAATTTTAAAGTTTGGGATTAATGTTTTGTTTTTTATCATTATAATTGTTTAAGTTAGTAGTATATATTATGTTTTATCGTGATATTATGTTATTGATTAAATTGTTATTACTTTTGAATTAGTTAAATTTAAATAGTTTTATCATTAATGCTAATTGAATCTAAGTATAGAAGGGTTGATTTATTTTTTTTGAAATAAGTTTAAATGGGGAATTTGTTTAATTAATCTTCTTTTCATATACATTGTTATTTAAGTAAATTTTGCATACCTTTATAAGTTAATGTAATATCATAAACTTTTGTCTTTATCAACTTAATAACAAGAGTAGTAATTTTAACAATGTCAAGATTTGATTAATAACGAGAGGTTTAATCTCAATAATGTATTCGTCCTTAAGACTATAAACCTAAGATGAAATGTAAAGAACCTTTAATTGTGATCTTAACCTTTTTAAACTTTTAGCATTCTAATTATTATTTCAAAAAATTGTGTGTGTTTTTGCCCTTGTAGTTTGGGCATGAAACTAAAGAAAAGGGGAAGCAATCGAAAAGGACTTAGGCAGGTGTCCCATGGAGGGGGCTTGGGTTCTATATTTAAGGAGCTAGAGGTCCCATGATTTTTTTTGGGGGGGGGGGGGGAGGGGTTGGGGTGCTGGGGTTGGGCTAAAGCTTAATTTTGAATCTTTTCCTATTAACTAGGAGCCCTACTTTCTAGTTGAGAGGATGAAAATGGGTTGGGGTTGGAAATAGCCCCACCAGCTTAGGGAAGAATTTTAAATAGTTGTTTTCTAAAATTAAAGATTTGGTAAAAAAATTCTATAAACTATTTTTTGAAATTTAATAATATTGCATGTTTATTGAGGCTAGTCACATTTTTTAAAGATAAATTGAAATAAATATAAAAAATATTAGATATAAAAATATTGTTTTTCATAATTAAAATACATATTTAAAAAAAAAATTGAGGTCTATAATAAACATTATTTTGACAAAATTAAAAAATAGAAATTTAAATTTCACAAAAACTATAATAATTTTCAAAAGCCAAAAATTTAAAGTGATGTAATTTGTAGCAACTAATAGACTAATATACAAAATTTATAAATAATTATGAAGACTTTAAATATATTAAAACATTTAGAAGTGCAACGTTTAGAAGTGCTAAGATGAATCCAAAACATTAGAATAGTCATATACATTACGATTTAATTTATATATACAAAATACAATTTAAAAAGTACTTAGATACACCTGCATATAAATACATCTACAAATGCAAGTGTCTATTAAATAATACAAAGATAGAAAGTACTATAATCATGAATGGCTTAGATATCACAAACTAAGGCTTGATTCCTAGTGTAAAAGTGTTAAATAGTCAAAGGTCGACTTACTTTTCCAATCTTAATTTAATTATTGACTGCCTAAAGAAACCAATTACATATTCAACCTATTGAAGCTATGGTATCTATTGAAAGTGAGCAACCCATGAACAATATTTACACCCAACCAATCACCTTTGCTCTTCTTTCTCCAAAATTCCAACAATTCAAAAAACTGCCCAATATAATAAGCAAACAGTTAAATCTACAACTTTGTAAGAGTGAACATTCAAAATATGCCCAAAAGCTTAAATAATATGTTTTACTTGTGTGGGTTTCCACTTTTTATCCTCAATCATTTCTTCTCGGTGATCTAACTAAGGCACATATCCCAATGCTTTGATCTCCTCTAACACAACTGTATGGAGACAATCAATGCCGTCAATCTACTGGGAGGAATGAAGAGGCTCCAATTTAACTTCTGCTTTTACTTTGTCTGAGTTTTTCCAATTCTCAATGCAATTACCATCTTTTATGTCTGAAGCATATGCCATGATGAAAACTATAAGAGGTAGAGGAAGGGAGAAACACCATCCCAATACCACCAATATATATAAAATAAAACATTTTTAACATTAGATTAACATCTCTTGTAGCAAAATTCTGCTCACAAATTTCTCTAAAAAAACTCACATAATTGGTCAAATATCTCCTACAATCCATTATGCTATGAAACAACAGCTTCTCAATTCATTAATACACATATTTCTTTTGGAAAGTGGAATCTTATCAAATTTTTCAAATGAAAATGAAGAGTTTTTTCATTTTGCTAGGGTTTCTTGCTTCTTGTGAACTTTCAATTTTTTGTGTAGAAAATTTTGTTTGAACTTTCTTTTTGTAAGAACCACTTGTCACACTAAATTTACTATGGGAGTTTTTTAGGCTAGGATATAATGGCTCTAACCAATGGTGAACCAGTTGTTTTTGGTGTTCACATTGTTGCTTTGGTCTGCCATGGCATCACCACTGAACAAACGTCCAAATAAGTTTGTCCTAAAGGTTTTTCACAAGGTAACCTTTACATTATCCTTCCTTTGGAAGAATTTGATGCTGCATGTGATTGGTTAGAACAACACACCTTGATGGGTTATTTTGTGGGTAGGACTCCCCATGAAGCTATGCTCCAAGAATGGGTTAACAAGAGCTGAATTCCTCATTGAGTTTGCTTTGACACTGTGCAAAACCTTACCAAAGGTTTTTTTTATTTTTCTTCCCTAACCCGTTGCAAGTAAATATGGTCTTTAACAATAGTCCCTGGTCTTTGCATTCTTCTTTGCTTCTTTTTCAAAAATGGTTATGAGACTTCACAATCTTAGATGATAAAAAGCTTAGGGTTCCTGTGTGGGTTGAGCTCCTAGGTTTACCCCTGCCATGTTGGCCTTTCATTGAGTCCATTGCCAAAGCCTTTGAAAAAGTTGTCACTAAGGAGCTTGAGAAAAATTTTAATGCCTACTTGCAACAATGCATTGCATAGATGTGGATCTTTTCATGGATCTTAAGGATTATGTGGAAATTCAGATTTGGACTAAAACCTTCGCCCAGAAGGTGCTTTAATTGAACCTCCCCAACACCTATTATAGGTGCCAATCCACAAAACACAAAATCAAGGACTGCCCTCTGGCTATGCCTAGGGTCAAGCCCATGCTTAAAGAGGTTCCTGTCAAACAAGCCAAAGGGAAGAAATAAGAATGGGCTACTATTGGGCATAAAGGCAAGGCTCCCTCAAATCCCTTGCCCCCCAAGTAGTTGAATGCTATGATCGCTACGGTTCCTCCTATGTCTATAGGGGCATCAATTCCAACCACCATAGGGATGCAAGTGGCAGACAAAGGAAGTACTCCCAGAGTTTTACAAGTTTTAAACCCTATTGCTACACAAGGGATTAAGGTAGCTACCAGGGCTTCTGCCTTGGCTAGGGTGCGTATTCCTCTTACTGCTTCTTCCATAGCACCACCAGTGATGCAACATTCTTACGTTGCTCCTAGATGTGTGCAGATACCAGAGGTGAAATATCAGGCTATAAGTCCAGAGGGTTTTCTATCTGAGTTCAACCATATTTCTACCTTCTTGTAGACTAGCTACTCCTCTCTTAAGGATGATGATGATATGGAAGAGTTCTCATGAACTTCCTATCATGGAATGTTTGAGGTCTCACAGACATCCCCAAAAAGTACTATGTTTGGGATGTCCATCATAGACTTGGTAATTTAGATTTTCTCTATCTGCAAGAAGTTAAAATTTCTATTTTCATTCTTTCTTTGGCATGCTGCATAATTTTGCATGACGGCATGATTTTTTCTTCCCAGCATGAAGCTGGCCGAGGTGTAGTTACTCTCCTATCACCTCACCTTCATTCTACTATTATTTTGCATAGTTTTGATCCCACACATAGAATTATTTGGCTTTTTCTTTCCATTAATAATCATTCTTTTGGAGTCATTAATATTTATGCATATTATGGTGCTATGGAAAGATCCTAGATGTGGGCCTGGTTGGCTAACAACTTGCCTATAGCTACTTGGGTCATGTGTGGGGATGTTAATATGGTTGAAGTGGTGTTTGACAAAGATGACATTGTACCTTTTTGTTGGAGAGCTAGGGAAAGACAAGCCTAGTATTACATGTGCAATAAATTGGGCCTTTTTTATCCCAATGCCAATCACCGCCAAGATAGTGGGGTTTGGCACACTTTGTCTAACTTTCGAGCTGGCTCTGACTGCATATTAAAATGCCTCGATTGTGCTGTGATCACTGTGCAATCTTTTTTCTCTTTTTCTGAGGATCGATTTCTACCTGTCATTCCCCTATTAGATGTGACATTATTTGACCACTATCCCATTTATTTTGTCATTTCTTTGCAAACAACTATCCCATAGGTGGCCAAGTCTTAGTTCTTCCTCAACACGTCAGTGCTGATGCATGCTTCCACCATCTTGCACATCCTATGTGTCTAGAATTTTGAACCATGTCTGCATTCTCAAAGGGGATGGATTGAATGGTGGAATGATACCATTACTAGAACTACCCAGTTCCTATGCATTTATGGGTGAAAATTAGCTATGTTCAAGAAATAGTCATATGAAGCCAATAGGCTTGCCCTCAAAAAAGCCTCTGAAGCCCTCACCCTCAAGCCCTTTGATGTGGACTTACAAATTCAGCTTGCCAAGTTTCATCATTACAAACAAATTTCTAATAATTTTTCTAGTTGGGGAGCCGAAATCAAAGCCCATCTCCACTGGTTGAAGGTTGGTGACAAAGCCTTGAAGGAGTTTTATCAAGGTCTTGCGCCTGTCATACCAATGTTGGGATTAAAAAGATTAAACAAGGAAATGTTGTTCTATCTAGTCTCCCTACCATCCTACAAGAATCTTTTCATCACTATGAGAATGTGTTTGCTTCCTAGGGGAATTTGGTTGCTCAGGAGGAAGGTCTCAAAAAGTGTATTTCTATTACTCCAAACCGTCGTAGTTGAGCAATGTGATTTTTGTGAGCAACTTCTTTCCCTCTAAGACCTTAAAGAAAAAATGTCTTCTCCATGGTGGATGAAAAGTCCCTTGGGTGTGATGGGTTTCCTTGTGAATTCTACAAACACCTTTGGGAGCATACAGATCCTAATTTACACAAAGTTTATCTTGAAGCCTATCATTCTAAAAGCTTAGGAGCCATTATAAACAAAGGAAATATCAAATTCATACCTAAAGCTGGCGATCTAGAGGACATATGCAATTGGAGACCCATTACCCTTCTGAATGTGTCTTATAAAATTATTGCCAAGGCACTCTCTCTCAAAATCAAGCATATGTTGCCCTTAATTTTTGTGGCCAGAGAAAACTAGATTTATCAAATCCAGATATATATTTGACAACATCATTGGTGTCTGGGAGAGAATGGAATGGGCATGCAAGTCTAATCAGAAGGCTATCTTTTTTAAGATAGATTTTGCTAAAGCCTATGATTGCATTGAATGGCCCTTCATCTTGGCTATGCTCTGAGTTCTGGGTTTTGGCCCCAATTTCCTTTAGTCCATGGAGATGCTCTTTGGAGATGCTAATGCTTGAATTACCATCAACAATTTTCAATCTAAGGCTTTTGGACTATTTGGTTCCATTAGGAAAAGTTGTTCGCTAGCTTTTGCACTTTATGTCCTTGCTGTGAAAGGTTTTGGCTATTTACTTGCGCATTTTGTGTCCTCAATACTAGTACATGGCATTTCCTTGTTTGAATCATGCTCCCAATTATTCACTGGAAACTTTTTCGATGATTCTTTTCTTACTCTTTTAGAGGATGAAGAAAAGATCAATAATGCTTTAAGTTGTCTAACACCTTTTGTTAAGCCTTTGGTTTTGCCATTCAATGGCATAAAATTCTCTACTTCTATTAGTCGTTTTTACTAGCTCCACCTCGGCTCAGCTAGTTTGAGTGGAAATGGGTTGCTCATGGGGAAATCTTCTACTTTCTTGGCATTCCTTTTGCTTTCCAGGCATCACCTTTGGAACTTTCGATTGCTATGTTGGCCAAGATTAGTAAAGGGCTCAACTACTGGATCACAAAGCTACTCTCCCTCACTAAAAAATTTTAGATTTGCTCAAATATTTTGGCAACCACTCATGTGTTTTACTCCTCTTTCTAAGCTCCATCCAAAGCTTCTTACATGAGGTTGGAAAGATAGGTCAAGGATTTTCTCTGGGCCTTTGGTTCTGATCAACATGGCTTCCACAGAGTGGACTGGGATTGTTTTTGTCTCCCAAATGACTCTGGTGGTCTTGGTGTACTTTCCACTATGAAACAAGGCCTTGCTCTTTGTTCAAAATGGATTATTAGGGCTATTTCAGGAGATGAAGCTTGGAAGGTTCTTATTTGGTAGTGCATTTCTTTCGGCTTTCCTGTCAACAGCCTTGCTTGGAAGGGGATTGATTTTCAAAATCTTCTCATCATGCATGAGCCTATGGCCATTCTAGGCTCTTTTTCATCAAGAGAATTTGGAAAGCTTGGGAGGCTATTAAGCCTTGGCTTTGATGGGTTAAAGATGAATTCTGCAATGGCCTCTCCTTGAATCAACAAAACATTTGGTGGTCTCCCCTATTTTCCATTCAGCGTACCCCCCTCACCAAGACTCAAGTGGCCAATGCTCTGCATTTTTTTAAATGTGGCATCAAAACTCCTAAGGACCTCTTTTGAAGGGTCACAATGAGTTTCAAGACCCAAGAAGATATGCAAGTATAATACTGCCTTATCCATTTAGACAAGTAGACTTTTGAGATTCTACTTTCTTCCATCCCTATTTACTTAGTTCATAAAGTAGGGATTTAGTTTGTTCGCCCTTGGTGGCTTGATTGGAAGTGGTATCTTGCCACTCCCTTTTCTAATTACAAGCAAATTTTGGGCTACAAATCGCTTTTTCCTCATCTTCTGATGGTGGATATGCTAAACCACAGATGGCATTTGCAATCTTCTCTTTCTTAATGGAGAAAACACTTTGATACCATATGGAATATTATAACTAAACCCAAGATTGCACTTTTTCTTGGTACATGGCCTTCCAAGGTCCTATCCTAGGGCCTTGACTCAAACACATTGAGGTTCCTGATCCTAGATGCCCCTTCTATGGACAACCAGAGTCTTTCTTGCATATTTTTTAGTTTTGTAAGAATGCTCAAAATTATTGACATTGGATCCATGATTTTTTTACGCCATTCAAACCTGAGTCTTTTTCTTGGCACATGATTATTTTGGGTGACTCTCCCAGATTTCTAAAAAGTTTTCCCAAATTTGGCATACCTTTAGTCTGGAGATTCTATTTTCTCTTTGGAATGATAGGAATGCCATTCTTTTCACACAATTTTTTGAATGTTAATATTGCTATGTACACTAAGGCATGCATTTGTAATAATGTAATTATGCAAATTCAGGTACAAGCTAACAAAGTTGCACTCAAGGTAGCTCACCTATAGGAGCTTCTTAATCACTGGGGCAATGCTCCATGCACTATTGCTAGAGTTTCCCCTAATGCCTTAGTACAGACCTTGATGCCTCGTGGCCACTATCGTCGCCACCACTCTTATAGCTGCCACTCAGCTTCCCCACCCCGTGGTGGTTTTGGTTGGTCCCTAGTTCCTCCTTTTGGTACTCATCGTGCACATTCTAGGAAATGACCTCGCCTAGACTTCGTGATCTCTCCTCTATGCCTAGAGGTCAAAGATGTGAAGGTTGCCACTGTTACTACTACTACTAATGATGGCTGGACTATTCCTAGCCTATCCTCCAATCCTAAAGCTGATTGGGGTTTCAAGACAAAGATGATTCGTCACCCTTGGTTGGCACTACTTTGGCAGCCTAAAGTTGCCTTATATGGTTTTTTTTTATGAATAGTTTCTATTTTTGACTATGGCTATTTTATTAGTTCGGCTTCAAACTCATTCGCAAGGTGATCTTGTATCCATTGGCCCTTTTTTGTGAATTGTAATCTAGGTATATTTTATTAATAGAAAAGGACACTATTCATTAATAAAAACTAAAAAATTGCCAACATTAGTGCCACTGATTTGGAGGTGGCATGGCTAAATTAGAACTGGGGCTTTTTTAATTTTATGTACTGGCTGATTTATGGTTGAATATTCTCACTGCTAATTTTATTTTAATTTTAAATTCACATTTGAATATTTGAATGTGTTTTAAGAGGAAAATCCCAAAATGTAGTAAAATAATTTTGTAATTTTGTTTTGGTGACCATTTTTGCAAATATTCAATGAGGGGATTCTAATCTTTGGTGAGACAAGATATTAGTTTGAAAACATGAAGCTTGCTTCAAAATTTTTAATTTCTAAATGTGGATATAAAAATTATATCCTCTCTACCATGAAACATTCCCTCTAATTTGAAGGTGGGAAGAGATAGAGAAAACTAAAATAAAATGAGAAAGCTTTGTAGTATCATTTATTTGTCTGATGATTCTATCCATTACATCTACCTCTATTCATAGAGGTCTAGAACCATACACATTAACAATAGGAAGGATAGGATCTGGAATATGTGGTAGTCAAAAATCACATGTAAAAAGAGGAAAGAGAACAATGTATATAGAAGGGCGGTGGGAAGCTTCCATATTAAATATGGTGGTTGAAAAATTTATACCAAATTCTAGATTGTTGATCGCTTTAGAAATTACCACATGCCAATAGTCCCCCCTAATTTCTTAGATATTCAAATTGTTCTTGTGCTAATGCCTTTGCAAATATATATGTCAATTGATCTTCGGATCTACATAAATACTCTAAGCTAATTTCTCCATTATTGACCAATTGTTGAATAAAATGATATGTAGTATCAATGTTCTTTTTGTCTTGTCAAAAATATGATTCTTTGATAGTGCGATGACAAACTTGTTATCACAATAGATTGTAGTAGAATCCTCTTGCTCATGCATTAGATGTTTCAAGACTCTTTGCATCCATATTGCTTGATATATTCCTAATGTACTAGTTACATATTCTACTTTAGTTGAAGAAATAGTCATGATAGGTTGCTTCTTTGATGCCCATGCCACACTTGTTCCAAGATGAAATGCATATCCTGATGTGCTCTTTCTATCATCAATACTTCCTACAAAGTCACTGTCAGTATATCCAACTAGTTGAAAATAATTTAAAGAAGAATATATTATGCTATAATTTAGAGTCCTTGCAATGTATCTCAATATTCTCTTTCCTACTTGCCAATGTTAGTTCTTAGGTGAATTCATAAATCTAGAAATTATACTCACTACATACATAATATTACATCTAGTTGTTGTGAGATACATCAAACTACCAACCAACATTATAAATTGAGTAGAATCAAATTTAGTCTCATTATCTTCTTTACTTAATTTTGTGCCCATTTTCATAAGTGTAGAGATTGGACTACAATTTACCACTCTAAACTGTCTCATAACATTTTGTACATATTTATTTTGAAAAATGAACAAATCCTTGTCAATTTGTGTTACTTCAATACCAAGAAAACATTTCATCAAACCCAAATCTATCATCTTAAATGCTTTCTTCATTTTTGATTTAAACATATCAATGGAAAGATTACCTGTAAAGATCAAATAATCAACATAAAAGAAAACAATCAAAATTTGAACTTCCTGATTGACTTTGGTGTATAGTATTGGTTCACTAGTGCTTCTATTAAGTCCATTCTTAATCATATATATCACTAGCACATTTCCCCCTAATTTTTGAACAAAGGCCATATTGGCCTATAAATACTTTAAAAAAATTTCTTTTGCTTGATTTGGTCAAAATTTCTACCAAATCAGGTCAATAGAAAAAAAGAATAAAACCGAGGCAAACACAATTCTTGGTGGACTTTGCATTTTGAGTGGGAAATGTTCCTAGGACAAGAAATGACTGCATTTTGAATTTGAATCATAGTTTTTCTCTAATTATAGGTTGCATGTCTACCTACGCTGATTTACCTATCACTTCTTTTGGGGCCCTTCTGAATGCTTTTTGATACTCATGAATAGGGTAAGACAAACATACCGTGAAGTCCAAATGTTTTCTTTCATTGTTTCAGAATTTGTATGCGTCCCTAACTTGTCATTTGGATGAACTTGAGTTTTGTTGAATTAATTTCTTTTATCTTCTATAATTGTTGCTTGTATTAGAGAACTATTGCTATTATTATTTTTTCTTATTATTATAAAAGAATTTATTTGTTGATTATGAATTTATGATAAAATAGAAAGAATCAACAACAGAGGGAGTAGATTTCTAAGCAAAACAATAAGTCATTCCAAGCTAAAGGGGAACCATAAGGCACAAGAAGAAATGTCATAATAACAATTATGTTAATCCCATAAGTTTTTTTGTGCACTGCTAGGCTATGAAAGGATGCCTTAGTTGCTTGTATTATCTTCAAGATGTATTGTTCTATTTTCTTATTGTTTTTTCAAGTGTGTACTGCTTGGTTGGGTTTTTTATCTTTGATGTTAAATTTGTATGCAGATAGGAACAATGTTTATGTTTTTGTAACTTCACAAAAATGATTTCACCTATGCAATGACTTATGAGCAATAACAATTGTATTCCCAAATCATAATCAATAACTTTATTAAAAATTTCAAACCATTACATTTTTCAATAAATTTATTGTAACATAACGATTTAGTATGCCCCCTCATGATTCTTCATATATAAACTTACTTACTGTTAGAGTAAATAATTAATATTTAATTATTTATTCTATTGCTTAAGCTTACTTAGGTCATGCATTTATTTAATATTTTATATTTAATGCGTGTTGTGGTTAGTTGGTGACAACACGGGAGTTTGTTCCCTTCTAGTTGTCACACTTATCTTCTACCACCTTCTAGCTTTTTCTACAAGCTTCCATGAGCTTTTTATATTCGGGCTCTCTCTCTCATTGTAACAACACATTATCATAACAACATCATTTCTTATTGTAAATACATTTCTCATTGTGTTTGCATTTATGATGGCTCTCATGTCCGTTTAGGGTTTTTTCCCGTGCTCCATGCTCTTCTCTTCTATGGCTTCTCTTTGACAGGTTTGCATGCAGGTGATCTTGGCATCTTTGGAGTTGGCTTTCCTCAACTCCAACATGGTATCAGAGCCTTCCTGCTGCAGCTTTGTTGAAGAAATTTTGAAGCCGTGATTTGAAGTCACAAACCCTAGTTTGTTTGTGCATTTTTTCTTCAAATCAGGGGATCAGTAATTTTTTGGAGCACTTTGGGACCAAACAGACATCACCATTGGATCCGGAAGGTCGTTTACAGTCAGGATTCATATAAAACTTGTCATTTTTGGAGACAGCGCAATTTTGGCGATTTTTTGAGGCCTCCAGGAGTCTGTCGTACGGTCGTACGGATGCAGCGACGGATTTTTTTTTAAAAAAATATATTTTCAGGCGCACCGCAGCCGCGCCACAACTGGGCCACCACCGCACCACCTGCGCGCAACCCGCAGTGGCCGCAGCAGGCAGCGCCGCCCGTGCTCCGCCGCGGCCCGGCCTCCTCCCAGCCGCCGCCCTCCGCCGACGGCTCCTCCGTCTTTGCCGCCCTGTGGCCACCTCCTCCTGGCTCCACCGCCCTGCGGCCGCCTCCGCCCGCCAAGGCCGGTCAGACAACTCTACAGCCCATCAGCATGACATCATCCCTATGTCATCATCCTTGCTTGCACTCTCCTTGCAGTTCTCTTTTGGACCTACTTGTGGTTTTTTGGCCATAACTCTTGCATACGGAGGTATTTTTATGATCTGAAAGAAGTGCCGAAAAGCTGGTTCTGAGACGAAGATTTTGGTTAGGTATTTTTAGGTTTTGATGCATTTTTATTGCTTGTTTTTTCTGTTGAAGTCCGAAGTCTTGGTTTTGACTCCGGCATGCATATCTTTTGCGTCCCATGTCAGTTTTTTGAAAACTTTATACTTCTGGAAAACTGGTTCTGTGTACTTTTCAGAAAAGTAGTCCTTTTTCTTCGTTTTTGGCCTCTGCTCTTTCTATCATAGTTTTGGCATTTTTGCTCTATGGTGGATATTTTGAGTATTTTAGGCCCGAGGATCATTTTCCTAGCATGGTTTGCTTTCTTTTTGGTTGTACTTTCTTTTGGTTCAGCTCTTTTTCAGTTCTAATCATTGTAGCTATCCTTTTGAAGCACTTTTCTATTTCGCACTGAGATAAACTGTCACTTTTGTATTTTGGGAGTCATGAACGTTGTTTTGAGTCAGGTGTACTTGCACTATTTCATAAAGCACCATGGGGGGGATTATTTGTTTGCTGTTTTAGGCATTCTCCCTTTGTCAAGTGAGTGTCCCTTCCACGACATTAGCCCATGCAGAGTCAGTTAGACCGTGTCTTTATTAGTGTCTGTACCTCTTTTCCTCTCTCCTCGTTCTTGGTTCAGTTGCAGGAGATTTGGCTCACCTTCTCAGTTGCCTGTCATCACACCCTGTCTGCATTAAGGGGGGGTTATGCTGTGTTCTAATGCATCCATGGTTTGATGGTTCGATAGTGTGAACTATGTATTCAGTGGTTGATCCTATACACAAGGCGATTGCAGTGGCTGGCGACCTATGCATTTCGGTGAGATGGGTCATCTACCATATAGACATGCTCAGTTCGTGCCTTCTTCTTCCATGGAGGTTTCTTCTGATCAGCAGTTTGGCAGATTTGTGACTTCTTCATGCTTCAGTAATGCTACTTCTTCATGATCACTCTTTGTTCTTATTTTAGGGGACAATTTCCCTAGTTGGAGACTTCTTCAGCTCTTCACTGGGTTCTTACCTCTTTTTGGGGGAGGGTTTTTCCCATGTGATTTTCTCTCTTTCCTCTCTTACAGAGGTTGCATTCTTCTTGCATTGTACATGGGTACCTAACATGGCCTCATTGCCGGGACCCATTATGCATTTCATCTTAGTTTTGTGAGCTTAAGGCATTTCCCTAAGTTGCACTTAAGGGGGGGTGTTAGAGTAAATAATTAATATTTAATTATTTATTCTATTGCTTAAGCTTACTTAGGTCATGCATTTATTTAATATTTTATATTTAATGTGTGTTGTTGTTAGTTGGTGACAACACGGGAGTTTGTTCCCTTCTAGTTGTCACACTTATCTTCTACCACCTTCCAGCTTGTTCTACAAGCTTCCATGAGCTCTTTATATTCGGGCTCTCTCTCTCATTGTAACAACACATTATCATAACAACATCATTTCTTATTGTAAATAAATTTCTCATTGTGTTTGCATTTATGATGGCTCTCATGTCCATTTAGGGTTTTTGCCCGTGCTCCATGCTCTTCCCTTCTATGGCTTCTCTTTGACAGGTTCCCATGCAGGTGATCTTGGCATCTTCAGAGTTGGCTTTCCTCAACTCCAACACTTACAAGTGCAACCATAATTCAAATGTAGTCATAATTTCTCTTGTAGTCATGGTCATTTCTAACCATTGCCAATGTAATATAGGTGATCCATCTATCCCAAAAAGAGCACCCTACATTTAGCAAGTTATTGTTGTTAGTTCATTCTTAAATTTATAAATATCAATAAGGGATTCACTCTCAAATTGGGGTGTTTTATAATTTTAGAAAGTGTCCTAAATGAACAATTAAAAGTACTAAAATTAATAAATATTTGAGACCTTTTAAATGCTATTATTTATAGTAGGAGAAAATTGAATTTTGAGACATTCAAAATGCTAATATGTTAACTTTTTATAAAATACAAAAATTGTACAAAATAAAGAATAAAAAATATTCTCTACAATTATTCCCCATCGAAATTCTCTTGTTATCCATCAATATCTCCCAGTCTTTTATTTGGGATAAAGATGGATTCACTTAATATGTCCATTTGAAATAAATTGATCCCCTTAACTTGAACATTCATATCTAATTTCCACCATATGTTGTACTTATAATTAAAATCTAAGTTTACAATTTTAAATAATAAAATACTAAAAAATTTGGAAACTTCAAAATATTATTATTTAAACATTTTATTAAAATTCTTAAAGTGTCCAAGTTAGGAAAAACATGTTAATAACTAGAAACACAAAGTTTATTCTCAAAGTTGGTGTTATGAACTTTGTACAAATGTGTATTAAAATATAATACTAAAAAATATTAAGGAACTTCTAAATCCTTTTATTTTAATATTTTTAATGAACTACTAAAAGTGTTCCTCCCCCAATTTTTTTAAATTTTTATTATGTGTACAAATATCTAGCATTTTTAGAGAGGTATTTTTATATTGACATTTCAAATAAAATGATTACCTCAACTTTAATTACCAAAACTTACCCTATTTATAATTGAAATCTATCCAAATTATTGCATCTGAGTGAGGGACATATCCCAATGCTTTGATCTCCTCCGACACAATTGTAAGAGATAAAGGAAGGGAGAAACACCATCCCAATACCACCAATGTATATAGAATAAAACGTTTTAAGCATTGGGTTAACAACTCCTATAGGAGAAGTAAAGAAAGGTCCATGGGGAGAGAGGCTGGGGTGATCTATATAGAGATATTGATATAGAGATCTTGATTTGGATCATTTGTTGTTCTCTTCTCCCAACCCCTAATTATAAGTTCTAACAAAATTCTCCAAAATTAGGGAAATTTATGTTTCTATTAAATCTCTTCTACTATTATCGTCATCCCCCTTTTCTAAATATTGTACATTGGGATTCCACAAATATCAATGGTAAACTACTTTTGAATTAAATGGAAGATTTGGAACCCTATGTTTCACAAATTGGTCGAGTCTTATTGTAACATTTGGTTAAGTAAAAAATCCTAAAACCATTCCAATATAAAAGTTAAAACTTTCACGACACATTTTCTTTGTATAGATAGTGTAGAATTTTTTTTGGTCTATATTTGTATTACAATTTATTTATCAATTAATTTAGGCTATTACTTCCAAAATGTGAAAAGAGTGAGATGTTACTTTACATGAATGCAAAAAAATTAAAACCCTTAAAACTAGAGAAAGTGCTATAAAATTTCTATATCTGACAATTTAGGAAGAAGTAATCTTTCCCTTTAATATTTTCATAATAATTTCTCTCAAAATATAATTTTTAATTTTCTTTATTTTTTATTAAATTTATAAAAATTAATTGAATAACATAATTAAAAGTATGTTAACTTATTGACAGTTAATAAATTAAAAATGTATATGGAGAATGAGCATATGAAAGAGTGGAGATATATCTTTATTTTATTTCACACTAAAAATATTTTAATCATTTTTCTAAGAATTATCTTCTTTCTATTCTTGTTGAGTTAAATCTTCATGATTGATCATTAGTTGTAATCTTACCATCTTACCTTGGTCATATCACTTTCCTAGTTTTACAATTTTATAGGTTAATGTAGTGCCTGCCCCTAGTCTACATTTTTGAGCTACATTTCTCATATCATTGCCAAACTCTTTTAGGCCAATTTATGTTTGATGATTAGTATTATTATTTTAGAGATTATCAGAGGTTGTATTACACTCAGTTTATTATATGATGAGATTACTTGGTACTCTATATTTCATGCATGTATGATGATTAGTTAGATGGTTTATTATTCCATGTGCTTCTTATGGATACTTACCCCATACTGCATGTGTATGGTGTGCGTGTTGTTTTATTTATATATGGTGTTTCTAATGTGGTTAAGGAAGGGAGTCGTAGTCACCTGCTAGTCGGGATCTACACGATGCACCACTTCCTGCCATTGTCTGTTTAGCTTAGAATATTGTGTTTGTACATGTGTGAATTTTATGCAGATTGCAGGTACCAAGTATCGACTTCCCTGAATTGTCAGGATGAGCGTACCCTATCGCATTGTCTCAATGGTAAGAGAGGGGAGATAAACTCTTAAGTCCAATTCCTAAACTATTTAGCCAATTGTCCTAATTGATAATTAGGACAAGTATCTGAGTTAAGGACCATCTGAATGCATCAAATGATGTAATTTTGAGATTATAACCTTTTTGTTTTGATTTAGTATATGCTTTTCTATGTAGGGTTTTCGTATGTTGTTATATGAGTCCTTGATGTGTTTTCTATTAATTAAGTCTAATTCAAAAGATTAATTCAAGATTTAATTTAATGGATAATTAATATGATATCTTTAATATTTAATTAATTGAGAAATTAATTAAATAAAAGAATTAAATTTAAAGGTTAAAGTTCAAAGATAAATTTAGAACAGGATAATATTTATTTAATTTAATAATAATATATTAGGAGTTCATTTTTAAATAAATGCTAAATATTATTGTTAATTAAATTAATTAAATATGTTATCAATTAAGTTTCTAAAATTAATTTAAAAAGTTGAAAGACATTAAATTAGTAAAGGATTTTAGATCGCATGATCTAAGCATGAGTTTAAATTTGAGTAATAAATTAAAAGTTTAAATTATAGAAATTAATAATGTTATTTTAATTTCTTAAAAGTGCACATGAGATTAAAGTAATAAATTAATTTAAAATAGAAGTCAAGTAGAATATTAAATAAAGTTATTTAATAAATCAACTTAATGTGCATGAAAGTTGAATGGAAAATAAAAGAAAAGATAATAAAGGTTAATTTGGAGTTAACTGAGTTGTGCAAAGAGTCTTCTCGGGTAAACGCACAATTAGTGCCCCGATTTGAGGAGAAATTGCTTATCACAACTTTGGGGGTTCTTTTTTGGAATATACGAAGTTGGACGGGAATTTTTGGGGAGATAACTTTTGGAAACGATTTTCAGAAGGCGAATACCAAAGAAAGATTTTGGGAAGAAGGTTATTGAGAGGAGCGAATTCTCTTACAGTTCCTGGGGATTTCATAATAGCATCAGGATCAGGTAGGGTCTTGTGTTGTTGATTATCGATTAAATACACAATTATCCTTTCCTGTCTTCTTCGTGTCTTGGGTTTGTAAATCCGAATTCTCTGTGATGAAGGTTTTAACCTTTCAATATTGTGAATTTATTAATTGTTCATCAATAATTTCTGTATCCATGGAGACTGGATGAATTATTAGAACCCTTGTTTTTTTGATTTAGAAATTAAGATTTAATTAGGTAAGGGTTTTGAATGTAAAATTGAAAGTTCTAATTTTTAAAAATATATATATATATTTTCCTTGGAGGATATTGTCTTAATGAAAATTAAATAAAACTAAATTTAAAATAAACATTATTTATTTTATATATATATATATATATTGTTTTAATAAAATTAAATAAATCTAATTTAAAATAAAATTAATTTATTTTATACATTTATTAAAAACAAAATTGGGGATTGTTTTAAAATATTAAAAAAAAAAGAAAATTTAAAAAAAAATATATATTTTTTATGTATTTTGGAGTGGGGAGGGGCCACCACTTCCCACACCCCACACACCCACGCTGCAGCAGCAGGTGGTACTACTACCTGCGGCAGCAGTAACACCTGCGGCCACAGGGGATGTTAGGCCGATGGGCCTTTAAAAACGCAGATTTTTTTTTTATAAGAAAAAATATATATAAATTATGACTTAATTTTATATTAATCATTTTTTTTAAAAGTTTTAAATAAAAATTGTTTTAATCAATATTATTATTATTTTATTTAAAATTTATTAAATTTTAAATTATATTGAAATTTTATTATTATTTATTAATAGTTTTATAAATAAATAAATTATTAATAAATGTAATATGTTCTTTTATGTATCTTTAATTAATCTTATTTAGGTTTGACTTAATTAGGATTAATTAAATTGAAAATTTGTTTAAGAAAATTTAATATTATAACACCGATTTTAATAGAAGCGTAGATTATTATAATCAACACGGATTATTAATAATTTAACTATTACCCTTAGATTGTTTTAGGACTTTGACTTGAAATCAGTTAAGGGTAATTAGGTGTTTCATTTGGAGTTAGGAACGGGATAATTTTGTAAAGCTGAACTATGGATTCTATCTGTTTAAAACATACGTTCAACTGGAAATGGAAACCTCACATTAACGCAATAGTATATTATCAATCAAATTGAACTATAAGACTTTTAACTTGAAAATAAACACTAAAAACTGAAACCTTACTGTTTAACTCAATTGTATGTTTTCAAATCAAAACCAATTGTGAGACTATGATGTTTTCTATATATTGTCTATGCTTTGAGTGTTATGGGGTTGGTTTAGCTTTGACCAGTTTAGGATGTTACCAGAGGCTTGGGGTTTGTGAATGTGAGGCTATGATGATTTGTTCTCGATCTTTTCAAACGAACCAAGGTAATGTGATAGTATGCTCTATGATGGCTGTATTTACTGTTTGTTATTGCTTTCCAGTTTCCATGTGTGAAGCTGAGGTGTATGTATTTGAGATACCTAACTTAACCATTTTTGAGTCTCGGTCTGTTATATTTGATAACCATTTCTGAGTCTCGATCAGTTATACTTGTATTACCTTCTGGTTGCTTAGACTGAAATGTTTGTTATGTTCTTGATGATGTCATGTGTTGACTTGACCATTTGGAGTCTTCGATAAGTATTTCAATTTACTATTGAGATACTTTCTGGTTGCTCATTGGAGAACCATTGGATTTTGTGACTTATCATTGATGCCTTCAGTTGCTGATAGAGAACTGTCGTGATCATATGATTACTATTTGATATTATTTGTTGCTCATGAAGAACTGATGTAATTTTGTGGCTTATCTTTTATGATGTTTTTCAGTTGCTTGTATAGGACTGAGATGGTTTTATTATGATTCTTTGATTTATGATTTCATGATCCTAGGGTAGGTTATCTATGTGTAGAGTCGAGAAGTGGCTTGCAATGGGGGTCGGAGCCCTAAGAGGCTGCCTTGAGAAACCCATTGTAAGTCATTTTTAATAAGTGAAAACATTTACACTAAATGAGAGAAAATGAACCTAACAAGATAATTGTATGTTTTCTCCCATGCCTTGAGTGCTAGTACAGACTAGGACGGGCTAGAGAGAATGCTTGGTTATGACCTTGCATTCCATAGTAGGCCTCGTCAGTATGAGAGGATACTAGTGACCGCAGGATCAGTAGGGACCCAGGATTCCTAAGGGATTGCTCGGGTAACTTCTACATGACTTTTGCGATGACACTTTCCTGCTTGCATATTAGGTTTCCTATGTGTCTTGTGGTACCTCTGGGATTTAGATGTCGATCTTTTTAAGAACTCTTGAGTTAGCATACTTATAGGATTTCCTGGACTTAGAGAGTATTTATGATTATAGGTTTTGTTATCTTATTTGGGACTTGAGACTATCTCCTCAGCGCGGTGGGAGTGGACCATTTAGGTTCCACGCAGTCGGGTGGTAGTGCTTTTACTCTTACCATTGAGATGCGTTCCGTGGTCACCGTGGCTGGAGTTTTCATGATTGGCATTTACCTTCACTATGTTCTTGGATTATTATGATGGATGGTTAGATTTTATGATAGATGTTTTATCATTATGGATGTATGGATGTATCATGTATGGGGAATAGTCTCATATGTTTTTACTATACTTTGTATCATGGATTTGAGGATGTTGTATCTTTATCTTTACATATGTATATTCTTTTAAGCCTTTCATACCCTGTGACATGTACAGTGGATGATTGAGCATTCCGAATTAATTTGCCAAGAGGCATTCGGAACAAATGTATATTATGGACATGGGACTTTCTGATTATTCTTTCATATGTATGTGATAGTTGTTAGACTTAGAATTAATTAAATTTAAACGTGAGTCAACGTCTTGGGATCTTTAAGAAATGTAACTTACAATGTATGTTTGTCGATGATTACATGTTATTGCTTCCGCTACTATGTGTTTGATGTGTATTTTATACTTTCTTACTTTAAAAAAAAAAAAAATGTTTAGCAAACTTAGTGAAACTTTAGGTATTCTTTTGGATACCTTGGCGGGGCATTACATCTGGTATCAGAGCCTGAGTTTCTACATTGGGAGCTCTGGGTATATTGGGATGCCACTAGTGTTAACTAGTTGAACAAAAATGCAAACCTTAAACTGAAACTTGAAACTAGTTGACCTGAAACATTATGTAAACTATTAGTGCCTATTTTTCATACTTCAACACTTAAGTCTTCAAGACTGAAATTATACTTAAACTAAAATTATAGGTAAACTGAAAATTGAAAATATCTTGTTTACAAAACATGTTTCTTTTATCTATGTGTTTCAGTAGTATGTTTCATGGTTATTTTAGCATCTTGTGTCTTGGGTATTATTGTAGGACGATATCTGGGATGAGATCTTCCATTAGAGGCCGTAGTCTTGGCCATGGCAGAGGCCGTGGACGAGGCAGAGATATTAGTGTTCATGAGTCTATCCATGAGAGCCCCATTCAGGAAGAGAATAGGGAAGAGCATGTCAGTGAACATCAAGAAGAGAACCACAGAGAGGGACATGCCGACTCTGAGGAGGTTGATCTGAGACAAATGATGTGAACCCTTATTGATTGCTTACCTCCTATTCTTGAGCAGGATAGAGCACACCAGGCAGGACATGAGCATAGACACAGATCTAGGAATCCTTAGAGGGATCGACATAGATCCATAGTATCTTCTCAGATGAAGGATCTTCAGAGGTCCAAGATCAAGCCCTTTAATGGGCAAGGTTCTGGGTATGTAGCTAAGCAGTGGCTTATTTCCCTTGATAGGATTTTTGCTATGCAGGACTTTGACAGTAATGTCAAAGTGAGATTTGCCATTACCAGTCTAGAGTTATTTGGGGCCACCTGGTGGACTATTGAGGAGAAAAAGTTGGGCATTAACATGGGTAGTGTCACTTGGGAGATTTTCTTGGAGAGTTTTCATGAGTGATTCCTACCAAAGGAATGGAAGCAGCATAGAGCAAATGAGTTCCATAACCTGAGACAGTTCACTATGACCATTGTAGTGTATGAGTGCAAGTTCTATGAGCTCATGGCTTTTTCGGGTTTCAGTGACAACCCAATACAGTTGGCACAACATTTCATTTGAGGCTTGAACAACCATTTTATTGGGAGTGTTAAGGTATTTGAGCCTAAGACCCTCAAGGATGCGGTACATCGAGCTATCCTGGTAGAGCAGAGTGTCAACTTTGGGCAAGGGGGATTTGTGGGAGCGCCTACTATAGTAGGATCTAAGGGCAACCACAACTTCAGTGGAATCAGGAAGCCTCCCTTCCCTAGGAGGAATCAGCATTCTCAGCAGCATTCTTAGCAACAGCCTCAGCAGCATTCTTAGCAATTTTACCCTCAGGCACAGAGTGGTGACGGTGGATCCAACTCTAGGATCAATCGCAATGCTCAACGTAATAAACAGAATCAGCAATCTCGACCTGCACAGAGAAGCCAGTCTTTTGCTAGCAGGGGTAGCCACCAGTGGTTGAATGCACCACCTATAGGGAGAGGATCTGGTAGAAGCACGGGATGTTATTCATGTGGATAGTTTGGTCATATTGCAACGTACTACCCACAACGAGCATCTCAGTATTCAGGACCTAGGCTAGCAGCATCTGAGCCTACAGTCGAAAATGCAGGTGGATCTCAAAGAGTATTTGTAGCGGTGGACCACCGTCAGGCAGACCATCAAGGGACAGTAGCTGAGACTATAGGAGCTATCTGAGGTACACCTCTCTCTGTATTATTTGATTCGGGTGCTACAGATTCTTTCATTTCTCCATCTCTAGTTGATAAGTGTAAGCTGGAGTTGGTTAATCAAGATCATGGTTGGCAAGTGGAACTAGCCTCAAGGGCTAAAGTTTCCACAGATTTTGTAGTTCATAAGTGTAGACTTAGCATAGGAGGGTTTGAGACTTCAGTCAATTTTTGAGTTATTCCTCTTGGCTCCTACGATGTGGTCTTAGGTATGGATTGGCTTGGCTCTCATAGGGCTAGTATAGACTGCAGAAAGAAGACCATTATGTGTTAGGATGACCAAGGGAAGGATGTTGAGATTGTGGGGATACCGAGGCCTATATCCCTACAGATGATCTTCGCTATGCAATTAAAGCGAAGCTTTCATAAGGGATGTCAGGTATTTGCCGTTACGGTAAATGAGCTAGATGAGGAAGACTCTATGAGGAAGACCCTAGATCACCCTATTTTACAGGAGTATGCTGATGTCTTTCCAAGTGAGATTCCAGGCATGCCTCCGAAGAGAGACATTGATTTTAGCATTGAGCTCACTCCAGGAGAGGAACCTATCTCTAGAGCTCCTTACCGTATGACCACTCAAGAGTTAAGTGAGTTGTGTTTGCAGTTAGAGGAACTTTTGGCCAAGGGTGGTATTCGACCTAGTGTATCACCATGGGGAGCTCCAGTGCTCTTCGTGAAGAAGAAGGATGGTTCTTTGCAACTTTGCATTGATTACAGACAGCTGAATAAGGTGTCAATAAAGAACAGGTATCCTTTACCAAGGATTGATGATTTATTTGATCAGATCAAGAGGGCTACAGTGTTCTCTAATATTGATCTTAAGTCAGGATACCATCAACTTCGCATCAAGGAGGGTGATATTCATAAGACCGCCTTCCAAACTCACTACGGGCATTATGAGTTCATAGTGGTACCCTTTGGGCTGACGAACGCTCCATCAGTTTTCATGTGCTTAATGAATGGGGTGTTCCATTCCTATCTTGATAGATTTGTTCTTGTGTTCCTTGATGATATTCTGATATATTCTAGGTCCCAAAATGAACATGAGGAACATTTGAGTCTAGTTTTGCAGTGCTTGAGAGATAATCAACTTTACGCCAATGCGGCAAAGTGTGATTTCTTTCAATTAGAGATACAGTATTTGGGACACGTTATTTCAGGCAAAGATATCTCTGTAGACCCTGCGAAGATCTAGGCAATAGTAGATTGGCCTACACCCACTACTATGTCAGAGATTCGTAGTTTCATGGGTCTAGCTGGGTATTATCACAGATTTGTTCAAAACTTCTCTAGAATAGCATACCCTATTACCTCCCTTCAGAGGAAAGGAAAGAAGTTTTTGTGGATAGAAAAATGTGTAGAAGCATTTCAAAAACTCAAGGAACTTCTGACTAGTGCATCGATCTTAGCAGTACCTGATCTAGAAGGTGATTTCATGGTGTGTATAGATGCTTCCCTTGAGGGTATTGGAGCATTTCTAATGCAGAATAGTCGAGTGATTGCTTATGAATCATGCAAACTCAAGGATCATGAGTTGAATTATCCTACACATGACCTTGAGTTAGCTACAGTAGTTCATGCCTTAGTGAGATGGAGACATTTCTTGTTGGGACACAGATTTGAACTACATAGCTATCACCGTAGTCTTCAGTACATATTCACACAGCCTAATCTGAATGCTAGGCAAAGGCGTTGGATGGAGTTTTTGTGCGAGTATGACTTTGAGGTAAAGTATATCCAGGGGAAGGAGAATGTTGTAGCTGATGCTTTGAATCGTAAGAAACATGTGATATCATATATGACTCTTAGTGTCGATTTGAGGTGTCAGATACTTCAGGCACTCCCCACTGATTCATGGTATCTGGAGGTGTGCAGTGAGATCCATTCGGGGAGACCCTTGAAGGGTAAGTTTTTAGGCTATGTCCTTGAGTCAGATGGCCTTTTGAGACATTCAGGAAGGATCTATGTGCCACTACTGGATGAGCTTCGCATATTGATCCTATCAGAGGCCCATTGTGCACCTTACTCGGCACATCCAGGTGTCAAGAAGATGCATGCAGATTTGCAACGTTTATTCTATTGGTCCGGGATGAAGCGCGACATTGCTGATTTTGTGGCTAGATGTCTTGAGTGTCAGAGAGTCAAGGCAGAACACTAGCATCCAGCAGGACTTTTGCAATCGAATCTCATTCCTTCATGGAAGTGGGACATCATCTCTATGGATTTCATAGTAGGATTACCTATGACTCTTCGTCGTCATGATGCTATCATGGTCACCGTTGACCGGTTGACTAAGGTGGCACATTTTGCACCAATCAGGTCTTCCTACACTACAGCTTCAGTAGCTAATGTCTTCATGCGTGACATTATGAGACTACATGGTATTCCCCGAAAGATCATTTCGGATAGGGATCATGTTTTCACTTCCACATTTTGGACATCACTACCGCATGATCTTGGAGCACAGTTGAATTTCAGTTCAACATATCACCCAGAGATAGATGAGCAAACAGAGAGAGTGAATCAGGTTCTCAAAGATATGTTGAGGATGTACGTGATGGATAGGCAGACTCATTGGGAGGACTATCTCTACCTAGTGGAGTTTGCTTACAACAACGGGTATCACAGTTCTATTGGCATGGCACCTTTCCAAGCCTTATATGGATGCCCTTTTCGTACACCTTTGAGTTGGGATAACCTTGAGGATCGCATCCTGTTGGGCCCAGAGATGCTTCGTGACATGGAGCAACAGGTTGTGCATATCCGAGAGCACTTGACAATGGCACAGGATAGGTAAAAAATGTATGTTGATGCACATAGGAAAGATAAGCAGTTTGCTATGGGAGAGAAGGTTTTCTTGAGAGTGCATCCGTGGAAGAGTCCGATCTGTTATAGAAAGGGCTCAAAGCTAGCACCTCGCTTTGTGGGACCATTCAATATTCTTGAGAGGATTGGTCCAGTTGCCTATCACCTTGCTTTACCGCCCAGCCTTGCTCTCATTCACGATGTTTTCCATGTTTTAGTACTTAGATAGTATATCCCTGATGTTGTACATATTCTTGATTGGAATGCATTGCAGGTAGAAGACGGGCAGCTGGCTTTGTAGCCAATTCGTATTTTGAGCAGCGGGAGTTGACCCTCAGGGGTCGAACCATAGAGCAGGTAAGGGTCCAATGGGACCCTACTGATGACTCTTCAGCTACATGGGAGGATGCATCTAGATTACGGGATTTATATCCCTATTTGTTTATAGGCTTCCAGGAGTAAGCCTAAGTCTAGGGGGGGTGGATGTAGAGCTTGCCCCTAGTCTACATTTTTGAGCTACATTTCTGATATCATTGCCAAACTCTTTTAGGCCAATTTATGTTTGATGATTAGTATTATTATTTTAGAGATTATCAGAGGTTGTTTTACACTTAGTTTATTATATGATGAGATTACTTGGTACTCTATATTTCATGCATGTATGATGATTATTCAATGGTTTCAGTTATCAATGATGATTAGTTAGATGGTTTATTATTCCATGTGCTTCTTATGGATACTTACCCCATACTGCATCTATATGGTGTGCGTGTTGTTTTATTTATGTATGGTGTTTCTGATGTGGTTAAGGAAGGGAGTCGTAGTCACCTGCTAGTCGGGATCTACACGATGCACCACTTCCTGCCATTGTCTGTTTAGCTAAGAATATTGCATTTGTACATGCATGAATTTTATGCAAGTTGCAGGAACCAGGTATCGACTTCCCTAAATTTTCAGGATGAGCGTACCCTATCGCACTGTCTCAATGGTAAGAGAGGGGAGATAAACTCTTAAGTCCAATTCCTAAAACATTTAGCCAATTGTCCTAATTGATAATTAGGACAAGTATCTGAGTTAAGTACCCTCTGAATGCATCAAATGATGTAATTTCAGGATTATAACCTTTTTGTTTTAATTTAGTATATGCTTTTCTATGTAGGGTTTTCGTATGTTGTTATATGAGTCCTTGATGTGTTTTCTATTAATTAAGTCTAATTAAAAATATTAATTAAAGATTTAATTTAATCGAGAATTAATATGATATCTTTAATATTTAATTAATTGAGAAATTAATTAAATAAAAGAATTAAATTTAAAGGTTAAAGTTCAAAGATAAATTTAGAACAGGATAATATTTATTTAATCTAACAATAATATATTTGGATTTCATTTTTAAATAAATGCTAACTATTATTGTTAATTAAATTAATTAAATATGTTATCAATTAAGTTTCTAAAATTAATTTAAAAATTTGAAGGACATTAAATTATTAAAGGATTTTAGATTGCATGATCTAAGCATGAGTTTAAATTTGAGTAATAAATTAAAAGATTAAATTATAGAAATTAATAATGTTATTTTAATTTCTTAAAAGTGCACATGAGATTAAAGTAATAAATTAATTTAAAATAGAAGTCAAGTAGAATATTAAATAAAGTTATTTAATAAATCAACTTAATGAGCATGAAAGTTGAATGCAAAATAAAAGAAAAGATAATAAAGGTTAATTTGGAGTTAACTAAGTTGTGCAAAGAGTCTTCTCGGGTAAACGCACAATTAGTGCCCCGATTTTAGGAGAAATTGCTTATCACAACTTTTGGGGTTCATTTTTGGAATATACGAAGTTGGACGGGAATTTTTGGGGAGACAACTTTCGGAAGCGATTTTCAGAAGGCGAATACCAAAGAAAGATTTTGGGAAGAAGGTTATTGAGAGGAGCGAATTCTCTTACAATTCTTGGGGATTTCATAATAGCATCAGGATCAGGTAGGGTCTTGTGTTGTTGATTATCGATTAAATACATAATTATCCTTTCCTTTCTTCTTCGTGTCTGGGGTTTGTAAATCCGAATTCTCTGTGATGAAAGTTTTAAGCTTTCAATATTGTGAATTTATTAATTGTTCGTCAATAATTTTTATATCCATGGAGACTGGATGAATTATTAGAACCCTTGTTTTCTTGATTTAGAAATTAAGATTTAATTAGGTAAGGGTTTTGAATGTAAAATTGAAAGTTCTAATTTGTAAAAATATATATATATATTTTTTCCTTGGAGGATATTGTCTTAATGAAAATTAAATAAAACTAAATTTAAAATAAACATTATTTATTATATATATATATATATATATTGTTTTAATAAAATTAAATAAATCTAATTTAAAATAAAATTAATTTATTTTATAAATTTATTAAAAACGAAATTGGGGATTGTTTTAAAATATAAAAGAGAAATTTTTTTTTAAAAAAATATATATTTTTATGTATTTTGGAGTGGGGTGGGGCCACCACTTTCCACGCCCCACACACCCACGTTGCGGCAGCAAGTCGTACTACTGCCTGTGGCAGGTAGCGGTAAGACCTGCGGCCGCAGGGGATGTCAGGCTGGCGGCCTTTAAAAATGCAAATTTTTTTTATATGAAAAAATATATGTAAATTAAGACTTAATTTTATATTAATCATTTTTTAAAAAAAGTTTTAAATAAAAATTGTTTTCATCAATATTATTATTATTTAATTTAAAATTTATTAAATTTTAAATTATATTAAAATTTTATTATTATTTATTAATAGTTTTATAAATAAATAAATTATTAATAAATGTAATATGTTCTTTTATGTATTTTTAATTAATCTTATTTAGGTTTGACTTAATTAGGATTAATTAAATTGAAAATTTGTTTAAGCAAATTTAATATTATAAAACCAATTTTAATAGAAGCGTAGATTATTATAATCAACAAGGATTATTAATAATTTAATTATTACCCTTAGATTGTTTTAGGACTTTGACTTGAAATCAATTGAGGGTAATTAGGTGTTTCATTTGGAGTTAGGAACGGGATAATTTTGTAAAGGTGAACTATGGATTCTATCTGTTTAAAACATACGTTCAACTGGAAATGGAAACCTCACATTAACGCAATAGTATATTATCAATCAAATTGAACTATAAGACTTTTTACTTGAAAATAAACACTGAAAACTGAAACCTTATTGTTTAACTCAACTGTATGTTTTCAAATCAAAACCAATTGTGAGACTATGATGTTTTCTATATATTGTCTATGCTTTGAGTGTTATGGGGTTGGTTTAGCTTTGACCAATTTAGGATGTTACCAGAGGCTCGGGGTTTGTGAATGTGAGGCTATGATGATTTGTTCTCGATCTTTTCAAACCAACCAAGGTAATGTGATAGTATGCTCTATGATGGATGTATTTACTATTTCTTATTGCTTTCCAGTTTCCTTGTGTGAAGCTGAGGTGTATGTATTTGAGATACCTAACTTAACCATTTTTGAGTCTTGATCTGTTATATTTGATAACCATTTCTGAGTCTCGATCAGTTATACTTGTATTACCTTCTGGTTGCTTAGATTGAAATGTTTGTTATGTTCTTGATGATGTCATGTGTTGACTTGACCATTTGGAGTCTTCGATCAGTATTGTAATTTACTATTGAGATACCTTCTGGTTGCTCATTGGAGAGCCATTGGATTTTGTGACTTATCATTGATGCCTTCAGTTGCTGATAGGGAACTGTCGTGATCATATGATTACTATTTGATATTATCTGTTGCTCATGAAGAACTGATGTAATTTTGTGGCTTATCTTTTATGATGTTTTTCAGTTGCTTGTATAGGACTGAGTTGGTTTTATTATGATTCTTTGATTTATGATTTCATGAGCCTAGGGTAGGTTATCTATGTGTAGAGTCGAGAAGTGGCTTGCAATGGGGGTCGGAGCCCTAAGAGGCTACCTTGAGAAACCCATTGTAAGTCATTTTTAATAAGTGAAAACATTTACACTAAATGAGAGAAAATGAACCTAACAAGATAATTGTATGTTCTCTCCCATGCCTTGAGTGCTAGTATAGACTAGGATGGGGTAGAGAGAATTCTTGGTTATGACCTTGCATTCCATAGTACGCCTCGTCAGTACAAGAGGATACTAGTGGCCGTAGGATCAGTAGGGACCCAGGATTCCTAAGGGATTGCTCGGGTAACTTCTACATGACTTTTGCGATGACACTTTCCTGCTTGCATATTAGGTTTCCTATGTGTCTTGTGGTACCTCTGGGATTTAGATGTCGATCTTTTTAAGAACCCTTGAGTTAGCATGCTTATAGGATTTCCTAGACTTAGAGAGTATTTATGATTATAGGTTTCGTTATCCTATTTGGGACTTGAGACTATCTCCTCAGCACGGTGGGAGTGGACCATTTAGGTTCCATGCGGTCGGGTGGTAGTGCTTTTACTCTTACCATTGAGATCTGTTCTGTGGTCACCATGGCTGGATTTTTCGTGATTGGCATTTACCTTCACTATGTTCTTGGATTATTATGATGAATTGTTAGATTTTATGATATATGTTTTATCATTATGGATGTATGGATGTATCATGTATGGGGAATAGTTTCATATGTTTTTACTATACTTTGTATCATGGATTTGAGGATGTTGTATCTTTATCTTTACATATGTATATTCTTTTAAGCCTTTCATACCCTGTGACATGTATAGTGGATGATTGAGCATTCCGAATTAATTTTTTGAGAGGCATTCAGAACAAATGTATATTATGGACATGGGACTTTCTGATTATTCTTTCATATGTATGTGATAGTTGTTAGACTTAGAATTAATTAAATTTAAACGTGACTCAACGTCTTCGGATCTTTAAAAAATGTAACTTACAATGTATGTTGGTTGATGATTACATGTTATTGCTTCCGCTACTATGTGTTTGATGTGTATGTTATACTTTCTTACTTTAAAAAAAAAAAAAATGTTTAGCAAACTTAGTGAAACTTTAGGTTAATTCTTTTGGATCCCTTGGCGGGGCGTTATAGTTAAATTTAGATCCTCAAGGTTGTTCAACTAATTGGATTGATAAATTTTATAACCAACAATAATCATAGAAGAAAAAATTACCTCTTGGTGTCAAAGTTTGTTAAAGCATGTAGCTTCGGTCTGACAATAACTATGATATGCAGAATTAAAACTAATTACATATATATTTTCTGAGATCATTAAGGTATGATCAAAACTACTTTTGATTCCTTTGATATTTAGATCATGATCGATCTATCCTTTATATTAGGCCACAGATTTAATGATTCATAATACATTGATTAATTTTGTTTAAGTTCGTAATAAATCATGAAGATTAGTTACCACCGAATGGGTGTGAGTATGAATGTCCATGTCTCCATTCAGAGATGTGACCATTCATCCCCACACCCTTTCCACCTAATATATATCTAATCTGGCTGAAGTAAACAAGGCATCAAAATCTATTAATGCAAGCACTTCAAAGGATCAATGGAAATTCTGAGTTCATTAATATTTTATCTTTGTTATTACTACACTAACTTCTGTAGATTCTAGAAGCAATTTAGTCCATTGGGATTAGTGATCATAGCTACAACACCAATGTGCATTAGTCTACAATTGATTTAAAATCTGTTAATAAACTTTGCATGGTATCAGAGTATTAAGTTTAGAAACCTAAGTCATCGAACATTGGTTTGGTATAGATAAAAGGAGAAGAAAGTGACAATACATTCATAGAAGGAGGAGATACATCTATACCATTGGCAAGAGTAGTCTGCGAACAAAATTCCTCTCTTCTATTCAAACATTGATGACTACAATAGACGATTACAAATTAGAAGTATTAAAATAATAAATAGTATTCCACAAATGGATGATCAAGCCACTGTTATTGCTTATAATTCCATTTGAATGTAATCTTTCTTTCTTCTCTAATGGATTGTGGTTGTATCTTTTCAAGGACCTTGTATACCACAAGTATGTGAAGGAATGAGTTATCTGCTACCCATAGAAAACATACACAATTTCCTTATGAATAAGCAGATTACTTCTAAAAGGGCCCACTTAGATTTTTCTTAGCTAGAGGATGATTCAATGTCATTGTAGAGAATTTAGTCCCCAAGAAGATTTGTGACTACTATCTTCTTACAAAAGTCAAGTAGAATCTATTAGAAGGATAGAACATGAAAGGAATGGAGACCTTCAGCCTATATTGATTACAAGTGGTTATAACATCTTCCACTTAGAGTTTTTGTGGGGAAAAACATTCTTAAGTGTGGGAGATGTGTTGGTGGATCATCTTCCCCTTGTGTTTTAGGACATTTTTTTATTAAAAATGTTAGGGCGGGAATGACCCTCATTTCTTTCATAGGTCATGTGAGCTTCTTTACCTAGCACTAGGCTGAGGAAGTTCTTCAAGCAACATCCTAACTGTTCCTAGATTGGTGGAAATTAAATGTGAGCTTAAAGAGTAGCAAACATACACCCTTCATTGGAAGTTGGAGATGCTTTCAATAGTAGAGATGAGAATTGAGATAGAAAATTATTTATTAATGGCGTTTGGCATTGCAACTTGGTTAAAACCTAAATCTAAGTTCATGGGCTTCCAGATTGTTGATCTGATGACTCATCGATCTATTCAAGCTATCAATTTCCTACACTTAGAATATTAATTTGTAGGCCTGTACACGAACACTAACAATAGTTATGACTACCTAATGGATATGCCAAATTGGTCACCAAGTTTATTCTCTCACATTCACGTCTGACTCATGAGAACTGCATGGAAGGTGCTAGTGCGAGAATTGATTGCAAATAATGTCTTTTGCAGAGTAAGTTAGAGATGGATGTTATGATCAATGTAAACTTTGGAGAAGAATCCTTGTCATGTAATGCACAAATCATATGCAAAATGATCTAAGTACTAGAAAACAAACTTTAGTTGACCTCCTATTAGTCAATGTGGTAGAACAAAAAATACACTAGTCAATGTGGTAGAACAAAAAATACACTAGTCAATGTGGCTTCATCACTCTAAAGAACCATAAGTCAGTCATTATGAAGAAAACTATAGCATATGATGGGTTTATATTATAATTATGAGAAGTGTGTATAGATAGATTATAATCTATCAGTGGATGGTAGAGTCATAACAATTAATATTATATGAAGGATGAAAATGGATTCATGAGTTATATTTCCTATACGGGCTCACTTTATGTAAAGGAAATATTTGAAATACAAGGATAAAAGCATATGGAATTCAGATTCAGAGGGAGTTTGGCATCTTCAAACAAGTTGAAATGTTGATGAACTCGAGATTTAGTGGGAGTAGATGGGTTCAATCAAATTGTGAGAATCCCAATCATAGTGATTGAGAGGGAGTTTTGCTATTGAAGGTGAAATACTTATGAGGTAAACTTTATTTAATTGATTATTATAATAAAGAGATCATTTAATGCCTTATAGGCCCTATGGTAATAATGAGGAAGTGATGACTTCCATATGATTATCACGTGTATTTGTTAATTTTATTAGAAGATAATGATCTTACACACATGATAGACATCGTGTGGTGGCTATAATAGATCATGATATATGATTTCTGGGTGAAAGCACAAACCCATGTCACCATTTGTGATATTTGGAGGGGCTACAGACGAAATAGTTTTGGCCGTAACAGTTATGGCCGAACAAGTTTCAGTCGTACATATGTGGCAAAATTTTACGTCGATGTGGCACGCACAGTTATAGCCGAAACACTTCCGGCCGAAATAGTTTCGACCGTAACCACCATGTTTCAAATGACTCAAAATATCATAAAAATAGCCAAAAAGTGATTCACGATAATTTTGTACACTGGGGGGTTACGGCCGAAACCCTTTCGGCCGAAACTGTTACGGCCAAAACTGTTTCGGACAGAACTACCTATGTGGCATCCTAGGTGGCAGCCACACAAGCAAAAATAAGAACTTCTGCAAACTTCTAACTTTGAAGGCCAATTTGACTTACTAAATTGAAGTTTTTTTTAAAACAAAAAATATATTTTTGTAGGTCTCAGAGTCAGGATTATGATTATATAATGTTTTTTAAATTTTTATTAAGGATAATATGTTATAATTTGAAAATAGTACAAGTAGGTATTTTAAGATTCAGGAAGATGTCTATTCAAAAATAAGAAGAAAATAGTAAATCATGTTCAAAAATTATTATTTTTTAATTCTGCACTAGAGGAGAGAGTCTTCTTCAAGAATATGTAATTTGTTTTAAAAAATATGTAGATTTGATTGAAATAGT
The DNA here is from genome assembly GCA_028749045.1 of Cupressus sempervirens. Taxonomy (NCBI): domain Eukaryota; kingdom Viridiplantae; phylum Streptophyta; class Pinopsida; order Cupressales; family Cupressaceae; genus Cupressus; species Cupressus sempervirens. The sequence continues at coordinate 730,204,998 of CM053787.1, read as the reverse complement.
TTGACGGCAGAAAAAAATTGTCAATTTTTTTATAACTTTGACTTTGACCAGTTATAACTTAAACAATATTAGCTGAATTTCAATTTTTCTATTTTGGTGCACTAGGTATACATGTTGACTCTAACATATTCCAAAATCAGACCAAAATATGAACATTTTCATATATTTGTTTGATGGGAAAAAAACTCTATATTTTTAGCATCTAAAAAAAATTAAAAAATAGACTTTATAAATTAAAAAATAGATAAAATTTTCACTCAATTTTTTTCAAAAAAATTATAGACATAAACCTCATGTAATTTTACACATTTCATTAGTTTACACCATCTTCAAATTTTAAGTACAAATGCCACTTTTATGTCATTAAATTTCAAGACTTTAAATTCTGATATCACTTCTCCTTTATAAAAGTTGACACAGGTTTGTGCTTTTACCCTTCTAACATGGTGGATTTAGTTCCTTAAAATGGACAATGACCTTCTAGATTGTGATAGACATTGTGTGATGGTTGAAACACATCACAATAGATCATGAATGTTCCTATGGTAAGTGCACATTACCTTTTAACATTTGAGTTATGGTGAATATCATGAGACTTGATATTCTTTGTCATACCATATCTTTGATATCATTTTGAGGTGATATCTAAACCTAGGTATCACATGTTAGGTGATTCCTCATATCACATGTTAGGTGATATGTAAAACAAGGTATGACATGCTAGGTGATTCCTCATATCACATGTTAGGTGATATGTAAAACAAGGTATCACATGTTAGGTGATTCCTCAGATCATGTGTTAGGTGATATATAAAAGAAGGTATCACATGTTAGGTGATTCCTCATATCAAATGTTAGGTGATATGTAAAACAAGGTATCACATGTTAGGTAATTCCTCATATCACATGTTAGGTGATATGTAAAACAAGGCATCACATATCATGAGAATTTCTGGAGTTTGATTGTGTCGTAATTTTTAAGCATCAACGTTTCGGATCACACACAGTGATCCATCATCAGGATGAGGAGTGCAAGAGAATAGAGAAAAAATGTAAAGTGGCAGATTGGAGGGAGCAAAGAGATTAAAAAAGGAGGAAGAGGGGGGGGGGGGGGGGGGGAGGGGGGTTAGTTGAGGTAGCCCGCAGATCGAGGGGGGGGAGAAGAACTAGGATTCAAAAAATTAAAAAGAGGGCAATTGGTGTAGAGGAGAGAAGAGAAGATCGAGAAGAAAAAACAAAAAATTAAAACATAAAAATTCAAAATTGAAAAACTAAAACTAAAATAGAACAAAAAATACTAATTTATACTAATAACGAAATAATGCAATAAAAAGAAAAATAAGAATTACGAAATAAAGAACAACGAAATAAATAAATAAAAGTGGTAAATAAAGTTAAAAAACTAAAAAATGAAAAAAGGCAGGAAAGAAACAAAACAAATAAAAACCAATTAAAGGGGGGGAACAAATTTTTAACAACAAAAAGAAATAAAAATGAAAAACTAAACAAAAAAAAAAAAAAAAAAAAAAAGATAAAATAATATAAAATGAAATAGCTTTTAATATTACAGTTTTAAAGAATTAAAAAACTAATAGATAAAAAGAAAAAAAGGGGGGGGGGAAGTAAAGTAAATAACAAAAAAAAGGACGACAAATGAAAACTAAATAAATATATGAAAAAAATGAAAAGACACTACGCACAATAACCCTACCCCCAATAATAATGAAAACGAGATAGAGTTTGAGCACGAGAACCTGAAAGAAGGAAGAAAAGCCAAGCCCAACAACCAATGAGAAAATAAAAACTCGGGGGAAGGGAGAGAAATGGGGAGTCCCAAGGAGGGAGAGCCAGACACCAAAGAGGAATAAAAAGAAGAACAGGAAGGAGCAGGGGACTGCTACTGACCAGCAACCAGCACCAAGAGGAAAAAACAAAAAAGAAGAAACAATAGAGGATGAGCGCAGATCGCGAGACTAGGATCGATGGCACTTGGCTAACATCGGAAACTAGGAGGGGTTTAGGGTCCATCCCTCGTCCCTATTAAGGTTTCTGGGATGACCATTGATTTCAATTGCTTCCTTAAGTTTCCTCTTGACATAATTGTCCTCCTTAGATAAGAGACGAGCATCTTCTAGGCAGATGTGATGCTTGGTGGTAGATGAGTGTTCAGCTAAGGCTGACTTTTGAACCCTATCATGTCTGATGTCCGCACTATGCTCCTTGATACGAGTGCTAAAGGAACGACTGATTTCACCTATATAAGGCATACCACAAGAGCAAGACACTTTGTAGACTCCTGATTCTGAAGAGACATCATTGGAGTCTTTGAGTGCAGGGGTCCGGTTTTTTATCCTATGTAAGGTTTTGAAAGCCACCCGTAAGCCTTTTTTACTCAAAATCTTGGCAAGCTTTTGCGAGACACCATCAACGAAGGGAAGAGACACAAAGGAGGGGGGGGGGGAAAGGGATTGGGTTTGGGAGCAGAGAGGGATAAGAAGAAAGAGCGAGCTTGGGCGAAGGCCTTCGAAATTTGTTTACCGGAGTACCCATTCAGTTTGAAGACTTGGCGAAGGTGGGTAAGCTCCAGATTTAAGTGGTCATCGTCACAGATTCTGTGGGCCCTTAAAGCCAAGGTCTTAAGGATGCCAACTTTTTGGCTGGGATGGTGATGAGAAGAGGCATGGAGGTACAAATCAGTGTGGGTGGCTTTTCGAAACACCCGACGACCTAGAGATCCATCAGATTTCTTAATGAGTAACACATCAAGGAAGGGTAACCGGTCATTGGATTCAAGCTCTTTGGTGAAAGAAATTGAAGAAGAAATACTGTTGATATGCTGGTGAAACTCCTCAAGTTTCTCCATCCCATGGGGCCAACATACATTGGTGTCATCAACGTACCGTTTCCACCATTTTGGCTTGAGGGGGAAAGAACTAAGGGCCAACTCCTCAAAATGCTCCATATAAAGGTTAGCAATCACTGGGGAGAGAGGGGAGCCCATGGCGACACCATCTACTTGCTCGTAGATGACCCCTTGGAAGGAAAAGAAAGTTGATCTTAAGCATAGATCAACAAGATTGGCGATCTCAATGTTAGTTTTGCTCTTCACCACTTCACCAACATCATAAATAGGAACCTTGGTAAAGAGGGAGACCACATCAAAGCTGACCAAGATGTCATCTTTCTCCAGCTTGGTATCTTTGATGAAATTAACAAAGTGGGACGAATCCTTGATGAAAGTCTTGGAGATGCCCACTAGGGGGGAGATTAACTTGGCAAGATGAGCGGCAAGAAGGTAAGTGGGGGAACCTCTGGTGTCCACAATGGGTCTGAGGGGGACACCTGCTTTGTGAATTTTTGGGACACCATAGATGCGCGGGGTCACCTCTTTGGAAGGTAAAAGTCTCTTCTTGGTGCCATCATCAAACGAAGAGGAAGAAATGGCTCCTTTGACCCTCTTGGAGATCTTGGAGCAAGGGTTAATGGAAAGGACTCTGTAGCTACCCGAATCAGAGAGAAGGTTGGTCATTTTAGTAATGTAGTCCTATCTGCTCATGATTACAGTAGCATTGCCTTTGTCAGCTTTTACAAGAATAACATCATTATTATTCAAAAAATTGCTGAAAGCTAGAGACTCTCTCCTAGAAATGTTGCGCTTCGGAGGTTTAGCATGTCTAAGTGCAACCGCACAATCTTGTCGAATTTCGTCAGCCTCATCGTTAGGGAGCGAGCGTATTGCACTTTCAATTTCCACTAGGAAATCAACACATGGAACCTCATGGGGGGCTAGCGGAAAATTTAGACCACGCTTAATAAAGTTAAAAGTAAGCGGGTCAAGACAAGCATTGGAAATGTTGACCACTAATTTGTTCTCCCAATCGGAGATGATGGGGACCGAGTGCAAGCTTCTGACCAGGCTGGAGGGTGAAAAAGAAGAAACCACCTCCAGAGGGGAATTGTGAAGGGGGTGTGAAATCCCACTAACCAGGCTGGGGGGTGATCCAACCCGAGGGGGGGAAATGCTAGAGGGACGAGCAATCTCGTCACTAGCTGGCAGAAAAAAAGAAGAAGGACAAGCAGAAGGGGCTCGAGGATCTGAAAATTGAGAGGCGACCAACCCCGATACAGAAGAAACATGAAAGCATGCGATAGGTGAGCTAGAGACACAAGAGGAGGACGTACCTTGGAGTAAATGTGATCGGACACTTTCCAGAGAAGATAGTTGGCCGCCAGCTGGTTGGGAGAAGGAGCCGTTGGATGAAGATGGTCGTTGGGGGGACCTCGTTGGATCCATGGCATCCAATGCATTATGTCTCCCAGGTGCAGGGGAAGACAATGGGCAAGCATCTGCAGGGACGAGAGACTGCCTCCTTTGCATGCTACGCGCCAAAGCTGATGGAGCTGCATTCCCGTTGGTAGCAGTACGAGAATGGAGATGTAATGCTGGAGAAGGGGCTGTCATACTGCTCAGAGAGCCTGCACGGGTTTGGCGCTTCTCCAAAGGAGAATGAGACCCAGCACTACTGCTTTGAGAGCCTACCCGCGCTGGAAGACTCGCTGTTGGAGAAGGGGCCAAACGTGGGCGGGTGGAGCCAAGCACTGCGGGGATGGGGACAACACCCTACAACCCCATCTGTGTTGGAAGGTTGGGATGACAGAAGGAAGCAGGAGTGAAAACCCGATGGGCACGCTTCCACAAAGATAGAAACTTTCGCTTTTGTCTGATAATGCTCTCTGCTTGGTGGCCAAGTGCTCTGGCATACGATGAGGTGTCAAGCTGAATCCACACAACTGGACGAAGAGTAGAAGCAAGCTCTAAATGCAGCGGCAGCAGCTTGCAATTCAAGTGGTCAATTGCCTTCCTCGTGGACCTGATGATGGCTCTGAGAAGGGATAAACATGCACAGTGGAAGATGCGCTTGGTGGAACTGCTCCGAAGGTGATGGGAGATCTGAACAAAAGAAGGAATAAGAAAAGAATCTCTGCATCTTTTTAGAAAAGCCAAATCTGCCACTTTCTTCATAAGCTTAATTCTCAGCACTTCAAATTGCTTAGATTTAAAACAGATTTCCCTCCCATGAAGGGTATTGATTAATGTCATTTGATTTCCACAATCCATTAGTAATATCATGAGAATTTCTGGAGTTTGATTGTGTCGTAATTTTTAAGCATCAACGTTTCGGATCACACACAGTGATCCATCATCAGGATGAGGAGTGCAAGAGAATAGAGAAAAATGTAAAGTGGCAGATTGGAGGGAGCAAAGAGATTAAAAAAGGAGGAAGAGGGGGGGGGGGTGTGGGGTTAGTTGAGGTAGCCCGCAGATCGAGGGGGGGGGGGGGGGGGGGGGGAGAAGAACTAGGATTCAAAAAATTAAAAAGAGGGCAATTGGTGTAGAGGAGAGAAGAGAAGATCGAGAAGAAAAAACAAAAAATTAAAACATAAAAATTCAAAATTGAAAAAATAAAACTAAAATAGAACAAAAAATACTAATTTATACTAATAACGAAATAATGCAATAAAAAGAAAAATAAGAATTACGAAATAAAGAACAACGAAATAAATAAATAAAAGTGGTAAATAAAGTTAAAAAACTAAAAAATGAAAAAAGGCAGGAAAGAAACAAAACAAATAAAAACCAATTAAAGGGGGGGAACAAATTTTTAACAACAAAAAGAAATAAAAATGAAAAACTAAACAAAAAAAAAAAAAAAAAAAAAAAAAAGATAAAATAATATAAAATGAAATAGCTTTTAATATTACAGTTTTAAAGAATTAAAAAACTAATAGATAAAAAAAAAAGAAAAAAAGGGGGGGGGGAAGTAAAGTAAAGAACAAAAAAAAGAACGACAAATGAAAACTAAATAAATATTGAAATTAGTTGGCGAGACTAAGAAGAAAAAATGAAAAAAATGAAAAGACACTACGCACAATAACCCTACCCCCAATAATAATGAAAACGAGATAGAGTTTGAGCACGAGATAGAGTTTGTTTTTTCTTCTCGATCTTCTCTTCTCTCCTCTACACCAATTGCCCTCTTTTTAATTTTCTGAATCCTAGTTCTTCTCCCCCCCCCCTCGATCTGCGGGCTACCTCAACTAACCCCACCCCCCCCCCCCTCTTCCTCCTTTTTTAATCTCTTTGCTCCCTCCAATCTGCCACTTTACATTTTTTCTCTATTCTCTTGCACTCCTCATCCTGATGATGGATCACTGTGTGTGATCCGAAACGTTGATGCTTAAAAATTACGACACAATCAAACTCCAGAAATTCTCATGATATTACTAATGGATTGTGGAAATCAAATGACATTAAGGAATCACATGTTAGGTGATTCCTCATATCACATGTTAGTTCATATGTAAAACAAGGTATCACATGTTAAGTGATTCTTCATATCACATGGTAGGTGATATTTAAAACTAAGTTAGATGATACTACATATCATGTGTTATGTGATCACAAGATATGTAATATGGATATACCATGATCCCTTACGGTGGATATCATGAGACTTGATATCTATGTACACACCATAACTGAAAAGGATATCACTAGACTTGATTTTTTTAAATATATTTGGATGATATCAATTTTAAATAAGGATAACTTATATATAAGCACTTTTTCTTCCCTAGCTAAGAGGGAGTGTTCAAGCATGTAGCTTCGGTCTGACAATAACTGTGATATGCATAGTTAAAACCGATGACATATATATATTTTTTGAGATCTTTAAGGCATGCTGAAATCTTCTTTTTAATCCTTTGATATTTAGATCATGATCGATCTATCCTTTATACCAGGTTGTAGATTTAATGATTGGTAATACATTGATTAATTTGGTTTAAGTTTGTAACAAATCATGAAGATTAGTTACCATCGAATGTGTGTGAGTATGAATGTCCATGTCTCCATTCAGAGACATGACCATTCATCGCCACACCCTTTCCACTTGATATATATCCAATCTACCCAAAGTAAACAAGACATTGAAATCTATTAATGCAAGCATTTCAACGGATCAAAGGAAAGTTTGAGTTCAATAATATTTTATCTTTGTTATTACTACACTAACTTCTGTAGATTCTAGAAGTGATTCAGTCCATTCGGATTAGTGATCATACCTACAATACAAATGTCCATTAGTCAGCAATTGATTTAAAATCTGGTAATAAAATTTACAATGTCATAAATAATCATGTGTCTATTCTCTTATGTGGATTTTGTGAGTTTTTCAACTTCATCCATTTATATAAGTCTTATGGTGTATTATTCATCATCTATCAAATAAACTATGAGTCAATGGATTAAATTCTTGATGACTTTGATTGGTCATTCACCTTCCAACTAGATGAAATTATCATGGTATTGATCAACACATAGTTAATCCGCCCTTCTTCGAAAACCTTTAGTAGATTAGCTAAATGCGTTAGACCCTTCAGTACTAGGTACTTGAAATCTCCCTTCAACTATCTATTCTCATCACACATTTTCAAATATTCCTTCTTGATCTCTACATGTCTTAGCCTTATAATTTTGCATTATACAAATACCTTGACATCTTCTATTACTATCAGTTGGAAAGGAATTGATGATAGGGCATTGCCTTTATCAACTTCTACTACCTTGAAAGGATAGAGTTTGTATTCATATAGGGTATTTTCTATAATCTCAAACAATAGTGTGATACCAACATTCACTTACATGGTGATCCTATGAAATCTTGTCTTTAACTTCAATCCTTTCTACAAAGTTTGTCGCTTGATTCTACTACTCAAATTGGGTTAACAAATGATCAATTTGATCTTCAAAAAATACTTAACTCTTGAATAATTGACTTAGTAGATCACAATATGCACTCACACTTAGCTCCAGAAATCACTCATCAAAATTATAAGGTGAAAATTTATTAGGTTTTCCTTCTATTTATTTTCCAAAAATTTCCCAACAACTACAAGGACATATCATCACCAATTTAATATTCTTTACCGATAATAATAGTTTACTATAGTAGGTAAGTTCTTCCCTATTAGGAGCTACAAGTTGCAACCATCTAAATGGATCACACCATTAGAAGTGACTAATATTTTGTTATGTGTATCTAGAATCCCTATCAAAGAATATCCTAGTAAGGTATATTATCCCCCTATTATAGCCTTCAACTAGTTAAGGGATTTATTGACCACTAATGTTAAGAAATACCTTGCTTAAAGGATCTTAGCAACTTGTTGATTTCTTTAGCAAAACAAAAAATATTTGACATGTAAGTACCTTCTTCAAGAGCTCATTAGATCCTTCATGCTTTGTATCTATCAATACAATCCTTTTATGTCCCCTTGGAGATCATATCTGTGACCACTCATTCATTCTACTACAATTCTTCATATCAACACTTAATTCTTATAAACTATTTTTCGTTATCCTTGACTCTATTTATTCAATCCTAGCCTTCAATTAGAAAACCTAATTAGGGTTCTAGATTCCTCAATAGCTTCCTCTAGATTCCATTTCTTATTCAAACCTTCTCACATCTTTGAGCATATCAAATTGATCTTTCTTTGTTTGTCATTCACAATATTTGTTTGCCATTCACTATATTTTTATTTTATTTTCTAACATATTTGTTGAATTCACCAAAAAAATCTATTCACACATCCCCATAAACTATTTCATTATGCACTATAATATATGTAGATAGTTTCACCCTTTGTTAAGATTCACCAAATCTTGCTCCATTGTGATCAAACATGAAATTTATCAAAATTGTTATAAACTTCACATGTTCAGAGATTGATTGGTTATCCTATTTACCTATTCACCAATATCCACTATTTATCGATAAGTCTTTACCTATTGACTCTTCAACTATTGGTCTATCTATGCACCAATAAATCTTGTATTTTAGTTCACCAGTAAGGCTTCACATGTTTGTTCTTACCTATATAACTTTATCAACATTGCCTAATTGACCTGTTTGTCTTTACTACTTTCTTTTATTGGTAGGTTATTCATATTTACCTATTGCATCTACCTAGTGTAACTTCACAAAAATGATTTCACCTATGCAATGACTTACTAGCAATAACAACCATATTCCCATGGCATAATCAATAACTTTATTACAATTTTCCAACCATTACATTTTTCAAAAAAATTATTGTACCATAACCATTTAGTATGCCCCCTCATGATCCTTCATATACCTACTTACTTACAAGTGCAACCATAATTCAAATGTACTTATAATTTCTCTTGTAGTCATGGCCATTTCTAACCATTGCCAATGTAATATAGGTGATCCATCTATCCAAAAAAGAGCACCCTACATTATGCAAGTGATTGTTGTTATTTCATTCTTAACTTTATAAATATCAATAAGGGATTCACTCCCAAATTGGGGTGTTTTAAAACTTTATATAGTGTTCTAAATGAAAAATTAAAAGTACTAAAATTAATAAATATTTGAGACCCTCTAAATATTATTATTTGTAGTAGGAGAAAATTGAAACTTGAGACCTTCAAAATGCTAATATTTTGACTTTTTATAAAATACAAAAATTGTACCAAATAAAGAATAAAAAATATTCTCTACAATTATTCCCCATTCAAATTCTCTTTTTATCCATCAATATCTCCCATTCTTTTATTTGGGATAAAGATGGATTCACTTAATATGTCCATTTGAAATAAATTGATCCCCTTAACATAAACATTAATATCTAATTTCCATCATATGTTGTCCCTATAATTAAAGTCCAAGTCTACAATTTTAAATAATAAAATATTAAAAATATTTGGAAAAATATTATTATTTAAACATTTTAGTAAAATTCTTAAAGTGTCCAAGTTAGGAAACTTATGTGTATAACTGTAAATACAAAGTTTACTCTCAAAGTTAGTGTTATGAACTTTGTACAAAAGTGCATAAAAATATAATACTAAAAAAATATTAAGGAACTTCTAAATCCTTTTATTTTGATATTTTCCTCGAACTACTAAAAGTGTCCCCCAGCCTCACCCCCCCCCCCTGAATTTTTTTTTTATATTATGTGTACAAATATCTAACCTTTTTACAGAGGTATTTCAAATTCATTGATAATCTTAAATGAACTTTCCTGTAATAATTTATAAAGCTTTCTTTATTTACAATTGAGATGTCAATCACCTCAACTTTTTTTTCGCATAAAAATACTTTTAATTTTTATATTGACATTTCAAATAAAATGATTACCCCAACCTTAATTTCCAAAACTTACCCCATTTATAATTGAAATCTATCCAAATTATTGCATCACCCTCTATCCAAGGTGTTCTCATACAAGTCATTAGAAAAATGGTAGTGAAGGGAGGTAGAGTAGTGGAATTGTCTAAATGATTTTCTATCCATTTTAATATTTTTTACAAACTATTAGAAATGTCCCAATTTTTTATTATATAATATTATATATACAAATATCTAATCTTTTCTAAAGAAAGTATTTTAATTACATTGATCATCTTAAAGAAACATTCTTATAGTAATTTCTAAAACTTCCTCTATTTCTAACTGAAATCTAAATCATTTCAATTTTTCGTTTAAAATGCGTTTAATTTTTATGTCGACATTTCAAATAAACTAATTACCTCAACATTTATTTCCAAAAAAAATACACTATTTATAATTGATGGCACCACTCTTACCCTACTTCTCAAAAACCCTCTAGATAAGGCAACTTAAATCTCATTATTTGCATTTACCAACAGTTGAAAATGTCTTGGCGTTCAGTTCAATGTGAACCAGGTGTTCTGACACAAATCATTGGAGAAATGGAAGTGAAGGGAGTTAGAGTAGAGGAATTACATTCTCTAGACTCGCAATGTCTAAATGATCTTCTACCCATTTATGGCATTATCTTCCTGCCCAACTATAGATTACCAGAGAATGATAACAGGCCTGTATTGGATCTTCCGACTATCTTCTTTTCAAAGCAACAACTCAACAATGCGTGCCCGACTCAGGCCATAATTTCTATACTCATGAACTCTCCATCTCATGTGCAAATTGGTCCACAACTCTCCAATTTGAAGGAGTACAGTAGAAATTTCAACACCACTGCTGAAATCTATTTGTATTACAAATAACAATGTACTTCGTGAAGCTCACAACAGTTTTGCCAAAGAAGAGGCTGCAGCTTCTACTTCTCAAATTGATGGGCTTACTTTCATTATCTATTTGCCAGTTGATAACATTGTTTATGAATTAGATGGGACGAAAGAAGGGCCCATCTCTCTTGGCCGCTTTGATGGAGCTTCGGATGGTTTGGATTGGTTGAATGTTGCTCGCCCAAAATTTCAACAAAGATTGGAGAAGTACATGGAAAGCAACATAGAGTTTAGCGTGTTGGGTGTTATCAAAGATTGGAAACAAGAGCATGCTGCCCGTCTGGAGAATCTCTAGAGCAGGAAAGATCAGGTTGTGGAGGAATTGAGAGGGAAGACGGATGAAGGAAGCAGAGACAGAATCTGAGATTGAAAATTTGAAGCAGAAGATATCAATGGAGGATGAGAAGATGAGAAGTTGGAAGAGGGAGAATGAAACTAAGAAGCATAACTATGCACACTTTTTTGAAAATTTCTTCAAGTTTTTATCTGACAAGGGTAAACTCAACAATGTAATTGAGAAAGCCAAGTCCGGGCAAAAGAAATGAGAAATCTTGATCAGTGGTGGGAAAAATGTGGTGAAACTCTGCAATCATGATATTTGATCTATTTAATTTCTATTTATAATTAGAATGTTTTACCAAGATTTAATATAGGCATGCACGTTGCTGTTAACTTAATATCCTCTATCGGAGAGCGTACGGACTTCGATCCCGCGACCACTGATATCAAAATAAATTTGTACATAGAATAATATTTATGATTTTCCGTTGAACGATTATTATTATTACTATGAAATTTCGTAATCATGCAGTTTACATTATTATGGAATTTCGTAATCATACAAATATCTAACATTTTCTAAAGAAAGTATTTTAATTACAAAAATAAATTTAGTTAACCATGAAAGAGTCTTGGCAATGAATTTTGTGCAACTTAAGAAAAGGCGCTGGACCATAAAAAACGTCAAAGTTTGGTGATTTTTATTTTTATTTTCTTGTTATTTTCTAAAATAAAAGATTTGGTAAAAATTTATTCTATAAACTGTTTTTTTGAAATTTGATGAATATTCTTTAAACTGTTTTTTAAATTTAATACTACATTTTTATTGAGGATAGTCACATATTTTAGATAAATCTAAATTTATCTAAAAAATATAGATATAGACATACTATTTTTTATAATTAAAATATATTTAAAAAATTTAGGTCTATAATATAAATTATTTTGCAAAGCTTAAAAACATAAATTTAAATTCTACAAAAGCTATTATTATTTTCAAAAGCAAAAAATTCAAAATGGCGTAATTTGTACGACTTAATTAACTAATATATTATTTTTTTAAAGGTACCAAGATGAATCGAATCCATCAGAATAATCAAATACAACAAGATTTAATTTATTTGTAAAAAACAAAAATTTACAAACCACTTAGATACATCGCTTTATAAATACATCATCAAATACAAGCATCTATTACAAAATATATAATCAGATAGCACTATAATCTACACCTTTGTAAGAGTGAAAATTCAAAATATGCACAAAAAGTTAAATAATATGTATTACTTGTGTGGGTTTCCACTATTTATCCTCAACCATTTCTTCTCGGTGATCTGAGTGAGGCACATATCCTAATGCTTTGATCTCGTCCAACACAATTGTATGGAGACAATCGGTGCCCTCAATTTGCTGGGAGGAATGAAGATGCTCCAATTTAACTTATGCTTCTTCTTTGTCTGAGTTTTTCTAATTCTCAATGCGATTACCATCTTTCATGTCTGAAGCATATGCCATAATCTACAAAGGATAAGTATTTGTGGATTATTGGGCTTAATAATGACAAATGGCTACCCAACAATTAGCCTCTAATTCTAACTACTAACTTCATTACTAGATTATATCACTAAGCATAATAGTTATTCCACATAAAACAATAAATTTTTTTAATTTCTTAATTAAATGAATCTAACTACAAGAGAATTGCATTGCCTCAAGTAGTCATTACTTGAGGAGATGTAACCTCAAACTTATGAGTAACCTTTACATATCATCAAGTGATTCACTTTATTCCTCTAAAATAATACATAGTACATAGTTGTAGTAACAACTTAGCGAATCAAAAATTAAGGTAGCATTTATGTATATCACATGTGGATTAGCTGATCCACCAACTGTTGGCAAAGCTGGACTTTATACACAGTCCGAGAGATGTCTTGTGTCATACAAAAACCTTTTTGCATTATAATCTCCTCTTGTTATTCTCTTTCCTTGGCCATATCCACTAACTTCCCTATTGAATAATGTGGAACTGGATACAAGAGTGAGGATGAAAGATGAGTGGAAGCCAACTGACATCATTGTCCAATGAAGCCTTAATGTAAATGGTTACTCAAGACTTATTGTCAAAATATTTTGCATCCTTATCCAAATTTTTTACCTAAGAAAAACCTTGTAAACCATGGAAACAACCTCCAATCTATGGGACTTGAACTATCAGATTGAGTCTCTGATGAAGGCCGGCTTCCTTTACCATCAAGATGCACCTAACTACACTTGGAGACAAAAAGGGAGAAGTAATGCCTAAAATAAAATCTATCTACTCTAACCTAAGGGATGATGCACAAAAAATAGAGTGTTTGACCTTATCCCTATCCATAAATGCACAATTAACTAGTTATAGCCTCAAAGAATATAGATTCAGTCTTCTCTTAATTCAAAAATCACATGTAGATCAGACAACAAAAGAATGTTATAGGAAGGGTCCTCACTTAATATCATTCAAATGTCAAAAGTAGATCCAATGATGCAAATTACAAAATATAGACAAAAACATTAACTAGAGGTAGAGAGAACTTGCATAGTGTGTTAATGGCTAAAAGAAACTTGACAGAGGATTAAAATGGCTCAGAGGCATGAGAAATTATAGTAGTATGCATGGAAGCAATACTAGAGAATTAGAGAAAGATCAACCCTTACAAAGATTAAAAAATTTGCCTTTATAGCTCAAGCATAACTAAGATATTTTCAATTGAAGTGACTCCACGACTGCTATCATTGAGTTCTTAGGGAACAATCAAGGTAACCCAAACACTAGATTTTAAATGGTACACTTATAGAGGCATGGAAATCATGAAACCCTCACTTGGAAGAAACCCTAAAGTGAAAAAGTGGTGCCAATCAATGTTAAAACTCCTTGAAATGGATGATTAGATGGTGAGAAGAGTGTCCTTTGCACTATTAAAACTTTGCATTAACTCCAAAGTGGTTAAAATCAATCTAAAAGATTAAATTGTGCAAGAAAACCCAATCTTTCCCCATTTTTGGCTTACAAAATCAACATGGTCAATAGGTCAACCTAGTCAAACAACTAGAAACCTCTATGTGGACCAACTGTATTATTTCCTTTTGCCACCTCATGAAGTCTTCACTCATTTGACCATATCATGTTTAACTAACCACACCGCCTTTAAACTTAACCATGACAGTTTACGATACTATCAACCTTAACTATGATGTCAACTTAACTTGAGCCCACCAACACACATGGCAAGACCTTGTTATATCGCTATGACTAAAGATAAAAAAACTTCCTATAGCGATAAAGTGAGAGATGTCGATCTTCCTCAATCTAATGGCCCCAAGAGTACACCCAACCTATCATTGTATTGACTAATAGAAACATGGTCCTTTTCCAACCTATCTAACACTTTGCCCACATCAGACTAAAAACCTCCAAAGGAGAGGACCCACCATACTACATGTCAACTTGTCACTTTATCACTATGATTAAAGATTGAGCAACTTTGCTAAGTGACAAGGTGAGCACCCTTGATTTTTTTGCATCAGACGGTAGAAGGTAGAACCAAGAACATGTGGCCCATGACCTCAACATGCTAGAGGCTAGGAAAATGAGATTACCACCATACACTAGCTCAATCTGACTCATCACCTTATCACCTTTGACCCACACAACACGACATTGACATGTCACTACAGTCAGAAGATGACCCACCAAAGAAACTCAAACCCACAGAGACATGTGGCATGATGTCACTTTTTCACATGACATAAAGAACATGCAACTTCACAAAGTGACAAAGCAACATGTTAGAAATAATAAAAATGAAATGAATTAAAAATAAAGAATTATAATTTAATCCAAAAGAGTTTGTGATGAACATAATTAAAACATAATTACCATACTTTATAAGAGCTTTCCAAGATCAACACAAAGAAGGAGAAAAGGATTTTGAAAGGGGAAAGCGAAGAAAACCCCTTTTGAATTATATGAATGAGGCAAATGCCTAATAATGGAGAGAGAGAGAGAGAGAGAGAGAGAGAGTGTGAAGCCATAGGGCTCATTACATGAACTACATCATCATTGTGTGTTTAGTATGAGAGAGAAGCATCTCTTATAAAGAGATAAGAAGAGGAGTTATTTGTAACTTCCAAGTGAATGATTTCCACATTCATAAGTGTGTACATGACAAGTGTCATAATCCTCTTAATGAGGAATACAGTATTTTCCTTAATATAGGAATTACAAAAAAGACTTATCCTCACATGTGGACTAGAGGAAAAACAACATAAGGGATACCTTGGTTTATCCCATTTAATAAGTAAATATAACCAAGGAAAGATTACCAATTCTAAAACCCCCTTTAATCTTTACTTGGGGAAATTACATCAAAGGGTATTAAACACAACTTTTACAATGAAATTCTAAATAGTAGCAACTTGATCATTGAGAATATTTTCAATTATGTAAAAGGTCTCATTTGAGTGTAGAAAGATCTTCATAGAGCCAAGAGAGAAGTGGATAGGTCATTAAAGTACACCAAATAATATTGTCTTGTATGAGCCTGGATAGATTACCTGAAAAACATAGACACAAGAAAAAAGACAACTATCCACAAGAAATATTTCATCTTATATTCAAATTAGAGATCTTTTTGAATAAGGATAATAAAACTCTCATAGAGAAACAATGAGGAAAATAAAACATGTTACCACAAAGTAATGGAGATAACCTGATATCAAGATATTATATGCTAAAAATATTATCAATAAGCACAAAAAAGATTTGATCAGTGTTCTCATGAAAAGTGTATTATAATAATGTATTAATGACCACAGACAAGGCCAACTAATGATACTTTTATCAACATTGCATCAATCATGTGGATATAGACAATCTACTTAATGAATCATCCCACTTCAAGTTAATGGGTGATCAATCCATAACATGCATGACTCATGATCTAAGCAATAAAGTATGCAGATCATTATCAAATTAATATATGAAAATAAAGTAAAAGGAAATAAATGCTGATCAAATTAGTATTATCATGATTTTGTTAGGATACTCAAATGAATGGATTATGAGGGTTTAATAACATATTGCCTTCAAATTGGATCAAATCATCTAAATTTGGAAGGAAAACTCCAATAATAGTATCCTCTTCATTGAGGAACAAAATGTAACAACATGAAGGGAAACTCCATAAATATCAACCTTTCAAAGTAGAGCATATAGAATCAAATGGAGGGAGACTCCATATAAATATCAATCTTTCAAAGTAAAACCAATAGAACCAAATGGAGGGAAACTCCATATAAATATCAATCCTATAAAAGTAGAACAAATAGGATCAAATGGAGGGAAACTCCATATAAAATGAGTGTACACCAATATAGGATGGAGTGGTACTCCATGGGCCAGATAAGGAAACTATGTATCAGTTATACTAAGGGGACCTACATAGTTATCCTTGAAAAATTGGCTCCCTATGTAACTCAAAACAAGATATCATATAAATAAAGTAGATCAATGGTATAAAACCATAAAGTGCCAACATGGGCATAAAATGATGCTATAAAAGCATAAAAGTGCAACTAAGTGCATGTCAGGATATCATAATGAAGGCAAATGTGTAGGATAACTCATAATCCATTTAAGGTAAATGCAGGTATCCAAGGAAGATCAATGGAAAAATAAGAAAAGGATATCAGGTATAAAATCCTTTGAGGGTAAACATGAGTACTTAATTCATTTTTTGAAGCTATATAACACTTTTTGAATCATAATAGTCATAAATAACATTATATATTTATCTAGGTATATATGCGTGAACCCATATATACTTAAACAAATATATGATAAGTCACAATATTTTTCTTTAATAAAAAGCATTGAGAGGATATATCTCAAGTAGAATGAATAATTTGAATAAAGACAAATGTCTTAAAGAGTAATTTTTGATAAAGTGAAATAATGAAATCTAATAAAAATCAAAGAAATGTATTATCATTAGGAATGACTGCCAAAGAAAATAGAGTACTTCTTTGTTAAAAAAATAACATAACCGAATTTTTAAAATGATGAAAGAAAAAAAAGCATATAACATGAACAACAAAAAAATTGATTTTTATGTATATATGAATAGAGATGTTAAAGAAATGATAGAAGTTTAGCAGTTACAAAGGAATATAACTAGAATAGATAGTTGCATGTAAGCCAAAAAGGAATCCCCTAACATGCATTGGGCAGTCAATAGTGTAATCGAATAGAAAAGGAAAAAATTTTCTATAAGATGCAAACAAAGAGAATGAAGTTGAGAGAAGCATTCAGAGTCTTACTCAAAAACTTCACTTGAGCTGATTCTAGGTGAAGGTAAAGCATATTAAGGTAGAGTATGCAAAAGTATCTTTTTTGTCATGAAAGAACACTTATATTTCTTATGTATTTGAATGCAGGTTGTAGAGAGGAAATGGATCACAAAGTGCTAAATCTCTGAGTGATGATTCCCATTTTAGCATGGGAATTTCCACTAGAGTTAACATACCTGAGGAGAGATTTTGATGAACTATTTCAAGCAATGCCTGGAGAGGTGGAGCATGCATTAAGGAGCATAATAAGAGATGGAGTGATGAGGCCAAGGGCACCGTGACCTATCTATCAAACTCAAGTATTTTCCATATTGTAGTCAAACATATATGATATGTTACCTAAGTACAAGACGTTGATGAAGATTCAGAAATCTGTATTAATCCTTCTTTTGTGAATGCAACCGTATTGGATGAAGCAATCACTGGTTATATGTTGCATGGTTAAAAGGCATGGGTGGGAGGAATTATTCCCATCAAGAAGTTTGATGAGGATATGGTACGAACGACCCTTTTGGATACTATGAGGAGAGGGTTGTGGTTAAGTAATTGCATGCATTTGGAAAAGGAAATGATTCATATTGTAGGGCTCCTACCAATAGATATGGTGGCTAGGGCATATGCATTATTTGATGCAATCTTACTGGTGGTCCAATACTATGAAAATCAAAGAGATCATCCTCAAATGAGAGCCTCTTCTGGGGATGACAACATAGGGATTATAGTGGAGTTAGTGTGTTCTACTAATCAGGTGTAGGGGTTTGGGTCTAGAGGAAAAGGTTAAAAGGTTAGGCATGCAATAGGTTTTGGTTTAGTTCTTGGCTCTAATACCATGTTAGAAATAATAAAAATGAAATGAAGTAAAAATAAATAATTATAAACTAATCCAAGAGATTTTGTGATGAACATAATTAAAATGTAAGGAGGAGAAAAGGATTTTGAAAGGGGAAAGCAAAGAAAACCCCTTGTGAATTATATGAATGAGGAAAATGCCTAAGAATAGAGAGAGAGAGAGAGAGAGAGAGAGAGAGAGAGAGAGAGAGAGAGAGAGAGAGAGAGAGAGAGAGACGGAGGAGGAGGAGGAGGAGGAGGAGGAGATAATGTGTAGCCATAGGGTTCATTACATGAACTACATCATGATTGTGTGTTTAGAATGAGAGAGAAGCATCTCTTATAAAGAGATGAGAATAGGAGTTATTTGTAACTCCCAACTGAATGATTGCCACATTCATAAGTGTGTGCATAAAAAGTGTCATAATCCTCTTAAGGAGGAATAAACTGTTTTCCTTAATAAAGGAATTACAAAAAAGACTTATCCTCACATGTAGACTAGAGGACAAACAACATAAGGGATACCTCGGTTTATCCCATTTAATAAGTTAATACAACCAAGGAAAGATTACCAATTCTAACCTCCCATTAAAAAAACTTCCTATAGCGATAAAGTGAGAGATGTCAATCTTCCTCAATCTAATGGCCCCAAAGGTACACCCAACCTATCATTGTATTGACTAATAGAAACATGGTCCTTTTCCAACCTTTCTGACACTTCGCCCACATCACACTACAACCCACAAAAGGAGAGGACCAACCATACTACATGTCAACTTTTTGCTTTGTCACTATGATTAAAAATTGACCAAGTTTGCTAAGTGAAAAGGTGAGCACCCTTGATTTTTTTGCATCAAATGGTAGAAGGTAGAACCAAGAACATGTGGCCCATGACCTCAACATGTCAGAGGCTAGGAAAATGATATTACCACCATACGCTAGCTCAATCTGACTCATCACCTCATCACCTTGTGACCCACACAACATGACATTGACATGTCAGTGTAGTCAGAAGATGACCCACCAAAGAAAGTCAAATCCACATAGACATGTGGCATGATGTCACTTTGTCACATGACATAAAGAACGTACAACTCCACAAAGTGATAAAGCAACAATCGTAGATGATGAAAGACATGACAATGAGTAAAATGCACTGAAGGAGCTAGCCCACACCTTGCATAGTCATTACCCTAGCCAATGAGAAACAAACAAAATATCAACAAGCTTTGATAGGAAGGGGTACACCAACCCATCACTATCATATGAAACAAAGGTAATGTAACTCTGCATAGCAACATAGCAATGATTGTAGATCATAAAAAGATCTGACTAGGGGTAAGTTGTAGGCCCATAGAATATTAAAGTACGTAACCACTTAGGAAATAAAACATAACCTAAAGTTTAGTATGAAGTATTTCTACACCCCACTTTATTTGAATTTTAAAATATGCAAACATTACCACATTTAAATTCAAATATGGAGATTTTGGTGGGAAGGCAAAAATGACCAACAAGACTCTAATACAATACAGTTGTAGATTTAGTGAGGCTTCTCCTTTTTGAGTTATTAGATAAGTTCATGCCATCAATTCTGACAATGTTTCTTCATTTCCCTACTAACATAGCCACAAATTCTTTGAACCTTGGATAGTCCTCTATTCTATATTGGACAAACCCTTCAACCTCTTTCCTTCTATAAATCAAATCAACTCATTCATCTGCAAACTTCTCCCTTTCTTGGTATGTGTGAACTGACTTTCACATTTCTTACTCATTCCCTAGGTAAGATGCAATAGCCTTGAGCTATAAAACTCCTATGTTAATTAAGGAATTCTAGCTAAAATAGTAAGGGACTACCAAATTGTGAAGATAAAACTCACACATTCTATCCTACAGTTCTTGTGTGGCCTAAAGTAAACAAATAAGAATGAATGAGTAGTAAATATAGAGAAAGGTACAAGGTCTTTTACTCAACATAATCTGAGTAGGGTGATCATCTAGGTTGTTGGGAACCATTTCATATCTAAAGCATGCCAAGTAGTTAAATTATTTTAGTTTTCAATCTTGGCATAAATGGTTCTTCCATGCTTTTGAGTGTATTCTCAACATCAAGTGCTCTCTACCTATGCACTTGTGTTTGACTAAATCATGGCTTATTTTTTCCCAAGTGATTAGTGACAATATAGGAGCTGAAAGTAGTCTTCAATATTTTTAACACCTCAACCCACAAATTTGTGTATAGAATCCTTGGATATTTAGGGATAGGCACTCATTATATGAGAAACAAGCTACACTCATTTCCACTTACACCTCAATAGGACCACTTAATAAAATTAAGCCATTATTAGCCTTTTCCATGTATTCTCTCATAATATTCATCCAGGAGAAGTGGAAAATATGGAACCCAAATATCCCAACTCCTTACTCAAAGTCCAATTGAAAAGGGAGAATGATCAATTGCATATGATTGCATTGAACTACCACTACATTTGCACACTAATCATCACCTGGGTCTCATATTGGGATTTTAATGCATGTTTAAGGGATGCATGAACCCTCATTGCAAGAAAAATAAATCTTAAGAGGGAAAAGTCTTTGTCAAGATATTATAAAATTATCTTTCTTTTATAGAAAAAGTTTGCTTGATTGTTTGTTCTTTTTTTAGGGTAATTTTTCAATATATTGTTGCTTATCTCCATAGAAAATGGATGCAGGAGATTTAAACATTGTTTCACAGTTTCAAGTAGGGCACAACCCACAAATAATATATATTTTCCTTTCTCTTTTTGTCAAGAAAACTAATATGAAATATAACATTCCACTTGGCCAAATGTGATGAAGAAAAGTCTTGAAATATGAAGCCCCATATGGATTATAAGTTTAAAAAAATTCAAAATATCTCAAAATGGTGATAAAAATTCCATTATTTCTATAAGAATATAATTATTCCTATGATTTACAATAATATATTCTACTATTTTAGTTTGACTACATGCTCCAACATAAAACATTGAAAGCTGATATAAAGAGCAACTTCATCAATCATGAAAATGAGATACAAAGTGTACTTTTTCAAATGAATAGTCTTCATTACGTATCCACCAAAAAATAAAAAATATAAAGTTCAAAACAAAAAAAAAAATAATAATAATACCAAAATATGCATCATCTATTCCAATTTTGTAGAAACTTGGCCAACGACAGATATGATGCCATAAAACTATACATACTAATCATGATGACAAGCTTTAATCCCAAGTGTAGAATAGTGAGAATAAGAAATAATGTCATCTACTATGTTGAATGGGAAAACACATACTACTTAGTTATTATTGGGAATATCTATAGCTAAGGGAGATAGGTTGAAGAATTTTAGGAGGAAGGGGAGATGAGAAGCACTTCATTTACAATGCCACCAAAAAGTGACGATTTCTTGGAAAAAACATATCAGACACCTTTGAACATGGGTTAACAATGGAAAGTGCAAAGGGGAATGCCATAGTGTTTGAACAAAATAATTCCTCCCACAAATCTCGTAGAAGTCTAGAACACATTAGATAAAATATTATAATTTTATTTCATATTGAAATCTCCTAGAAGGAAACAAGATGACAAATCCTCTCAATAAACAAAATATAGTGATCCATCTCAACTTAACATGGTTGAACAACTAACAACCCAAAGAAGATGCTCACAAGAGATGGGATCATCCATAGTGTGCATGAAATGTGCAACATATGAAACTAACATGGGACTAGAATGTGTGGGCAATACATGTCCTCTCATAAGCTTAAATGATCACATGTTTGAAGGTGAGGAAAAATGGGGCATCAAAGAAGCATGTGAATGGTGGAAGAAAATCAATATAAAGCATATGAATGGTAGAAGATCATTCAAAAAGTGAAAAATAATGGGTACCTTATAGCTCATCCTAATGGTGTGAAAACTACAATATTAGATGCCTTCAATTTGTTGCTGCATGTACTTGCAAATCATGTATTCTAGCATTCATATCCTTGGATTAGTGATTAAGGTCTCAAAGATAATAAGAAATAAAATGCTAAGAACAAATAACATGGCACAACATAATTTGCATTAAAAAAAATCTCATTGCACTCTAATGGACAACTTGATGATGGAAAATTCAATAATAATGGAACAAAAATCATACTGCTGATGATGCTAAAGATTCCAAATGAAAAACCACAAAGTTGTTCTCTTTCATTCTGATTTATGTTGTGGGTTTCCTTTTGATTTCATACTCTTTTAGATAATATCTTGGTTTTTGAGCCATTCTAAACAAAATCAATAATGTTATTTCCACCTAAAGGAATACATAATAGCTAATAACTGATAAGTATGATAACTTACTTTTGCACAAATTCTACCCACTGTTGTCACATTGTAGCATCCATCCATTTATCATATATAAATACAAATCCTTATCATTAATCATACAAATATGAGATAATAAAGTTAGCAAGCAACATGATAAGACAAGAAGCATGATCATCCAACAATTATTATCATTGAGTAAATAACCAAATAGAGCATCAATTACCAAACCAATATGCAATAAATGGTAATGTTAACCATGAAATATCAGTTAGCAAGCATGTCAAGATTATCACCTTACGTATTTCTCAAATGATCATCATAATCACCCATAAATTATAACCATTACAAGACATATTGATTGGGAAGATTGAACATCAAAGGTAAAATTTTGTTGCACCATTCAAGTGTTCCCATGTTCACATCAAACAACATAAATGCATCCATAATTGTGTGTGTGTGTGTGTGTGTGTGTGTGTGTGTGTGTGTGTGTGTGTGTGTGTGTGTGTGTGTGTGTGTGTAGTTTCCTAATAGAAAATAGACAATCACATTATCAACAATCAATAGGATATTGTCTTTATCACCACCCATAGAAGATTAATAAAAAATGACAAGTGAAGTGAAAAAACTAATCAGTAGCAATTATTCATAACTATGCAAAGATAGTGACTAACCATTAAATGCCCATTTCTAAAAAGGAAAGGTTCTCTCCCAACCTGGGTGCAAGTATCCAATAAAAATAAGATCTATTTTAAGAATCAATGCCATTCTCAAAGACATCATCAAGTATTTATTATCATCTATTTATCCTTATTGGAATACTTAAGGGAGTACTTGCCTTTTGAAAATAATTTTGCAAATACTAAAGGAAAGTAATCATGAGGATCCCACTATCTTGTATATTTCCAAAGACAAGGTAGACATAGCAATATCTTATAGCATCATAATATTTAAGCAGTATCAGTTGTAAATCATAATCTTTCATTCTTATATTAATTGGTGTCAATTACCATCATTACAAGTTATCTAATCTTTGTAACTGAAATATCAAGAAATTGTTGTAATAAAATCAATAATATTTAAGACTAGTTAGTGCAAGAAAATGCAACCCTAACACTCACGTCCAAAGGGGAACTTGTGTTAAGGACCTCAGATGGCACACTCATGTGGTCTTCAAACATATCCACCCAATATTTTCAACGGATGGAGATACAAGAATCTAGGAATCTTATTCTCTATAGCACCTCTAATGGGATCGTCTGATAGTCTTTTCATTATCGCACTGATACCCTACTACAAGGTCAAAGATTAAAGTTGGGACATAAGCTAATTTTAAACATTTTTTCAAAGAATACAAGTGACAAATAATTAGCAACACAAAATATTGGAAGAATGTTTCTTGTGCTACACCACTATTGTCCATCCATGTGATGTAAAAATCCAATGCTATCTCTGCAACACCTTCCTAGTAAATGTGTGCTTCAAATGGATACTATTAATTCATATTTCAATATTTAGAAATATATATCAAAACTTATTATATTCTCACTAGTAATTAAAGATCAACATCTTTTGAACTCCTAGAACAATTTACAAATCTATAGCCTCAAATCCCTAGCCAATACTTCCTCTAAAATAAATGAAAAATCCCAATTGTGATTTAAGAATATTTTACCTGATTCATGTTAAGGATGTGATGAATAAGGTAAAAGTATAGAAGTCCTATTATATGTAAAAAAAAAATACAAAAGATGTCAAATGTGAGGCACATGATTAACTAATCCTTTTTTAAAAAAAAGTACAAATCTATTCAAACAACAAGTGTCACACAGTGACTTGTATTTGCCATAATTAGGTAGACTAGATTAAAAATATATATTTTAAATATAAAAATACTTATCATTTGAAATAATTTCAATATTTTTTGTTCAAACTATAAGATTCGAAATATATTAGCTATCAATGGGCCCTTGGTCTACCGGTGAATTTGAATGGCTCATAAAGTGCCCACCATGGGTCAAGTCTTGCTAGTGCAAGGCTATGACATCATAAGGGATGATGCCAAGATCTTGCCCCAAGTTATTCTGATGTCATGGATGCCCCTTAGTCCTTGGCTCTAAGCCAAAGAGGTTTTAGGCATGAGTCAGCCCGTATCAGGTCCCGAAAAAGTATATATGATGGTTCTTTATGTTTTCATTTATTAATACTTAATGCATATTTGAATTATATCATGAATTTTCAATGGAGTTTCCAAAAATATTCATAATATATATATATATATATATATATATTATCAACATTATATTTTTCAATGTTTAAAAAGAAAATAGAAAATATCATGACATTTAGAATGTTTCCAAGAGTTCCAAGTATGCATTGAGCTATGTTTTCATGTATAGTGGACAAGCATGAGGTGATGATGTGGTCGAAGCATGGACATTTACAAGTGAAAGAAATAAGTTTTGCATCCAATAAAATTGGAAGGCTTTTGCTATATGCACATTTTCAATGAACAATGTCAAAAACTTAGCCTTTTGTGAAATTGAATCTAATTATATTACTAGAACTAATTAGAATATATAGTTTTAAATATTATTTTAAAATATGATGTGTAATTTAATATTAAATGTATTTTATTATTTATAAATATATATTATTTTTAAATTTATTTTCCTAATCATTTTGAATGACTTTTATAAGACAAGCTAGAAATATAAAAAATAACTATTCAATGCTTTTGTAATTTAATATAGATTTCTTAAAAATAAAAATAATTATATAAATATCCATCATAATATTTAAAGTTAGACATAATGAATAAAATACACATTTTCTATTGTACACCATACAAAATGAAATAAAATAATATTAAATGTGTTTTCTCTATATCTGAAACATGGCCTTAGAATACTTCTGTAAATCTGTTCATATAGGCAATCAATTAGAAGTAAAATAATTTTTTTCATTTTAGAAACTTAAAATCTTATATATATATATATATATATATATATATATATATATATATATATATATATATATATATATATATATATATATACCTTTAAAAATTAAAAATTAAAAATCAAAATCAAAATACTTAAATATTTGATTGAAAGAAAAAAGATTATTCACTCATAAGTTAAATCAAATCAAATCGAAATAATAAAAATGTGATACTTATATTCACATAAATTAATCTATCTATATGCTAAAACAACTTATTGAAAAAATCTGTAACTTCTTTAGAACTTCCCCCTACCTCTTTCTTTTCATTTTTTTTATCATGGCTTGTATCTCAGAGATGCAAGACTTGAGAATACCCCAAGTTATTAGAACTTTTTAAACATCCACCCATGATTTGCATTCGCATTCCACTCAATCTTATGATAACATACTCGGCTATGACTTTGTAATCGAATCCTCACATTTTGCAGACGATCCCAAATGAGCAATATAATTTGGAGTGGCAAGTATTAAACCTCTATGATAAAGGCCATGCTAAAAGGAGGGAACAAAAATGATGTCGACAAGATTGGTAAACATAAAATGGTAAACAGTATATTAAAAATACCACAGTTGCGGTTACTGCTCATGTCACTTGATATATATCTCTGGCTACACCTTAAACGAAATACTTATGCACTTAATTAAACATCTTCTCTAAAAAATTGTTGATAAATAGGCAATATCATCCATGCAATTTCCACCATGGTGTTTTCACTTTCTAATTTTCATAGAGTTTTAGTTTGGTTGAGTTTTAGAAAGTATATTTCCACTTGTGCAAGCTGTGTTTCTTACATATTTCCTATCATTCCCTGAATGGCTGATTTTATAGCTTATTATTTCAGCTTATTTTATGGGATGGCTGCTATCTGTCTACCTCGGGCTTTACTCGCCCTATACTTACCACGATATGCAGATCTCCACAATGGAAAGTCCCAAATTGAAGTATCAGTTTTTAAAGAAGTGATTTTGTAGGCATTGATCAATAAGTGAATTGGTTTAAAGGTTATATAATTTCTTTTATTTTTGTTTTTTTAATGGAGATTCAATTTTTTCATCTAGTCTCTTTGGTTAAGAACCAAGGACTGAGGGGTATCCATTCTATCAAATTTGCTTGTGGCATGATCCCGACCTCATCACTTTTACATGTTGAGGACCTTGCACTCAACAAGACTTGATCCCTGGAGGGCTCTTTGTGAGCCTTTCAACTTCACTAGTAGACTAATGGCCCTTTGAATTATTTTGTTTTTTAATAAAGTTATGCAAATAATTAATTAATTAAGCTTAACTGTGATTAAAATATAATTAATATGTTTTTTATGATGATGTTAACAAGGAATATATATTTGTAAAATTTTTGACATTTGATATAATATTAATATATATTTTTGTACAATATATATCCATAATATCCATTAGTGAATAAAATTCCTCTTTTTATTATCAATTTAAAATAAAATGATAAGGATATAAGTGTTATTCTTATTTACTAAAGATATCATAAATATTTTTAGTAAGCTCGTCAACTTAAAGAGACATATCCTATAGTCAAAAAGGTAGTGTACAAAAAGAAATTGTTTGCATAATTATATTGTTACTTTTGCAACAATCTATGCATAAAGATATGGAATAAAGACATCACTAAGATGAAAAATTATGCTTCAAATGAATATATACATTGAAAAATATTGTAGGTTGTGTTAGGATTTTTTACTTAAATACTAGGCATGGTATTTGGATTCAGAGCCTAGGTTCCAACACCAGGAATAATGGCCATCATGCTACTTAAGATAATTTATACCTTTATATACTATTTATAGGATGCCTAGGACAAGAATAGGACATGATGATGGTCATGTTTTTGGATGTGGTGCAAAAAGAGAGAAAGTTGATCATATGCAACATGGACTCATGCTTTAAAGGCAGACCGCAAGAACCCCACAAAAAATATTAACTCCCAAGTCATATAAGCAATTTGGGATTTATCTGGATTGATTCATGCTAGGGTATCACTAACAAGAATTGTTCATCAAGAACAATCACATGACTCTTTATAGGTAGAAGCATTAAAAAATCAAGAGTGTAGTAGGAGACCACCTCCTAGCCATGCAAAATTCCACAAGGAGACAGAAAGAGAGTTAGCATTAGTGCATCTTTATGTACCACAAGTTATGCCACCACCAGAGATAGTAGATGATGGTAGAGCCTTTAAAGAGGAAGGAGATCTATTTTGTGAGTTTCACAATTAAAGGCACCCACCTTTGTAGTAATCAAAGATTGTGTACAAGATGATTCATGGCTTATTAGTCTTTAGAGGTGCTTTGGTTTGTGTCTATATGCAAAAAACCTAAAGGAATGCATTAAAATACATTTGATGAGAGAAAAAAAGATCCACATGGTGGTGTCAAGAGGAATATAATCATTGTATCATTAGTATGCTTACTTGCGAGATTGTTCTAGAAGGACTTAAATCTCAATATACATCAGAGAAATATAGGTGGTGTAGTATATAACCAAGTTTCACACCCTTGAAAAATGAGGTGTGTTCGTGTCTCATTATGAGAGATTTTTTTTGAGTTTCTCTAGTATGATGACTACCTTAAGGATGAGAGGATTCTTGTCATAAATTTTATTTAGGGCCTAAATGTTAGAAGTCAAAGTCCCAAACATATGGCTAGACCAAAATCTTTGAGGCTTGTAGTAGAGACAACCTACATTGTAGAGGATATATAGGGAAAGTCTTACAAGGCACATGAACAATTATTAAACCTTATCCAAAGTATTTAGGCTCATAGATTTTATAGATCCCCTTTTACTAATTATAACACCATACCTAAGATAAGATAATGATAAAAGATCCAAAGTCTTCAGCCTCAATAGGGTTATTAAGATGGCCCTAATAGGGCATGGTATAGACATACGCCATATTGTAATCAAAATCCATAAACATAGGATAATACACATCCATGCTCATGATAAATCTTTTGAAGAGATTTTTATGGATCTTCAGGGAATAGTGGCTAGCAATTTAGTAGGGGATAGTTAGTGTAGGATTATAAAAGATGTCCTTGTTATGTATATGGTGGAGTTGGAAATCTAGAAAATGAGTTTCCTCTTAGATTTTTGAATTTAGGCAATCACATTGCCACCTATATATAGATATAATAGGAACTTTATTACTAGCTCACGTATGCTATTGAAATTTTCAATTCATTTACTTTGAGCAAAATCTATTAGGATTTTAGTGCCTAGATGTTGAAAAATGTATATAATGTATAAACTTCATCTTATGAGTTGGTTAGTATTGTTGAAGAGAATTTTTATAGGAAAAGATTATAAATAAAATAAGAGGGATAGTCCACAGAGAGAAATAGAAGACTTATGTGTAAGCCCAATAAGGAAGAATAAAAGAAGATCAATTTATATGGAAATGTAAGAATATAAAAACAATATCAATGAATCTTTAAGTATTAACATGTGATCTAGAAGATATTTGTTTAACACTTTATATTTGAGCTTTAGTTTGTTTTCTTATCATTACTACTATTGTAATCCTTTAACATGGAATACTCGAATGTAATTCCTTGTATATCCTCTATCAAGTTTTCTTTCATAAATACATCTCATATCCTCTAAAAACATAGCCTTAATAGGCTTATATAATCCTAACATTTTCTATCCATTCCTAAAAGTATGTTTTCTTAGAAAGAATAGTTGTAGCCTTTAAGAAGGCATCCTTTTACTTACAAGGAAAGGTTAGTAGGTATATTAGTCCCACCATCATTTTTGTCCTCTCATCAAGGGTTTCCATTTACAAAGTCTTTCAGTCACTAATGTATGCATCTTTGTGTGATTTTTTATTCTTTTATCTTATTTGTTTCATCATTGTGCTTCTATTATAATAACATGTATATAGATTATTTGGAGTGATAGATCAAGTATGTTTTTGAAAGTTTATATTGATTTAGTCCCCCTTTGAGTACCAATTTAGTACTATAATTCATACAAAAAATAGACCCTAAAAGTGAAGAGATTAAAAACTCAAGGGAAGATCTAACGTAGGATCATAGGCTAAAAAGATAACTCGATAAACTGTTTGAAAACATTAAGGTTTTGAAAGATAATTTAAGAGTCATTGACTAAGAAAAAGAAACTTATTTATATTTAAAAATTCATTGAACATCTTGAGGAGAAAAGTGGATTTGATGAATTTGAAGAAGCAATAACTAACCTCATGACTAGAAATGAGAAGCTAACCATGAAAATAGTACTGATAAAGAAGAAATGTGAAAATATAGCATTAAGAATGAGCACATATCAGAATAAGAAAGGTAATGCCAATCTAGCAAGAGATGAAGCCATTGGGGTACAGAAAGAAGCCAAGGAAGCTAGGCTCAAGGATCAACTTTTCCATTAGTTAAGTACTAATTTTTATCATTTGATATCCAATCATACGTCATTTATAATAGGATTTCAATGGTAAATACAATGATTACCTTGGATCATAAAAAATGTCTCATCCTTTACAAGTATTTCTTTTTATACATCTTGCATGACATCTCATTTCATTCCTCCCTTCCATAGTCTTATAGAAGTTGTGACGTCTTTCGCTTGGATTGGATGTTACTCTTGGATATTATGTTATTCATTTATCCTTGATTATTGATTCCTTAAGATTAAAAATTAAGAAATTATTTTACATCTCAAAGGGGGCCATAAACTTCGTCCTTATTGTATATTGTTCTATTCATTTCAAGAATGAAAGATAGAGTACACTAGTATAACACAAATTTCTACAAGGAGTTACTTTCCCTTCTTTTGGATTGGTTGACTAGCATAACATAGCATTCTATAACACTTGTTGTATCCTAAAAATTATATATCCTATATCCATGATGTTAGATTAATTAATTTTTGAGATTTCTAAAAAATTAATTTTCCTAGATAAAAATTACCATAATCCATCCATGAGGTACACACATGCAAAGTTTCTATAATTTGCAAGGTTTTCATAGGATTGACTACTAGGTACACACACCTGCTAGATCATTTCAATTCTATCTTTCATTTGTTTCATAACAAGACACATAAATTTTACTAGGCAAGGCAATTAGATCCCCTTTTTATTCTCTCTCTCTCTCTCTCTCTCTCTCTCTCTCTCTCTCTCTCTCTCTCTCTCTCTCATCTTGGACTTGACGAGGATTTAAACTCAATTGGGTGATTCATTGTTTCCTTTTCTCCTTAGTCTTAATGAGATCATTAAATGCATGTGATATACTTTATTGTGAGTTTGAGTTCATCTCATAGTCATAGTAAAGTGAGGGATAAATGTATTTTCTTAAAAAGTGTATAATTTATATGTAGAACCTTTTATCCATCCCTTTAGGCTTTATTTATCTCCTAGGTCTATGGATAAATTTATACATGAACTATTATTATTCCTTGAATTTCTATCTATTTCTAGTTGTTTATTTTTTATCATCATGATACTTGCGCACATCTTGAGGCTCATATAGACTCAAGTAAGGGATGAATTCATCTCTTACCCTTTCATAAGGGGTGAGACCATCTCTTACCCCATGGTAAGGAAGCATTTTGTACCTTACTCAAGCTAATTTCCCTTATATCTCAAGCTAATTGTAGATATCTCAATTTGTTTCCCACCCAATGCAGTTATTGATTTTGATTTTAATTTCTATGTGAATATAAAAAGAGAGGTTCACATACTTCATATGGACACCATTACACTTTGAAGAGATCCATTTTGGTGTAGGAGCACACATAAAGAGAAAGATCCATTAAAGTCATCATCCATACAAGAAAGTTTTCAAAGTGCATTAATGGAATTTAAGCTAGATGAGAATTGGTTCATTGAAGGCCCAAAATTTCATAGATCTTTCATTTCCCCCTCAAAATATTGCTTCTTTCATCATATAATATAGTTTATTTTTCCATAAAGGAAGGAGATATCTACATTCATTTACCTTGCATAAGAATTTACCATTCAAGCATTTAACCCTTCAATCATTCAATAGCATATTTATATTCATTGATCTATATTTGGAAGCTCTGAGATTTATTTAATTTGTGTAAGAATCCTACATTAAAATTATATATTATTCATATGTATACATACAAGAAGCTATACACCTTTATAGATAGAAAATATAAATTCATTCATAGAGATTGAAAAAGGGAGGTGAATATTTACATATTTCTTTCTTTTTCATTCTTTCTCATTTAAAGGTTAATTGTTAAATTGGGGTTTGTCCAAGGAAAGAACCTAACCCTTCCCCCGCACCCCCCCACCCAAAAAAAAAAACATTATTGCTCTTGTGTACAGGTTTGGATCTATTTTTTTCCAAGGCAGATAATATAGATCTTGGAACTAGGGTTTCAGGTTCTAAGAAAACTTTAAAACTTATAAATTTTTGAGCATAGGTCAAAGATGACCTCATCCTTGAATCAATTCTTTCTTATTACCCTAGGTCATCCTTGATCTGTTTAGGTCATCTTTGACTCCCAATTCATTCCTATATAGTATCTCTAATATTTTTAGAAAAATAAAAATATCAATTATGAGGTCCCAAATCTAGAATAATGACTTTTTAAAAGATTATGCTATCATTTTTTTTGGATTCAAGTCAACCTACTTCATTCGCCTTCAATTTTATTAATGAAATTCATTTTATATTTCATATCATATATCTTGATATCTTATATCTTCTTCCTACACATTCTTAGATTTTATATATGTGCTTTCATTACTGCATCTCAAGTAGTTAATTTACTTTTACCCTATAATCACTTATAAAAATCAATAATTAAATTTAAGGTAAATAAAATCCTTTATAAATTATTTCTTTGGGTATACATCTCAAAACGAGCCTTCTATTTAGCATTGACACCCATCATATCATCTTTGGGTTGTATTGATCTATTTTAAGTCCTTCTAAGCATTATGTTTAAGGGTTCCTCTTTTAATTTTCCTAATGTGAATTTTAAATTTAGGGGTCACCAATATATATATTCTATTTCATGATCTCATACATACATACTTCCACCTTCTTATTTTACAACTAGTTACTTTTTACTACTTATATTCTAGCCTAGAGCTCATCAAATTTGATGCAATTTTATATGATCTTGACCTTCAATTTTTATCTTTAGTGTTAATCTCATTGTGGTTTTGACAAAGTAATGACAAAACACTTAGTCATTATTTAGTAGAGAATAGTGCATGTTCAGTGAATAGAGCAAGTCGAGTGATTACTGTGAGCTAAGTGAATAGAGCATGCCAAGCATAAGTCTCCAAATAATACATGATAAGGAAAATGAAAGTTAGTGTCGAGCACTAGTATGTGCTAAGTAGAAAGTTTACCGAGCACTAGTATGTGCTGAGTAGAAAGTTTGCTGAGAAATAGTATGTACTAAGTAGAAAGTGTGTGTCAAGTGATTTAGGTTACAAGAAAACATACTGTACTAAGCTATTCAGAATTTGAGTATCAGTATATAGAGCACAGTGAAGGCTGAGCATCAGAGCCTATTGATGCAGAGTGAATAGTTTATGTCATAGATGTTTGTAATGGAACAAAATTATATGTTGACCATTTTTGGATGACATGAGCATGAATTTTAAATTATAAGAAATAATGAGGGTGTCATATTATTTATGCCTTTGCTATGCATGCAACCAATCTGATTAAGGGAAGCATTAAGCAACAATATGGATAAACCACAACCATTGATTCTAGCCTAATTTCATCTCCATGATTTTTATAAAATATGGAAACCCTAAGGGCAAATTTTTTTGTGAAGAAGGATACTAAGGAGAGTATTTGGTGTAGAAGAAGAAAGGAGAAGATGGCTAAGATAGAGTTTTGCAATGTAAAATTAGTCTAAGAAGGATAGAGACAAGCAATGAAAGGTTAGAGAGGATAGATCTAATCAAGAAGATCAAGAGATAACCATTAAAGAGGAGATCTGACATCAAGAAGTAAGGTGCTAACCAAAGGATTAGGTGTTGTATCATTCTAATAGGTGATATAGAGTAAATCTCTTAATAGAGTAGTCTTAACATGCTTTTGTAAATCTCTTACCCAAGTTGTTACTTAATTGTGAGTTTAAATCCTTTAGCAAGGTGAGACTTAATAGTCTTTTCAAGTTTTTAATAGGGTATACCTATCATAGGGTAGACCATAGTTTATGATCAAAATATTGTAGCCATAAAAGGCCACACTTTACAATTGTAGTAGTGATCCCCACCCCAGTTTTACCTTCTCCTTGGAGGGTTTCTGGGTAGCCAAAATTTTATGTATTATGTTTTGATTTATTTCATGCTTTAGATGTGATGAATGGTTACATATTTTAGTTTACATGTTAATTTATGTGATGGATTTATGGTGAAATATTTTGAAGGTAAAAATTTTAAGTGTTGATTCATGCCCTTGCCTCTTAGAACTTACTTTCCCATTATTAATTCCAACAATTGGTATTAAAGCTTTGTTCTCTAGAAAATAAAGTTTGATAGCTTTAGAGGTAAAATCTTGAAGATGGAAGTCTACAAATTGGGAAAGACAATTGAGAACCAAATTATTGAAATATAGCTTTTCCTACATCAACTCAAGGAGTGCAATAGATGAATTGCAACATTCATTGAAAAGAAGAAATGAATTGGCCATTCAACAAAATGACACTCATTATCAAGAAGAAGACACTACTAGATTATTTGAGGAAGAAAAATCAAATAAATCTGATGTAGCTATTGTAGATCTAATGGAAAATAACAATTCCCTAAATGAAGAAGTCAAAAATATAAAATGGGAACAAGAAATTCAGTTAGTATTGGGTAAGTGCAAGAAGTTGGGTCTCACTTTTGAACAAAAAGTGGAAGTGTTTTCCCTATTTTTGAAATTTCTTGTCAATTGATGTCAAAATTTGAGGCATTTAGATATTGAATATAAAAAAACTTCAGCAACAAAAATTTTTGTGTTCAAAATCTAGTTTTTGAATATGTAATTTATTTGTATACCCATATGACAGATTTTGTTTTTGGTATGCATATTTAAAAACCACTTTTTCAAAATGTATGTTTAAGGACCATACCACACTCATGTATGGACACCATAATTTGAAACAAATAAATGAATTTTCATAAATCCTTTTAAAGGGAGTTACCTAAGACAACTAAGATTGATGACAATATTTTTCCTTAATTTTTTATTGAATAATTTTTTTATTATTAATTTTTAATTGGCTATGAAGGTAAATTTTAAAACCTCTCGTGTATGGACACCATAATTTGATCAAAATTTCACTTTTTTCAAAAATTCTTTTTTTAAACCTCAAAAGAATTGTATGTAGATTGATGACATATAAATTAAATTTAGAAAAATTTTAAAATAAAAAAGTTATTAAAGTTTTAGGAAACTTCACTATTTCACATTTAGGTACCACCTTTCATTAAAAAATAAAGCAAAAATAGTAAATAAAATCATAGCACCATAAAAATTATAATTCTAAAATCAAGACAGTGAGAGCTCTAATGGGATTTTATTTCATAAAAAAATTTGATCGGGAAGACCCTCTAAAAGTTATGGCAAGGCGTAAATTTGTTAGTTCAATGCCTTAGCCAAAACTTGAGAGGTCAAGGCATAAGCTTGTTCTCACCAAGCCTATCCCAAACCAAAATCTAAGGTAGGAGAAAAAAATCCTACCCAATGTTGTAAGAAATGGGTACCTGTTATTTAAATTCAAGAAATGGGTATCTGTTTTGAAAATGTCAAATTGACATACAAAACCCCCCTAAAAAGAAAAATTCTAAATTTTTAGAAATGGGTACCCCATTTCCAAAAAATATTTTTTTTTATGTTTTCAAAAATAGGTACCCATTTTTTGAAAACTAAAAATGGGTACCCAATTTTTTTAAAAATAGGTGCCTATTTTTTAAATTTTGGATCAGGCGCCTGAGCCTAAGACAGGTACTTGTTTCTTAAAAATGGGTACCCTTTTCTAAAAGAGTACGATCTCAATCTGCGGACTTCTGTAGAATTGAGATGCAACTCCTTGCTTCTACCCTATTGTTATGTAAGACATCTAAATTGAAAAAGAAAGATGAAGAAGATAGAGTCATGAATGAGGAAGACAAAACACTACTCACTAATAGACTTGAGGAGAAATAATCAAATGTGCAAAAGTTATCAAGCATTCAATTAGATCTGATGAATGAACTAATGATTACAAATCAAGAATTGAATAGGAAAGACATTGAGATGACAACTTTGGAAACACATAATACCCTACTACATAATGAATTGAAGACTAAGAAAGAAAATTTTAACAAGTCTAGTGAAGCCATAAAATATTTTGAAAAATTGGTGGAAGCACCAAGGTCAAACAATGAGACTGCTGGTTTGGGCTATTCTACTACTAAGAAAGGAGAATGATCTAGGAATGGTGAACAAAGGAGAAATAAGGGAAAGAACATCAAGACTAGTTGTCATCATTGTGGAAAATTGGGTCACACAACAAATGTCTGAAGAAGTAACACTAGAAATCAAAACCCTAAGAAGAAATTCAAGGGACATTGCATAACTACAAGAAGCAAGGACATCAAGCACATGAGTGTAGGACCAAGACCATTAACACTCAGAAATTTGAAGGATACTATTACAACTATTAGAAGTATGGACACAAGGGTTATGAATGCATATCTAAACCCAAGTGGACGTCAAACAAGAAAACCAAGGTACATCATCATGGGAATACTTATGATTAGGATTAAAATACAAGGTAAAATTATTATTATTCAGTTGATTATGGTCATATTTCTATAAATTGCATTAGGACACATTTTATAGTAATTACAATAGATGGTCGAATGAGGTTTTATGATTTAGTTGTCTTAAGACTGGACATGTGAGAAGAAATTGTCCAACTCTATCACCTGTATCGAGCAATGAATTCAACAAAGGAAAAGCAAAGGTAGATGTTGAAAAGACAAAGATGCAGATGAAAAAGAAATAGAAAAATAAAGAAGATTTCAGCACATCAAGACAAGATGAGGCCACTTCATCCAATGGATCATGTGATCACATCACCCCCAATCAGGAAATCAAAGGTATGCATGGAACTG
The DNA here is from genome assembly GCA_028749045.1 of Cupressus sempervirens. Lineage (NCBI taxonomy): Eukaryota > Viridiplantae > Streptophyta > Pinopsida > Cupressales > Cupressaceae > Cupressus > Cupressus sempervirens. The sequence continues at coordinate 730,167,883 of CM053787.1, read as the reverse complement.
ACATCTAAAATGATATATTTTTCATTAGTTCCAAGTATTTAAGAAATGAAATAGATATATTAGCATATATTAAGATGCAATAAAGAGATTAGAACAAAGGGAAAATATATTGTGTTGTTACTTTGTTTTTTGCTACCATGCATTGAAAGTTTTGTAGTTATTGTCAAGTAATGAAGGTATGGTAGTGATAGTCTAGCTCACCATGATAGCCAAGCATACTAGAAAACTCTTTAGTGACTAGATGAATAGTTGTATATATGTACTTAGCATTCAAAAATAGGTTTTGAAGGCTATGTACTCAATTTTTTGAGTCATTTGCACTTACTAGAGTTTGAAGAGCACAAAGGAAATTTTTGAAAGGAGATTAGAGAATTTGAAAATCATATTCTACTACAATTTGACATCATTCAAAAGATTTATAAGATATTTAACTTGTGCTAAGATACACTATTTCATGTTTTACAAACCTTAGAGAGTCAAGATGACAACAAGTTCTTTACAACACCTAGGATAGAGGGGAAGGAAGTTTTTAATGTTCAATTAATTAGTAATGATGTGAAACAACCTTGATTCAATGCCATTCCTGAGAACACATATAAAGGAGATCCATTTGGTGTGCTATCTACTATAATAATGAAGCTTTTAATGATCTAGGATGTAAGATTTGTTATGCCTACAAGGTAGGTGAGGTTGGAGATTTGGAAATAAGTGAAACTTACTAGAAGTTTTGTGAGAATGGTGTGTTTAGGGAAGAAAACAAGATTATAGAGAGTAAAGGGTTAATGCATGCCCTAGATTTCTCGCAAATGTTCAAGATGAAATAGATTAATATTGTGCTGAGCCATATTCATGAAAATTAGATTTGGTTAGAAGGTGGACCAATCAAAATATCTAAGAGGATCATTCATAAAGTCATAGGGTATCCAAACCTAGATTGGCTAAAGACATTGAGGAGCCATGCAAAATAGAATATTGAAAAGAACACTTGAGCCATGTGGAACAAATGTGGAATGTCAATTGACACCCTCATAGTCCCTATTATAGTATTTACATGAAGAGTAATTACACATAGATTCTACCAGTTGAGCCAACTCAATAGTGTATCATGTATTGCAGTTGACCTAGGTTATAAGATTGTGAAGAGATATCACAGCTTTGGTAATTATCAGAAAATCTGGAAGCTATTAGGAAATAAAAGAGTGCCTCATGTAAGTTTGGATCACTTATCATTTGCATATTATTTTATGTGCAAAATATTTTTTTTACGTTTGAAAGATTACATGGAAGAAAAACAGATCTATTCTCAGTAGATAGGAGAGATCATTGAGCAATTAGGTGATAATTTTGAATTAGTAATGACCATTTATTTTGAAGACTTTAAATAGTCTATGAAGTAGAGGTCAGGAAATCTTGTGTCACTATTTGAACAACATTATAATGATGTATGTTTTCTAATTAATTTCAGCTACACATATGTACATTAGGAAATAAAAGAGTGCCTCATGTAAGTTTGGATCACTTATCATTTGCATATTCTTTTATGTGCAAAATATTTTGTTTACATTTGAAAGATTACATGGAAGACAAATAGATCTAATCTTAGCAGATAGGAGAGCTCATTGAGCAATTAGGTGATAATTTTGAATTAGTAATGACCATTTATTTTGAAGACTTTAAATAGTCTATGAAGTAGAGGTCAGGAAATCTTGTGTCACTATTTGAACAACATTATAATGATGTATGTTTTCTAATTAATGTCAACTACACATATGTACATGTAAAAGCTCCAAGAGTAATATGGTTAAGACCTTTACCATATAAAATTAATGTGGATAAAACTTCAACAACTATTACTCCATTATTGGTAGAAGAAGTTGATAAGGATGCTACACAATTTAGGAATTATGATGAAGCCAACTCAAGGATCACCATAGACTTGAAAAATGCCATAGTCATAAGAAAAAAAAACAAGATGATAAAGAAATTAAAAGAAAAATTTGGTGAAGGAGGAGGAGGAGGAGGAGAAGAAGAAGAAGGCCAACCACCATTGGAATTGAGTCAATGATTAGGTGAGGATAAAGATGATGATGAAGAGGATGTTGAATAGAAAATTGAAGAAACAAGAAAGAAGAGAAAAAACAATAGAAGGTACTATAGAAACCACATAAAAAACAAAGAAAATTGTAAAGAAGCCAACTACACCTTTGACAAGGTCTAGCACAAGGGTTGTGAGTGCAAAAGCCAAAGAGATAATGAGAAAAGGAAAAAGTGGAAGTGTCATAGCAATGACTCAAATGATGAGAAGACAAAATCAGATGACTTAAGTCAATTCAAAAAGCCACAATCTCTCATATGATATTAACAATTCATGTGAAAATGTAAAGATCAATGTAGATTTATCTAGTTTTTTGTATATTGATTTTGATAAGTTAGGGGGTGAGGATAAGCATAATCTAGAAGAGAATTGAGAACACTCCATTTAAGACCACTCCATTAGAGATTACTAACTCTATTTCTAGAAGTCTATATGAGAGAATTGAGAAAAAGTCAAAGTTCTATTTAGAGACATAAAAAATAATAATAGAGGCTACTTTAGCCATAGTCATGCCTAATCTTGACAAAAGAATGATTACAAAGGCTATACTAAAAAACAAAGGGATATTTTCTCCCAAGTACTGAGCTTTTAACATTTTGAGAAATAAAGTAGAAGACGTAGTAACCTAGAGCAAGTTACTATGGAAAGTTATATATGGGTTAGCCACCAAAGCTATGGAAGAGAAGGGAGACCAAGAAAAGGAGGACACAACAATAATAGGAGAAAATGAAAACATAGCTACAATAGAAGAAAACAATGACACCTCTAAGGAGAATGCACAAGATGCACATGATGCTCAAGTGTTGAGCACCAGTCTCCAACATGCAAAGCAAGAGTCTATAACTATTGAAGACATATCTGATAACTCTTAATAGTTTGTTAATTCACTGAGTGAGGAGGACATAAATTCAATGTAATAGGAATCCACCAATACTGTTCTACCATGCATAAATCCTATGTTGTTAAGGATTGATGCATCTCAATATGTTGAGGTTGAATCCACTCAGAATGAGAATTAAAAAAATATATCATCAATGCCATAAAGTGTTGCTGAGGTGAAAGAAATTGAGTCAAAGGAAAATATCACAGATCATATTGTAACTCTTTAATAGAAAGAAGAGCTAAATCAAGCACAATCTTTAATGAAAAAAAATGTTATTGATATGAAAGAGATGGAGGTAGATACCCAAGTTACATCACTACCAAATCTATTAAGTTCAACATTAGCAACTATTGTAGAAGTTGATGCAAAGGGAAATGAAAAGTGAAATGACAAGGGAGGAAATCCAGTAGTTGCCCCACTAAAAATTAGTGAAGACAAATAGGGTGAAGAACAACAAGAAGATGAAAGACAAAAGAGGATAAGATGATTGTTGAGATTGAGGAATAAGTAGCAATTTTGACATTGGTTACCTTACCAATCACTACGCATCCTCCTAGTAGCCAAACTCTTCAAAGGTTGAGTACACAAGCTACTCCATTGTAAATTTCAAGGCCAAGTTCAAGGAAAACATAGAGTGTTGATGCTACATCATTTAAGGATGTAAGTTTGGATGAGGTGATTGTATTACAAACATTTTATTTGACAACAATCACACTTAATGAAATGAATTTTTTTCAAGAGGATCTACAAAGGAAGAAAAGGAAAGAAATTTTAAGGAGAGATCAAAAGCAAAAGAAAGTTTTGATTGAAATCAAAGACATTCATTGATGCTTTTAGTCTCTAAGTTTCATTATCTAACACACCTATTATAGATAAACTTGTCCATATGATTGACAAGACAAAATATGAAGATATAGAGACCAATGTTAAGTTATTGAAATGGTTTGAGCAGAAAATTTCACACAAAAGTTATGGATAAGATATCAAGTGCCATTGTACTTAGTCAAGTTGATTTAAAAATGGATAGATGGTGTGAAGATAGTTTTGTGTCACATTTATTCTCTGTATACAAAACTATGTGATGTTGATCTCTTTACCCAATAGACTCAATAGTAAATTGAAAAGTTGCAAGGAGAGTTGAAATCAACCAAAAATTCATTACAGATATCCCTTGCAACTAGCCAATTATATTTTTAGATATTGATGCTAACACATAGTTTGCTTGCCAAGCTGCAAGCAAAAGTATTAGATCCACTATGATCAAGATAAAATCCATGTTGACTCCACATATGGTAGTTTTATAGAAGGAACAACCACAAGAAGAAGCATTGATTTAGAAAGATCCCAATATTTCTACTAATGAAGGCTTAGTTGATATGGATTCCAGACTAGAAATCTAGATTCAAACACTAGATGTAGTAAGAGATAATTGGGATTTCAAATTTGGAATCATCATGCAAGTGTACAAGTCAGTTTTGGATTAAAAAACTATAAGTGTGCCATCCAAATGACATAAGTGTTGAAAGGGGGATTATATATTTTTTGGAAATTTTGAAGATTTTGTCAAGGTAGATTTCTACTCAGGAGGACTCATAGAACAAAAGTGAAGCATTTACTTAGGGGGAGTATAATTAGTAAGGTAACTTCAACATTTTTCAAAATTTTGAAATTTTGGAATTTTCACATACAAGCTGAGAACAGAAGATCAATTTTTTTACTTGTGCATGAAGGAATGTATATGCCATGAAAAAGTGTTTTGTTCACACATGTAAAAGGTGGGGATTGTTAATTTCTCATTGTGGTTTTGACAAGGCAATGATAAAACAATTAGTCATTATTTAGTAAAGAATAGTGCAAGCTGAATGCATAGTGTATGTCAAGTGAATAGAGCGAGATGAGTGATTAGTGCGAGCTGAGTAAACAAAGCATGTCAAGCATAAGTCTCCAACTAATACATGCCAATTCATTTATGATAGTTAGTGCCCAACATTAGTATGTGTCAAGAAGATAGTGTATGCCGAGTGATTTAGGTGCCAAGAAAACATAGTGTTCGGAGCTATTCAGAAGTTGAGTATTAGTATATAGAGCACAAATAAGGTTGAGCACTAGAGCCTATTGATGTCAAGTGAATAGTTTATGCCATAGATGTTTGTGATTGCACAAACTTCTATGTTAGCCATTTTTTGGCTGACATGAACCTGAATTTTCAATTGTAAGAAATAAGGAGGGAGTCATATTACACATCCCTATGCTATGCATGCAACCAATCAAATTGAGGGAAGCATTAGGAAACAATAAGGGTCAGCCACAACCATTGATTCTAACCTAGTTTCAAAGGTTAGAGAGGATAGATCTAATCAAGAGGATCAAGAGATAACTAGTAAAGAGGAGATCTTACACCAAGTAGTAAGGTGCTAGATCATTCTAACAAGTGATACTGAATAAATCTCTTAATAGAGTAGTCTTAATAGGCTTTCGTAAATCTCTTAACTGAGTTCTTACTTAATTGTGAGTTTAAATCCTTTAGTGAGGTGAGACCTAATAATATTTGTAAGCCTTTAACAAGGCATACTTCTCATAGGGTAGATCATAGTTTATGATCAAAATATTGTAGCCATAATAGTCCACACATTATAGCTACAACAATGAAGATTTGAGAGTGTCATCCCCACCCCAATTTTACCTTCTCGTTGGAGGGTTTTTGGGTAAACAAAATCTTACATGTGTTATGTGTTGATTTATTTCATGCTTTGGATGTGATGAAAGGTTGCATATTTTATTTTACATGTTAAGTTATGAGATGGATGTATCGTGAAATGTTTTAGTGATAAAAATTTTAAGTGTCATTTCACTCCCCCCTCTTAGTACTTACTTTCCCATTATTAATTCCAACATTTATGATATACCAGGTTCATTAATTTATAAGGGTTGAAATAACTTGATGTAGGTGTTATATTATTACTTGTAATAAAATTTACAAAAACACATAAAACAATTATAGATATATTATTTTTATTTACTAAAAGTGGCTAGTAGAGGTTGTGTATCATGCCTTTGTGATATATTCATTGCAATTACATGCATTATTCATAATCCTCTTGGTCTATTATTGTAACCTCATAGCCTCATCATCTAAATGTATTTTACCACAAGATAATTGGAGTAGTGACTTGCAATTCAACATGGTAAGATGTAAATTGCTAATAAAAGAGTCTAGCTACAAATCATATACTTATATGACAAGGTCTTTCTAAAAATAAAGAGGCTTAGTGAACAAATTTGCATATGGCATATTCTTAGAGTGACAAAGAGAGATGATATAGAAGTTTGATAGATAAAGTTTCTGCATGATGGAAGCTTGTTACCTAGATATTATAGTGGGAGAGTTAATTAAATTAATTCTAGAGAGAGAGAGGTTAATTCCCACTTATACTAAAAATCATCTCTCTCCATGTACTACCTCTCTCTATGTACTAAAAATCTGTTGATAATTGTGTCTCAACCTTGCAAGATTTTTCTGAAAAAATCTAGAAAATTTTAGTCGAAAAACTCTATGAAAATTTAGAAAATTCTAGAATTTGTTTGTGGTAGTTTTCCACATGCTTATGAGTTGAAAAAGGTGTATGAGTTGTTAAAAATGTGTCTAGTCTCTAGAACAATGTAGAAGTGTTATTTTTAAATGTAAACAACTCATTATATGACTTTTATGGGGGTCTAAACTAGAGACCAAATTATGGACGAAAATGGTATTCTTGGAATTACAAATTGCAAGTGGGTAACATGTGGCATGGTTTTTTTGCCCATAGTTTTGGTCCATGGCTTTGTAAGAACAAAAATGGTTTCCAAGCTGTAAATCATTATAAAAGGAGGGCTTGGGGAGGTGTTTGAATCATTGAGTTTAGTTTGCAAGATTGGTGCTAGAAGGAGTCTCTCTGAGTCCAAGTCCAAGTTTGAGTTTTGGTGATGCACTCCTATAAGAACTTGCATTACAAGTGTATTGTAATCTTTCAGATTTGAGAATACATTGTGCAAGTTTTAGAGGGTGTGGTTTTTCTCCTGAAAGATTTTTCCCATGGTAATCATTGTGTTATGCATTCATTATTATTTTTTATAATTTTATTTTGCATTTCTTCAGATCTTTGTAATAGTTAGTTGAATTTGCATAATCGTCCCCTCAAAGATTTGTGTAGGAAGCGATGCCATGCACCTTTTCTTCCTTACAGGTGGTATCAAAGCCTAGCACATCAGGGAGGATTGATTTAAAGAATTTTTTTGGCACAAACTTTAAAATGTAGAAGCTAAAGATGGAAGATCTATTGATTGATCAGGATCTATGAGATGCAGTCAAATAAAAGAAGTTGAGGCCAATAGATCCAACTTCAACCATAGAGTATGATGTAAGAGATAGAAAAGCTAAACATTTCATCAGATTGTGTCTTGCAGACTCTATATTGATTAATGTCCATGAAAAACCTACCACAAAGAAGCTTTTGAAGAAGCTATGTGAGTCTATCAAGTGAAATCACTTGAGATCAATATTTTTTTGACGAAGAAGTTGTACTCCTTAAGAATGGAAGAAGGTGGACAAATTTATAAGCATCTCAAAAGTTTTAATATGTCGGTGACTTGGTTGACCTCAGTTGGGGTGTGAATGGATGAAGAAGAAAGGTGCCAAATATTGCTCGGTCTATTGTTAAACTCATTGGGACAACCTTGTAATGGCCATAGGGAGCACTTCAGTTGTCTTGAAGATGGAAGACATTTTTGGTTCTCTACTTTCTAAAGAGATGAGAAGAAAAGTCTCTTTGAATGCCTAAGAGGCTTTGAGTGTTTGAGTAAGACCAAAAGAAAGAGGGAAGAATGAAAAGGAGCATGGCCATTCTAAGTCCAATAAAAGGGAGATCAAGATCTCCTAGTAAGTCCAAGGTGATTTACTAGAATTGTGGCAAACTTGGATACTTCTGAAACAACTACAAAGAGGAGATGAACAAAAAGAAGAAGAACAAGATTCTAATTCTAAGTCTAAAAACAAATATGGAGATGCTTTCATCACATCCTTGGTGACTCATGCAGGTGATAATGCATGGTTGATAGACTTAGGTGCATCTTATCACATGACTCCTAATAGAAATTGGTTTAGTAAATATAACGAGTTTGATGGTGGTAAGGTGTATTTGGGTGATAACTTAGCTCTTGATATTGTTGGTCATGGAAGTATTTGTGTGAAATTTTCTAATTGTACAATTAAAAGATTTGATGGTGTCCTACATATCCTAAGACTAGTGAGGAATTTGTTATCTATTAATAAACTAATAGATGTAGGTGTGCATGTATAGTTTTATGAAGTAGGTGTGAAAATGGTGAGAGGTGCTATGGTAATAGCAAGAGGAAGTAGAATGGATACATTGTACCAGCTTGATGCATGCACCATTGAGTGCAATAGTACTTTTGATAAGATTGTGAAGAGGACTACTTTATTCAAGAAGGAGAGGGTTTCTCTTTCAACAGATGGTCATGGTTTTTGGGTACCTAAGGGTTCTCTATCTATTGAATCAAAGTTACTTGTAGAGAAGACAATTATATGGCACCAGAGACTCAGCCACATATGTGAGAAAGGTCTATGAACCTTAAAGAATAAAAATCTTGTTGATGGGTTAAATGACTACAATATTGTGTTTTCTTTTTGTGAGCATTGTATCTATGGTAAGGGTAAAAGCAAAAACTTGTGTCACCCTTTTGTAAAGGAAAAGACTAAAAAAAGTATATCTATTCACCTTCAATGACATAAAATTGGTATTATTATTTTGAATTTGAAAATGAAGTAAACTAATGAAATGTGTAGAAATGGATGAAGTTAAGGATTATAATTTTTAATAACTATTTGGAATAATGTATATTTTCCTAATTTTTGTAAATAAAATTTTAGGTGCTGAAAAATGCTAAAAATTAGGGCTCTAGTTCCCACCACAAAAGTATATGGAAATAAACCTATTTTACTTTAATCTTAGACTATGTTATAGATAACATATATATCTAGAACAATCAAAAATAATTTAATCGGCTTTAGACCTATATTTTCTCTTTTATATGGATTGAAATCGAGAAACTCACTTGAAATGAATAGTTTTCATCTCCCACCACATTTTTCAAAACAAATCTATTCTAACTAGGATAAAAATTATACATTCTAGAAGAGGACTCCCTCCTCTAGAATGACATATAATTTTTTAGAATTTTTTTATATGATCTAATATTTTTTTCTTTCTCAAAATTGAAATCTTTTTGATTGTCAAAATATGTGGATATAGAAATTTTTAATTACAATATACTATATCTAATTAAAACACTATAAAATCTATATGATAATATTCTTGACTCCAAGCTCTATTAAATTGTGTTTACATATTATTAAAAAATAATAATAATAAAATAGTAAGAGTTATTGAAATGCCACTTTTGTAAAATAATTTTATTTCTTTAGTAATTGATACAAACTAGTATAAAACATGTATTTAATAGTCATTTCCAATTGGAAAAGTGTGTGACCATGTATAACATAGCTAGAATGAATTTATCTAGATCATATGTTTAAAACAAATAGAATTTTAGATAGAAATACTCAAATTTAGTTTTTTTGATAAGTCAGTGGAAAAGGTGACACAACTTTATACTTTTACCTATAAACAAAATTAAATTAAGTTTTACTCAAGTTCTCATAAGCCCTCATATATTTTTGATCTAATCCATTTGGATGTATTTTATCCAATTGATTTTCCTTCTATTGGTAGATTAGTTTATTATGTTTCTTTTGTTGATGATTTCAGTAGAAGAACATGGGTTTATTTTCTAAGAATTAAATCTGAAGTTTTCAGTCATTTCAAAGAATTTAAAGCAATGGTTGAGTTGCAAACTAGAAAGAAAATAAAGTGTTTGAGAACTGATAATGGTGATGAATATTGCTCCAATAATTTTGACAGATTTTGTAAAGATTGTGGTATTAAAAGAGAGAAGAAAACTCTATATTCTCTATTGTAGAATAGAGTTGCAATAAGAATGAACATGACCTTGATGGAGAAGGCTAGGAGTATGCTAAGTGAAGCTGGACTGGAACAATTTTTTTGGGCCGGAGCTATAGCCACTAACTGCTACTTGATAAATAGATCTCCTACATCAGCTCTTGTTGATAAGACACCAATGGAAGCATGGTCGGGCCACAAACCTTCACTTAGACATCTAAGAGTCTTGGGTTGTAAGGCATATGCTCATGTGCCAAAGGAGAAGTAGGAAAACTTGGACAACAAAGCTATCAAATGTATCTTCATTAGATATGGTTATGGTGTGAAAGGATACAATCTTTGGGATTCTATTACACAAAAGGTATTTTAATCTAGAAGTGTTGTGTTTAGATAAATTGATCCTTCATTTGTTACAGTGCAACTAGAATGGATAAAAGGAAAAGAAAGATGTGATTCAGCTTTCTGCTACACCTAAGAAAGTTGAATCAAGGCCCTTAGAAATACAAGTCTTTGAAGAGAGCTCTATGATGTTTGAATCATTAGAGAAAGAGGGGGAACCTGATCATGAACCTGAACCTAAACCTAAACTAGATGTTGTAGAAAAAAGAAAGCACTACAACGATATGGATATTCTACTAATAATTCGAGGTGTATATTTGCTTTGAATACTATGAATAAAAATCTATAGAAAAGGCTCTTGGTATGAATGATTCAGAGTCCTAGAAGATAGCCATGGAAGAAGAGATGGAAACTTTTTAGAGGAATGACACATGGGACCTTGTACCATTGCCTGAAGGACAAAAGCCTATTGGTTGTAAATAGGTGTTCAAAAGGAAGATGAGTTTAGATGAAAGCATTAAAAATATAAAGCATAATTGTTTGCAAAAGGTTAATCCCAAGTTGTAGATTATCGTAAAAAAAATTCTCTTGTAGCAAAAATGACATGAGATTTTTACTTTCTATTGCAATAGCTTATGATCTAGAAGTTGAGTAGATGGATGTGAAGACAACTTTCCTTCATGAAAATTTGGAGGAAGAAATTTATATGACATGTGCAGCTAGAGCACTTTGTGGTGAAAGAAAAAAGTCATTTGGTCTATAAATTGAAGAAATCCTTGTATGGTTAAAAAAAAATTCCTAGGATATGGTACTATAAGTTTGATAAATATGTATTGAGTTTGGGATTTGTGCGATCAAGATATGTTCACTGCATATACCACAAGTCTGATGGTGGTTATTTCCTGGTTATTTCTTATATGTTGATGACGTGTTTTTTATTGGCAAAGGAAAATGTTTAATTGCAAAATTAAAATCTCAGCTCTCGACAAAGTTTAAAATGAAAGATCTTGGTGCAGCAAGGCAAATTCTAGGAATGGAGATTATAAGAGATAGAAAAAATAGAAAGATTTAGCTAGGCTAGAGTATGTATGTTGGGAAGATTCTAAGAAGATTCAATATGCAGGATTCTAGAATGTTGAGTGTTCTTGTTTTTATGGGAAGAAATCTTTCTAGCTCACAGTGTCCTCCATCCCCATTGGAGATGGAAGAGATGAGTTGAGTATCATATTAGAGTGGTGTTGTAAGTTTGATGTATGCTATGATTTGTACAAGACTAGACATTTCCCAAGTAGTGGGAGTACTTTCCCATTATATGTCTAATCTAGGAAAAGCACATTCAGATGCAATAGAAAGAGTTTTTAGATACTTGTGGGGTGCCTAAGAGTACTCTATATGTTTTCATGGAATAGGATATGATCATTCCTTGGATATTCAAGGCTACGTGGATTAAAATTGGGCTAGCTATGTTGATAGAAGAAGATCCACTAGTGCATATGTGTTTACATTATTTGGTGGTGCAATCATTTTGATGATAAAGTGACAATATCTGGTTGCTTTGTCCACTACAGAGACAAAGTATATGCTACTTAGTCATGCCTACAAGGAAGCCATTTGGCTTAAGAGACTGTGTTCAGATATAGAGTTCAAATAGGGTGCATTGACAATTTATAGTGATAGTCAGAGTGCAATCTACCTAGTGAAGAACCCAACATTTTATGCTAGAACCTAACAATTTGATGTACAATATCATTTTTTGAGAGATATGGTTGGGTATGAAAAGGTGAAGTTGGAAAAGGTGGAGACTTTGGTGAATGTTGTTGATGTATTAACTAAGCCCAGGAGCATAGAGAAGTTCAGATGTTGTTTGGAGTCTATGGGCCTCTCAGCCCCTAGCAATTAAGTCCATGACACTGTGGATCACCTGACTCTTGCAAGGTGTTCAAAAAGTGGGAGAATGTTGAGAATTATGTATCAACCTTGCAAGCTTTTTCCAGAAAACTCTAGAAAATTTTAGCTGGAAGACTCTAAGATAATTTAGAAAATTCTAGAATTTATTTGTGGTAGTTTTCCACATGTTTATGCGTTGGAAAAAGGTGTATGAGTTGTTATAAATGTGTCTAGTCTATAAAACAATGTAGAAGGGCTATTTTTAGAGTGTAAACAACTCATTATATGAATTTTATGGGGGTTTAAACCAGAGGTCAAAATTATTGAAGAAAATGGTATTCTTGGAGTTACAAATTAGAAGTGGGTAACATGTAGCATGGTTGTTTTACCCATAGTTTTAGCCTATGGTTTTGTAAGACCACAAACAGTTTCCAAGTTGTAAATCACTATAAAAGGAGGGCGTAGGGAGGTGTTTGAATCATGATGTTCAGTTTGCAAGACTTGTGCCAGAAGGAGTCTCTAAGTTTGAGTCCAAGTTCAAGTTGTGGTGATGTGCTCCTATAAGAACTTGCATTGTAAGTGTATTGTAATCTTCCAGATTTGAGAATACATTGTGAAAGTTTTGGAGGGTGAGGTTTTTCTCCTAGAAGGGTTTCCCCATAGTAATCACTGTGTTATGTATTCATTATTATTTTTATTATTTTATTATGCATTTCTTGAGAGCTCTGCAATAGTTAGTTGAATTTGCATAATCATCCCCTCAAAGATTAGTGTAGGAAGTGATTCTATCCACCTTTCCTTCCTTACAAAATCTCCTCTCTCCCCATAATTTTCTCTCTCCACTTACTAAAATTCCTCTCTCTCCACCTACTACCTCTCTCCATGTACTAAAAATCGTCTATCTATGTACTAAAATTTCTATGAAGAGGTTTGGGTTTGAGTTGTGGCTTTTCTTGAAGCATGCATGTTGAAGATAGTTATTAACTTTAGAAAGGAGTTCTAGGAAAGATATATAGGGCATCAATATCAAAGCATCTATGTCTTTGATTAAATATCATAGCCCTCCTTATGCTCGTGGCATTGTTTGAACAAGAACCAAGTGGAGGAACATTTTTTTTGGCTGAATGTCTTGATCCCAAGAAAGCCACAGATGAAAGCATAAACCAACCAAATGAACTATTTGACATATTACCCATGCAATGATAATCATGTGTGAGGTGCAGAAGAGTATGGCACTGAGAGAGTTGCAAGTGTTTTACCGAGGATTCCAAATCAAAGCCTATGGCCTACTTCCACTAGTTAAGAGCATCTTTCAATTTTTGACAATGAAGATGCTTTTTTGTATTTATGGAATCTAAAGTCATAACAAAGGAATTGATTCAATTGTCAATATGTATTGGGAGGAATCTTGAATGACAAGGCTTTGCAGATTGTTTAGTTGAATGCCTTGACCAACATGTGAACTATTTGATATTATGTTCTCAACCCAATGTAGTCACAGGTATAAGTCAACCCATGTGAACTATTTGATCAAAGTTCCTACTCACATATACGTGAATTTCATAAGGCATAGAATAGGAACATGAATTTTTTGAATAAGCATCTTCTTTCTCATGATCTATGACATCTGAGATTATGGAAGTTTTTGTGTAATGTGTAGCTTCATATTCCCAAATTCTGCCCTTAGTCACGATTCCTAATTTGATAAACATAACAAATTTGGAAATATCTAAGAAGACCCTAATATGTTTGACCATATGCCAGTCTACGACCATTCACATACCCTATGCATGTTCAAGTCATTAGATATTGGACATGAGGTGCTATTAAAAAATGCTTTTATTAAGTAAGACAACTATAGCTGCATAGGATATGCATGATAGAAGGATGTGTGAGCTTCCTCAAGGATATACACCCAACATAGCTTCAACTTCTAATCTTCTTGAGAGTTACATATTTTTCATCATGAGTTGGGAAGCATATCAAAAGGAGATGTTGCAACCAATGTAAAATCATTGCCAATGCCGATCAGCAAAATATAGTCCATGGACCTTTATGGATCATGAATGCATGATAGAAATCATATTTGGATGCATTCAATGCCCCTACCACCCATGCTAATAAGAAAATATTGATCTTGGACCATATATTTAAAATATTTAGGTAAGACTTATAGTACATCAAGTCAGTGAAAGATTCATAAAGACAAGACATTCATTGAAAGGGTTCAAAGTATTAGAAGGATATAATCAAATTCACGTCTTATCTCTAGCCTGAGGACATGGAGAGAAATGACAGTTCTGAAATAAATGAGGTATGGGAGTTGTTTAAACTATTTGACATGATATTTTAACAAAGGCAAACGCAATTGGTAGATGTAAGACCTAAGCCATCAAGTGTGAGCAACAAAAGAAAATAGAAGGTGTAGGGTTCAAGTGATAATGGTTTTGTCAAACATACAAAAGCACATAAATTGTTCGATGTAATTCCTTCCACATTCTCAAATCCTCAACTTGAGTTATGTTGACTTAAAAGTGTGCATCAATATAAGAACATTGAAAAGCATGAAGGAAATTTTTGACATGATAGTTTAGGTGAATTTGTGTGCTTTGAAACCAATAGTCTAAAAATACTAAGTCAAATGAGCATTGATTAAGGAATTTGGTAAGAAATACTATGAGGTACAAATTCCAAGGCAAGGAGCCTCCTATTATATTAAAAAGAATTCTTCCTAAGATATTAGATACAAAGACAAGAAATATGAAAATTGTGGACTTTTTGAAGATGATGAGCATAGAAGGTCGATCACCTCTAGCACAATGAACATTGGAAAGTGGTCTAGGCCATGCAAGAGGAAATCTACTTGTAGTTTAGTGTGTGGAAATAGTTTTGGAATATTTCAAGGTGTATGATCAAAATTTCAGGGACATAAAGACCTTAGGAGATAATATCATGGCGAGGCTAGATCTAGTGTCTATCTCCATCACATTCAACTTGCCAGTAAGAGAAGAATTGACATAAATCTCTAAAGAAGGTGCTAAAGGATACTTCCATCAGAATAATAAAACATATTTGAATACTATTGCTAAGAGTTGGCTGGATCAACCTAGAAGACGATAGTCATAGTTACCAAGAGTGCTGCATAGAAATATCTTTAATGAAGACATTTATTATATGATAATTCTCCTCAATAGGATAGTGGGAAATTAGACTACTGAAGACTTCCAGGATTGGATTTTTTTGATCATTAGTACCATCACCAGTAGAAAAAAAAAAATGGAATGGGGAGAAATGATTAGTGATGTCCTTCATCATCAATTAACCAAATATAATGCGAATCAAGGGTTTTACATATCCTCGTACCTAATGTACTTAATTTCTAGTATGAAGTTATCACTTGGCCTTAATTCTTACGGGGAGTATAACTTAACCACACAAATTTGTAATTATTACCCCCAATTGTAACTAAAAAAAGAGCAACACACACTTTCATAGGGTGAATGATGCTTTTTCTATGCCCACAACCAGAGAACTATAGGGAGATATAAGACTCTGAATTTTTCCTTGAGAAGCTAGTCTCATCAATACTTACGGTAGCTTTTTCATAAAGTACCCCCTATTCACTTACATCTGCATTGGAGGTTTTCAAGATTGTCTTCTTATGTTTCCTATCTTTGTAGATGACAGGTTGGTTCTTTCAAAAGTTTGCAGGAAAATTGGTTAGGTAAACAAAACATCTAGGAACAAAGGATCAATTCCTTTTCCAATCAGTATTGGGCACTATAGTTTTCTTTCTTCTTTAGATGCTCAAAATATCAAGAGATCCATGGTGAACATGACTTTATACTCATTTTGTAGTTGTTTCCCATTTGATTGAAGTAGGTATGTTAAAAACAACTTGGCACTAGGACCTGGCTATCTTCATTTCCCTGTGATGGAAGACTATTGGGAGAATTGTGAAAATAACTTTGAATTGATAAGAAGGAATTGAATGATATTCATGGTACAAAAAATAATTTATTGAAAAATGGGATGGGATGTAATAGACATAAAAGAGGATGGATCCAACTTAATTGATCATGTCTTCTTTGAGTGAATACAACTATTAGAATTGCCCTATATTTATTGGTCTTTGCTAGAATTGAAAGACCTCAAGGAAAGAACCTCCTTTGTGATCAACAAGTCAAAGAAGATAAAAATACTAGATCAACAAGAAGAGGTAGTGCAAAGAAAAGTAATAATCCCTAGGAAGGTACATTAGTTTTAGCCATTCCATATTCTATCCCTACTTATTTTTGTTCTTTACATAGCATACAAGGTGAAGATGATGTTGAAGATCTGGATAAAAGAGTTGATCTAGCTTCAACTTGTGAGCTCAATTTAGTCACCAAGAAGAGGAGATCAAAACCCAAGGAGAATAATTTAAAACCAATTAAAAAAATAATAGATGAAGCTCCTAAGATGAACACTTTACCATCATCACATGTAGATGAAATTATTCAATCCATAGCATCCCCTATATGTTCATTGTCTCCTAAAAGTATGGAAGCAACTCAAGAGTTGCTAGTTGTAGAGAATGTGCATAACCTGGATTTATCATCTCTAGTCCTACAAGTACCTTCAATAATCAAATCATCTACCCATATCTCAACATCTTAGTTACAATAATGTTTGGAGAGAACGAAGAAAAGAATGATCCAATTGGAAGCACCGAATCTAGATATCATAGCTGATTTAGTGCATAAAGGTATGCAGCTAAAGAAGACTAGAACAGATTCTAGATTGGTAGTGAATCCTACCTCAAGAAACTTGTTTGTTTAAATTGCACAACCAATCATAGAGAAGGACATAAATGAGGCATAAAAAGTTGATTTTAGCATAACTAAAGTGGATCTAGGTTAGACCGCTTGCAAAGGAAGAGAACATAATTTTCCAGTGTCAGTTGTTGTCCTAATGGAAAAATCAAGAAGAGATAAAAAATCTAAGAATCAACTCAAGTGTCAAGTTTAGACCTTTCTTCATGCATTCAATTGATGCTCAATGATTCCTTTCTAAAACCCAGTTCATCTACAGAAATAATAGGAGATCCCAAGAAGATGTTTGATGAAGAAACCATTCAAGACATTAGAGAATGTCAAATTTATGGTAAGATGGTGAAAGCATGGATGAAATGCATGAAAGAATGAGCATCAAGCCAATTTCAAGAAGTTAAGGTTACGTATGCTAAGGCATATCACATACAATGAAACATTAAAAAAGAGTTAACAACTCTTAGGGAATAACAAACATTCTATAGAGAAATTGATGCTAATTTAGTAGAGATTAAAGGAATGAACAGTGATGTAGTCAAATCATTGAATTTGGTCACCAATGGAGAAGAAGAGAAAATTGACATACATCAGATTGATGAATGATAGCATGAATCAAAAATTGGATGAAGGAAAACAATTCTTAAACTCTTGCAAGCTACTAGAAAGGAAGGCCTTGGGGAAAATACCAATGATCATAAAGGTATTCCTATTAGAAAACACACTTAAGATCTAGACATAGCTTCCACTTTACAATGCATAGAGATAAAGATCAACACTGAACTTAGTGGTAAACAAAGTTTAGATGTTAACATTATGAGAAGATTGACCAGTCTCTTAGTGGAATTAGACTCCTGTATTCAAAACTTACCAGGTTATGTCCTAGAGTTGGATGAAGTTAGAAAGAGACATGATCTATGCAAGCTGAAAATGTAGACTCCTATATTCAAAACTTACCAGGTTATGTCCTAGATTTGGATGAAGTTAGAAAGAGACATGATCTATGCAAGCTGAAAATGTAGAGTTTAATCATCATAAGAAATAAGGCTTTAGCATAGATTATCAAATTATTTAGATCATACAAGGAAAATTTGACTCAGCTACTCACAGCACCTACAGATCAAAGAGCAAGCACAAAAAAATTAGTGTCCTAGTTGAAAGTTAGAAGTGGATATGTCTAAAGTTGTCTCATATTTTTGTTTATATATTTTTTAAGGAGTTCAACATTAAAATCAATTTTTGTTTTGGTCAATGTCTTAACTTTTTCTAACTATAGTTAAGAATTGAAAGTTAGAGTTGGTTATGAAATATCTTCAAAGTAGTCCAAACTCTAACTTTGTGAGTAGTTATAAACCCAAAAGGTTGCTTATTCTAGAATAGCTATAAATTCATGTCTCACTGTAATATGGGAATTTTTGGATTTTGGAACAAGGGAACACTTATGCTAGAGTTTTGGTCATAAGACAACTTTTGGAAAGTGTGTACAAAGGTTGTCTTTGTAATCAAAGTTTATTTTTATGTTCTTGCTTCAACGAAATAAAAGAACATGCATTTGGGTTCTTTTCCATTCTTCTAGATTGTAAAACTGTTGATTCTATGTAATGAATATTTTCATGGTATTGTGCCAGTATTCATGAATTATTGAATTAGCATTGCGTCAATGATAGCTCTCAAGTGTAGTTCTTATTTGTCTTCATTACCAGTTCACATCAATTTTATGGAAACATTGAAGTCATGCAGTGCATTCATCATCAATAGTTTCCTTTATATATTCTAAATTGTAATTTTCTTTATTTAAAAATTAAAATTTTATCTTTTTTGGGAGTTGCCCCTCTAAATGTAGGTGAAAATCAAATATCAAGGCCTAACCAGCTGGTGGAGAAATTGATTTTTCATACACTTCATTGGGATAAATCACGTATTGTCTAAGTGACAAATCTATTTACCAATAAAGCTAAATTTCAATAGTAAAATCTCATGAAGGATTATTTGTAATGGTCTTATGTTAATGAAGAAAGTCTACTAGTCCAATGACACAAGACAATAAGGATAAGGGCTATACACAAAAATTACAAAAAATCAAGTCTAACAAATAGATTGAAGGGAAGTCAAAAAAGGGAGTTGAAAAATCTAAAAAATTAAAAATCACTAGCAAAATTTCTATCTAAACAACAACAACGTGAAATGGGAAAATAAATAAGAACTTAAATAAGGGAAAACTAACCATTTCCCAATTTTTCTTAAGCTACTTTATACATCTAGAAAAAAAGTACTCTTAGGAGTATACACTACCACATTAGAAGAGGTACCTCCATTTTCTATGATACTCATCGATAATATTTTCTCCCTTTTCTTTTTATTCTCCCTTTGCTCCCCTAGGTTGACCTATATATTGGTCAAAGAGTGGGTAGTGTTCTCCATAATTTTCTTGTTGAATGAAAAAAAATGAACTATTTTTTATTCAACTAAGAATACACAACTTTTGGAATTTCTAGAGAACAAATTATCTCACATTTTTCATCCCCTAATGGAGTATGATATTTGATTTTGTATATCTGACGATTCCTCAATTTCTTTGTTGTCCAACTTTAGCACAAAATCCTCTTCCACTCCACACATAATTTCAATTTGTCAAGATAATAGGTGTTTCACACATTGCATAATATTGTTATATTTTATTATTTTATTTGATTATGTAATGTTGCACCTAGATGGACGTGCAACATGGAAACACTCCCATGGGGTATACTTGATGAGTTGTATTCTAACATTGTTATAATATTTCATGTAATTATTTAATATTGGGGAAAAGAATTAAATTTCCAATATTAAATGTGGGGTCAGTGGGTTAGGTAGCACATGGGTAATCCAATACCACTTAGTGGTTTAGTGGGACTTGCTACTATATAAGAAACCACAAGGGTAGTTGTTGGACTTGCTACTATATAAGGCTTGATAGGTTAATCAAGAGAGCATTTGTGAAGGTTGGAAGCATGGCATGAGATGTGTGGATTCATGCTTGTTCACATAGATTGCTAAGTGGTGGCTATGGCTTTGAAGGCTTCCATAGTTCTATTGCAATGGTATTTTTGCTAAATAATACATGGTGATTGATGCTTTTGGAGGCTGGGTTTTTTCCTTAATGAAAGTTTCCCAGAGTATATCTTGTGTCACATTTTATCGTGGGCATGTATTCTATTCTCTTACATGTGGATTTCAATTACATATTTATATCTGATCTATTATGGGTTATATGGAAATGGTTATATTATTTATTGTAAGTTTCCTAAGAAATGGTATCAAAGCTATGGTTTTATTATCGTAACCCTAGATTGAATTTATGGAAATGCATGAGAGGATAAAAGAAAGGGGAAGATATATGAGTTGTTTATTATAGATTTGAGGGTTTTGAGTTTTCTATTATGATGGGATGTTGGTAGATTTTGGGCATGTGAAATTGTTCAACAAAAAGATTTTTTGGATGCTTCATTTAAATGAGGGTTTTAAGGGGTAGCTTGTAGAAATGATTTCCTGGCTAAAAATAGAACTCACGATTAGATCCAGGTTGACATTTCTATAATTTTTGATCTATAATATGCCCTAGTTTGGCCATATTCAGAGAAAATGAAGAGTTTTTTAGTTTTAACCCATGATGGCCGTCAAATTTAATACTGTCGAAAGTTTTTGTCACAAAAAAGTCGTAGCAAAAATGGTAAAAATGCTATCTTACTAAAATGATATTGGATAATAGACATCTTATAGATGTTGGAAAGCTAATTTAGAGCACTACAAGTTGTTGTAAGTTTGGTTCTATGATTTTGATATTTTGTTAGGTTTTAAGAGCCCAAAAGTTAGATGTTGTTTATTTTGAGCACAAAATAGGGCATAACTTGGTTATACAAAGTCATATAATCAACTTCGAGTAGTCAACAAAAAGCTCTTGGAGAGCTCTACACATTGGTTCAAATTTGGTGTAGGTTTGGCATGGTTTATTTGGTGATATATTGATATGAACAATGTATGATATATATTGACTATGGTAACATTGTGAGTTTATGAAATTGTATATTTTGGAGATTTGGATTTGATGTCATTGTATACTTAGTTCATATTTCAGATTGGTCTCATGATGATATGGTTATCAATTTTTTCTTTGGATATGTATGATGACTTGTTGGGTCTACAAGTTGTAGTGTTGTATACATGATTGGGTATACTGGTACATCTTTGATGTTCATTGGTTTGGATTCCTGATTTAGTTATGGCGGTATATCTTTTTGGTTTAGTATCATGGTTATTTGATTTCTCTTGAGGAGATCATGATGTGCACTTTTTGTTCTTTGATGG
Source organism: Cupressus sempervirens (assembly GCA_028749045.1). NCBI lineage: Eukaryota > Viridiplantae > Streptophyta > Pinopsida > Cupressales > Cupressaceae > Cupressus > Cupressus sempervirens. The sequence goes on along the minus strand of CM053787.1, from coordinate 730,146,508 downwards.
TTAGATGATGGTTTTTCATTATGATTTCATGGATAGCCTGGATACACGATTTAGTGGGAGCTTGTAACAGTGATGAGGTGATAGTGTAGGATTAATTCCTAGTTTTGTTTGTATCTTCTTGGGTTTGGAGATCTTTGTTTCACTTGGTATTGACACTTTGGTTGTGTGAGTCTAGATTTAGAGGATCTTCATGTAGGATGTGGGTTTTAAGATGTCATAGGTGACTTGGTACCATAGTTGAGTGGGATTTTTTTTTCATTGATATATTTATTGAGTGTTTGTTAATGTTGGAGGTTTGTCTTAGATCCTATTGCTGCAGAAGCATCTTTGACATTTTCATGGTGCACTTGGTTATCTTGATGGTGTGTGAAGATGGTTAGATCTTCAAAACTTATGGGGTTCATGGTTATCTTCATGGTGTGTGGAGATGGTTTCATTTTGAGGACTCACAGGGTTCTTGGTAAAGGTGTGGTTTATGCTTTCATTTGACATGTTATCCTTGGTGTGAGGATGGTTTCATTTTTATGTCATGGTATACTCTTGATACACATTTAGATTTTTGACATGTTATAGTATGTTCATATGGAGAAAGTTATCTCTTTGGTTGAGATGGTTAGATCATGTTGTCTTGTTTATGTTTTCAAAGCCATGGTTGGAACTTTGATGTTGATCTTGGTTTAGTTTCTTGGTATTGAGTACATTGATCATAAGCCTGATACTTCATGATATTGCTATGTTGCATTTGGAGTTGGCATGGATTGATTGGTTTTAGGTGCTCATGGATACATAGAGACTATGGTGATGCTAATTTATATTGGATTAGAGAAGTATTTGTTGGGATAGTTGATGGTTTCAATAGGAAGTTTGAGGGGCAGTCACCTAATGTAGACTTGAGAGCATATTGTTCTTAGATGATTCTTCATTGGAGACTTGGATATCTTGATGAGAATTCTTATTTCCCACTCTTGGTCTACTCAGCGGTTTGCTTCTTGAGAGGTATAGCCCATAATCTAGAGGTCTAGGTATCAAAAATCTACTTTGGTAGAATGAAGCATTTGGGGCCAAACTAATATGGCATCTCTTCATGGAAAGTAATAGAAAATGGACTAAAATTATATACTATAAGTATCTTAATGTGATGGACACCTTGTCTATTTTTGCGATGAAATCTCCCCCCAAAGGATCAAAGAGCTAGAATTTAGACCTCTCATTAGTAAATATCTCATGTGGGATACTAGTAAAGGGGATAGAGCCTTTTTCTGGGAGGACTCATGGGATGGACTTCCTCCCATAGATAGCTTGGATATTTCTATAGAGATCAAAGAGAAGCCAACCTCCTTATGGGTTTGCAAGGTCAGTAAAATTTTATAAAGCCAAGATCTCAACAAATGGTACTTCTAGATAGGTGTGGAAATCTTTAGATATTATAGGTTTGGAAGCCTCAGTAAAAGAGAAATATGAAAAGATCATGAAAAGAAGAAAAATCAAACAAGTAGAGAGGAATGATAAACTTTTCTAGGCAGCATCTAAAGATGGAAAGTATAGTGTGAAAAATGGATATAAAGCTTTAATTAACTCCTAAAAGTGGGATGAACTGGATCTCCCACTCAATTTGTGTTGGGACCCATCCTATCTACCAAAGGTTGGGTTCTTCTTATGGTTAGGATATAAAAATAGGATCCTCATGGTAGATAGATTCTATAAATTTGGGTATGAAGGCCCTTCTAAGTATGTGTTATGTACAAAAAATAGTGAAGATACAAACCATATCTTATTTAGTTGCCCTTACACCAAACATTGTTAGGATTGGCTTACTAATATCTGTAGTGGTGTTTACAGTAACATTTGGAACATTTTACCATCTATCCTCATATGGGAGGTATGGAAAGAGAGAAATGGAAGATTGTTTAGGGACCAAGTAATGTAACTAGAAGAGATTGTTAAGAAGATAGAAGCAATCATAGTAGAGACACTAAACTCATATCTCAAAAACTCCTAGATAGAAGAAGGATCATTCTCATGCTCGGATGGCTTCATTAAGAAGAATTTGTCTAATCTAATTAACCTCCCACTCATTTATAAAAAGAAGAACAAGGAAGCTAGGGAAAAGTATAGATGGACTCCCTCTCCTAATGGATGGTCCAAATTAAATTTTGATGGTGCATCTAGAGGTAACCCGGGTTAAATAGTTATCATCTTCATTAATACTAATGATTCATGGGAGTGGATAGCTAAAAGGGCCAAATCTATTAATCCTAATACAAATAATTTAACTGATTGTGAAGCTCTGCAAGAAGGGCTCCAACTCTGCCAAGAACTAAAAGTATCTAATATGATTATTGAAGGAGACTCCCAGACCATATTAAATTTCCTAAGAAGGAGAGCTATCCCCAACTAGGTTTTGAAGTCAAAAATAGAAGAGATTTTTAATATTCTAGATAGTTTTGAAGACTCTAAGATTCAACACATCTTTTAGGATGGAAAAAAGAAGGTTAACCTATTGGTGAAGGAGGGGGCTAATGGTAATACCTAATTGGTTATTAGAGATAGGTAATATTAGTTAAAAATTCAAGATCATGGTCTCTCAATTTTATTCCCTCTCAACCTCTATTGATGGTGAAGTTCTATTGTTTCCTATTGTATTAGAAAAGCTAAGATGTTTATTTCTTTTAGTATAATGATGGTAATGTGATTAGCTTCAAGTAATTACTAAATGCATCAAAGTCTCTGAAGTTTCATTATTTGTTTTTAATTTAAGTATAACCGATATGACTATTATAGATGGAGTAGTAGTTCTATCTATTTCTCTCCTACCATTAAAGAAGGCTATAACACCACTAGATGGGAAATTGTTGTTTGAGGTTGCAATTAGGATAATGATTATACTAATTTATCAATTTTTTGGATAAGTTCTTCCTAGATTAAGACTAGTTCTATACTTCATTCTTTAGGGAGTTCTAAATATTTTCCAATAAGATCTGTGTTCATTGGGCTTCAACCAAGACATTCTACTTGACAATGCCCTACTTTATCTGCTCTGTGGTCTCAAAAGTTAAATTAAAATTTTCCTTAAAAAGTTTCAGTCTTTCTCGAACTTATCAATGATAGGACTAATGCTTTCTAAATTTTGTGAAGTTTTAATCTAGCATGAATGATTTCTTAGTTTAATTGGGTTGTAAAGCTCTGTATTATCTACCAAGGAGGTCAATTTTTTTCTTTAATTTCCTTAGTAAGCATACTAACTATATGTTCTTAGTAATCTTTTGATTAAGCAAATCAATAAGGCATGTGTGATATAAATAATTTAGGAAAGCAGTGATGCCCATCAATCTAATACTATGGCTATAGAGTTTCTTTTGGATCATGAATTCATTAGAAGTGGTTTAATTACAATAGATCATAGGTGGAATATGACTGATGTTGGCTATTTTGTAATAAATTTTGATTTTTAAACTGGGGTTCACCTGTTTTATTTTGAAATAATAAAGGAATTAAATCTTGGGCAAGATTGGAGGTTTTCTTCTTCATTATTTCCTACCAGTGCCCATTTGAATAGAGATGCTCCTTTGTATTTTTTCATTTAATTAATATAATCAAAGGCTTTGGCCATTTACTGATCAAAAAAATTAAAAATAATAAAATTCTACAAGAACGTATTTTAACACTTGAAAAGATGTCAATTTTTAAAAAGAAAAAAATAAATCATATCAAAATTAATTAAAAATAATATGATGTTCTAGAAGAGAGAGTCCTCTTTTAGAATGTATAATTTTTCTCCTAGTTAAAATAGATTTGTTTTGAAAAATGTAGTGCGAGATGAAAATTATCAATTTTAGGTGACTCAAAATTTGAATGATTTTAAAAGAGAAAATATAGGTCTAAAGGTGATTTTTATTTTTGAATGTTCTTGCTATATATATGTTATCTATAACATAGTATGAGTTAAATTGGAAATAATTTTATTTCCATCTATTGTTGTGGTGGGAACTAGAGCCCTAATTTTTAGTGTTTTTCAGGAGGTAAAAATGTATCTATAAAAATTAGGAAAATATATCAATTCTTATTCCAAATAATTATTAAAAATTACAATCCTAAACTTCATCTATTTCTACACATTTCATTACTTTACTTCATTTTCAAATTCAAAATAATAATACAAATTTTATGTTATTGAAGGTGAACAATTATACTTTTGTTATCCTTTTTCTTTACAAAAGGGTGACACAGGTTTGTGCTTTTACCCATGGGGTTTAATGCTAGTTAACCAACCATGTGGGGACATATTTATAAGTGTCTAGACAAGAGTATTCTTAGGATCTAATCAATATCCTCTATTAGATTACTACTAGGGATACCTTGAGTGGTTACTACAATATGCATATTGTGAAGGTATTGAATAATCCCTTAATGTAGGAGAGAACCCCACTACTTTTTAGTTTTGACATCGATTAAGATATGAATACAAAATTAAAAGAAAAAAATTAAAATTAATACAATATAAATTAATTAAAATAAAGAAAATGTGAGAATATAGCCAAGTGAACCTTCCCTCAAGGGTGATTAAATTTATCATTAGACCATCAAAACAATAGCACCAAAAGGAAAGGTTGAGTTATGAAAAGGAAGTTACAATGGACATTTGATTGGATAGACTTTGATACAGAAAGGTGATTGTTTATATCAAAAAAGCTAAGAAAATTTGAGCAGAAGTATAAAATATTGTTGGAGCTGAGTGAGAATAGTGTCAACTGAGCTATAGTTAGTCCCTATAAAATCTAGTGTTGACTGAGCATCAACATTGACTAGGAAAGAAAGTTGATGCTAAGCTAGTAAACTTTACATCAATTGAGTATTTTAGTGATGATCAAGTGCTAGAATTTAGAGATTTCCGAGTGATAGTATAAGAATGAATACAAGGAAATTGTGAGATCAAGTTGATTCAATTCATTTATTAGAAGATGTAATTCATGGTGAAGATAAGATTGATGTGTTGGATCATTAGATTCAAGACAAGGATTAGGTAAATACATAATAGATGAATTCTAGAGAAGTTTCTAGAAGAAGATCAAGAAGGTGACTTATACAGTGAATCAAGTTGAATTTGATCGTAAACCCTAAGATCTATGATCGATTTAGAAAATGGTAAAGAATAAATTGTCTAATTAAAGAGATATAGAGCTGAACAATCAGTGCTAGGGGATGAGTGCAAATATGTGTATGTGAAAAGCTTTTATGTAAAGAGAGGCATATAGAGCAAGGTTGATAAAAAACACATGAGTGTGAGTGAATGCAAAGATAATAGAGAAAGATTTCAAATATGTTGTTGTTATTGATAAGTATATTAGAGAAGAAGGCTTAAATGTTGATGAGAAGAGTGGACTGGTTGCTTGAAGGGTGTCCAAGAAAATCATGATTACAAATGTAAGTGGAACACTTATCAGTAAACCAACATAAGAACCGAATAAAGATCTAAACCTACAAAAGTGGGTTGTAATTACATAGATCAAAAACTACTATTTTCTTTCTAGTCATTGTAAATAATTTGTATTGAAATCCTTTTAATAGAGGTTGACCTAATAGTCATTTGAAGACTTAAAAGTCTATGTAAATTCTTTAACTAGGTGACATTCTAATTGGAATGATCAAAGTCCTCTTATAAGGGCCACTCCTAATAGGGTGATTAAATCCTCTAACCAAGTCACATTTAATAGTGTGTTTTATTACCTTTGATGGAGTTGGCTCCTAACATGGCTCACTTCAAAAGAGTGACATGTTGCTAGTGGGTTTTTTGAAATTAGGATTCCACATAAAATCCTAGTGTCAAAATTGTGATGAATGCTTTATGTGTTTATGTTTGATAATATTTTCACTATGCAATGCAAGTTATGTTTATGACAGTTTTATACTATAGATCGAGCAACAACAAGATAAGCAGAATAGTGAAGTGTTTATTGTTTATTTGTTCAAGTGGTACATATGACACATTGAGTAACTGATTCAATCCCCCCAATTATTCTATACATTTCTAACAATTGGTATAAGAGCTCAGTACTTACATATAAAATTTTGAAGCTACTTAAAGCTAAGGTTAATGAATAATAAGAGATATGTACCCAAGATGAGAAAAGAGAACTTTCCTACATGGAAGACCTTGATGAAGTTGAACATATTCAATATCAGTAATGTTGTCAATTTTCTAGACAATGAATATGTAAAGGTAACAACTACTTCTCTATCTATTGAACAACTGAAATAGAAGTTAGAACACAATTAAGAAATGTTGGGGATTGCCTTAGTTATAAGCCATGCCAAGTGTGATGACCTAAGAGATTGTGACAATGCAAAGAAGATGTGGGATAGATTGAAGACCATATATGTAGGTGACGGTAATGTTGTAAGAGAAAAATCAAAAAGTGTGAGAGGTAAATTTGATGCCATGAGAATGATGGAAGGTGAGAGTGTAGTACAATACTACACAAGAGTTAAAGAGGTTGCTAACATTATTTGAGGTACAAATGGAGAAAAAATAATGAAATAGTGATAAGTAAGGTATTGAGGACTCTACTCCCTATTTATGCCATTAGAGTCTCTGCAATCCAAGAATTGAGATGCACACTAGGTAAAAATTTGGCCTTAAAAGGTGTAATTGGTACAGTGCTTTTGAGATGTCTAACTTTAATAACTATACAACTGCTACTATTGAATATTTTTTCAAGTCACAACTAGTTCTTAGCAAGAAGAAAGGAAAACATGTGAAGAGTGAAAGTGATAATTAGATAATGATGAGATTAATGAACTTGAAGCACTCATTGTAAAACATTTTGGAAGAGGAAGAGGTAAATAAAAAGGTGAATTACCTATCATTTTCTTTTCATGCAAAAAAGTTGGTCATATTGCTGCTAGATGTCCTAACATAAATAATATAGATGAAAGGATGGAAAGAAAGTACAAAGGAAGAAGAGATGTGAAAGAATACAAGAGAAGAAAGGATGACAAAGGTAAGAAATATTGTTGTCATTTTTAAGAAAAGACTGATAATGAATGTGAGAGTAATGATAATGAAGTTTTCTATGTTGTTATGAAATTTTTTTTTGATGAAGATGAGAAAACTACATTAATTTCTTATGTGAACAAAAGTGATAGATAGATAATTGAAAGTGAATGTTCCAATCATATGAATGGTGATAAAGATAAATTTGTAGATATTGGTTCATAAAATGGTGGACACGTTAAATTTGGTAATGATATCCAATGTGTTATAAAAGGTAAAGGTACTATTCAACTAATTGACAGGATAACATGTGATAGTGTTTATTGGGTTGAAGGACTTAACTATAGTTTTTTGAGTGTTTCAAAACTGAACAAATTGGGTTACAAAGTTGAATGTCACAATACAAAGGACAAGGTACATGATGGTGATGGTAAGATAATTGGAACTAGTGAGTAGACAAGAGGTAACTTATTCTATCTAGACCTATCAAATGAGAAATGTTTGTTTGCACAACAAGAAGATGTTTGGTTATGGCACAAAATATTATGTTGTGTGAACTTTGACAATTTGGTGAATATCAATAAGATGGAGAAAGTAAGAGGGTTTCCTAAACTAAAGAAGCCTAATAGTACTATGCGTAAACAATGTCATTTGGGAAAGATGACAATGTCTAGTTTTAAGATGCCAATAGTGGCATGTTGTGATGGTTAAGTTGTTGCATTGTTATCCTTGCCATCAAGGTTCAAATATCATGGGGATGAGGTCCCCCGTTTGTGGCCTCACGAGTTCATAGCTCTAGGTCAAAGCATTTACCCCTCTTAAAAAAAAAAAAGTCTAGTTTTAAGAGCAAGACACACACTATTAATGATATTTTAGAATTGGTTCATATAGATCTATGTGGACCCATTGGTTTTCAAAGTTACTATGAAGATCAAATTTTCATTCTTTTTGTGTATGAATCATCAAGAAAGATGATTGTGATGTTTTTAAAGCTAAATTTGATGCTTTTTAGTTATTTAAGTGGTATTTAGCCAGAGTTGAAAAAGAAAAAGGGAAGAGTCTGAAGTTTTTGAGATTTGATAGAGATGGTGAGATCATTTCACATGAGTTCAATACATTTTGCAATGACAGAGGAATCAAAAGATAGATGTTAGCACCAAGGACCCCTCCTTAGAATAGAATAACTAAAAGGAGAAACACATCAATAATGGACTATGCAAGAACATTAATGATGGAGAAGAATGTATCACATAAATATTGGAGAGAAGTAGTTAGTACTGTTGTTTGTACCCTAAATAGAGTACAAGTCAAGAAAGTTATAAATGCTACACCTTTTCAAATATTGTATGGTTATGCTCCCAATATAAAGTATTAAAAAATGTTTGGTAATAGATGTTATGTACTGAAAGGTAGCAAAAATGGAAAGCTTGATGCAAAAAGTGATGAAGGCATATTTCTAGGTTATTATACTAAAATAAATGGTTATAAGTGTTTAAATTCTAACACTAATAAAGTTGTGGAACATGCAAATGTGAGAGTTGATGAGTTTATAGAAAGGGGTGGCAGTTCATGTCACGAAGAACCTAAATAGTACACTAAATCATCTATGTGAATGATTATTCTCCCAAGACTCCAGGTGAATAGACAACTCAAGCTGCAAGTTTTAATTAGACATAAAATGATGGAATACAAATACAAATTATTGAGTAGTAGAGAGTGGGTGTTGAGCAATAGACTAAATATGTTGAGTCTCAGATAGGCAATATCGACCACTAGATAGAAAATGTCAAGCATGCAAAACCTAAACTAGAACCAAAGAAAGGAAGAGAAAATGAACTTGAGATTAATTTTCAAGATGAACCTATAGAAGATCATAAACCTAAATAAATCATTGGTGATGTTAAATCAAGTGTTATGACATGAAGAAGACTCAAAGATAATACATGCTTACTTTGTGAGTTTGACCCCAAATCAATAAATTATACTTTAGAAAATGAAGATTGGATCAAGGCAATGGACAAAGAAATTGACCAAATTGAGAAGAACAATGCTTGGACATTAGTGCGAAGATCTAAAGACAAATATGTCATTGGGACAAAATTGGTTTTTAGGAACAAGCTCAATGAGAATAGAGAAGTAACAAGAAACAAGGAAAGACTAATATGCAAGGGTTAGGGTTAAGAAGGAGTTGATCATGGAGAAACTTTTTCTCTAGTGGAAAGAATTAAAGGGGTCAAAAATCTACTTGCATACTCAACCTACAAAAATTTCAAGCTATATCAAATGGATGTCAAAGATCTACATTTTTAAATGGTATACTATAGGGAAAACTATACATTGAACAACCTGAAGGATTTGTAGATCCAAACAAGGAGAACATAGTATATAAACTAAATAAATCCCTCTATGGACTAAAGTAAGCCCCAAGAATATGGTATGAAAGATTACACAACTATTTGGTGAAGATTGGTTTTCAAAGGACAAATGATAATAGTAACCTATATTTGAAGAATGGTAAGAACAATAAAGTATTGTTATCTAAAATATTTGTAGATGATATTATATTTAGAGGAAGAGAATCTTTATGCAAATCATTTGCTGATAAAATAAAGAAGGAATTTGAAATTTCCATGTTTGGTGAAATCAAATTCTTTATTGGAATACAAGTGTGTCAAATAAAGTTTGGCATTTTCATTACACAATCCAAATATATCAAAGAGATACTAAAGACTTTTGTCATGGAAGATTTTAGGCCAGTGAGTACACCTATGTCTACTGGACATAATCTATCTAGGATAGATGATTCAATTGATGTGAACTAGAACATATATAGATCCATGATTGAAAAATTGCAATATATTGTACACAGTAGGCTAGGTATTGCTTTGGTAGTTGGGATAGTTGCTAGATTTTCAAAAAATCCTTAAGAGGATCACATGATGGTAGTGAAAAGGATAATGTGATATCTAAAAGGTACATAAGACTATCAATTGTATTACAAAAGAAATGATAATTTTGAACTAAGGGTGTTTATTGAATTGGATTGGGCAAGAAATATTGATGATAGAAAAGGCACTAGTGGAGGTGCATTCTTTCTAGCAAAGAGATAGGTGTCTTGGAAAAGCAAGAAGTAAAATTTTGTATTTCCCAATCTATAGCTGAAGCCGAGTATGTAGTAGCTACAATGAAATATTCAAATATTATGTCGATCAAACAATTACTAAAAGGTATGAAAGAAGAAATCATAGATCTAGTGGTTATCTATTGTGATAACACAAGTGCTATTAAACATTTCAAAGAATCTAGTGATGCACATTAATACAAAGCACGTTTCCATCAAGTATGACTACTTGAGGGAATTAGTTCAAGACAAAGAAGTGAAGGTAGAATATGTGAATACCAAGGAATAGATTGTTGCGATATTCCCAAAAACCCTTACCTAAAGATGCTCATGAATATCTTAGAGGTAAACTAGGGGTGACTCCCCTAATCAAAGCTACTACTTAAGAAAGATGCATTGCATCACATTTACTAATTAAAATATCCTACATAATGATGCAATATAACTCTACGTTGGGAAGTTCCTAAGGTAGATAATTTAGTACATCATAACAGATCAGCCATAGATAGATGACAAATATCAACCAAACATGCTAAATCTACATAATTTAGATGTATGAAAACTTTGAAGATAAGACATTATTTTCAAAGAGGGAGAGATTACATAAGAGGGAGAAATTTTATAGAGAAAAATTTAGACAATTTATAGAAGGAGAGATTACAAAATGAGGGAGCAAGTAGTCGAAGAGAAATTTGAAAGAGAGAAATTTAGAAAAGAAGAATCAAACGTTCAGTCACAAAATCTTTTGGATTTTATGGTAACTAAGCTACAATTTGTATTAAGATGTTTGAGATGTTTCCATCAATGCCAAAGAGGGAGATTGTTGGAAAAATATATTTGGAAAAATTGTTTTTTTGTCATCGATGTCAAATCTATTGATAAGACATATTTCTACCTAATCTAAGTGTCATATCTATTTTATTGATAAAGATGATTTGAGAAGTGGCTCATAATAGTAGCACCTAGACAAAAGGTTGATTTATAAAAATGAAGTTACAATGGACATTTGATTAGATAAACTTTGATAAAGAAAAGTGTTTGTTTATGTTAAGAAAGTAAAGCAAAGATAAGTAGAAGTGTCAAGTAATGATAGTGTAAACTGAGCTATAGTTAGTACCAAAAAAATCTAGTGTTGACTGAGCAAGATAGTTGATGCGAAGCTAGAAATCTTTACAGCGATTGAGTATTTTAGTGATGTTTGAGTGCTAGAATTTAGAGATTCTCTAGTGACAGTATAAGAATGAATTCAAGGAATTTGTTAGATCAAGCCAACTCAGTTAATTTCTTGGAAGGTGTAAACCACATTGAATATAAGATTGATGAGTTCTATCATTAAATTCAAGGAAAGGATTAGGTAAAGACCTAATAAACAAATTCTAGAGAAGTTTCTAGAAGACAATCAAGAAGATGGATAAATATAGTGAATTGAATTGAATCTAATTGTAAATCCTAAAATCTATGGTGGATGTAGCAAATGGTAAAGCACAAATTTTCTATTTGAAGGAACTAGCACATCACCTAAATGAAACTCAATATCAAGAAGAAAAAGTGAAAGAGCTATCAAAGGGTAGTTTATCTAATGAGTCTAAAGCTACTATATTAGATTTGATGGAAAAAATGCAACCCTATGTAAGTAGGTAAAATCAATAAAGAAAGAAAAGAAGTGCAACCAGTGAGAAAAAACAATTGGTGCTAGGGGACGAGTGTAAGTATGTGTATGTCCAAAGCTTTTATGTGAAAAATTGCATATAGAGAAAGGTTGATCATAAATGCATAAGTGTGAGTGAATGTGAAGCTAACAAAGAAAGATTGCATATATGATGTTGCTATTGATTAGTACATTAGAGAAAAAGGCCTTAAATGTTGATGACAAGAGTGGACTTATTTCTTGAAGGGTGTCCAAAAAAATCAAATTCAAAGATGTTAGTGAAAGGTTTAATACTCAACCAACATAAGGAACAATAAGAGATCTAAACCTACAAAAATGAGCTGTAATTACACTGATCAAAACCTATTATTTTATTTCTAGTCATTGTAAATAATTTTTATTGAAATTCTTTTAACAAAGGTTGACCTAATAGTCATTTGAAGACTTAATAGTCTATTTAAATCCTTTAACTAGGTGATATTCTGAATGGAATGATCAAAGTCCTCTTAAAAGGCCACTCCTAGTAGGGTGATTAAATCCTTTAACCAAGTCGCATTTAGAAATGTTTTTTATAACCTTTAATAGGGTTGGCTCTTATCAGAGCTCACTTCGAAAGAGTGAAAAGAAGTAGGGTTTTTTTTAGTGGTGAATATTCATAATTGTGTAAATTTAAGAAAATTTTTGCTAGTAATTTGGCTAATAATTTATGATTTAATGCAACCTAAATCTATTCATTTTTATTAAGTTTAGTTCTAAAATATTTAAAATCGCTCAATAATTTATTTTATTAAAAAAATTAAGCTCAAAGATTTGACACAATATTTGATACATGATTAGTTTTAATTCACCTAAATATTATATATTGTTGAAGAAATGAAAATTAATTCACCAATAATTATCATAATTATTAGTTACTTTAGGGATATATTGCCAATATTTAGTTTTCACTATTCATTTAAAATATAATGTAATTATCCTCATAATTTCTATGAGATAAAACATGTTCAATTTTGATTAGTAATATTCCATGATGATTAGAAAAATTCTTATTATTATTGAGATTTTCCAATATTCTCTAATCAAAAATTATGATTCCAAAATAATCGCTAATGTAAATAATACGTAAAATTTAAAATTGAGAGAGTCGCTGATAAAAATAATTTGGTGTTTCAGAATTATGAAATATTCACCAATAATTTAAATTTTTTTCTAGAGGGGGGTTTCTTAAAGTTTACCCTAAAAAAAGTGACATGTTGGTGGTGGTTTTCCAAAGTTGGATTTCCATATAAAATCCTAGTGTCAAAACTATGATGAATTTTTTACATGTTTACAATGGATAATATTTTCATTATGAAATGCAAGTTATGTTTATGAAACTTTTATAGTATAGACCAAGCAACAATATTATAAGAAAAATAGTAAAGTGTTTATTGTTTAATTCTTCAAGTTGTACATATTGACCTTGAGTAATTGATTCACCCCTCCTCTTAGTTATTCTAAACATTTCTAACACAAACCATCATTCTAATTTCTTAGAAGCTCCTCTTTTTTATACCCTTTCTAAAATTGGAATATACTTCCACCAAGACCAAGAAACCTCTTAATGCCATGCTTGTAGTGGTTATTACAGTTCAGGACATAGATTCACCTTCGACAATCAAGCTTGTTGTCCACACACTCCACTCTGCCAAAAAAATGAATCAAAACCCTCTAATAACTTTTTTTTTATTTGTTCATGAATATATATATTTCATTAACAAATGTGGCTTTAATTATTCCATGCCCTCAACATACTATTCAAAATTCCCTACTTCTATTATAAACCAAATCATGGAATTATCTTTAAATTCCTTAATGGTCTTACAGTCAACTTGATTGATCTCACCACTAATAATATATCAGAAAATATAATAAATAATAATGGTGAGTGAGGATGAAAATATAATACCATGAAAAACCTAAAGTTTATCTCAAATATTGTAGCACAAGTATAATAAATATTCTTTCTCATTACAATGATTATTTAGGAGGTAATATAATTTATGTGAGGCAAAATGCCCCTTTCAATATCCAAAATATTTAATATGGTAAATATTGGGTGCAAAATCATGTTTTGATAGATAGCGTGAATCTACCCATTATATCTAACCTATTAGTTTCTCTACTACATTCCCAAAAAGTGCATTGCTATCTAAAACTAAATACCTTGTCCAATAACCCTTTAGTTTGCATTATGACATCCATAATTTCCTATCTTGGAGTTCTTGCACTTTTTAGCATCATAATTACTTTGAGGATGTCATCAATAATTATAATATATTGGATTGCCAATTCACTCTACTAGGGTTTCATGCAAACTTATAGTTTTCTTGCATATGACTCGTTGTCTGAACTTTCATTCTGTTGTCCACTTGTCACACTACATTTACTGTGAGAGCTTTTAGGATGGTTATATTGGCCCTAGCCAGTGGTGACCTAGTTGTTATTGGTGTTTAGACTGCTACTTCAGATTACCATGGCACCTCTACAAAACAAATGCCCTCACAATATCATCCCAAAGGTTTTTCATGAGGTAATCCTGATGTTATCCTTCCTTTACAAGAATTTGATGTTGCATGTGATTGGTTAGAACAACATACCTTGATTGGGTATTTTGTGGTTAGGACTCCTCCTAAAGCTATGCTCCATGAATGGGTTAACAAGAGTTGGACTCATGGAGTCCACCTTGGCACTGTGCAAAATGTTACCAAATTTTTTATTATTATTTCGCTTCGCTAACCCATCAAAAGTAGATGTGGTTTTTAACAATTTCCCTTGGTTTGTACGTTCATCTCTATTTTTTTTTCAAAAATGGTTGCAAGACTTGATAGTCTCTGATGAGGAAAAGCTTAGGGTTCCTATGTGGGTCCAGTTCCAAGGTTTACCCTTGCCATGTTGGCCTTTCATTCTTCCCATTACCAAAACCCTTGGCAAAGTTGTCACAAAGGAGCTTGAGAATTTTTTAATGCTCTCCAATAGAGACTCGTTTGTATCAAGGTTGATCTTTTCAAGGATCTTAAGGATTCTGTAGAAATCTAGATTGGGGCTAGTTCATAGAACACAAGATCAGGGATTGCCCTTTGGCTATGCCTAGGGTTAAGCCCACACCTAAAGAAGCTCTTTCTAAGCTAGCAGAAGTCATTGTAGCCCCTGCTATCCCAACAGGAGCACAAAATCTAGCCATCATAGGGACACAAGTGATTTCCACAACACCTATTCTAGGTGTCTAATAGGTTTTAGACCCTACTGGTTTGTAGGGAATTAAGGTAGCCACTAGGGCTTCTACCTCAACTATGGTTCATACCCCTCTTGGTACTTCTTCCATAGCACCATAAGTGACATGGTGTTCTTGTAGTCCTGCTAGACATGCAAAGATGCCAGTGGTGAAATTGTATGCTATAAGTTTAGAAAAATTTCCTTCTAATTTTAACCAAGTTTCTTCCTTCTTACAGAATAGCTACTTCTCTCTTGAGGATGAGGATGATATGGAAGAATTTTCATGAATTTTTTATCATGGAATGTTCGAGGTCTTATAGACCTCTCCAAAAAGTACTATGTCTAGGACACCCGTCATAGACTTAGTAATTCAAATTTTCTCTATCTAAAAGAAGTTAAGATTTTTGGTTTCATGCTCTCTTCTACATGTCACATCATTTGGTAGGATGGAATTATGTTTTCCTCTCAACATGAAGCTAGTAGAGGTGGTGTAGTTACTCTCTTGTCACCTTGTCTTCATTCTGCTATTATTTTGCATGGTTCTGACCCCACACATAGAATTATTTGGCTCTTGATTTCGATCAAAACTCATTTTTTTTGAGTCATTAATGTTTATGCTTCAAGTGATGATGTGGAAAGATCCTAGATGTGGGGTTGGATAGATGAAAAATTGCCTCCAGCTACTTGGGTTATGTGTGGTGACTTCAATATGGTTGAAGTGGTCTCTGAAAAAGAAAACATTTTTTCCTTTTGCTTGATAGCTTGGGAAAGGGAAGCCTAGTACTACATGTGCAATAAATTGGGCCTTTATGATCCCAATATCAACTTTCATCAGGATAATGGGGCTTGGCACACTTGGTCATACTTTCAAGCTGGCTCTGACTACATTTTAAAATGCCTCGATCATGCCATGATTACTACACAATATTTTTTTCCTTTCTGAAGGATTGCGATTTACCTCTCATTCCCCTACTAGATGTGATGTTATCTAACTACTATCCCATTTATTTTGTCATTTCATGGCAAACAATTGCCCCAAAAGTTGTCAAGTCACAATTCTTCCTCAACACGTCTGTGTTGATGCATGCTTCCACCATCATGCATATCTTATGTGTTTGGAATCTAGAGCCATGTTCACATTATTACAATGCATGGATTCAATGGTTGAATGATTCCATTACTAGAACTGCTCATTTTTTGAGCATCTATGGGTGTTAGTTGGTAGTTTTCACAAAAAGGTCTTATGAAGCCAACACTTTTGTGCTCAAAAAATCCTTTAAGGCTCTCACCCTTAATCCATTTGATGTGGATTTGTAAATTCAGCTTGCCATGCTTCACCATGAAAAATAAGTTGTTGATAACTATGTCACTCGAGGAGGCCAAATCAAAGCCCATCTCCACTGGTTGGAGGTTGGTGATAGGACTTTGAAGGAGTTCCTCTACACTCTTCAAGTTTGTCATACCAATGTTGGGATTAAAAAAATCAAACAAGGAACTCCTTTTCTTGCTAGTCTCCCTGACATCTTGTAAGCATTTGTTCATCACTATGAGAACATTTTTGCTTCCTAGGGAAATTTGGCTTCTCAAGAGGAAGCTCTCAGGAAGTGTATCTTTGTTACTCCAAACCACCTAGTAGTTGACCAACGTGCTTTTTATGAGCAACTTCTTTGCCTCTGAGACCTTAAGGAGGTGGTCTACTCCATGGTTGATGATAAATCCCTTTCGTGCGATGGGTTTCCCTATGAATTTTACAAACACCTATGGGAACATATAGGTCATAATCTGCACAAAGTTTATCTTGAAGCCTATCATACTAAAAGTTTAGGAGGCATTATAAATAAAGGAAATATCAAATTCATACCTTAAGCTGATGATTCAGATGACATATACAATTAGACGCCCATTATCCTTTTGAATGTGTCTTATAAGATTATTACCAAGGAAATTTCTCTCAAAATCTGACATCTATTGCCTTTAATTGTTCACCCTAAGAAAAGTGGCTTTGTTAAGTCCAAATATATTCTTCACAACATTATTGCTATCTTAGAAGGAATGGAGTGGGCTTACAAGTCCAATTAGAAGGCTATTTTTTTAAAGATTGATTTTGCTAAAGCCTATGATCGCATTGAATGGCCCTTTATCTTGGCTACGCTTCAGGCTTTGGGTTTGGGTCCCATTTTTTTGTAGTCTGTGGAAATTCTCTTTGGCGATGCTAATGCTTGCATTACCATCAATAAGTCATAATCTAAGGCTTTTGGCCTTTCTTGTTCAATCAGACAAGGTTACCCCTTGGCACCAGTGCTTTATGTCCTTGTTGCTGAAGGATTTGTCTATTTGCTAGCACATTCTATGTCTTCTGGGCTAGTTCATGGCATTTCCTTTCCTGAATCATCTTCCCAACTAGTTAATGGTCATTTTGTGGATGATTCCTTTCTCACTCTTTTGGAGGATGAAGAAAATATCAACAATACCTTAAGGTGCCTCGACACCTTTTATTAAGCCTCTGGATCTGCTATTCAATGGCATAAAATGCTCTGCTTTTGATGGTCATTTTTGCCAACTCCTCCTTGGGTCAGCTAGTTTGAATGGAAATGGGTTACTCATAGGGATATTTTCTACTTTCTTGGCATTCCTTTTACTTTCCAAGCTTCACTTGTTGAGCTTTGGAATGTTATGCTTGCCAAGATCACCAAGAAGCTTGACTATTGGCTGAGGAAACTACTCTCCCTTGCTAGCAAATTCAAGATTTGCTCGAAGGTTCTTATGGCTACTCATTTCTATTATTCTTCTTGTTGGGCTCCCTCCAAAGCCTCCTACTAGAAATTGGAAAGATTGCTCAGGGATATTCTTTGGGCTTCTAGTTCTGATCATCATGGCTTTCACAGAGTTGCCTGGGATTTTTTTTGTCTCTCAAAAGAATCTGGTGGTCTTGGCCTACTTTCCACATAGAAACAAGGCCTTTCTCTTTGTTCTAAATGGATTATTCATGCCATCACTAGAGATAAAGCTTGGAAGCTTTTTGTTCGACATTGCATATCTTCTAGCTTTCCCATCAATTAACTTGGTTGGAAAGGGATTGGTTTCCACACCCTACTCATCATGCATGATTCAATGACCATACAGGGTTCATTTTTTATCAAGAGCATATGGAAGGCTTGAGAATAATCAATCCTTAGCTTTGATGGGCTAGGGATGAGTTCTATAATGGTCTCTCCTTGAATCAACAGAACATTTGGTGGTCTCCCCTATTTGCCATTCATGGTACTCCCTTTTCCAAGACTTAAGGTGCTGGTGCTCTACATTTTTTCAAATGAGGTATTAGAATTCCCAAGGATCTCCTCTTGAGGGTTACCATGTGTTTCAGATCCTCGGAAGACATACAAGTCCAGTACCACCTTATCTATTTAGATTGATAGACTTTTGACCTATTACTCTCTTCAATTCCAGTTTACTTTATTAATAAAGTTGGTATTTAGTCTATTTGACCTTGGTGGCATGATTGGAAGTGGTTTTCTACAACTCCTTTTCCCAATTATAAGCTAAGTCAAGGACATAGATGGCTTTTGCCCCATCTTTTGATGGTGGATATGCTCAATCAGAGATAGAATTTGTAATCTTCTCTTTCTCAATGGAGAAAACACTTTGATACCATTTGGAGTGCTATTATAGAACCCAAGATTGCCCATTTTTCTTGGTGTTTTGCCTTCCAATTTCTTCCCTTGGGGCCTCAGCTCAAGCATATTGGGGTTCCTGATCCCAGATGCCTTTTTTGTGGGCAACCAAAGTCTTTCATGCATATCTTCTAGTTTTTTAGGGTGCCCAAAATTATTGGCACTAGATTCAGGATTGTTTCAAGCCATTCAAGCCTCAACCCTTTTCTTGACACATGGTTATTCTAGGGGATTCCCCTAGAATCCCTTGAAAATTCACCTAGATTTGGCATACCTTTAGGATGGAAATTTTTTTTACTCTATGGAAAGATAAGAATGTTGTTCTTTTCACAAATAGTTTTTTGGATATTATTATTGCCATGTAAACTAACGCATGCATATGTAATAATGTAATTATCTAGATTTAGGTGCAAGCAAAAAAAGTTTCCCTAGAGGTGGCTTACCTGTAGGAGCTTCTAAATCACTAGGACAATGTCTCTTGCACTATTACTAGAGTTCCTCTAGATGCCTTAGTAGATACTTCGGCACCTGATGGCCATCATCAGTGGCACCATTCCTCAACTCGCCACTCGCACATCAAGTGCTTCTAGGCTTCCTGCCATTGCTCTCCCAGTGGTGTTGATAGTGGATGCAAGAATTGCTAAGCTTCTCCACCCCATGGTGGCTCTAGCTGGTCCTCAGCTCCTCCTCCTAGTGCTCGATAGGCACTTTTTGGGAAATGGGCTCACCTAGATCTAATGATTAGTTCTCTATAACTAGAGATAAAAGATGTGGAGGTTGCCACTGATCCTCTTATTGCTATTGCTGATGATGGCTAGATTGTTCCTAGCCCACCCCCCAATCCCAAAGATGATTGGGGCTTTCATGATTGTGATGAACCACCATCCTTGGCTAGCACTGCTTTGGCCACTTGATGTTGCTTTATCTGTTATTTTTTTAATGAATAGTGCCTGATTTCGACTATGGCCATGTGAACTTATTCACGAGGTGATCTTGTATCTCCTAACCCTTTTTTTTGAATTGTAATCTTAGTATATTATTTATTAATAGAAAAGGACTATTCATCAAAAAAAAATTATAATATATTTGAAAGCATGCTTGCTACCAGTTCAATGCTAGGGTAAGTATTCTTACATATGTCATGTAGCCTCCTACATCTAAAAATTTACTGCGAAGGCTAAAAGTGGTTTTCCTACCACATCTCTAATGAGATCACACACTATTTCCCATCTAATGTTACCAAATGATGACTTCTCAAGATGCATCTTGATGCATAAATGATTGATAGGGAACTTAATATAATATATGTCATAAATATATGCACAATAAATGTTACTTTTGAAGTCTATATGTGCAAACATAATAAAAGTGAAATTAATTTTCCTTGTTTTGTTTGGATGTAGTATATTAGAAAACATTGATTTTTTATTTATATCCCCATTAAAAAAATTAAAATTTCATCAAGATAGAGAGCTGCACCTTAAATAATAAAGGGAAAATTTTCATTTTTTTAACTTATAATTTGTTTTTAGTGTTTCTAGTTTCAACTACACATGTCAAAAATTCTAATAATACTTTGGATCACACTTTGCCATCAAATGTCTGGAAAATTGTAATAAGAGAGATGTTGAATTGAATAAATATTTTTAGAGTATCAATGAAATACATACACAAAATATCCTCTTCTTTTAGAATACATATTCTCTTATTAATATACAATATATTATGTATATGTAAATATATATTGAATTAGTATATACAAACATATCTACTAATTATATTAAGTTGTAAATATAAAACAAAAATTTAAAAAATAGGGATTTTGACAAATTATGATGTCATATTTCCTATAGGTAATCTTAAGTTGTCAAATGGATTGTGAATTGTTTGAAATGTCTACCCTAGCATTTCTCTTTTTCATTTTCTATGTATTACATTGTCTTTACAAATTATTTAGCTTTTTAAGGATATGCATTTAACTAGAAAGAAACAAAGACAACCTAACACCTATGGATAACAATTAATAATTTACTTATCACTTAAAATAGACAAATAATGGAGAGATCCAATTATCCTAAACTCAAAACATATGAGTAGCTCAAACATTTTGCATCAAAAATTTATATAAAATCTAACATGAAAGAAAACACAAAAAGCATAACTCAACACATAAGTATAAATACTTGACACCTGTGGTGCCTAAGGATAATGAAATCATTCTAGATGACTTGGTTAAGGATGTGCTACCATTTGGTAAGGGTAAGGGGTCTACTCTCCTCTTGAGGTTGATGCATAGACCCTTTACGTGGATTTTCTTTAGTCCTCCTCTAAGGAGTGGCCACAAAACTGACCAAGAGAAGATTTAATTCACAAGAGATATATTGATAGAGTCCGAGTCTGTGAAACCATTGGAAGTTCATTTTCCTCATTCTACTCAATGATGATTATTCTCTCATGGAATAGTAGGGCATATGCACCGAGTTGTGGTGCCAAAAAGGTGACAATTTTTTTTTTTTTTTTTTGATTTATTTATTTCAATAGCGCATACGTGCTATTAGAAAAAATAAAAAAAGTATATATGATGGGTTACACACCCATAGGCCATCATTTTTGTTAGTATTTTCTACTATTCCTATAGAGAGCAGCACGTACGCGAGTTAAAAATCAAACATTTTCACCATCCTTTGCCAAAATGCCTCCTTGTTGATGAAATCTAAGACGACAAGCGCACCCACGACAATGTCGTAAGTGATATAAACTTAACTTTGCATTGTTTGATATGTTTTCCATTTTTTTTGTAGGTTTCTTATTTTTTTTTAGGGTTTCTACAAATTTCATTTAGATTTATTTATTTATTTGGATTTCAATTGAATTTTTATTAGGAAATGTCCATAATCAACTGAAAAATCCATAAGAACCTCAAAACTAAAACTCTCCTCAAGAAGAACAGCAAATTCCACAACCCAAACCAATTGTAGGACCTCTGCCAGGTACACAATAAAATATAATAAATGAAATAGAGAGAGGCAAAAATGAATTAGAAAGACTCATTGCTTGGTTGAAAGAATCTGGACAAACCAATCCAATGAGGGCTCAATTGGCATCATCCCTCGAATCCATTAACGCCCAGATAGCCTTAGTTAGTAGTCAGTTAGATATTTGGTGGGTTAAGAGGGATGAACAAAAAGGATTTTATGCAAATAAATTGTCATATGAAGATGTTAAAAGAAAAGAAATACCGAAAGGTAGTATATGTACATTATTTAGAAAACCCCATCAGAAAAATACTATTAGAGAGGGTACTAAATATTTCCCCATCCATTTTTTGAAGAAATTATATTGTGAGTTTGTCCTTGGGGAGATCCCCAATTATTGTGATATATTAGACTCCTAGGGTAGAGGTGGGGGGTCATCATTTGAGAGGTCAGGAGTACATCGTGACCCTAATGTAGTTAGGGTACCTGTGGTCAAGCCACAGCACAAGCATGTGACAATTCCTTTAGTTCTAAAGGAACATGTAGAGGCCAATGCTCTAGGGACCATTAATGCTTTGATTGAGACACTCATACATTCCATGAGCCCATTAGTCTAGGGGGATCCTTCTATGCATCCTAGTCACATGTGCCCTTCATGTGGATCCCTATGCACATTTGGCACTCATGCTAGAGATGGTGCAGATGATGGGCTTGTCACCGATCAGTTCCTGAATGACATATTTGGCATTGACACACAGGTAAATTACAATAATAATTTACTAATTTGATCACATTTCATATGTATAGTGAATGATTAATTAATTAGCATCTATTGACATAGTTAAAAATTCAGGGTCAGAGTGTTGTTGGGCCTAACAGCGATCCTCCAAGCCCATTTTTTGTCCCTCCCATGAGAGGTATCTATCAATTTAATCATTTTAATTAATACACATATTTATTATGTAATCATATTAAGGATTGAAAAAAAAAATTATGCATGTGCATCAATTCTCCATAGGACCCTCAACCTTTACTACAGACTCAGAGCATAGACATCATATGAACATCACACAGGTACAATTATTTCATGTTAATTTAATTCATTTGATTATATTTATTTCATGTTTCATGTTAGATGTAACGTGTATTGTATGACATGTAGCTCATGATGTCAGACACACCTCCTCATATATGATAGTCTGTTGATAGTGGAGTGGCCGTAGTTGTGGCTAGCTCACAACCATTAGAAGAGGTATGAAAGAATTTTCTTCATTTTAGTTGTTTTTTATAATAGTTAGTCTCAAAATTTATAATTTTATTTATAAGTGATTATATTTATTGAATTTTTTTAGGGTCTCGTCACACCTGATCATCTACAAGCATTCGAGGTGGACTTATAAAGTGACTATTTGATGGCAGTAAGAAAATAATTGATTTTGTGTGTACATATAATTGATTTCAAGGTATAATAAATATTGATTCATATCTACTTTCTTTTTATCAATTGGAGTTGGAGAAGAGCCACAACAAAAGGTTGAGTGAGCATGTTAGCAGGACCCCATCATCTCCATGTCTCTCTCCACACAATGAGTGAGGACATCTAGAGACATGTTTCAAAAAGATATAGTTGATCTAGACATGTATATATAGGCATCGATAGACATATTCAATACACATTTGATGTATATGACATTCTATATTTGATGGATGACATTTATTTGATGTATGACATTATTTGACTTATGACATTATTGATTAATATATGATATGTTTGTTCATATACAAAATTATTGGTTATCATAATATATTATGTGTTTTTTAATGTAAATGACATTATTGGTTATCATTTTATATTATATGTTTTTTCATGTATGACATTAAATTGGATATGTTCGTGTATGACATTAAATTAGATATGTGCATGTATGACATTAAATTACATATGTTTATGTATGACATTAAATCAATACCTAATCTACTCAAAAATTTGATAGAATATTGATTAACAATAAACTTTATCAATGTTTAAGCATAAGTTAATCATTTTTAATATGTCATCGTCATATGATTTATGATCTTGTCCATGTTTAAATTAGATATGTTCATGTATGACATTAAATTAGATATGTGCATGTATGACATTAAATTAGATATGTTTATGTATGACATTAAATTCAATACCTAATCTATTCAAAACTTTGATAGAATATTGATTAACAATAAACTTTATCATTGTTTAATAATAAGTTAATCATTTGCAATATGTCATCGTCATATGATTTATGATCTTGTTCATGTTTAAATTTTTCCTTCTCTGTCATTTTTTTATCAAGTTTAGTTCAATACCTAATTAGTTTGAATTTTTGATACAATATTGATTGGCAATAAACTTTATTAGTCAAGATTGATTAGGACCACTTGGCAATAAACTTTATCAGGCAATATTCGTGGACCTCCTGGCAATTGGTCACCTAAATGAGAACCTTGAGATTTATTAGGAACTCCATTAAAGAAGTTAGTAGTTTGAAATTACTCTATCCAACAAAATTAGATCAAAAGTTCTCTAAACATTTAGGTTAAAAATAAGATAAAAATTTGATCACAAGTGGTCACAAAGTTTGTGTAGAAGAAAAAATCATTGTTACAAAAATAATATAGACAAGAAGAAAAAACACAATTATCTTGTTGAGCTTCAATACATAACCACCATTATTTATCATTAATTGAAAAATGTTAGAGATAGTAGAGAAAAGATAGATTATTTGCAAAAAAAGTCATTTTAAAAATAATAAATATAACATAATCACTGATAGTTTTATGTGTTTTCATACATTAATGATTGTAACATAATCACCAATAGATTGGAATGTGTTGTTATTATTCTATAGTAACTAGATTAAGGTAAAAATAAAAGTTTAATAAATAGTTGTGATGTATAAGAAAGAGACATATCTCACATGAGAGGGGGATGAATCTAAGATGACACATAAGATACTGGTAAGAGGGAGCTATACTTGTTAATGAATTTACAATACATGTTATGGAAAATCATAGCACATCTTTAAAAGGAAATAAAAGAGTATGAAAAGTGGAAGGAACATGTTGTTTTTTAGACTCGTATTCAAATTTGGGTGTTGATTTTCTAATGAAGCACACAAGCATTGTAATTTGGTAATTTTGGCTCATGTTATCCTTGTATCTCACTCTATCTTGTATCTCACTCTGTCTTATTCCCCCCCCTTCTTTATATTTCTATTTTTTCCATATCTATGTAGCTATCTATCCTTGTCATCTCCCCCTCACTAATGCAGAGATGTTGAGCAAGAAGTGAGGTTTAAGCACTTTCTTCTTCCTAATCTACAAAACTAAACTTGTGGCCTTCCTAATATCTTACTCCTTTAGGATATATTTTTGTGGCCTATCCAAAGTGATAGGGTCATTTGTGAACCCCTCGAAGGTGAGTACTTCTCCAATCAAGATCTTGCACCTTTTTGTTTTAGGGATACTAGCCCTATTCCAAGCCAATAACTGTAACTCTTCACCAATGGCTTCACCAACCCCAAGTTTCTATTGGGACACCTTCCTTATGTTGAACTGATTGAGAATAAACTCTAGGTTTAACCCTCCAATTTTCATATAGTACAAAATATTGACTATCATATAATTCCTTATAGGTATGCTACTCTAATTTTTTGGACTTAAATTCCTCTTAGGTTGAAAACTAACTATTCTATGGGTAGATTTAGACACCCTTTTTAAATTTATTTAAGACTCCAAAGCCTAGATTCCCAATTCCATTCCTGCAGCACCTAACCCATGTAAAGTACGTAGACCTAATAAGGTCACACTAGGTTTGGTTTTCAAAGTAATTACTAGATAATTGGTGCATGGCCTCAAACCTCCTCTACACACCAATATTTATCATCTTTAAATTATGATGAAACACAATAATGTTTCAACTTTTTTCTATTATATATTCCCCCTTACGAAAATAGTCATAGAACTAATAAACCATTCATCTCCTCCTTGCAACACTTCTCTACTTCATGTCTCTACTTGACTCATATCTTAACTATAACACTTCTCTCCCTGAGCAGCATTCACCAATAGTTCATTTCTCCCCCTTTGACTCCTATCTTCTATTTTTACATCACTACATTTGATATAATTCCATTCAATATTTTATCTTCATTAACAATTTATCAATGTTTTTAACTAAATTTCCAATGTTTTTAACTAAATTTCCCCTTTTTGTTAACATCTTTATAGTTAGTCAATATTTATTATCCATTGTCACATAGGAATATATTTATATTTTGTAGAATATATTTATATTTTGTAGAAAATATTTTATATCTACTCATACTCTTATCATCCCTAGTTATGACAAACAACATAGAACAATGAGTTGCCTCTAGCAATTTCACGTTTTTAGTGGAGGATAGAGAGTTACAGAGTTGGTGAAAATTTGGATGTGTAATGAATAAAAAATAAATGAGTAAACAAGAAGCCATTAGACACATGACCTAAAATGTAGTATTGTCATGCATTCATTGGGTTTCAGTATTATGGCTTTTGTGAGAGCAATGTTATAATTACAAAGAGATTCACACCTTGAAGGTGAGTGCAATGTACCCTTCTCAAACATAATCAATTTGAGAATGATTAGGATTTTTTGAGTTTTTTTGTAGTCTAATTTGGTAGACAAGGGAGAACTCCAAATTAGAGAGGACAAGCTTGATTGAGCAATGATTTGTTCATGGACGATGTCAACCTTGAATTTGCATAAGGTTACTATTTAAATTAAGTTTACATTTCAGCACAAATTATTCCTAGACCTTTCTCGAAACTTTGGATGGGGCTAAATAAGAACACTAATAAAGTTTTGTTGAAAGATAATGCCTAGATTTAATGTAATAAAATTTCTTGTTTTTGAAGTTGGCATAAAAAGTTACAAGTCAATTTTAAAGGTCTTAAAGACTCCTAAACAACTTGAAAGTGTTTGTAATTAGTCTAGTGGAGAATGTTGGAGAATGCCTAAGAATATTTGAGAACTGAAGGGGATAAGACAAGGTTGGGGATAGGGTTTATGCAGCCACCTAGAGTTAATTTAGCAAATAGTTCAATTCCACGACGAAAGGTGAGAGAGATTTGGCAGTTGGCAACTTTGTATTGGCCAATACTGCAAGTTTTAGCATCACCAGAGATGGTGTCATAAAATGAAAACAGAGTGTGATCTCCAAAAAGTGAGAGAGGTTATTTTATATCTCTACAACACCATCCTATAGGAACTAGAATTGCATCCATACCTCGCACGAGCTCCGAGATACACTTCATCAAAGATTACAATACTATGGCATTTAGTGACCCTTAGGGACATTTTGGTTCTGTGTGCCCAAGAATTTTTGACAGCTAAAGGAGATAGGAAGAGGTTAGGGATAGGGTTTACCTAGCCACGTAGAGCTAATAGAGTAGACAGTTTGATCTCACGATGAAAGGTGAGAGAGATTTTGCAGTTGGCAACTTTATATTGGCCAATACTATAAGTTTTAGCATCACCCAAGATGGAATTGTAAAATAAAAACAGAGTGTGATCCACAAAAAGTGAGAGGGGTTATTGTAGGTCTTTTCAACATGGTCCTATAGGAACTAGAATTTCATCTTTACCTTACATGAGCTCTGAGATATGCCATGTCAAAGATCGCAGCCTTATTGCATTTAGTGACCCTTAGGGACATTCCAGTTCGGCGTGCCCAAGAACGTTCAAGCATTGAAGGGGATAGGAAAAGGTTGAGGAGAGCGTTTACTTGGCCACCTAGAGCTAATGGAGTAGATAGTTTGATCCAACAATGAAAGGTGAGAGAGATTTTCCAGTTGGCAACTTTGTACTGGCCAATACTACAAGTTTCAACATCACCCGAGATGGCATCATAAAATGAAAATAGATTGTGATCTCCAAAAAGTGAGAGAGTTTATTGTAGGTATCTGAAACATGGTCCTGTAGAAACTAGAATCACATCCATACCTCACATTAGCTCTGAGATATGCCTCATGAAAGATCACAGCCCTATGGCATTTAGTGACCCTTAGGGACATTTCGGTTTAGCATGCCTAAGAATGTTTGAGCACTGAAGGAGACATGAAAAGGTTGGGGACAGGGTTTACCCAGTGACCCAGAGCTAATGGAGTAGATAGTTTGATCCCACGATGAAATTTGAGAGAGATTTGTTAGTTGGCAACTTTGTAGTAGCCAATATGCAAGTTTCAGCATCACCCGTGATGGCGTCATAAAATGAAAATAGAGTGCGATCTCCAAAAAGAGAGAGGGGTTATTGTAGGTCTCTACAACACCATTCTATAGGAACTAGAATTGCATCTATACCTCACACAAGCTCTGAGATATGTCCCATCAAAGATCGCAGCCTTATGGCATTTAGTGACCCTTAGGGACATTCCGGTTCGGTGTGCTCGAGAACATTCCAGTAGTAAAGGGGAAAAAAAAAAGGTTAGGGATAGGGTTTACCCAGCCACTTAGAGCTAACAAAGTAGACAGTTTGATCCCACGACGAAAGGTGAGAGAGATTTGGTAGTTGGCAACTTTGTATTGGCCAATACTGCAAGTTTTAGCATCACTTGAGATGGCATTGTAAAATAAAAATGGAGTGTGATGTCCAAAACGTGAGAGAGGATATTGTAGGTCTTGGCAGCATGGTCATCTAGGAATTGGAATTGCATCCATACCTCACACGAACTCTGAGATATGCCCCATCAAAGATCACAACTGTATGACATCTAGTGACCCTTAGAGACATTCTGGTTCGATGTGCCTGAGAATGTTCTAGCACTAAAGGGGATAGAACAAGGTTAGGGATAGGGTTTACCTAGCCACCCAAAGCTAATAGAGTAGATAGTTTGATCCCACGATGAAAGGTGAGAGAGATTTGGCAGTTGGCAACCTTGTACTGGCCAATACTACAAGTTTCAACATCACCCGAGATGGCATTGTAAAATAAAAATGGAGCTTGATATCCAAAAAGTGAGAGAGGTTATTTTAGGTCTCTGCAACATGGTCCTGTAAGAACTAGAATTGCATCCATACCTCACACAAGCTCTGAGATATGCCCCATTAGAGATCACACCACTATGGCATTTAGTGACCCTTAGGGACATTCCAGTTTGGCATGCTCGAGATTTTTCGAGCACTAAAGGGGATAGGATGAGGTTAGGGATAGTTTTTATCTAGTCATCAAAGCTAACAAAGCAGACAGTTCGATCCCACAACCCTTTTTCCACTAAGCTACAAATTTGAGCAACTTTTACAACTTTCAACAATGCAACTTTGCACAAATAGTGCAATTTTTACTTTTTTCACTTGATTCCAATTCTATGACTTAGAAAATTTTTGGCACCAATAAAACCTCAAAGGATTATAAAAATATAGATAGTTTTATGATTACTTCCTAAAAGTTACTAAATTGTTGCAAAAGTTGGTAATGCAACTTTGCAATTTTTGCACTTTTTGGAATTTCAGCTAACCACCACCCTAAATGAATCCTAATAATTCCAAATGATTATTATAGACTCAAAACCAATAAAAAAATCTAAAAAAGTGCAAAAAAACTTGCAAAATGCAAAAAGTTGCTAAGAGCAATTTTTGCAAATAATAGTTGTCAAACTGAACATGAGGTTATATTGTGTTCCAACCATCCAAATGGAAGTTATAACTACTTGAAGGTATGTACTTAAGATCCTCACATGTGGAAAAGGTCATTATACGGATGGTGGATAGCACTGGTCAATAAAAGACTAAGATTTTATGCCTTTTTTGCTACTTTTTCAATTATGTATAGTTTGTACGGATTGGTGGTGGTACAAGTATTATATTTTTGGATAGGTTTTTGAGGTAGGATTCCATTTAAATTGGTTTGAGGTCTTTATCTTGTACTAAAAAAAAGTTATATCAGTTTTAGTGTAGGTAGGTCAGATTTACTCCAAATTTGAGAGTTTTAGCAAGATGGAATCCTAACTTGCAAACCCACTGTTGGATTTCAATGTTGCTTTGTGGAATAAAAGTTAGGAGAGGGTTCTTTGAGATTGAAGAGATTCAGGGCTTTAGGAGCATGGCATCTATTTTTACCAGCAAGCCTTAGACTAAACATAATCTTATGTCTAGTCTAGATTTGAAGGAAAAAGAAGGATTGGGCTCCTTAATTGCTTAATCTAACCCAATTGAAGGGTGTAGAAAGAAAATTTTGATATATAGCAGAGATACAAGGGGTTGAACCAAGTGTGTGAACCCATTTGTTTATGTTTTCCTTGTAACCCAGCCTAAACTGACCATTTAGAACTGTGACATAAAGTGGGCATAACTTGATGCTGGAGCCAAGTTGTTGGTTAATCTTTTGGAATCTCTTAGGGGATATTAAAGAGTGTTTAAAAATGAAAAAGTATTAGGGGGTCCTTTTTATGGTTTTGGAGTTTGACCATTAAAACTAGAAATTTTCCTAGTAGGAAGTGTTGGTAATAGTTTTGAAATTTGATTGTTGAGTGTTGAGAAACCTCAAGTTTGAGATTTTTCTTGCTAGTTTGAGTCTATAATAATCATTTCCATCTAAAAAGTTGACTGTTGAAACCATTTAAAAATTATTTTCCTTTGTAGGCCTATTGGTGGTAGGGAGTTCATAGGTGTTGATCCAATTGTTTGAGTACCCTAAGTTTAAGGGTTGGGCTTGTGAAGTGGAGTCCACTTGTAGGCTAGAGTCTCCCTATATTAGAAGTCCATTGGATCCTTAGTCCTTGGTAACTTCAATGAATGTATCTTCACAGAATGACCTTGGTGCCCCTACACCATTAAGTGATGATGATGAACATGACTAAAATGATGAGATTTGTGCCTACATGTTACAATGAAAAAGTTGTATCTATTTTGAAATTAAGAACTATAAACAAGTTTAAAGAGAAGCTTAGGCTGTGATGTAGGAGCATAATATTCTTATCAGAGGAACATTGGAGGTCTAACTCATCATAGAGGTCATGGAGAATTTCCTAGAGTCAATTGGGCAATCCTTCAACCAATCATGACATTTGAAAGCATAAAAAGGTCATAATGTTGTATGATTTCTTGATGGATTTCAATGTTGGAAAAGTTGTAATTGAGCCATTGAATAGGATCGAGGGATTTCATAGGGTAGGAGAGTCCTTTGATAGGGTCCTATAGGTTATCATAACCTTAACATGTCATTTGATAAGTTAAAAGATTCAAAAAGGTCTTTAAAAACATAGTTTAATAGTTAAAAAATTTAAATCTTGAATGTAACAGCTACATGGGCATTTTGGAAGGAAAATCCCAAGTCTATAAATATTTGTTTTGTAAGGACTGTAAACACAGATTGTACGGACTATCTCAGAAAAAAAGAAGGAAAGTGCTTGGTTTCAAGAGTAATTTGAAGATCTCTTTGCTTTGTGCATGCTTCCACATGTTGGAATGATATTTAACATCTTAGTAGACATGTTTTGAGATTCTTTACTCAGTTTAGCATTCAAACATGAAGTTTTGTTCATCAAATTTCTATACTGTTGGTTGTAGCAGTCTTATTTCTAAGCATTTTGACAATTTTTTGCATCTAATCATGGTTGTTCCATGAAATTATCACTATTTCTTCATGGAATTCCATTTATCTAACTTCTAAAAATATTTCTAACCATGAAATGAAGGTCTAACTTGAGATTGGTGGCCACCAAATCAAATAAAGTTGTGAAAACAAGGGTTTTTTGGAGGGGACAGTCAATTAGGAAGAGATTTTCCTTAAGGAGGGAAGTGTTTGTGAGTTGATTCATTTTTATGGTGATAAAAAATAGATGTATGAATTTTGAATTAGTCCAAGAAGGCTTGGCACATGTGAGATTGGTGATGCCCTAGGAACAAGGGTTTTGAGAAGGTGAATTGGGGCTTTTGGGGTTAGTGAACCCATAGATTGAAATTGAGAGTGAATTTGTCTAATTGAAGTAATTTACATAGCCTATGAAAATTTTGAAGTCCATACATTGAGTATTTCTATATGTTGCTTTGTAAATGCACTATTGCTTCATTGATGAAAACAGGGGAAGTGTGTAGAATTTCAAATATTTTCTAAAGAAGTTGGATCTAAGTCTTACATATGTTTTAGAAAAGGATCAAAGGTATCTAGAAAGTTCATTTATTCAAGGATTCATTTGAAAAAATCAAAATTTATCCTTTATTTTGTCTTGCTGCTATCATAAACTTGTGAAAATGCATTAACAACATTTGGGTGAATTATGCATTTTGACCTGCATGGTATGGAAACTGAAAGGTGTTGATGGGAACATGCTAATTAGGCTAGAAAAAACCTATTAAAGCCTAAAGACATCCTAGAGTTGACTATTTGTGGGATTTTCCCATCAAGACCTAGAAGGGTCACTTGGCACATTGTTACAAATTTGCTCATTTTGGGTTGTTACTTGGGTCCATCACGCTATCCTCTGCATCAGGCTGGAAGACTTTTTTTCTATGAGTTGACTACTCTTGGTAAAAAGCTACCAAATATTCAAACTACACTCAAATCCAATATTTATAAGGATAAGGAAGAACTTTTGAAAGATAGTAGCTATGTTAAGTGTACAAATTTTCTCAAGGAAAAAAATAAAAATGACAAGATCTAGTAGCTCAATCGATAACACAAATTTTCCAATTGCTGGCCAACACTGGTGCAAGAGCAAGAGGCAAGATGAGAAATTCTTAGGTGGATTGGAAGAAAAATGGCCTTCTAAGGTCATTAAAACTTGTATTGATTTTTAACATGGACATGTGATCTGGTTTTGATCGTAGATTGATCATATTATAATCAAAGCATTAATGTAAGCCTTAATCGCATTATTGAGCCTACAAGGTACCTAGGGGTCACTAGGAATGGATTTGGATTGATCCTAGGTTAGGGGTGGATAGAAAAGACCTATAAAGGTATTGAATAAAATGAGTTTGAGAGTCTAAATGAGTTTGAAACCTCATTTCCACATATGGGAGACAAGTTTGGATGGTTGAAATTGATTGATAATGTAAGAGTTTTGAAGTTTGACGAATGAATTTATAGTTTTCCTTACAATTTGAGTGCACAAAAAGGGGTATGTGATTGCTCCAAAGGTGGATCTAGTGTTTTCTCCAAACAAGAGTTTAATTTTATGTTGGAGCTCATCTAATATAAAAAAATTGAAGGTTTTTGAACCATATAGGGGTTCTAGAGATGTTGCAAAGTACGATTTGTAGAAAGCCCTAGGGTAAAGGGGCTAGAAAGGAGGGTTTTATAAAAACCACTGTAAAGTTGATCATGAGACCAAAAAAATAGAAGAATCCTTGCCTTTGAGGTGTCTCTTAAGACTATTTTAGGTTCCTAGGAGTTTGAAAATTCAAGGGATTGTGAGTTGCTTTGTAAATGGCCTTAAACTAGGCCTAGTTGGCAGACTAAAATAGCTAGTTTTGAGTGATATTTTAGAAAAAAAGTGTAGTTGGTTTTGGAGTATATTTTAGAGTGAGGAAAAGCTTATTTTAATCACCCAATATTTTAGGAAGTTTTAACATGTTAGGTGGGATGTTTTGAGATGATCGAAGGTGTTGGGGTTATGGTATGAAGCCAAGGATGAGTTTTGGTATGTTGGAGGCACCAGGGTACACTAGGTGCATGGTGAACAATGTGAGTGTTTAGAAGACAAACTGAAGATTTGGGTTATAACCTCTTAGACATGGTTGTAGGAATATGTTACCAAGTCAAAGGCCTCCTCTTGAGCCCTAGTAGAGTCTAATTCCTTTGGTAGATTCCAATAATACAAGAGAATCCAAGAGTTGAGTTGTGGTTCCTAGGGGAATATAGGAGGGCTTTGCATCAAACACACACAATTTTTTTATAGTCACGAATATTATGATCATTCATGAACTTGAAGAACACCATGTTAGAAATAGTGTTGTGAAAAAGGACTACAAAATAGAGGGAAATGGCCATCAAATATGCATGTTTTAAATAGATACATTAAATAGCCCTTCACTTCATAAATCACTTCAACTCAATCATTATATTGTATAGAGAACCTCATCATATGTCACTTGAACAAATTGATCATGTACAAAATGAGAAAAAAAATCACAAAATTAAATCTTAAAATGTTACAATTGTATTAACCTCATGGAACACACATGGCATGAATATACATAATCAAGTATTAACCCTTTCCAACATTCCAACTTTATGATAATAATGAGTCAAATTCCAACAAACTGGAATGCAATGATTGTAAGTATTCTTGGGTATCTATTACAAGCAACCATGGTTTGGAAGAAAGTTAAGAGTAAATTAGTCTTGTAGCTAGGAAAATGAGCTCAATATTAAACACTTTTGAGATGGTCATCTCATGATGATCATGGATAAATCTTTCAAAGCATACGCTGAACCTACCCAATATATACCCGCATCATTTAAATCACATTAAATGCTGGAAAAAAATCAATAAATACAATAAAAGTTGGTAATATAAGAACCATTTTATGGAAGACTAAATTGATTGTCTTTATACTTTTAATTCTTGTCAAATCCATCAATATACATTTTGTATCGTAATATATCAAAAATTTGATTTCTTTTTAGGAGACCTAAATAGTTTTTTTTGTTCTCTCAACCTATACATCAGATGATCAACATTATCCTTAGAGAGAACAATATCTGTCATTGCCCCATTATCATTAGATCGAGACCTATTTTTCTTCTTACTCTTTGATGACCGTGATCCTCTACAATTCCAAGCATAAGATGATTAACATATAATGGTACTTGAACAAAGAACACTAAGAAATATTGAGGATGTGAATTGATAATACCATTTTGCAGATGATTTTGGCATCTCACCCTTTATCACTTGTGCATCAACTTTATTGGCCCTCTTCTTTGGTGACCTGCAAATGCAGAATTAGCACAATTAAAAATCTAAGATAAGATTAATCCACTAAAATTAGAGAATGACAAAAATTGAATTTGGCTTGTCATTAAGAATTATCCATTTGTAGAAATCCTTACTTTTTGAGTTACATGATAACCCTTGTTTGATGAGTATTGAAAATTTCTCCCATTGTATCCTTGCTTTCACCAATTTGAAATTTCTCATTACATGAACACAATCATGAATTTAAATCAGAAAGCATTCACATTCTAACAATATTCATGTTTTTTCATTACATTTTGATCTAAACAACAAATTCTAAAATTTAACTTATTCAAATGACTAATCTAAAAATGGGCCCTATTAAAGAATCTAATATAAATTCAAATAATGTATCTAGATTCTAAACAAATCAAAACTAAATCTCATCACTTACACATCATAACAATATGGTCCACATTAGTCATGTGGATAATCTGGGGGAAGAGGTTGTAACATTCTATTTGGATCCAACTGATCACTCTTCCTCTCTCTCCCTCTCTCCCTATTCAATCTAATGAGCCAACTGGATGGTCTGACTCATGAATTTTCCAAAGAATCTTATTATGTGGTTTCCTACCATATTTTATCAAGTCTACATTTGATGCAACAACAAGGTTTGAATAATGAATAATCTTCCTCTTTGTTTTCCAATCCTTGAATAACCACAAGTTAGGGTTCTTCATAGAATATCGTCTAAGCCATGTGCCTGTTACAACCACCACACCGACATGGTACTCTAAACCTTAATCATCTATAACCAAGTGATCCAATTTTTTTTGGCTTCAATACAATGAAACAAATAATAATCTATCCCTTCTTCATTGTCTTCAGATGCAATAACAACAAAAACATGGCCTACAGTGACAAATGTACAAAACGTAGTCATTAATTCAGAAAATACTTGGGTAAACATTATAAAGTTACATATTGAAATTAAAAAGATATATAAATATATATATGATAGGGTTGCGCTAGATCTAAAAAGTGATCAAAGTCAATAGACGAATCCATCTCTACCATTTATAGTGCTTGTGGGGGACGATAGGTGTCAATTGGATCCAAAACTCATATATCCCATTTGTCCACCCATTCAGTTGACTCACAATCATCCCAATTTTCCTCTTCACATGATGGAAAATAGCATACCATTTTTTGTGTGTGGATACTCCATGAACCTACATTAGAGCTTCTAAAAGAGTGTAACTCACTAGATCCTATTAGTGTGCAAAAATTTTGATATGGTGCAATGTTAGTATTATCTATCAACCCAAAAAATCTACGAACCGTAGACTCACCTTCCTTACCTGGACCTATTGTAGCGTTACACCATTGGACGATGAATTTTTCATCTATCAATATTGCTCCATCTTTGTACTTTAGTTCTTCATGAGCCAACACTCTTTTAATGCATGCGCCTACACCATCATGCTCTCCCTTACCATGACCAGCCTTTGCAAAATTCCACATATATTGAATTCTACACAACCCATGCATCCTGCTCAACCAATAGAACATCCATGCATTCTTGAATTGAGATTCACAATTGTCTGACCAAATAGTGTAATGATGATATATTATGCCCCTGTTAGCAAAATCTCCATAAAATAGTTGAAAAAAACCATGTACAAACTCTGTAGAATATGATCGATCATTGCTGATGTAAAAATGGTACTCTCTCAAAATCTTTCTATCATACTCTCTACTTGTAGGTGAATGCATGAATGTTATGTGAACAAATATGGAAAACTATTGAGAAGTATAATACTTTTCTTGCACCTCATTTTGTGGTTGTAGTGTGTAGTTCTCTGTGAAATCTACAACCAAAACAATGGTATCCAGTGGAAATCTATCCTTGGACAACTTGAATTGCAAATCTAGCCATCGAGCTCTATGGGTATGCCTTGCATACTTGTAAATTATCTTTTCGCAAAAAATCATCATGAACTAATACACTAGAATCTTTTCAATTACTAAATCAAAATTTTTACCATATTTATCATCTTTTAGAGCATATGTCACTATCTTAAATTTTTCATAATCTACTATTTTATTTCTAATTGAATGTGTACTATCTATATGTTGACAAGTTGATAAAAGTTACAAAGAACCAAAAAATAAGCAAGTACCATCCAAGCATGATGTCTTGTAAAATTGTTGGCTATCTCCTATTTCACATAAAATGTTGGATATGAATTTCCTTAAAGATATTGGTGGCTCATTTATGTCACAATCCCGCAAAACAAACTGAGAATGCAAAACTACTCATATATGCCTAAAAATATCAAAATGGTTAGAAAATTCAATATGTATCCTATAACAACAAGTTGTGCATGCATGATTTATCTTGACATAAAAAGGTTTACCCATCTCAAAAAAAATTTAACTTATTCAAATTTGAGGATATATACCAATAAATTTTTCAAAAAATTGTGTCTAAGTTGAGTCCAAAAAATGTTTCACACGTGAGTCACAATTTTGGCTACCAATCCTCCTTCTTACAACATCTCTTTGATTAGGAGAAACACATGTTATTTTTCCAAAAATATTCGATCAATGATTTGAAGGCTTCACTAATTTCTTCATCCTTTCATGGAAGTCTACTGCTAAATGTCCATAACTCATTTTTTGTTAGATCTTCCAATCTCTCACACCTTAGCATGGCTCTCCTTAGAGTACCTCTACCAATTTTTAATGTTTTGCTTGTCTTTCCCATGAGTCAAGCTTTCTTCATTTGGGTACTTACTATTGTCAATGCAAGTACTTTTCTTGTGATATTACTATCTTTGGTGCATGATTTAGAACCCACTTTGTCATAAGAACTCATTAGATTCTTTACAATATTTTTTTCATTTGAATCATCCATCATTCTTAGCCCAAGAATCTTCATGATAGGCCTAGATTTCAAATTCCTTATCATTTCAACAAATAATTGACATTGACCTATAATATTTAATACTTCAAAAAATAATCTCCACATATGATTAACTTTTTTTTGACAAGTACGTTTGCTAATCTTGTCAGACATTGATTTCAAAATGTTAGTATCAATATCAATCAAATATTTTGGTCTTCTAAAATGAATTCTAGAAGGTGTTATAATCTTTTCCATTTCCTCAATATTTTTAACATCAACATAAGGTCGAGTGTATTATGTATCTTTAACTGAAGATGATTTTTCTTGACAATAAGATGCAAAAGATGGAATATCACCTACTTGATGTGTTGATGTTGTGTGTTCAACATGACATGATGGACTGTATATATCATTAAATCAACAAATCAGTGTCTCTTCAACATGAGAGGACGATATGATTTCAACATTGGAAGATGGTGTAGCAGACAATATGACTCCAACATTGGAAGATGGTGTAGTAGACAATATGACTCAAACATTGGAAGATGGTGTAGCAGGCGATATGACTCCAACATTGGAAGATGGTGTAGCTTCACAATTCAATTGTCTTCTTGAGCATAATAGTCTAATTCGTTCTCTTTGTCTTTCAAATTCTTCCTCTTTGTTTCTTTGTACTGGTGGTTCTTGATCCTCTTCGAAAGTCAATTCTTCATTATTGCTTTGCAATTTTTTTTCCTCACATAGTAATTTCATTTTATCTCTTTTAATTGCCAAATCTCTCTCCCTATTGTCGTTTGTTTGAGTTTTTGGTTTCTCCTTTGGCATGATGATGATTTCTACATGTCAAATTATTCAAACATATGAATTACTTAAAATGTGTAAATTACAAATTATTCAAATACATATAAAAATTATAATTATTTGAATGAATACACAATATATATCAAATGACTTGTCAAATTTCTAACCATTTCGAAGTAACATTTCATTCAAACATACAAATTTCAATGAATTCACTATATATTAAACAACATGTCAAATTATAATCAAATTTGTATCTATATATCAACAAACAATATTTAAAATAGATTGCACTAACATTTTCTATACAAGGAATATTAAAAAAGTCTTCAAATCACATATCCAATGATTGAATTTGGTGTTTTCTAGCTTCCAAAAGTGTTGAAATAGTGTTTTCTATATTGGAACCCATGATTTTTGTCAGAATAACAGAGTGCATAATAGACCAAAAGCAGAAAATGGATGAAATGGGCGCCAAAGTTTCTTTTTGCCCATTTTTAGGTGAT
Organism: Cupressus sempervirens; assembly: GCA_028749045.1. Taxonomy (NCBI): domain Eukaryota; kingdom Viridiplantae; phylum Streptophyta; class Pinopsida; order Cupressales; family Cupressaceae; genus Cupressus; species Cupressus sempervirens. Next base: position 730,107,705 of record CM053787.1, on the reverse strand, counting down.
TTCACATAGTGTGTATGCACTATAGTGCATATGAACTATTTGAAAACACATCACTCTCCATCCTCCCTACGCTCCCTTCTCCCTACTCTATCCCATCCCCTACCCTCTCTCTCCCCTCTCCCATCCTTTACTCTATAATGCGTATGCACTATAGTGCATATGCACTATGTGAAAACACATCACTCTCCATCCTCCATACTCTCTCCCATCCCCTAACCTCTCTCTCTTCCTACTCTCTCTCTCCCCTCTCCCATCCCTTACACACTCTCTCTCCCCTCTCCCATCATTTACTCTCTCACTCTCCCTCTTCCACCACCTACTCTCTACCTCTCTCACCCTCTCTCCTCTCCCATCCCCTACTCTTTAGATCTCTCTCACACACTCTTATCCCCCCACTCTCTTCTCTCCCATCTGCTAATCTCTACATCTTTCACACACACTCCCATGCCCCCTACCTCTCTCCCTCTCCCTCTCCTACTACCTACTATCTCTCTCTCTCTCTCTCTCTCTCTCAAGTTCTCTCTCTCCCTCTCTACTCTCTCTCTCCCATCCTATACGAGCTCTCTCTGCCACCACCTACTCACTCTCACACCCTCTCCCATCCCCTACTCTATCTCTCTTACACACACACTCCCATCCCCCCTCTCTCTCTATCCTCTCCCACTACCTACTTTCTCTCCCCCATCCCCTACTCTCTCTCCTCTCCCATCCCCTACTCTCTCACACTCTCTCCCATCCCCTACTCCATCTCTCTTACACACACTCCCATCCCCCCTCTATCTTTCCCTTTCCCACCACATACTTTCTCTCCCCCATCATTGTACTCTCTCTCTCTCTCTCCCATCCTGTACAAGCTCTCTCTGCCACCATCTACTCTCTCTCACACTCTCTAACATCCCCTACTCCGTCTCTCTTACACACACACTCCCATACCCCCTCTCTCCCTCCCTCTCCCACTCCCTCTCCCACCACCTAATTTCTCTCCCCCATCCCCTACTCTCTCTCTCCTCTCCCATCACCTACTCTCTCCCATTCCCTACTTTGTCTCTCTTACACACATTCCCATTCCCCCTCTCTCTCCCCCTCTCCCAATCCCTCTCCCACTCCCTCTCCCACCACCTACATTCTCTCCCCCATCGCCATACTCTCTCTCTCTACCACCCCCTACTCTCTCTCAAACTCTCACACTCTCTCCCATCTCCTACTCTCTCTCTTTCACAGACACACACACTCTTATCCCCCCACTCGCTTCTCTCCCATCCCCTACTCTCTACATCTATCACACACACTCCCATCCCCCCTATCTCTCTCCCTCTCCCTCTCCCACTCCCTCTCCTACTACTTACTATCTCTCTCTCAAGTTCTATCTCTCCCTCTCTACCCTCTCTCTCTCCCATCCTGTACAAGGTCTCTCTACCACCACCTACTCACTCTCACACTCTCTTCCATCCCCTACTCTATCTCTCTTAAAAACACACACACACACACACACACACCCATCCCCCCTCTCTCTCCCTCTCTCACTCCCTCCCCCACTGCCTACTTTCTCTCCCCCATCCCCTACTCTCTCTCCTCTCCCATCCCCTACTCTCTCACAATCTTACACTCTCTCCCATCCCCTACTTTGTCTCTCTTACACACACAGTCCCATCCCCCCTCTCTCTTTCCCTCTCCCACCACCTAATTTCTCTCCCCCATCATCATACTCTTTCTCTGCCACCCCATACTCTCACACTCTCTCCCATCCCCTACTCTCTCTCTCTTTCATAGGCACACACACTGTTATCCCACCACTCTTCTTCTCTCCCATCCCTTACTCTCTACATGTGTCACACACACTCCCATTACCCCTATCTCTCTCCCTCTCCCTCTCGCTCCCACTCCCTTTCCTACTGCATACTATCTCTCTTTCTCTCTCAAGTTCTCTCTCTTCCTCTCTACTCTCTCTCTCTCCCATCCCTTACTCTCACTCTCTCTCTCCCATCCCCTACTCTCTTTGATGCTATCCCATCTCATAATCTCTCTCTCTCTCTCTCTCTCTCTCCCATCCCATACGAGCTCTCTCTGCCACCACCTACTCTCTCTCACACTCTCACACTCTCTCCCATCCCCTACTCTCTAGATTTTTCACACACACTCCCATCCCCCCTCTCTCTATCTCTCCCACTCCCTCTTGCACCACCTACTATCTCTCTCTCCCTCTCTACTTTCTCTCTCCCATCCTCTACTCTCACTCTCTCTCTTCCATCCCCTACTCTCTCTCTTACTCTCTCCCATCCCCTACTCTCTCTCTCTGTCTCTCTCTCTCTCTCTCTCTCTCTCTCGCCCCCATCCTGTATGAGCTCTCTCTGCCACCTCCTACTCTCTCTCAAACTTTCACACTCTCTCCCATCACCTACTCTATCTCTCTTATAAATAAATACACATTCCCATTCTTCCCTCTCTCTCTCATAGTCCCTCTCCCACTGCCTACTCTCTCCAATCCCCTACTCTATCTATCTTACACACTTCCATTCCACCTCTCTCTCCCTCCCACTCCCTCTCCCACTTTCTACTCTCTCTCTCTCTCTCTCTCTCTCTCTCTCTCTCTCTCCCATCCCTCTACCATTGCCTACTCTCTCTATCTCTCTCTCCCCTCTCTCATTCCCTACTCACTCTCTTTCACACACACACACACACCCATCACCCCTCTCTCCTCTCCCATCCCCTACTTTTTCTCTCACTCTCTCTCCCTCTCCCACTCCCTCTCCCACCACCTACTCACTCTCACTCTCACTCTCACTCTTAGTCTCCCCCTCTCTACTCTCTCTCTCTCTCTCTCTCATACCCCCTACTCTCTCTTACATTTTCACACTCTCTCCTATCCCCTACTCTCTCTCTTTCTCTCTTACACACATTTCTATTCCCCATCTCTCTCCCTCTTCTACTCCCTCTCCCATTGCCTACTCTCTCTTCCATCCCCTACTCTCTCTCAAGCTACTTTGTGTTCCCCCTCTCCCATTCCATACTCTCTCTCTCTTTCACAAGCATGCACTCTCATCCTCCTCTCTCTAGCTCTTCCTCTCCCACTCCATCTCCCATTTCCTACTCTCTCTCTCCCCCATCCCATACTCTCAATCTCTCTCTCCCAACTTGTACTCTCTCTCAGACTTCCTCTCTCTCCCATCCCCTATTGTCAATCTCTCTCCCCATCCCACACTCTGTCTTTTCCATCCCTACTCTCTCGCATCATGTACTCTCTCTGCCACCCCTACTCTCTCACACTTCCTCTCTCTCCCATCCTATACTCTCTTTGCCACCTCTACTCTTTCTCACTTTCTCTCTCCCATCCTATACTCTCTCCCCTCTCCCAGCCCCTTCTTTCTCTCTACCTCTCTCTCACACACACATAGCCATTCCCTTGGCCCCCCTACCTATTTCTCTTTTTTAATTCAGGTATTGATAGTGCGTGCACACTATAGCATGCACGCACTACTAGGAACACAAAGTTCAATACCGCATGTGCACTATAGGGTGCACATGCTATTGAAAGCTTTGCATTAAACCCAAGCCTAAGGCTTGGTTTTGCCTTGGAGATACAACCCAAAGGTTTGGAGTTTATAAACAGGTTTGGGATGTGTTTTCTAGCAAACATACCAAAAATTATTTCTTTTTCTTGTGTCCTCCCCTTCAAGATTCCTCATGGTTGGGTATCGATAAGATCAGGTTACATAGCATTATAGGTCTTTGTGTTAGCTATCTAACCATATAATTTATTTTTAATTTGAACTATTTCAAACCTTTCATCTATAATTTCTTTTGAATGTATGTTCATTTTTTGTCAAAAACCACCATGTAATAATAGGGCTATAGATTTTAGCTTGTTCATCAAATTTTGCAACAACATAGTTTTTTAGAAACTAGACTCCATTCTACACACTTTGAAAAAAAAAGTTTTCATTTTAGATTAGTTTTCAATTATTTCTAGGGGGAGAACACATATATTTCACATTTTTGGGATGTGTTAGTTAAAAAATTCATTAAAAAAAAATACACATTATAAAATTACTCGAAAAATCTAGGATAAACTACGTAGTGTTAAGTAACTTTTGACTAGAGCGATTAAAGAATTTCAAAAAAAAAGTTAAAATTTTAGGGGGGCCACACTTTGTACTATGTTATGTTTTTTTGGAATAAATAGTACCACTTTTTGTGGCCCCATTTTTTGAGGACCTAAAAATAAACCATTTTGAAAAAAAAAATAGTAGTTTAGAAACTAGATTCAAAGGACTACGAATTTTTTTTTTTGTCATATCTTAAAATTTTGAGCGTAACTATCTTCAAATTCTTGTTGAAGTTCAAAATTTGCAGATTTTAGGACAAAGGTGTCCACTTATACCCCCCTTTTGGCACCATAAATTGGTGCACTTACCCAGTAGGGGGTTGAATAACATCCCTAGACAAAAGGCTATTCAAAATTTAGTGGTTGATCATTCTCTTGATGTTTTTGTATCCAAGAGACTAAGCTCTTTGTGGTGTCTATGGTCTGATATGCCTCTAGTATTTGACCTCATGGTCAATGCCAGTATGTTAGACCTATTTGAAGTGCTATTAGTTTGGCTATTTTTTGGGATCCACCAAAAATTTCTCCCCTTGGTTGGGTGTCTTCTTGCTCAGCTCTTTTGATGGTGGCTTCTTGTTTGGACTCAGGTGAGGTGATCATGATTACTAATGTGTATGCACTTGTTGATTTTGTGGGAAAGGAAGAACTTTGGAAGCATATTCAATATGTTAGAAATTTTTACCCTTTTCATCCTTGGGTGTTAGTAGGAGTGTTCAATTTAATTTTATGTCTGGAGGAGATGTAGGGTGGTTGAGGCCTTCTTCTTCTCTTCTATGTCAACACATAGCTCTTTTGCACCTCTTTGATGTTAATCCTTCTAACAGTCTCTATCCTTGGAATAATAGAAGGAATGACACTAATTTTATCTCATAATGTTTGGATACATTTCTTGTCTCTTTTTTTTGGGTTAGTGGAACCCTTACTCTCTCTTTAAAAATTTTGGACTGGAGGGGTTATGATCATTGGCCAGTTACTTTTTCTTCTATTGAGGTTATTATTCCAAAGCATCCACCTTTTAAGTTTCAATTTTTGTGGCTTCATGAATCCTATCTTCATGATCTCATATTTTTCCAGTAGAGAGATGGAGCTCCTACATATGGTACTACTATATTCTCATTTTTAAAAAGGATTCAAAATGTTAAAAGGATGCTCAAGATATTGAATAGATAATGTTTTGGGAACCTTCACTTTATGAAGAAGATTTCTGAGGAACATCTTGACATCATAACCATGAAGATTTGAGATCAAGGTTTTTTTGAGGATCTTGGCAAGGCTGACCCCCTTTCTTTTAAAGTTCTGGAAGAATGGAAACTTTGAGATGAGTTTTTTTGGAAGAAAAAGGCTAGAATTGATTGGCTCCAGGAAAGAGAGTGGAATCTCACTAGAATTAGAGTTATATTTCTTCATTGGTTAATTTTGAAGGTATTCAATTTTGTTCCTTGCTATCTTTGTTCTAGGAGGCTACTTAGTACTTTTCTACTCTCTTCTCTGAGGACTCTCCTCTTCTCTGAGGACTCTCATGTGACTGACCTCTTTGGATGAGTTGGAGGAGGTGGTCTTTGGAATGCCCAAGGGCAAAGCTGCTGGTCCTAATGGCTATCCAGTTAAATTCTTTCAAGAATTTTGAGACATCATTAATCAAGATTTTTTGAAGGTGGTTAAGGAAAGATATTCTAGCAAGTAGATGCTTTGGGCATTGAATTCTACTTTCTTGACTCTTCTTCCAAAAAGAGAGTGGGATAATCAAGTGGAGGTTTTTAGACCTATTACATTATGTAATGCAGACCTAAGTCATGTTTTAGGTCCAAAGATAATTGCCCTGCCACATGTCACTCATTGACAGACTGTAGAAGTTGTTGACATCACTCGTTGTCACTGATTGTAACTACTACAGAAGCAAAAACACTTGATGGAGCGGCACAATAGAAGTGGGGCCACTGCGGTGGGTAGAGCTAGGGTTGACTACTGGCAGTGATAGCGTTGAACGGATGAAGGGAGGTGCAGACAGCTGGGGTAGGATGTAGGCTGCGTGCGAGCAACCTCGCAGTGGCCACTAGGCGGAGCTGTAGTGGCGCGCTTTGCGCAATATATTTTTTTAAAAAAAATTCTCTGAAATTCTATACAGTCCATAGGACAGCAACCAGGAGGCCAAATGTTTTTTCCCAAATGCCTTGTCACCAAAAATAGAAAGTTTTATATGAATCCTGACAGCAAATGGCCTTTCAGATTTAATGGTAGTGTCCGTTTGGGTCCAAAGTGCTCCAAAAATTCACTGATCCCCTAATTTGAAGAAAAATGCACAAACAAATTAGGGATTGTGACTCCAAATCATGACTTCAAAAATCCTTCAACGAAGCAACAATAGGGAGGCTCTGATACCATGTTGGAGTTGATGAAATCCAACTTCAAGGATGCCCAAGATCACCTACATGGGGAAACTTGTCAAAGAGAAGCCAAGTAGAGAAGAGCATGGACCAAGGGAAAAACCCTAAATGGAGATGAGAGACCACAAGATATTGCAACACAAGAAAATATGTTTTTACAATATGCAAGAAGTGATGATAAAATACGAAGAGAGAGCTCGAATATAAAAAGCTCAAAGAATCTCCTAGAATAGGCTAGAAGATGCTAGGAGATAATTGTGACAACTAAGCATACATCCACATTAGGTGGAGAGTCCTTGAACAAGGTGAGAGGATAAGTATGACTTAGGAGAGAACAAACTCCTGTATTGTAAACAACTTATAACTAACTCCTAGACTACAACTAATAAATAAAATGCATTAACCTAAGTAAGCTTAAATAAATAGAATAAATAATTAGTAAATTAATTATTTACTCTAACACTTGATGATTGGTACAAAGTTCGTTATTGAGCTCTCCTTGTTGTAATCCTTTATGTCTTAATAAATATTTACCCCTCTTTTTCCAAGCATGAGTATAAATACTTTCTCTATATCTCTTTACATTTTTGGGATGATAAGAAAATAGTGCAATGACAATTATCATGTCTAAGACAAAAACTATCATCTTGAAGTTCAAAATGATTTTAATTTAAAGAAAAATGTATATATGATTCATTATAGGAATACATCTTTCAGAAAGGTATCTAATTAACACATAGAGAATTTGATTTAGAAAAAATTATAGAAAATAAATTTTATTTATTGTTATACAATCTTTCATTGTCTTCTAAATATTTTTCCATTAGATTTACTTTAAACTACTTAAAAAGATATAAATAGATAAGCTTTAAATATCTTAATAGGAAAAATGCATTATGTTAATTTTTAAAGACATTAAATTGGAAAGATGAAAAAAATGTACATTTAAATATTTTCAAATAGACAATCTTTATTAATGGGGCCTTGGTCTACTCATAAAGTTGAAAGGTCTTTAAGGATGTCCATAAAATAAAGGCAATTTTTAATATTTGTAAAAGATATACATTAAAATATAAATTATTATAACTATCCATAAACATTAAATATAATATTTTAAAATAGCATCAATTATTAAAATGACACTTTAAAATTTTAAAAGGGTGGTACAATTGATCAAGATTGTCTTACCCTACATTCGGCTAAGATTGCCTCTTGTTACAATAGGTTGAAAGTGGTGGTTAGGTGGATCCATTCCTAGATGCAAATTGCATGTAGGAAGATCAATAGGCTAGAATCCATTGTGGAGGTAGAGGGAAAATCAATAGAATGGACATTGGGCCACAAGGATGAAGTATGGTGGAATGTTGGTAGGGAGTTGGATGACAAGCTTTAGAATTAGGAACATCTGGAGGAGAAGGTGGAAGAAATCAAGAACAAAGTTATTTTGGAGGAAGAAAGAGATGAAATGTCAAAGGCTATAGTTTCCATAAAGAAAACTTATGATCAACTTGGGGAACAACTTGACATTTTGGTCTACTAAAACAATTTGGTTAAGAACAAATTGGAGAAGGACATTGGCAATCTGAAGACTCAACTGGAGGAAAAATCTATGAAGAGGAAGTGCAAGGAGGAGTCTCCAAAAATGGAGGAATGCATTCCTAATGCCTCTTAGGGACTGAGTTAGACCAAGCCTTCCCATTCGGGCCACAAGTTCTCTATACCAGATCAACTCAAGGAGTTGCAAAGGTGATGGATTGGGCCATATTTTGTTGCCTCTGACATGTGTCTCAGGTTCTTGTTGTGTGTTGGTTCATGATGATACTATTAGCTGGTTCAATTTAGTGTGGTTGTTATAGTTGCTAGGTTTGTTGTAGCAGGTGGTTGTTATCTATTGGATTTGTGTTTTTACTAGTAGAGACTTGGTCTGAGTTTGGGCATTTTTTTGGTAGCTAGGTTATGCTTTGGTCCCAGCCCGATTAGTTTATTTTGAGTTTTAATTTTTTGTTTGGTTGTAGTTGTTTGTTCTAATTTGGGATCTATTTGGTAGGTGTCACTTCTCATGACCTTATTTTTGTTTTCTAAGGACGTGATGTTATTTTGATGTAATGGGTTTGGGCCCTTCAAACTTTACTTAATCAAAACATTAAAATATGTACTTGAATGCATTTTTTTTATTAATAATTATAAAATGAAATATAAAATCATACAACAACTTAGAGCACAATGAACTTAGACAAATACACAATGCCAAGCTTCTGATTAATATCTAAAAGTTATTAGATAACAAATACACTATCAAATGATTAATATGTATGTATATACATAACACACACAGACACACACACACACAAAATTATTTTATGAATATGAAAGGACCAAAATTTCAACATTTTAACTCATGATTATATTTTAAATGAATAATATTCTATATAATATTTTGAAATTTTTAAAACTTTACTAAGCTACTTAATTAAACTAATTGAACTATTATAACTTATGGCAAATACAACTTGTTTATTTATTAGAATAGAAAATATAAAACACATTTCCATTCAAATATATGTAAATTGTGACATTTACACATAATCATGATTATCACTAATATTAACCAGTCATTTATTACAATAATTACCAAACAAGGCTTAGTTATATATATATATCCAATTTCTTACATAAAAGGGAAATTTTTTGACAGAACCACTTAGACAATCTGATCAACTTGCAGTTGTTTATTACCAAATATTGAAATTGATATTGCTGATCAGCAGTTTAGAAAAGGCAACCAATTATCATCGTCTATTTCTGATATATAATCCACGATGACAACTATGAGAGGCGAGTAAGAGAGGACAACCATGCCATTAAAATGAAACCAAGGAAGAGGAGCCTCTCCGTCTTATAACTTTCAAAATTGCGAACATCAAGGCCGCTTATTCGGAGGTACCACCGGTAAATTAGAGCTGAACGGCTGAATTTACGCCGTCTCTGATATCATTGGTGAATGTTTTGCCGGGTAATTTGAATGCTTCGACTATTTTCTTGGTGGCATATTTTGCTTCCGTTGCAGCGAAAAAAAATTCAGCGACACTTTTGGGTTGGTAGCTCAAAAACAAGGAAGCTGCTGCAATGTTTCTAAATTAGATTGAAGTTAGCGCCCTAAAAAATGCGTAACATTAGCTTCTATGAATATATCAATTGTTCCCTCTGCGCCACAAATCATTTTTACCCAAATTATCTTTCAACTTATATCGGCCATCATAAATGAGTTATATGCCAATGTGTATCAATCATTTATAAAAGATTCCCTTATGAAAACATTTATTACTAGCAGGTTTTTAGATATTTAGGTAATAAGTCGATAGATTGGGGCTTGTAAAAAGAATTATCAAAATTATTTTGAAAACAACATTGTCACAACTCTTAGTGTGTAGCAAATTCATTCTAAGAAAAATGAGAATTCAAAACTAAACTCTTTGAAAAGGAACATAAGTTTTTTAAATATATAATTACCATAAAAAATAAATTAACATTCACATTAAAATTCTAATAATATGACGTATTTCTTATCACATTTAAATAACTCTATCATATTTAATGTTAAATCTAAAATTTAATATTTAAAGTTACTCAAAATATAATATTAATAGAATTTCTATCTTACAATATTTTCAAAAAAATCTACAAAAATACATATTTGAAATTTTGGAAAGCTTTTTAAATGAGATAAATTGCAATGTTAAAAGAAAAGTATAAAAAAGAATAATTCATTTTTAGAATTTTTTTTAAATGGTTTTTTGAGTCACATCAACAAATCAATTAGAAAATTAAGAAACTGACATGGTCTTACAAATTTTCTAGCAAAAAAAATAAATTCTGGGAGCTTGCCTAGCTTTTTTGAGTGTCAAAACCCTAAAAAACATCTTGTCCAAAACAATGAATTCAGAATTTGAATCACATATCTAAGTAGTTCATGAAGAACTTGTGACAGATATGTCATAGGGTCTAGACTGGTACCACTGCCAATCTATGATAGGTATAGCCTTAGCCTCCCTATCCTTTCTTCTTTTTGTTATTTTGTCGTCAGAACGTTAATTTCATTGCAATGCAGGCCATGTCCACTCTGTTGTGTTAGAATGATGACTCATCATGCTAACTTTAACACATTGTCTTGTCTTGTCTTCATCTTTGTGGTGACTGGTGTAGATGTTTGCCATTATCATGACATTGATGGCATACTTCATACTTGATTGGGTGCCAATCAATGACAACACTTTGGTGTGAAAGATATTAACAACATCAATTACCTTCCTTAATGACAATGAGACTTGCAAGGTCAACTCAGTTACATTAAGCTTTTTATATATGTCGATAGAGCATATGAATTGATGCTAGTAGGGTTAATGTGGTTAGTTTGTCGAGCTTAAATTTCTCAATGTACTTGTTTAAATTTATGTATTAATAAAAATGAATTATTTACCATTTTAAAAAAACTAAAATTTGAATATTATATTTTATTGCATTTTTAATACAGATAATCATGTCACTAGAGTTTATTAAAACATAAATTTTGAGGTAGTCAAAATTTTGATGTAAGAGCATTCTCCGAACACATGACTATAATGTCCCCATTTTAGTAGTTGACCAAGTGTGTGTGCGTTAGCCTTGTTCTACATGGTCCTCAAAGCTAACGAAGGGTTTAATGGGATCCTGGAATGTTTTGGCCTAGTCATTTCCAATTTGGGCCAAAACAAAATTGATATACTCAGTTTCAGGCATACTTACTATTTTTAGTAAGTCGACAGGACACAGTGCAGGTCAATTTTGGTGATTGGATTTGACACTCCTCGGTGAGAGATTTTCGATGAACTATCACTCGCATTATTCGAAGTCTGATTGCTAATACATTTTAATGCCTGAAGTTTTATTAAAGTAACATCTAATTTAATTGTAAAATATTAAAGTGTTACTTTAATATTTATTTTATGGGGATGTGTAACCAAGGGAGACATAAGGGGTATTTTAATATATGTTTTATATACTACACATCTTTTATCCCACATTGCCCATATGAGTTGAGTGGACCCTTGGAAATAGAATAAAAGGAAGCATTTGTGACTTCATTACCCAGGTTGAATATGAGAAGAAATTGGTGTGTGAGTTGCAGCTCCATTCTTGGCATTTGAGGACATTTCTCCTCTCTTGTAACATTTTAGACGTCATTCCCTTGGGGTTTGGGCTTTGGAATTCTTTGTTATCGGCTTCATTATCAGGCACTTTAGTTGCATTTCTAGCTACAGGCAGATTTGGTAATTTGTTCATATCTTCTTCACTATTTGTCCAACGCTTATGCCGCTTTGAGGGAATGATATTACAAAGGTAGCAGACTGATTGAAGGACAAAGTACTGTAGCAGCAAGTTCAAAAGCATGGGCTAGAGTATTATGTCAATAATGCTGAAGTAATTAGTGAGTTGATAAATCTGCCATGTATTTGGTTTTATGAATTCTGAAAATAACATTTTATTGGCAGCAGTTCATTTCCACTTTGCATATTATTGTAGTTCCTTTCTTGTTTATGTTGTATAATACAAATTCCATGCACAAAACACAACAAACAAATAAACTTTTGATTTCCGGAGTTATAAGGGGTTTAAAACATTAAACGAAAAAAAAAGAGGTTGAATGCAAACTATTTGACATAATTCCTTTCAGCAATTTGGTTTAGTTTTTGGGACATTCAGGGGTGCCATCCTATGGAGGAATGGGCACTAGCCTCCCAATCCCTCCTGAACTGATCCTGTAACTCGGTAATCTATGGTTCATTTACTGGTTGAACTGGATCTCTGGGTGGGAAGGTGGGTAGAAGGGGTCTCGAGCTCGCAGTTTGCGCTGGGCGTGCAACGTTTCTAAAGTTATTAGCCTCATTCCCATTGTTTCCGTGTCCATTATTACCATTAATGTTATTCTTAGGACCATTGTTGTTTCCTTGGCCTCCATGGTTATTATTTCTCTCACTGTTATTGTTTCTATTGTTGGCATCACCTGGATTAATATTGACACCCATCTGTCTAGCCATGAGCTGCAACATCATGTCCATTCACCTATTCTGCTCCTCCTGCATATGCTGCCCCTACTCTAATGTATCCAGTAACTGTCTGAACATTACCTCCCCCTGATCTGGATCGGCATTCCCACCTCCGCCTAATCCTGTATTCCTATCATCTCGATCACCCATATTGTTGTCCTGATCAAAGAATATCTCCTCTGTGTCTTTATGGCTAGATTCAATGTCTGCCTACACAGATGTACTAGACTGTTTGCTTTGCAAATCTGAAATCCTATTTTGTCTTGCTCTGGTATCACGAAAATTATAAGGCCCTTGTCGCATGCTGAAACATAAATGCTTAGCCTATATTTTTTATTTATTTCTAATTTTAGTGTTTTGACATTTCATCAAACACTTTTCCCTCTATCCAACTATTCTAAGTTCCCTATAAGACCTCCATAGGATGGTAGGACATTCAGGACTTATAGTTTGTTAAGCTTAAATTTCTCAATGTACTTGTTTAAATTTATGTATTAATAAAAATGAATCATTTACCATTTAAAAAAAATTAAATTTTGAATATTATATTTTATTGCATTTTTAATATAGATAATCATGTCACTAGAGTTTATAAAAACATAAATTTTGAGGTAGTCAAAATTTTGATGTAAGAGAATTCTCCAAACACGTGACATTTAGATGATCTATACTCACTCGATGAAAGGATCAACCACTAATCAAAGACTCAAATTCCCTCTATAACTAAGTTATTAACTCAATGATGAGGAGGAACTTCCCTTACATAAGTAAGAAAAATGCCTCAATCTATTGACTTTATATGCACAAGGCTTAGAAAGAAGATTAGTAGCACCGCTAGTCATCATGAAACCTTAGAAATGATAGAGCATAATCATAAAGAGAGATAAATTGAAACACAATAATCAAATTAGAGTTATAGTTCCTATCTAACTTATCTATTTCTTCTTTGCACTTTGTTGGGACTCATATATGTGACCCACTTAGAGATAACTTTTGCAGTGTCTTGACATTGAGATATTAGAATTTGATTCATTGATAATATTGATAACTTGGATAACTTGCATAAAACTTATGATCCTTAAAATGGGTTATAAGTTGAATTTATTAAGCCAATAGGCTTACTAAGCCATTAGGCTTATATGTGGGAGCTTTGCTCCCAAATATTTAGGCTAATAAGCTTATATGTGGGAACTTTGTTCCCAATTTTTAAAATTTATTGCCAGAAAATTGTCAGGCCAGTTATTTTTTATTATCATATCTTGTTTTTGCATCATTTTAGATATTTTAATTTTAGAATTTTTATTTTTATTTTTTCAAGATTTCATTCTATTTTGTATCTCTAATTTTTTCCTCTTCCATAGGATTCCTTGTATCAAAACATTTTCCTTAAACTTGATCTTTCCTTCCTCATTCACAATCTTTTTAGGGTGTCAACATATTTGCTGAGTTTGCCACATTTACATTTTAGTAAATAGTTTTAGATCAATATGTTCATATGGTGATCAAACTCAATGCCTTTTTCTTCAACTGAGTTGCTCATTTGTTGTAGATATTTGATATTCAATGTGAGTTTTTGGCTAGATTTGTTAGTTTCATTGATTAGTTTGTTATCAAATAAATGGACCTTTTCTCAGTATATTTGTTACATATTTGTTATCATGTTTATATATATAATAAAGTTCTTCTTAGAAAAATTATGGTGTTTGTTGCATTTTTAATGGTTTTGTGGTAGAAATTTTAGCATTTATGCACTTTTTAATGGTATGCAGGTATTAAATTCACCAGATTTACATGTTCTTTACTTGGGTATTTGCAAAATTGTGGTTTTTAAATTTGAAGTAAAAAGTTGCATATCAAGAGTTTTAGGAATCTTGTTTATTGAACTATGAATGATCATTTTAGAATGATTTTTATGTATTGATAGTTCTTACTGTGTTGATTGAGACCTCTCCAAGCACACAATGAAGGTTACTTTGATCCTCAAAATAAGTATTTTAAATCTCTGACAGCTTTATATATATATATATATGTACATATATGTAGATATATATGTACATATATGTAGATATATGTATATATATATATACATATATGTACATATATGTATATATATACATATATATAAATATATATATATACATATATATACATACATATATACATATATATACATACATATATACATACATACATACATATATACATACATATATACATATATACATACATATATACATGTATATATATATAAATATATATATGTATACATTATATATATATATATATATATATATATATATATATATATATATATATATATATATATATATATATATATATATATATGTATGTATGTATGTATACATACATATATACATACATATATACATATATATGTATACATATATATATGTATACGTACATGTATATATGTATGTATACATATATATATGTACATGTATATATGTATATACATATGTATATATATATATATACACATATACATATATATACATATATATACATACATACATACATACATATATATATACATATATGTACATACATATATACATATATGTATACATATATGTGTATATATGTATGTACATATATGTATATATATATATGTATGTATGTATGTATATATATGTATATATATGTATGTATATATATATGTATGTGTATATATATATATCACTACCATTTTAATATTTAATAATATCCATGAATAGCTGTAAATCTTTTATAAAGGTTGTAATGTTTGACTTCAGGGGACTGATATAGCAAAACAAAATGATGGGGTAACTCATCTCTATTGCACATAGTAACTCATCTCTGCCACACACATCAAATGGTTTGGGTGCCTTGGTTATAGATATTCATTCTGACAACAATTGGACTTAACCAACGAAGGAAGATACTGTGGGTCCGCTCAACTTTTAGTTAAATTTTCCTTTTCTTTTCTCTAACACTCCACTAAAGCTTAAGCTTCAATTCAAATTTTAATTGCTCCCATCTAGTAGTTTTAATTACTTTTTCCTAGATGTTTTGAAATTTAAGCTACACAGAGATCATTACATTATGGGAGTTTAAAGCACCTTCACTCTTTCATGTACACATACATGCCAATTGAAATTAGAAGTTGAATGCTGGGTGATTTGTGCAAAGTGATTTTGTTGACATGCTACACTAACCCCTTTTCTTGAACGGTGCTTGCAAATAATTACAAGTTTGTTTGTGCATAAGAAATTTTTTTTAGTGTGGAAATTTTTTTTATAGTTAAATTTAAATTTAAAAAGGCTTATTGTAAGCCATATATATCTTACATATGATGGAAACATTTCTATATACAACAATCAATTTTTTCAAATTAAATATTCAATGTAATTATGTATTATTTAATTATATGTTGATTTTAATTTTTATATATAATATTTTGGTATATATATTAATATATACATTTTATTATAAATAATTACTATATCTACACATCCATATCTGATTCTCTAGGTACATGATGACCATAAGGTCATGGTTAATGAACAATGCCTAGTAAAGTAATTTCTTAGTACTATTTTCTAGATATACCTAAATTGTATGGCTATTGATGACACTTTGTAGTTCAATAAGTAATGTTGGCTTCATGATATTATATGTCACATTTTGATAATATAAATTATGTACACCTTAATAGTCTTATCAAGATAAATAAATATTTTTTTTTTTGTATACATTTCATGACTATCTCTCTCCCCAATACAAATAAATCCTATCGGCTTAATCGTTGCACATACGTAAATGTGTAACTGCTAGTATAATTTTGTGTCAACAAATTGTCAGCCCCATGTTGAAGAAAGTAGTTCAGGTTAATTGCTTTATTTTTTTAGCTATTTTAAATTATTATTTTTTCATTTTAATTACTTTCTATTCTTATGCACCCTTTCTATTATGTATTCTTTTCTCTGATTGTTTCCTCCTATTTAATTGATTTTCTCTAGTTCATTCCATAGTACTTGTATACCTAAAAAGTAATTTTTTTGCATGTATGATTTTTTCACATTGAAGTTGTGAATGGAACTGGATGCTCTGAAACACATGGGAGGAGATGTTTGCACCACATATTTTGTTCATTAGAGATTGAGTTTCACTTGACAAGTGTTTGTATGTAACACAAGAATCATTTACAGTGTTTACATTTCCATTCATGAAAATGGGCTTTCCACGCCTGAATTTTAGACATTGATCGACAATCTTTTTTATTTGGAAAGATACTGCAAACCACTTCAGACTATCTACACATGCTGGATGTCTGTAATGTCTGAGAGGTATTTGAAGAGAACTGATGACAATTCTAATCTAAATAATAAAGTTGCAGAGACCATTGATAGATTTCTTTACATTATTGGAGAGTGTGATGATACCAAGGGAAACGATGGGCAACAAGTTCAATGCATGGAGATTGGAAATAACTAGTCCTAGTTTTTCACATTTTGTTCAGCTCATGAGTTGATTATTTGAATTTCCATTACTATTTTCAATTTGAAATGTGAATAAAGATTTTTGTTTCATTATATGGACTTTCTTTCTAATTGGGTAAAAGATGTAGAAAACAAATATTTTGCTCATCCAACTTTTTTGTCTACTATGTTATGCTTTATTTTTGGAGAATATAAAAATTAAAATACCTTAAGTAAATTAAGTTGTTTATGTTGAAGTACTAATCATATAGAATTGTTCTTTAAATCAATGTTTAATAATTGATTTTGGAGCTTTAAATTTCTAATGTATTTTTATTTATCAATGCATGCATAGAAGCTAAATTGATGTTGCGTCCTTTCTCTCATTTAATAATTTGATTAATTTTAATCTATTCTGATGCTTCTTTTAACAAGTGTCACATAGTGGCTAGTATTTTCCTAATAGTATATTGTAGTTCTAATATAAATTAATTTAGTAAAAAATATTATAATAAATTTAGAAATAATAATTTAAATCAAAGTAATTAATTTATATATTTATTTTTAAAAATATTGATTATTTAATATAATATATATAATTTTAATTTAAACTTACTAAAGATTAAAATTTAAAATCATATGTTTATACAAATTTTTTAATTTATAATATAGTGAACTAACTATTTATTAAAAGAATTGAATGTAAAAGTAAAATTTATTAAATTTAAAATTAATTTTAGAATTGTTTTAATATAATTTAAAATATTCAAAATAATCTAAATGAAGAAAAATATAAAATGTGTTTGTGTACAATAACATGTCTTCTTAATAAATATTAATAAATTTTTTAAAATGATATGTTGTAAAAATGTGGTAGTGCCTCCTTAAATATTGGCTTGTTCCATGTATAGGATGTTAAATCTATTAGCCAATTATTCCTAAGATAAATGATTTTGATCACTTAATAATATAAAAAACTAGCATGTTAACTTTAGGATATTTTTCAAAAAACTAAAAAACTAAAAAAATGAAATTCTCAATAGTAATTGGTGGAAATAAAGTTTTTTAATAATAATTTAAGCAAAACTCATTACAATAGTATGTAGCCTTTCAAGAAATACTAATAAAGATAGAGAATATAAATTTAAATAAAATGTCAAAAAATATTTTTATGCATCCAAAGACCTATATATTAGGATCATTATAGAAGGTTTAGAAGGGAACTATGGTATTACCTCTAACAATGAGTGCAACAAGGGAATACCAAAGCTCTATGTAAAGCTCATAATTCTTAAATATTTTATAATTTAATCTTTATACATTCTCTTTATATAAATTAGAAAAAAATTATATGAGATTTGCAAACATATTTTCTTAATAAATATTTACTATTTACTAATATTATATACCTTTTAATTTTATTCTAGATTGTTGATAAATATCATAATTTTTTTAAAGTTTTGAACTTGAAAATTTATTTAAAATACTTTTCATGACAAAGTAAAAAAAGGTTTGAGTGAGAGAACTAACAAATAAATTGAGAAAGTCTCAAAAGATGGTGTACCACGGGCCTTGAATTTGATGGTCGTAATGGCCATTTTTGCACTTTTGAACCGTAAATGGCAATCTAAATTATTTCTAAACTATATAGACTGACCTGTTATTATTTTTATAAAACTGTTAATACTACACTTTGAAATATCAATAAGCCATAAATTTTTTTATAGACCATATAGTATTTTGCTTAATAATTAAAATATATCTTATTAATTTATGTATTTAAAGTGGGAAATAAGAATGTTTCTAAATTTAAAAAATTGTAATTTGAATTTAGAGCAACTTGTTATTAATAATTATTATATTAGTACATAATATATTATATTTTTGTATGTATTACTAATTTAGGATATTTGTGTGTAATTCAATGTTTATATTTTATTTGTCATATTTATATCAATTTCAAATCTTTCTAAAGTAAACATCTAGTTAATTCCATATTTTTTGCATGTGTTATAGGTTTATAATTGTTTTCTAATTTTACTTTTTATTAGAAAAAAAAAAATTCTATATAATTTCTCTTTCATTCTTTTATGTGTTATAAATTTATAATTGTTTTCTTAGAAAAAAAATTCTTTTTTTTTACATATTATTAATTGCAATTTTTTGAACCTAAATTTTTTTGATATTGATTATTCAAATATTAAAAATGACAGCTAACTTTTTTCATTGAATGTAAAATGAAAGGTATTAAAATGACCAAAGTATCATAGAAAAATCATATGACTGGTGGGGGTGACTGTCAAATTTGAGGCCTAGTTTACATGTAAGAAAGTGTCATAATCAAGAAGAAGTCATCCTTAAGAAAATTAGAATAAACATAATTGTCTTTATAAAATAAAATATGGATATTAACATAGCAACATTTTTTTAATATAAAATATGGATATTAACTATACGAGGGTTGATTTATGAATATTTAAGTAATTATATATAATATTCAATCATATTGCAATATTTATATGTAAGGATAAGACTGAGCTAAAACTCATGCAATTTTATTTTGATTATGAAATAAATTATCTATTTTCTGTTAAGACTAAATTTCTATTCATTTTTTCCTTCCCGACAAAGATATCACTTGCACGTATAAAAATGAACAAGTGCTAGTATAGATTTTTGAGATCATAGGGATGACCAAGACTATATGAGAAAACTAGGATAAATGGTTGAGAATATGAGAGATGGGTTGATTTTGGAATATTTCTTGAGGTAGTAAGACTTATTTCATTTCAACTCAAAAGGGGTGAGTTGAATTGGAAAAAAAGACAAGATAAAAATAAGAAGATTTGTAGGATATATGAGAGTATGAATTTCAATAAATGGGATTTTGAGATAAAATCAAATTTTGGATTTAAAAGAAATTTTAATATTTCTATGATTTAAATGAACTCATAAATCTGATCTTTGATTTTTTAATTAAATTCAATTAAAATTAAATTTTTGAAGAGAAATAGAATCAAAATAAAATTAATTAAAATGAGATGAAATTGAAATTAAATTGATTTTTAAAAATTAATGTACAATTAAATGAATTAATTAGTTAATGAAAATAATTTGGAATAATTATTTAAATTGTGGAACTATAAAAATTCAATATAATTATCATTTATTTCAAGAATAATTAATTGATTAATATTAATTATTTAATTAATGCAAGAGGGAAATGACTAACTAATGTCATGATTGATTTTATAAAGAATTAGAATAATAATGTTGATCAATTAAATAATGAAATAAATATTTAAATAATAAAGAAAAATAATATTTAGAAAACATCTATAAGCATAAAATAATTTTAGGTGTCTACAAGAATCCTTGCAAGAAATTGTCATATGGACTAAGCACTTCCAACAATTTTGAACCTTCATTAATTCAAAATAGACACTACAACTTACAACTCCATGAAAGCCCCATAAACAACACATTTGAAATACTTATTTACTTTTTTTGTGTTGATCATCTAGGGATACTACAATTGAAAAACCTCATCCTTGACCCTGAATGAGGTCTTAGGTGCTTGAACTATGATAAATTTTAACTATAATGTACTCATATGTTACTCTTCACTCCCAAATTGTAAAAACTTTATAACACCATGACACACAAATGCTTTATGGTTATAGAATCACCATCTAGAGGAGATGACCTAATACTTGAGGAGACACTTGTTGATTTAATGTTCCAATATTTTTAATAATAATAATAATACACCAATAGTTGTGAATTTAAAGCTGTTATTGTTGACTATGACTACCCATAATTGAATGAAATGCATTACTCATGTCTAAAAAAAAAAATCATGTGATGCCACATCAACACACATAAAAACATTACACAAGTATTAGTCTCAATTTTTGGATGCCATTGAGAAAACCTATGGACATTACAGTTAGGTTTGTTATTAGTGACACAAAGTTATTCATATTGTAAGTATGTACTAAGCATATTGTATAGTTAATTGAGTTAAGCAAGCATTTCAGACTCTAACAAGTTCTATAGTTGCTACCAAATTCAAGGGAAAATATTTAGTTTGTGCTGAGCAGTTTCTACCATAATGATAATCAATAGTGTAAACTGAGCTTCATAAGGTTTATCAAGTTCCTCAATGCAAACCAAGTTGTGCAATGCTTCTTGAGTTCACAATTATAGTAATGGGAATCCAGTATTGATTGAGCCACTTAGTGTTAACCAAGTCACTCAATTTATATCAAGCTCATCGTGATAATATTGATAGAGCTATGAAGTATGAATCAAGTGATTTGGTTTATATGCAAAGTTTCACGGTATACATCAAGTCACAAGTGTAGACTGAGTTTAGATTACTTAGAAGTGGGGTGAACCTAGAATACTGGGTACCACTTTTGGGGGATGGAGGAAATTGCGAAATGATGAAAATTTTGGATGTAGAATTTTGCATATGTTCTCCCAAACATGCTAACTATGTTTACGTGAACATATTAACAAGGTATGTTCACACGAACATGTTAAGTTTAAATAAGGTATGTTCATGTGAACATACCTTGTTAATATGTTCATGCGAACATATTAGGAATGTTGATTTTGTGATTGA
Source organism: Cupressus sempervirens (assembly GCA_028749045.1). Lineage (NCBI taxonomy): Eukaryota > Viridiplantae > Streptophyta > Pinopsida > Cupressales > Cupressaceae > Cupressus > Cupressus sempervirens. The sequence continues at coordinate 730,086,046 of CM053787.1, read as the reverse complement.
AATTCCACTTTTCCATTTGGGATCTTGATAAATTTGACTTTTTCGAATGTTTGTGTGAACACAAATTATTATAAATGTTCGCACGAACACGTTAAATAAAAATTTTGGCTATCGTATTATTTTTCTGATACGTTTGTGTGAAAATGGCTTCACATGAACATGCCCAATATGTTCGCACGAACGTGTAAAGTTGGGAAAATTTTAACCATTTTTCCTTCTTTTTTTTTGCTCTTTTGACTCCCATAATTGCAGGACAATGATCTCCCACTGTATAATAAAAAATATCAAAATGTGTTGCTCAGAGCAAGCTTTCTAACGACTATAATTGTAATACATATTTTAGTTATTAAGACTTTCAAATATGAGTTTAACTCATTATAAGTTCATTACCAATTGAACATCAACCGAATTCGACACCTCAAAAAAATTAGTAAATCAGGTCAAATTTTTTTTGAAAAATATGTATGAACTAGCTTATTGAGATAACTTTTTTATTTAAAAAAAGAAAAAGGTTTATGATAAATTGACTTCAAATTATCTGTGTCAAACGGAACGTATGTCTAAATTAAAATTTGTGTCACTTCAAAACTTCATAAACTATACAATATTCAACAAAGAGGAGTGTGATAAAGGCAAGAGTCGAGTGGGACAAGGCTTGATAGGTTAGCCAAGGGAGCATTTGTGAAGGTTGGAAGCATGGCATGGGATGTGTGGATTCATGCTTATTCACATAGTTTTCTCTATTGTGACTATGGCCATGAAAGCTTCCATGGTTGTATGGAAATGATATTTTTTGCTGAATAATATATGGTGATGGATGCTTTTGGAGGTTGGGTTTTTCCCTTAATGAGGGTTTCCTAGGGTAAATCTTGTGTCAAATTTTTATGGGTATGTTGTCTATTCTCTTGAATGAGGATTTTAATTTCGTGTTTATTTCAAATCTATTATGGATTATGTGGAAATGGTTATATTTTTTCTTGCCAAGTTTCCTTACAAGTGGTATCAGAGCTATGGTTTTATTACTGTAACCCTAGATTGGATCCATGGGAATGCATGAGAGGATAAAGAAATGACAAGATATATGAGTGATTTATTGTAAATCTAAGGATTTTGGATTTTCTATTATGATGGGATGTTAAAATATTTAGGCATGTGAAATTTTTTGGACAAAAGAATTTTTCAGATGTTTCATTTAAAATGAAGGTTTTAGGGGGTAGCATACAGAAATTACCTCCTAGGTAAAAATAAACCTCATCGTTGGATCTGGGTCGACATTTTCATAAATTTTGATATATAATATGCTCTAGTTTTTCCATGTTCAGAGGAAATAAATTTTTTTTTTGATTTTAGCCCATGATGGCTGCCAAATTTAATCCCGTTGGAATTTTCGTCACAAAAAAAATAAAAAATAAAAAATCATAGTGAAAATGGTAAAAAGACTACCTCAGTAAAATGGACATAACTTTCTCCCAAAATATCAGATTTCAGAGTTCTTATAGGTGTTGGAAATTTAATTTAGAGCACAGATTAGGGCATAACTTGGGCATGTACAAAGTCAGATTTTGGACTTCGCGTAGTCAACAAAAAGCTCTTTGAGAGCTCTACACATTGCTTTAGATTTGGTATAGGTTTGGCATAATTTATTAGGTGATATATTTACCTAAATAGTTTATGGTATATTTTGACTATGGTAACATTGTGTGTTTATGGCATTGGAGATTTAAGATTTGATGTCATTGTCTACTCAATTCATATTTCAAATTGGTCTCATGATGATATGGTTATTAGTGGTTGGTTTGCATATGTAGGATGACTTGTTGGATCTACAAGTTGTGCAGTGTTGTAAGCAGTCTATACTTATAAATTGCATTTATAGCTTGGTTATGGGTTGTCTTTTCCCATTGATCTTTCATTATTGATGCATATTCAGATTGGTGGCTTGGATTTGGGTTTTGTATGCCCTAAGTCACATGATTTTATTATTTCATCTTCATGTAGAAGGAATGAGATGTTTTTACCAGGTACAGTCATGGTGGAGGATTGTGGTTGAGTATTTTGTGCTGATAGGGTGGACACTTTGAGAGCCAGATGCTTGGTACATGGATGTGATCATGGTGCTATGAATTTTGGCATGACATGATTCACTATATAGGTATATCCTTGATGTTCATTAGCTTGGATTTCTGATTTGGTTATGGTGGTATATCTTCTTGGTTGAGAATCATGGTTATTTGGTTTCTTTTGAAGAGCTCATGATGTGCACTTTGAGTTCTTTGATGGTTTGATGCCTTGGTTGATTCTCATGGTTAGAGGATAGATTTTTTCATCATTATGTCATGGATAGCTTGGATACATGGTTTAGTGGGAGCTTGTGACAGTGATGGGGTGATAGTTCAAGATTAGTTCCTATTTTGGTTTGGATCTTCATGTAGGAGATGGATTTTATGATGCCATAGGTGACTTTGTAGCACGGTTGAGTCAGAGTTGTTGGCATTGATATATTTATTGAGTGTTTGCAGATGTTGAAGGTTTGTCCTAGATCCTGTTGCTGTAGAAGTTTCTTTCACATTTGCATGGTGCACTTGTTATCTTCATGGTGTGTGAAGATGGATAGATCTTAAGGACTCATTGGGTTCTTGGTTATCTTCATGGTGTGTGGAGATGATTTTCTTCATAGTGTATGGAGATGGCTGCATCTTGAGGACTCACAGGGTTCTTGGCAAAGGTGTGGTTTATGTTTTTATTTGGTATGTTATCCTTGGTATGAGGATGGTTTCATTATTATGTCATGGTATGCTCTTGATATGCATTTAGAGTTGTGATATGTTATAGTATGTTCATGTGGAGCATGTTATCTCTTTGGTTGAGATGGTTTAGATCATGTTGTCATGTTTATGTTCCTGAGGCCATGGTTGGAATTTTGACATCGATCTTGGTTTAGTTTCCTTGTATTGAGTACACTGATCATAAGATGGATACTTCATGATATTGTTATGTGGAATTTGGAGTTTGCATGGATTGATTGGTTACAGGTGCTCATGAATACTTAGAGATGCTGGTGATGCTAATTTCTCTTGGATTAGAGAAGTATTTGTTGGGATGGTTAATGGTTTAAGTAGGAAGTCCTAAGGGCAGTCACTTGATATGGGCTTGAGAGGAGATTGTTATTAGATGAGTCTTGGTTGGAGATTTGGGTATCTTGATGAGCATTCTCATTCCCCACTCTTGGTCTTCTTGGCAGTTTGCTACTTGAGAGGTATAGCCCATTGTTTCTCTCAGTTACATTATATTTATGCTTGTCTTTCATGGATATGGATCTTGAGCTATGGTACATGAGTTAGTTCTGGGGGGTTCATTTGGGAGATGGTTTAGCATTGGTTATCTCCATGTGCATATGTTGTTATGCTGGTTGAATTTGGGAGATGGTTTTATATTGGACATATTCCTTCGATTAGGAATGGTTATTTCTTGATTTAGGAATGGTTTTATGAGTTTGGTCTTCTTGTGAGAGGCTTACATCCATGATTAGTTATATGGAATGGTTTGGGTGTTGGTGTGGCTTCTTGTTGGGGTTTTATGAAGGAGATCATACTTGCACAGTTTACATCTAGAGGTATGTGTAAAAGGACATGATACAGGTTATGATTTGCATAGTTTCTTTGGTCTTAGTTATCTTCCTAAATGTTCAGTTTTTCTCTACATTGGATTTGAGATTGGTTAGAGATTGTGATCACTAGGTTGTGTTCATGTATGTCATGTGAGAGATGACATGGTTATTACTTTATCTCTTTCCTCTATTGGTTGTGGAGAACTTGGGAGAGCATTGGAGACTTGTTCTTGCAGAATATTAGCTTATGTATTGTAGATGTCCTTGATACTACATGGATTCACTTCTTTGAGATGTGTTGAGTGGATTGGTTATAGATTTGACATTATCTTTTGCAGTGGGAGCTTCTTGGTATATATGTGTCATGTATTGCTCTTGAGGCTTGTGATTGTAGGTTGTAGATTGGATATGTCGGTGATATGAGATTCACTTGTTATACCTTTGAGGTATGGATAGTTGGATGGGTTTTGCACTTGTTGTGGGTGCTATTTAAGCTATGGGCATATTTTAACAACTATTAATACATGTGATTACCTTTGGATCAAGTTTTTGTGCTTGGAATTTCAGTTGGTATAGGATTTTATGATCTTCTAATGTGACAAGTTGGGTGGCTTTCTCTTTGGATAGCTTCTATGTATGTCCAGTAGCAGTGGCATAATAGAGGTGAGATCATTCATGTTTGAGATGATGGATACTTCTATTTTGTTGCAAGTACCAAGATGGAGTACTTGGTTTATTTTGATCCATGATGTTGGGTGTGCTAGGAGGGATTGTTCACTTGTTCATTTATGTGGCTACGGATTGACCCTATGCAATGCATACAACAAGTGGGAGATTGTTGTGATAATGGGTGTTGCACACATTGCATAATATTGTTATATTTTATTATTTTATTTTATTAAGTAATGTTGTGCCTAGATGGATGTGCAACATGAAAATATTCTAGTGGAATATTCTTGATGAGTTGTATTGTAACATTGTGATAATATTTTATGTAATTATTTAATATTGGAGAAAAGAATTAAATGCCTAATATTAAATGTGGGGTCAATGGGTTAGGTAGCACATGGTTTTAGCACATGGTTTATGTAATACCACTTAGTGGTTTTGTTGGACTAGCAACTATATAAGCATCCACAAGGGTAGTTGTTGTAAAGTGACAAGGAGGAGTGTGAAAAGGATTGATAAGTTAGCGAATGGAGCATTTGTGAAGGTTGGAAGCATGGCATGGGATGTGTGGATTCATGCTTGTTCACATAGTTTGTTCAGTTGTGGCTATAGCCATGAAGGTTTCCATGGTTGTATGGCAATGGTATTTTTTCTTGAATAATACATGGTGATGGATACTTTTGGAGGTTGGGTCTTTCCCTCAATGAGAGCTTCGCAAGGTATATCTCGTGTCACAAATTTTTGTGGGTATGTTGTCTATTCTGTTGCATGTGGATTTTAATTCCATGTTTATTTCAAATCTATTATGGGTTATGTGAAAACGGTTATATTCTTTCTTACCAAGTTTCCTTACAAGTGGTATCAGAGCTATGGTCTTATTATTGTAACCCTAGATTGAATCCATGGGAATGCATGAGAGGATAAAAGAAAGGGCAAGATATATGAGTGATTTATTGCAAATCTAAGGGTTTTGGATTTTCTATTATGATGCGATGTTAAAATATTTGGGCATGTGAATTTTTTTGGACAAAAGATTTTTTCTGATGTTTCATTCAAAATGAGGGTTTTGGGGGGTAGCATGCATAAATGACCTACAAGGTAAAAATAGACCTCATGATTAGATCTGAGTCGACATTTCCATAAATTTTGATATATAATATGCCCTAGTTTGGCCATGTTCAAAGGAAATGAAAGAGATTTTTGGTTTTAGCCCATGATGGCTATTAAATTTAATCTCATCAAAATTCTCATCATAGAAAAAATAAAAAATGAAAAATCGTAGTGAAAATTGTAAAAAGACCATCTCAGTAAAAGGGCAATAGCTTTCTCTCAGAATATCAGATTTTTGAGTTCTTATAGGCATTGGAAAGATAATTCAGAGCACTACAACTTGGTGTAGATTTGTGTCTGTGATTTTGAAAAAAATTTAGGTTTTAAGAGCCCTAAATTTAGATGTTATTTATTTTGAGCATAGATTAGAGCATAACTTGGGCATACGCAGTCAGATTTTGGACTTCTAGTAGTCAACAAAATTCTCTTGAAGTGCTCTATATATTGGTTCAAATTTGGTGCAAGTTTGGCATGATTTATTTGGTGATATATTTATCTAAACAGTTTATGGTATATTTTGACTATGGTAACATTGTGAGTTTATGGCATTGGAGATTTAAGATTTGATGTCATTGTATACTCAGTTCATATTTCAGATTGGTCTCATGATGATATGGTTATTAGTGGTTGGTCTGAATATGTATGATGACTTGTTGGATCTACAAGTTGTGTAGTGTTGTAAGTGGTCTATACATACAAGTTGCATGTATAGCTTGGTTATGGGTTGTCTTTGCCCATTAATCTTTCATTATTGATGCATATTCAGATTGGTGGCTTGAATTTGGGTTGTCTATGCCCTAAGTCACATGATTTTCTGATTTAATCTTCATGTAGAAGGGATGAGATGTTGTTACCAGGTATACTCATGGTGCAGTATTGTGGTTAACTATTTTAGGCTGATAGGTTGGACACTTTGAGAGCTAGATGCTCGATTCATGGATGTGATCATGGTGCTATGGATTTTGGCATAACATGATTTACTATATAGGTACATCCTTGATGTTCATTAGCTTGGATTTCTGATTTGATCATGGTGGTATATCTTCTTGGTTGAGGATCATGGTTATTTGGTTTCTTTTGAGGAGCTCATGATGTGCACTTTGAGTTCTTTGATGGTTTGATACATTGGTTGATTCTCATGGTTAGAGGATGGATTTTTTCATCATTATCTCATGGATAGCTTAGATACATAGTTTAGTGGGAGCTTGTGACAGTGATAGGGTGATAGTATAGGAATAGTTTCCTTTTTGGTTTGGATCTTCATGTAGGAGATGGATTTTATAATGCCATAGGTGACTTTGTACCACGGTTAAGTCATAGTTGTTGGCATTGATATATTTATTGAGTGTTTGTAGATGTTGGAGGTTTGTCCTAAATCCTATTGCTGCAGAAGCATCTTTCACATTTGCATGGTGCACTTGTTATCTTCATAGTGTGTGACGATGGATAGATCGTAAGGACTCATTGGGTTCTTGGTTATCTTCATGGTATGTGGACATGGTTTTCTTCTTGGTGTATGGAGATGGTTGCATCTTGAGGACTCACAGGGTTCTTGGAAAAGGTGTGGTTTATGCTTTTACTTGACATGTTATCCTTGGTATGAGGATGGTTTCATTATTCTGTCAGAGTATGCTCTTGATACACGTTTAGAGCTGTGACATGTTATAGTATGTTCATGTGGAGCATGTTATCTCTTTGGTGTAGATGGTTTAGATGATGTTGTAATATTTATGTTCCTAAGGCCATGGTTGGAACTTTGACATTGATCTTGTTGGGGTTTTATGGAGGAGATCATACTTGCACAATTTACATCTAGAGGTGTGTGTAGAAGGACATGATACATGTTATGATTTGCATGGTTTCTTTGGTCTTCGTTATCTTCTTGGATGTTCATTTTTTCCCTACATTGGATTTGAGATTGGTTAGAGATTTTGATCACTTGTTTGTGTTCATGTATGTCATGTGAGAGATGACATGGTTATTACTTTATCTCTTTCCTCTTTTGGTTGTGGAGAACTTGGGAGAGCATTGGAGACTTGTTCTTGCAGAATATTAGTTTATGTATTGCGGATGTCGTTGATACTACATGGATTCACTTCTTTGAGATGTGTTGAGTGGATTGGTTATAGATTTGACATTATCTTTTGTAGTGGGAGCTTCTTGGTATATACATGTCAGGTATTGCTCTTGAGGATTGTGATTGTAGGTTGCAGATTGGATATGTCAGAGATATGAGATTCACTTGTTATACCTTTGAGGTATGGATAGTTGGATAGGTTCTGAACTTGCTGTGGGTGATATTTCAGCTATGGATATATTTTGACAACTACAGATACATGTGATTACCTTTGGATCAGGTTTTTGTTCTTAGAATTTCAGTTGGTATAGGATTTTATGATCTTCTAATGTGATAGGTTGGGTGGCTTTCTCTTTGGATAGCTTCTATGTATGTCTAGTAGTAGTGGCATAATAGGAGGTGAGATCATTCATGTTTGAGATGTTGGATATTTTGATTTTGTTGCAAGTACTAGGATGGAGCACTTGGTTTATTTTGATCCATGATGGTGGATGTGTTGGGAGGGATTGTTCCCTTGTTTGTTTATGTGGCTATAGATTAACACTATGCAATTTCTAAAATAGTGGGAGATTCTTGAGATAATGGGTGTTGTACACATTGCATAATATTGATATATATTTTTAGTTTATTTTATCATGTAATGTTGTGCGTAGATGGGCGTGCAACACAGAAAGATTCTCATGGAATATTCTTGATGAGTTGTATTGTAACATTGTGATAATATTTTGTGTAATTATTTAATATTGGGGAAAAGAATTAAATGCCCAATATTAAATGTGGGGTCAATGGGTTAGGTAGCACATGGTTTCAGCACATGTTTTATGTAATACCACTTAGTGGTTTTGTGGGACTTGCTACTATATAAGCAGCCACAAGGGTAGTTGTTGTAGAGTGACAAGGAGGAGTGTGAGAGAGGCAAGAGTTGAGTGGGACAAGGCTTGATAGGCTGGCCAAGGGAGCATTTGTGAAGGTTGGAAGCATGGCATGGGATGTGTGGATTCATGCTTGTTCACATAGTTTGCTCGGTTGTGGCTATGGCCATGAAGGCTTCCATGGTTGTATGGCAATGGTATTTTTTGCTGAATAATACATGGCGATGGATGCTTTCCAAGGCTAGATTTTTCTCTCAATGTGGGTTTCCCAGGGTATATCTTGTGTCACAAATTTTTGTGCATATGTTGTCTATTCTCTCGCATGTGGATTTTGATTCCTTGTTTATTTCAAATCTATTATGAGTTATGTGGAAATAGTTATAATTTTTGTTGCCAAGTTTTCTTACAGTTATAAGGATACCGAATCATGGATTACTCTACCAAGCATGTAATGCAAGTGAAGTGGATGAAAGTTTTTCATTTGAGTGAACAATCATTAAGGCATTTATGGCAATCTAAAGGAGAAAATTGATAAAAGGATGAAATTCATTTCATTTCTCACCATAAATATTTGAGAGCTATTTGTGTAGAACATTCTTAGTGCATTCGAAAAATCTTGCAAATTACAATTTAAAGATTTTTGTGTTCTCTCAAACCCTACTAAGCAGAATGGCATCCACTGGTAGCAAATCGAAGAAAGGATCTGATATGTTGGTTCAAGGCATTGAATGGAAGGCATTAGACTTCATGCTGAGTTTGGTTGTTGCAAAAACCCTAGATCCCAACAAAGCTCAACATCAAATTCCACCAAAGGTACTATTGACTAATGATATTTTTTTGCATTTCCATTGTGCTATTCAAGATATTAAAACATTTGAAATGGATGAGTTTTTGATAGAATTGTGTGTGAATGGTGTGTTAAAACTGGAGCATCAACATCTTGAAGCGAAGGGTTTGACTCACATTCCACACATGCCACAAGATTTATAAATCAAATGGATAAGATTTATCCTCATCCATGTGCATAATGGTCAGTTGTTGTTAGAGCAACCCATTTTGATAACCAAGATGATGATCCATAGGATCACTGGTCTTCCAATGCCGAAGAAAGATAAAATTACTAAAACCCTAAGTCAGGTTGAACTAGAAAAGAAAACCCTTACTTAGTGGGATGGAAGGGGAATGAAGATTAGTTATTTCACATATATGTAATTGAAGTTTAGGATACATGTCATTGTGTACAAAATATACAACTCAAGCAAACTTAACAATGTATCATCCGAAGCAATGGATCTCGCATACAAAGTGTTCAAGAATAACCTATCACTTGACCTCACTGATTTTATGCTAAATCAATTCAACAAGAATATGGAGAGTATAAGAAGCCCCTTAATTCCATGCTTGTAGTTGTATTATAGTTCAGGACATAGATTCACCTTCGACCATCAAGCTTGTTGTCTAAACACTCCACTTTGGCAAAAACCTATATCAAAACCCTCTAATAACTTTTTTTCTGTTTCTTCAAGAATATATATATATATTTCATGAAAAAATGTGGCTTTAATTATTCCATAACCTTGACATACTATTCAAATTTCCCTACTTCTATTACAAGCCAAATCATGGAATTGTTTTTAAATTCCTTAATGGTCTTATGGTCAACTTGATTTATCTCACCACCAATAATATTTAAGAAAATAGAATAAATAACAATGGTGAGTGAGGATGAAAATAAAATGCCAAGAAAAATATAAAGTTTATCTCAAAACTTGTAGCATAAGTATAATGAATATTCTTTCTCATTACAATGATTATTTAGGGGGTACTGTAATTTATGAGAGCTGCAATGCCCCTTTCAATATCCACAATATTTAATGTGGTAAATATTGAGTGAAAAATCATGTTTCGATAGATAGCATGAATCTACCTATTATATCTAAGCTATCACCTTCTCCACTACCTTCCCAAAAAGTGCGTTGGTATGTAAAACTAAATACTTTGTCCAATAACCCTTTAGTTTGCATTATAAAATCCATAATTTCCTATCTTGGAGTACTAGAACTTGTTAGCATCATAATTACTTTGAGGATGTCATCAATAAATATAATACTTTTGAAAGCATGCTTGCTACCAGTTTCATGCTATGGTAAGTAGTCTTACATATGCCATGTGGCCTTATATGTCTCCAAATTGACCGCGAGGGATAAAAGTGGTTTTCCTACCACATCTCTAATGAGATCACACACTATTTCCCATCTAAGGTTACCAAATGATGAATTGTCAAGATGCATCTTTATGCATAAAGGATTGATAAGGAACTTAATATAATATATGTCATAAATATATGCACAATAAATGTTATTTTTGAAGTCTATATGTGCAAACATAATAAAAGTGAAATCAATTTTCCCTACCTTGTTGGGATGTAATTTAGAAACATTGATTTTTTAGTTATATCCCCCTTAAAAAAATTAAAATTTCATCAACACAGAGAGCTGCACATTAAATAATAAAGGGAAAGTTTTCTTTTTTGTAACTTATAACTTGTTTTCAGTGTTTCTAGTTTCAACTACATATGTCAAAAATTCTTATAATAATTTGGATCACACTCTGGCATCCACTGCTAGGAAAATCATAATAAGACAGAATTTGAATTGAATAAACATTTTTAGCATATCAATGAAATACATACACAAAATATCCTCTTATTTAAAAATATATATTGTCTTATTAATATAGACTATATTTTGTATATGTAAATATATATTGAATTAATATATACACACATATCTACTAATTATATTAGGTTGTAAATATAAAAAGAAAACTTAAAAAATAGGGAATTTAACAACTTATAATGTCATATTTCCTATAGGTAATCTTAAGTTGTCAAATAGATTGTGAATTGTTTGAAATTTCTAGCCTAGCATTTTTCTTTTCTATTTTCTATGTATTACATTGTCTTTACAATTTATTTAGATTTTTAAGGATATGCATTTAACTAGAAAGAAGAAAAGACAACCTAACACCTATGCATAACAATTAATAATTCACTTATCACTTAAAATAGACAAATAATGGAGAGATCCAATTATCCTAAATTCCAAATATATGAGTAGTTCAAAGATTTTGCAGGAAAAATTTATATAGAATCTAAGATGGAAGAAATCACAAAAAACATAACTCAACACATAAGTATAAACACTTGACACTTGTGGTGCTTGAGAATAATGAAATTGTTCTAGATGACTTGGTTAAGGATGTGCTAGCATCTAGTAAGGGTAAGGGGTCTCCTCTCCGCTTGAGGTTGATGCATAGACCCTTTAAGTGGGTTTTCTTTAGTCCTCCTCTAAGGAGTGGTAGTAAAACTGACTAGGAGAAGATTAAATTCACAAGAGATATATTGATAGAGTTTGAGTTTATGAAACCATTGGATGTTCATTTTCCTCGTTCTACTCAATTTGATGATTATTCTCTCATGGAATGTTAGGGGGTTGAATAACATCCCTAGAAAAGAGGTTGTTTAGAATCTAGCGGTTGATTATTATCCTAATGTTTTTGTATGCAAGAGACTAATCTTTTGTGGAGTCTATGGTTCGATATGCCTCTAGTATTTGGCCTCATGGTCAATGCTAGTGTGTTGGAGCTATGGGAAGTGCTAGTGGTTTGGCTATTTTTTGGATCCACAAAAAATTTGTCCCCTTGGTTGAGTATCTTCTTACTTAGCTCTTTCTATGGTGGCTTCTTGTTTGGACTTGGGTGAGGTGATCATGATTACTAATGTGTATGTGCTTGTTGATTTTGTGGGAAAGGAAGAACTTTGGAAGCATGCTCTAAACATTAAGGAGATCAACCCAAAGAATATTGTATTAGTAGTCATAGCCTTACTTCCTCATTCTCTAAGTGAAGCATTGACAACATCAAGCCCAAAGAAAGCTACTGTAGAACGTATTCTGTCAAACATTGTAGCACTCAATCAATTTTTGTACCTATTTAGTTCAGTACTTCATTGAGAGAAGTGACAAGCACGTTATCTACCAAGTAGATGACACTTCCTCCTCCATCAATTTTGGTTACACAAGATATTCCATCAATAAGTGCAATATCTACTTTTTTAGCTAGTCCTAATATTTCTACTATTGTTTACATTCTCAACATACAATTAATAAGTGCAAGGATAGTTGAGACCAAGCCTCAAATAAGGACAAATTTTTTGAGTAAAGGCAAAGAGAAGGAAGTAGAAACTGATCTTGATGAGGAGATTGTTATTCCAAATTGGGATATAACCAATCTGAATCCCTATCAGATGTATATATTTGGAGAACTTCTTCAAAATAAAGCTAAGTAATAGAGGCTTATAGATGAAAGAAATAAGGAATTTCAAGTGCTTGAATATGCAAAGAATATTCTAGTAGAACCACTCAACATAGAGGTTGACACTTCTCAACTAATATTGCCTTAGTTAGTAGAGGTAGTCTAGAAATTCAACGAATATTTGAATGGATAGGAGAAATTGTTGCAGAGAGCTAAGAAGAACTTTGAAAATAATGTTTTGGAACAAGCAACACAACAAATTATTATTCATCAAGCAGACTTGTCTAATATTCTAGACTCATTGGAGACCTCTTGCAACAATGTGACTTCATTATTTGGTGGAAATTGCAACAAGATTTGAAGGAAATTGCATAGTAGTTGCAATTTGATGTGAGTTATAGCTCTACCCACTACACAAAGATTAGATTCTTAACTAATATGTGGGTAGAATTGCTAAGAGAAGAAGCTAGAATAAGAGCTACACTAGCATATATACATGGCATGATTATCCCAAGCACAGATGCATTGTAGAAACATATTGCACATGATAAAATGCTCATCCATAATAACAACTTCTCAATTGCAGATCATATGATAGAACTTTCAGTAGACGTTCAAGTTGCATTGTACACATGCAAGGTGTTCCAAAAAAATTGGGACAAGACAATGACACTAATCCTAAAGGTACCTTTAGATTTCTTGTCACATTTTGGCATGACTGTATAAGTATATAGCATACATCTTTGGCATTAATGTAAAAAGAGAGAGAAGATGAATATGTATGTTATCAAGGGGAGAAGATATATTATAAGATGTAGTATACTTAATGGGGGAGAAAAATTATATAGCATATGTAAAGATGAGAAGATGTGAAAACATGTAAAGTATATTGTATATATATGTATGTGGGAGTATTATAATATCATCTATATACAAGCACATATTTTACAAAAGCATTTTCGAAAAATCTCAAAAACAAAACACTCTATTGAGTTGAAGATACAAGGTGAAGAATAAAAAGTATTTTGAACTTTTTGAGTATTAAGTTTTGTTTGATAAGCGTTTTTGTCACTAATACCAAAGGGGGAGATCGTTCACATTAAAATCAGGTTTTTTATTAGTGAAACACACTTATTTAGATTATAAGTATCTACCGAGCATATTATATAGTTAACCAAGTTAACAAAAAAATTTAGACTCTATCAAGTTCTATAGTTGCTAATGAGGGATAGTATTTAGTTTGCACCAAGTAGTTTCTGCCATGATCATAATCAGCAGTGTAAACTAAGCTTCATAAGGTTTATAGAGTTCCTAAGTGCAAACTAAGATGTGCAATGCTTATTGAGTTCATACTTAGAGTGATGGGAATCAAATGTTGACCAAGCCACTTAGTGTTTACCAAGTGACTTAGTTTATACCGAGCTCATTATGATAGTATTGACTAAGCTATGTAGTATGAATCAAGTGATTCAATTTATATGCCAAGTTTCATAGTATTCATTGAGTCACCAGTGCAGACTGAGTTCAGATTACTTGGAAGTAATCAATATGGACTAAGCTTCTACATCTACTGAATGCATGACGATTCTGAGCATTGATAGTAGATGTTGGGTGTCAGATCCTCACTGAGCTAGTCTACAAAACTTAAGTTCCTATTTTTGAGCTGACTTTGTGTATTTTTGTGTAAACTTGTATTGTAGTTGACTTTGTTGATTTGTAAATTGGATTGGTATATATGTAATGTATTGCATCACATCCAATAAGATACATACATACATACATACATACATACATATATGTATATACACATATATATATACACACACACATATATATACATACATACATATATATATATGTATGTGTATATATATGTATATATATGTTATATATATACATATATATATGTATATATATACACATATATATTTGTGTGTATATATATACATATATATATATGTATATATATGTATATATACATATATGTGTGTGTATATATGTTACACACACACACAAATATATATATATATATGTATATATATATATATATATATGTAACTAGAAGAGAAGAGCAAAAGTACGAAATACAAAGGCTACAACAATATAAGGAACAACAAAGATTTATCTATCATAGGAAGGTGAATATTACAGTCTTTTGTAAATCTCTTTACCGAGTGCATACTTCATTGTATGTTTGTAAACCATTTTGCAAGTGGAATTAGTAGTCCTTATTGCTCCTAATAGGGAAGATCATTAGAAGTGATCATTATAAGCCTTAACAGGCCAACTTTATGTTGTAGTACTAAAGCTTGTGGGTATTATCCCCACCCTAGTTTTTTTTGGAAGGTCTCTAGGTCACCATATTGTGTGTCAAAGTGTTGTGAATGTTTTAATGCTTTTATTTATTCATGTATGCAATTAGATCATAATACACATGAAGGATTGATTGGTAATTAAGGATTAAATTTTATTAGTTGCTGATTCACCCCTCCCCTCTTAGTAACTTAGCATATCATATATATTTCCAAAAAAATCATGTTGATATTGCATCATATTGATGATGTGGCCTTGAGATATTGCATCATATTGAATCTTTCACATACATTGGAAGACAACAACTGATATAAATAACCATTATAATGCATATAATAGGTTAACACTATCCATGAAGATTGGTTAGGGAAAAGGAGCAAGTAACTCTTAGGAGGTCCCATAACTGTGACCTTTTTTTTCATGTTGACCCCACAATTAGCAATACCAATGATGTCCCCCAAAAATAATAATATATCTACAATAGTCAATCACACATACTAATAGTTGATCATTTTTGAGCTTTTTTGGTTAATAATTCCCCCATTCATGTAACACTATCGGGATATTTGACCACAGGTAGTGACATTTTTGAGTGATTGACTATTGGTGCAAGAACATTGCAGGTATCGAGTGACACTTTGAAATGAACATTTTTTGAAGTTACTGTGTGTTTGATTGCCTTTATTAATGAGACCCATGAATACCCATAAACCTTATCTATAGACAATTAACTCACATAAAATGACATACAAAAAAATTATTGAATCCAACATAACATTTATAATTTAAAAATATATGAAACTAAAACATACAACTATCAAATCCCTTCCCTTAACTCTATATAAATAGGAAAATATCATTTCCTTACAATACACCATCACATTATTCCTTGTCACTTCTTCCATCAAGTAGTGAATAATTAATCATGTACATTTGATGTTATAGTTTGAAAAGTACAAACAAATTATGCCAAAAAAAGTGAAGAGGCTTTGAGAGGAGTGAGTTCTAATGGAGGGCAATCACCATAACCTAGTGTAAGGAAGTAGATCCTAATAGGGGCATCTCCCATGGTGCTACTAGGGGGTCAGACCACATCTACTTACTAGTAAAGCACTTTTTATTATTAATAAAATGAGAGGACACTAAGAAATGATCTACAACACTTGTGTGTGCTACGAACATGCAAGGATCTTTACTTAGAAATAATATTGAATAGGTTAAATGATGTAGCCCAAACCTTTCAAAATAATACTCATAAAATATTAACACAAGATAGATTTTTAGAATACCAAATTTTTTATTAAACTTCTCCAACTCTAGTCTACCTTAGAATGAAAGAAAATTCCTACTTATTACAATTCTAAAAATTACCTTTTTTGGCAGGTATTCAAAAAAAAGGAATTTTCCATTGTTGTTAATTTCCAAAACCCATTCTACAAATCCAAAATTTTTCCCAAGAAAAGTCCCTAGCTAAGGCATAATGAATTGCCAACTAATCTACAAAATCAAGAATATGATTTTGGATTTATTACAAAAGACAAATTTCTAAAAAATTGGAGAAAACACAAAAGCCCAATTTCAAAGGTCAAGACAAAATTTTAGGTTCCCAAAACTTGTCAAACCATCCAACTATTGAGCTGAGCTACATCAATAATCCAAATAACTCCTCATGAAACTACCTATAAAATTTGAGCCAAAACCCACATCTGAGTTAAAAGTTATGACTCCTAGAATCTAATACATCATTAAACTAGTAGTTGCATGTTTATGTATATGCAACAATGAGCTGATAGGTTGTGGCTTGTAAAAGGAATTATGAAAATTATTTTGAAAAAAAATTGTTAGAACTCTTAAAGATTATTGCCTTTAACCAGATTATCAAAGGAAATCCATGTTGTTAAAATATGACATTCTATAAAGCAATTAAAACTAATTAAGCTTGAAGTGTGTAGGAAACTCATTCTAAGAAAAATTAGAGTTTAAAATTAAACTCATTGAAAAGGAACATCATTTTTTTAAATATATAATTATCATAAAAATAAATAAATTAACATTCACATTAAAATTTTAACTTTATGATTTATTCCTTATCACATTCAAACAACTCTATCATATTTAATGTTAAATCTAAAATTTAAAAGTAAAATTTTATATATAAAGTTAGTCAAAATTTAATATTAATAGAGTTTCTATCTTACAATATTTTCAAAAACATGTACAAAATATATATTTGAAAATTTGGAAAGGTTTTTAAATTAGACAAATTACAATGTTAAAAGGAAAGTATCAAAAAGAATAATTCAGTTTTAGAATTTTTTTAAAATGGGTTTTTAAGTCACATTAGAAAATCAATCAAAAAATTAAGAAACCAACATGGTCTTACAAAATTTTCAGCAAAAGAAATTAGATTGTGGGAGCAAAGCTCCAAAAATAAGTGTATTGGCTTAACTAACAATTTCTCATTTGTGTACGTGCAACAATAAGTCAATAGAGGTGATATGTTTTGTACCATTAATATAGATATATAGTCAACAAAAATAATAATAATTTTTTAATTTAAAATCTTGTAGGAGAGTAATGTTTTGTAGATCATTTCGTTCAACCTATTTTTTGTCACAAAATTGGTGGTCAACTTCTCACAACACACAAGTGTTGAATATCTCATATGGATTTGCATAATTAGAAATCATGAAACTTTTGCCTCAACAATGAATCAAGGGAATCCACACCAATTTTAATGCTTCCAAAACAATGGCGTAAATTTGATTCAAGGAAATAATTTCATAACTTGGATATATTCTATCTTGGGTTGAATTAAATAAAAAATCATTAGTTTATCCATGTTTTTAAAGAAATCTTTGAATCAATTTCATGCTCATAAAATAGAGCTTCTAAATCCTTTTTCAAACTTAGATTTTATTCCCTCACTTTAAAATATTAAGGTAAATAATATATGTCATAAAATCTACACTAATATCCAATTGCTATTAAGGGTGAAGATTCTCTGTTATAGATTTTTAAGAGTGTTCTTTCTAAAGATAGTTTTAATTGTTAGCTTTATTATAATGTTGTCCATATTTCATTTTAACTAAGAGATCTTTGAGTATGATTATAAAATCTAGCCTGCCCATGCAACATTTTAACCTTATAGTTTGATTATGGGGAAATGCGTGAAGAGAGGATTGCATTATGGAGGAGAAGGGGAAGAACGACAAAATCAATAAAAGAGACTGAAGTAGAAATCTGCAGGGGATACGATAACAAAGTTCAACATTGCAAATGAAACCAAAGCCATAAATCCAATCTATAACTATTTGAGAATGATACAAAATACATTAAACGAGTATAATATATTGATTAGGGCTAGATTTATAGATGAAGCTAAATTACCAATTTGATGACAATAAAGATATTAATAATGTAAACTATATGACTACTTATATAAATGAAACCTTACATCATTCATTTAATAAAACCTATAAAACTACTAAGGGAAAATGCAGCCAAACTTAACCTAGAAAACTTCACCGAATTATAGAGGAGCTATACCCATGACTAGGAAAACATCTAAACTAACCAACAAAATTGACCCAACATCCATGCTATGATCCTTAATTCATATTTTTGTAAGCCATTATGATTTCTAAGGCTTCATGGAGGTTTTTAGCATTTGAACCTAGAAATAATTTCTAGGTAGTCCTTCCTCTACTGGATTTGTCGTAGTTTGGGAGGAAAAACTTTGCTGCTTCTAAGTTCAAAAGATTTGCCTCTGGATGGATGTATGCATCAAACACCCAGAGATAATTCATAAGCCAATCTCTATCTAGGTCCTCTATGATTCCTCTCCATCTCAGCAGGAAATGAATGCTTGTTTCCATCCTCGGCCATTCTCTAAAGAAGAGAATATTGTCTCTAATAACCAAGCACGTGTGCCTAGGGATTCTAGTGAGTTTTGGGGTACCTAATTCATGTTCCATATAAGCTTTGGGCAGAGGGATTTTAAGCTTTTTGTCAATGTTGACCATGACTACCTCTAGACCTAACAACCAACATGGGTTGAATATGTTGTAGCTCAGTCTAAAAATATCTTGTTTCTCTACACCAGCTTTGGCAAGGCAACCTACCCATAGCCCCAAGATGTCGCTATTGGTTCACCACAAAAAGTTGTAATTAAAGACACCTTCCCCCAAGGCTCTACTAATTACAACATGACTCATATCATCTATCAGCTTGAAAATCCTATTCCATCTCTTTTTTTTACTAGAACACAGAATGCCACTGTGCAATTTTCATGGGCATGATACAAACAAATATTTTTATCAATGGGGAGATGTTATAAAAAAAATGAAAACTATAGGGCAAAGTGGGAATGCCAAGGCTTGACTTGTGTAAATATAGAGCTTGGGGGAAAGAATCTAGAATAGAGTAAGGTGACGCCATCACTCAAAATTTTCTTTATTAACTCACTCGATTTCATGATTAAAGGGATACTTGAAACTAAGGAAAAAGGTATTCATCATGCTCTAATACGTGAGCCCATCTTTATGATTGTTAGGAAAATCATGATCTCGTTAGTCTAGTTTGAATGGAGTACTAAAATGAGTTTAATGAATATTTATCCTTCCTAGCTTTGATTAAATAATAAATAATTATATCCATCTATACCTTTGTTTGCTAGGCTATCTACTTCTGAGTTACCTTCTCTATAAATATGCAAGAATCTTACTTCTTCGAATTTTTCTAATAGTTTTGAGGTTTCTTCTAATGTAGAATTTATTATCCAATTTGGTGTTTCCCCTTTCTTGAGTACGTTAAGTATTATCTATGAGTCTCCTACGATTATAATTTTTTTAATGCTAAGGTTAATAAATTTTTCTAGACCTTCTTCTGCTACTTCTCATTCTGCCATGTTATTTTTTGTTATGTCCAGTGGCTTTGCTCTTTTAACTAGCCAGTTCCCTATTTCTTCCCCAATTATACATCCTATTCTTTCCTTTCTTGGGTTGCTTCTAAAGGCCCCATCAAAATTTAACCAATTAGTAGGGGTTCCCATTTGCATTCTTTTTTGGCTATATGATTTTCCATTTTATGTGTGAGAGGTGGGTTAATGAGGTGTGACCATTGTTTTTCTTGGCATCCCATTCTAAGAATGATCCTTCTTCTTTCAATTTTTTCCTTAGGTCACTATTCATTACTTCCAAATGGTGGCTTCAATTTTGATGTAGAGGGATTGAGAGTTAACTTCTAGATCTTGAAAAATGCATCTATTTCTTTCTTTCAAAATTTCCTAGGTTAAGAGTGATATTCTAGAGTTTCCCATATACTTTCTTGGTTGAATATTTTGGTTATCCTATTAATTGTTCTTGCCAATTACCTAATAGGTGAGTTTTCTAGTTGAGTTTAGCTTGGAGTCACATCCAACATTCTTGTGCATATTTACAGTGATAAAGAAGATGTTGTATTATTCGTAATTTTCTTTATAGAGTTTACATCTTCAAGGACCTTCAAATCCCATTTTCTAGATTCTATCTACTATTAGGATTCTCTTTTGGATGGTTGCCCATAGAAATATGCCTACTTTAGTAAGCCCTGTTGGGTCCTAGCATGGATTTATTGGGAAGATGTTTGCTTCCCACCTTTGAAAATTGATAATTTGTTTATAACTTTCGTTGACTTTATAAGTCCCATCCTTTGAAGCTGCTCAAATGAGTCTATCCTCTCTATTTTTGACTAAGATCAAAAATTTTTTAAGGATATTTTCTAAAATCTCTTGGTCTACCTAATTAAGCCTATAGTTGGCAAGAGATTTCCATTGCTAGGATGTTTTTGTCTTAGAATGAGTTACTTGTATATAGTCCTTCACTTTAGATCCCTAGATTGTCTTTAGGTGTGTTTTAGCATCTAGGGTTGCCTCAGAGTGTTCTATGGGGGGGTGCCCATTCCATGAGTCTTCTCAGAACAATGCTTCATCTCATCTTCCTATATCCCAAGTAAAAAATTTGGTTAGCAGAGGCTAACACTTCACTAGGAAATCCCAAGCTACTGACCCCTTAGGGGACATTCTGGTTCTAAATAATGAGGTACTATCAAATGTATTAAGGTATTTATTATATAAGATTCTGGCCCACTTGTTGTCTCCTTCTTGATACACACTCCAAACTTGTTTAGCTCCTACAACTTCATTTTGGCACTCTAGATTTTTGATTCCTAGACCCCCTACTTGTTTTGGCTTAATTTTTTTTTCCCAATTGATTAAAGTTTCCTTCCTTTTATCTTCTATGTGAGTATGTGTTGGATAATGGTCTACCAAACTATGGCTTTAAGTGGTAGTGAAAAACCAACAAATCAGGATTATGTCAACTTGACACATAATTTTAAAGTGGTTCTAAACTTTCTGTCAAAATGTTGTAAGAAAATAATCAATAGGAAAATGAATGTAGTTTCTAAACTACTAGGCCTTATTTGGAGAAAAAAATATTTGATTGGTCAAAAGTTTGGATTTTAATGTAGTACTACAAAAATTTCAAGGCAAAAATAAAAAGTAGGTGTATGTCTGACCACTTTAATCAAAATAAAATGATAATATTTTTAAATATAATTATAGATATAAAAAGTAGACTCATGCTTGGATGTGACGCGTATTTTTGGGTATTTTAATTCCAAATAAATAATTAAATACAAATTTTCTACCATAAAATTTTCAGAATAAAAAACTCCCATGTCTGACCACCTTAACTAATTGAAAACTTTGATGAATTAATTAATTTTTTCCCTTATACTAGGTGAAGCATAGAATGTGACACAACTTTTGGATTTAAAAAATGTTATATCATTTCAAAGTTATAACTATTTTTCAATAAGTATGTCAATCAACACTTTACAATCATCTTCATTAAAAATTAACTAATAAATACTTATCAAACTTAGAATTTGAACACAACTTTATTGATAAAATCTTGAGAGTATTATAAAAAAATGATTTTTTGTTTCATTGAATTTTGATGAAAATAATATTGTTAAATAACTATTCAAAGTCTAAATGTTAGTGAAACCCTTGTCTAACACATTTTTTGAGTTGACCAAAGAGATTTGATAAATACCAAGCCTAATCGGGTACTCGATTTCAAATTAGGTACCTGAAAAGCCCCGATTTTCCAATTTCAAAAAATTTGGAGGAAGACCAACCACATTGGAAATTTTGGAAGGAAATGACCCATGTTAGAGGGAAATGAAAATTTGGGAAATCTAGGCATTATTATTTTTACATATGATTATTATTATTATTAACTATTAGTATTATATATGATTATGATTATGTTTATTATTATTATCATTACATATGATTATGATTATTATTATTAAATATAATATAGTTATATATATAATTATTATAATAACTAAGTATAATATAGTAATATATAGGATAATTATTGTTATTATTAAATATATAGTAATATTATATTATTGTTATATTAAAATAGACAGTATTGTATTATTATTATATATAATATTATCATGAAATGCATTGAAAGGGATCATAGGTTAATGTATGATAAGTTGTCATGAAATATGTCAAAAGGGGTCATAGGTTAACCTATGACCTCTTTCAATGCATTGGAACCAACCAAATGAGTCCCTAGGGGTCCTAGGGAACCTTGAGACATATGTTGTCATGAAATGCATTGAAAAGGGTCATAGGTTAATCTATGATCCCTTTTAATGAATTTTAACCAACCAAATGGATCCCTAGGGGCATACGTTGTCATTAAATGCATCACCTTTGGCATATGGGAACCAACCAAATGAGTCCCTAGGGGTCCTAGGGCCTCAAGGGACATATGTTGCCATGAAATACATCAAAAGGGGTCATAGGTTAAGCTATGACTCCTTTTCCCACATTCAAACCAACCAAATGGGTCCTTAGGTGTCCTAAGGCCCCTAGGGACATATGTTTTCATGAAATGCATTGAGAGGGGTCATATGTTAACCTATGACCACTTTCAAAACATTAAAACTAATCAAATAGGTGCCTAAGGGTCCTAGGGCCCTTAGGGATAAATGTTGTGATCAAATATGTCGAGAAGGATCATAGTTTAACTTATGACCCCTTTCGATGCATTAGAACCAACCAAGTGGGTCCCTAGGGGTCCTAAGGCTCCTAAGGACATATGTTGTCATTAAATACATCGAGAGGGGTCATAGGTTAACCTATGACCCCTCTCGATTCATTCAAACCAACCAAATGGGTCCCAAGGGGTGCTTCATGCATCAAGAGGGGTGATAGGTTAACCTATGACCCCTTTCGAAGCATTGGAATCAACCAAATGGGTCTCTAGGGGTCCTAGGACCCCTAAGGACATATTTTTTCATGAAATACATCAAGAGGGGTCATAAGTTAACCTATGACCCTTTTTGACACATTATAAAAAATCAAATGGGTCCCTAGCGGTCCTAGAGCCCCTAGGGACATATGTTGTCATGAATTGCATCAAGAGGGGTCATAGGTTAACCTATGACCCCTCTCAAAGCATTCAAAACAACCAAATGGGTCCCTAGGGGCCCTAGGGCCCCTAGAGACATATGTTGTCATGAAATGCCACAAGAGGGATCATAGGTTAAACTATGACCCCATTTGATGCATTGGAACCAACCAAATGGGTCCCTACGATCCCTAAGGCCTATTTTGTCATGAAATGCATTAAGAGGACCTATGACCCCTTTTGATGCAATCAAACCAACCAAATGGGTGACCTATGTTATCATGAAATGCATTAAGAGGGTTCATAAGTTAACGTATGAACTCTTTTGATGCATTAGAACTAAGAAAATGGGTCCCTAGGGGTCTTAGGAACTCTAGGGAGATATCTTGTCATGAAATGTGTCAAGAAGGGTCATAGGTTAATCTATGACTCCTTTCAATGTATTGGAAGCAACCATTTCTATCCCTAGGGGCCAAAGGGCCCCTAGGTAGACATGTTGTCATGAAATGCATCGAGAGGGGTCATAGGTTAACATATGACCCCTTTTGATACATTGGAATAAAATAAATGGGTCCCTAGGGGTCCTAGGGCCCCTACGGACATATGTTGGCCTAAATTTTTTGATGCATTGGAACCAACCAAATGGGTTCCTAGGGGCCTTAGGCCCCCTAGGGACAAATATTCTCATGAAATGCATTGAGAACCTATGACACCTTTCAACGCATTTGAACCAACCAAATGCATCCCTAGGGGCCCTAGGGACATATGTTGTCATGAAATGTGTCGAAGGGGGTCATAAGTTAACCAATGACCCCTTTCAATATATTGGAACCAACCAAATGGGTCCCTAGGGACATATGTTGTCATGAAATGTATCAACAGGGGTCATAAGTTAACCTATGACCTCTTTTGATGCATAAAAACCAACCAAATGGGCCCCTAGGGGTCCTAGGGCCCCTAAGGATATGTTATTATGAAATGTGTCGAGAGAAGTCATATGTTAATCTATGACCACTTTGGATGCATTTGAACCAACCAAATGGGTCCCTATGGTTCTTAGGGCCCCTAGGGACATATGTTGTTGTAAAATGGATTGAGAAGGTCATAGGTTAATTTATGACCCCTTTCGATGCATTAGAACGAACTAAATGGGTTCCTAGTGGTCATAGAGCTCTTAGGGATATATATTGTAACCAACGAAATGGGTCCCTAGGGGTCCTAGTGCGTCTAGGGATATATGTTGTTATAAAATGTCTCAAGATTCAACACATTGGAACCAACCAAATGGGTTTCTAGGGGTCAAAGGGCCCCTAGGGACTTATGTTGTCATGAAATGCATCAAAAAGGGTGATAGGTTAGCCTATGACCCCTTTTGATGCATTCACACTAATCAAATCTTTCCCTAGGGTCCCTATGGCCCTTAGGGACATATGTTGTCACAAAATGCATTGATAAGGGTCATAGGTTAACCTATGTCACCATTTCAATGCATTGGAACCAACCAAATGGGTCCTAAGACCCCTAGGGAAATATGTTGTCATGAAAAGCATGAAGATGTCATAGGTTAACCTATGACCCCTTTTGACACATTTGAACAAACCAAAGTGGTCCCTAGGGATATATGTTGTCATGAAATGCATCAAGAGGGGTCAGAGGTTAAACTATGACCCCTTTTGATGCATTGGAACCAACCAAATGGGTCCCTGGGGATTCTAGGGCTCCTACGGACATAATTTGTCATGAAATGTGTCGAGAGGGGTCATAGGTTAACCTAACCCCATTTGACGTATTTGAACCAACCAAATCCATCCCATTTGAACCAACCAAATCTTTCCCTAGGGGCCCTAAGGCCTCGAGGGACATATGTTGTCTTGAAATGTGTTGAGAGGGGTCATAGGTCAACTTGTGACTCCTTTCTATGCATTGTAATAAACCAAATTTGTCCCTATGGGTCCTAGGACCCCTAGATACATATGTTGTCATGAAATGCACCGAGAGGTGTCACAGGTTAACCTATGACACCTTTTGATGCATTTGAGCCAACCAAATGGGTGCCTAGGGGTCCTAGGACCCCTAGGGACATATGTTGTCATGAAGTGCATTGAGAGGGGTCATAGGTTAACCTTTGACCCCTTTCGTTGAATTCAAATGAACCAAATGGGTCCCTAGGGGTCATAGGGCCAATAGGGACATATGTTGTCATGAAATGCATCGAGAGGGCCCTTTCAATGCATTGGAACAAACTAAATGGGTCCCTAGGTGTCCTATGGTCCCTAGGGACATATGTTATTATGAAATGCATCGAGATTAATCTATCACCTCTTTTGACGCATTTGAACCAACCAAATGGGTCCATAGGGTTTCTAGGGCCCTTAGGGACATGTGTTGTCATGAAATGGATTGAGAGGGATCATAGGTTAACCTATGACAACTTTTGACACATTAGAACCAACTAAATCAGTCCTTGGGAGCCCTAGGGTCCCTAGGGACATATGTTGTCATGAAATGCATTGAGAGGGGTCATAGGTGAACCTATGATCCTTTTTGACACATTTGAACCAACCAAATGGGCCCCTAGGGGTCCTAGGGCCCTAGGGACATGTGTTGCCATGAAATGCATCAAGAGAGTTTGGTGTATTGTACTAACTAAATCAGTCCCTAGGCACCCTGGGGCCCATAGGGACATATGTTATCATGTAATGCAATGGAACCAACCAAATTGGTTCCTAGGGTTCCTAGGGCCCCTAGGGACATATATTGTGATGATCAGTCCCTAGAGATCCTAGGGCCCCTTGGGACACATTTTGTCATGAAATGCATTGAAAGGGGTCATAGGTTAACCTATGACCCCTTTCAACACATTTTGAACCAACCAAATGTGTCCCTAGGGACCCTAGAGCCCCTAGGGAAATATGTTGTCATAAAATACATAGAGAGGGGTCATAGGTTAACATATGACCCCTTTCAACACATTTGAACCAACCAAATGGATAATAATAATAATAATATATATTACTATACTATAATTAATAATTATAGTGAAAATCATAATAATATAATATAATAATCATATATATATATATATATATAATATTTATATGTCATAATAATAATAATAATATTAATAATAACATATATTACTATATTATATTTAATAATAATAGTAAGAGTCATAATAATATATATTACTATATTTTATTTAATAATGATATATAATAATAATCATAATAATATAATATAATAATCATATATAATAATAATTATATATATTAATTATATATAATAATCAAATTTGTTCACATTGCCCACAAAATTTATTCACTTCCCTTAAAAATTTGGGAATCAATTTTAAGTGCCCGATCTTATATTGGGTATCTGATTTGATATTGGATACCCAATATGAGATCAAGTACTTGAAATATTGGCATGCTTTTCCCAACATATTTCGTGTCACTGCAGACCTGACAATCACATTTTTTGTGGGCCATTTTCATAGATTTGGAGAAAACTGAGTTTTTGGGGCCCATATGATTGAAAAAGGTTCTAGAATATATGATTAGATCTCTGATATTATTTTCTAAATGGGTAGTAGTAGTTGTCGAAAGGCTAAATGCAAAAGGAAGGTATTGAATGAAGACATCATAGCATATAGGGAAAGGGACTAGCTAAATCATAGAAGGAAGAGACAAGGTATGTTAAATGTGAGTCAAGTTGATGATGTAATGATTGAAAGTGAAATCATAGAGTTAGATAATGAATATGTGTAGTTGGGGAAAGAAAATGTACCAATTAATAATGATAATGTCGGGATTGAAAATTTAGAGAATGAAAATTTGGAGAAAGAAAAGCTACCAGGACATAATTTAAATTACATGATTGACCATGTTGAAAATGACAATGCATAGGAAAATTATATATCTCCAAAGTATAATCAACATGAAGGTTCTAGAACAACAAAATGGATAATTGAAATTAATGAAAAGATTAGTACCAATCTGGAAGGGAAAAAATTAGAAAGAACCATTCAACTATGGGCTTCAAGACTATATAAGATGTTTTTTGACAACAAGACAATGGTGGAGAAATGTCAACTTTTTATGCACTTATTAAACATGCAAAAGATGAGACTTATGCTTTCCAAATTGAAGATTTCTGTCAATACAAAATTGGAAAGAAATGCCATTATTGTGAAGAATCTTTTCAGTGCTCTCAATAGCTTTGGGAAAAATAATAGTGAGAAGCTTAAGGGAGATACTTGAAGGGTTATTACACCCTCTTTGGTAAGTCATCATTTGTTAAATGGTAGATACATGAGACAAACTTGAATTGCCTTGATCTGAAATCATACTACTTTGAGAAGAGCACTTAGTGGACAAGAGAGAATTGATGATCCTCTTCAAAATGCATGAGCTTTTGGTAGGAGACTTCCATGCTTTGATACGAAGCTATCCAATCATGTGAAGGAATAAGTTACACATTTTTTGCACTTTAGCTCAAGAGTATCACCCAATGCTAAAAACATGTTAAAGTTGAGAATTGGCATCAGAGACTGCATGCCACATCCTAAACATTATTTTGAGGTAAGTCAAACTATGTTTTTCAAAAAATTTAGAGAAAGTCATCCAAGATTTCATATATCACAAAGGGATTTTTAACCTTTGAAGCCATTTTGTTGTGTGCCACTTAAAATTTGAAATACATGTTGTTGCAAATACCATGTCAATTCTTATATGCATGCCGAACTATTACACTCCATCCATTCTACTTTGTATAGTAAAGAAATGTTGGAGAATTGTGGTGCTAGTGGTCTTCCAAAATCATTAAGAAACTTGCTAGATCAATTTTTATGTCATAGAGTTCATGGTTGTTTCTTTTATAAAAATGCTTTCTTAAATGAGAAGTGTTCAAAATGTTGTGGTTTATCCATGTTTGAGACATGTCTCCATGAGGGGTGCGAACAAGATCTTGGGAAGACAATAGTTAAAAAAATATTATATGAAATGGTGAAATACACATTGAAGAGTAGGGGTGAGGGCTCTAGATGTGAATTGGTTGCAAAAGAAATAAGTGTGGCTAGTTTTATTTCAGATTTCAAGACAAATCTTTTCTAGAAGTATGCAAGACATAGTCATAGGTCTTAGTGGTTGGATCAACAATTTAGAATGTGTAAAGAGACTTTTCCCATTGGCACTATTATATCAATTGGTGACTTTGTAGAGAACTAGACATTGCAACCTCAAAATGAGACACAATCTCAGTATTACAACTCCATTAAAATTGCTATTTTTGTCCACATAACATATAGACATGCCCCTGATAGTGCGGAAGATAATCAAAAGATTACTAGAGAGTACCATTTGTATATGAGTGATGATATATCATACTCTCACAAGTTTGTGCAACATTTTCTCAAGAATTATTTTGATTTCTTACAAGAGCATGCAATTTCTATGGATAGACATATAATTTAGTCAGATAATTGTACAGATCAATTCAAGAATGTTGTGATGAACTCTTTTTAATTTTTAACCTAAAATTCCAAAAATTGGGCACAAGTTAGGGAATCATCAAGAATTGAGCAATCTATGGCCATTATTGTTATTAAACTTGTTAAGGAGTTGAGACTTTATAATTAATTTACTAGTTTATTTGGGAGATTTCTCTTCAGAGTATTAGATCATCTTCTCTCTCTTGGTTACGACCATCTCGAGACTATAGAATGATGGTGCAGAGGGTGCGTGAAAAAAGAAGCAATTATGGCTCAAAATTACTTCGCCTTTCACTGCAACAACTCCCTATCTTTGGATCTGATAATTGGGATGAGAGATAGACTCTTTGTACTACAATCAAAATGTAATTTTGATGTTCTTAAAATCATAAGGATACCTATGTTTTGTTAGAATGTATCATTATTTCTTAAATGCAATGTTTATTATTTATATAACATACATTTATATCTATTCTAAAATATTTATCATCATGTATATATAAGTTTGCATTTCCTTATACCGATTTAATTCAAATATATACTTTATTACATCATGCGAATTGTTTTGTTATGAACTTCAATAATCTACTAAACATAACCTTTATTGAATAGAATAAGTATATCTATATTTATTTATTTATTTATATATTGATACATATTTTCTAATGCTTAATAGCATATATCGATTTTAACTCCACTTAATATATATATATACTAATATTCATGTGAATTACTTTACCAAATTACATCTATGAATGGAAGTATTGGATTAATTTAAGGATTACATAATTCCTAAACATAATGAGCCCACACAATACTTTTTTTATATATCTTTTAATGCGGCTATTGTAAAATAAAAATTAACAATGATCTTTATATTATTAGCGTTATTGTACTTCGATACATAATCGCATGGTTGAGTTCTGACATACCTGTATATATGTAGGGGTATTGTGTTATAGTGATATCACTTTGGCAGCTTCATACCCACTATACTTGGCGAAAGGTATTATCCCACCATAATGTATGATGTAGCGATCAGCAATGTCATTGTAGTTTAATGTGAAACTTCACACATTGTTTAATGCTCTTATACTTCTTTGCTGTATGTCATTCTATATTATTTTTCTTTGCTTCTTTTCATATATTTTCAACAAATAACCTTACCCTAATAAATATGACTTAGGGTGACATGATTGAATAGTCATGCCTCAATATGGGTTTTGCCATAGTTTTGAATTTTATATAATTAATTAGGTTTAGATTTTATTTCATTTTATTCATTAATTCAACATAAATACTATTAATTATAATTGATATAATTGAAAAATAGTGCTATATTAAAGTATTAACTCAAATAATCAACAACATAGGCATCTGTTTATTAATAAAGAAAGAGTTCATTAATTATGTTTTGATTAAAAATAATATTTTATAATAATATTTTAAATTTATTTAACTCATTAATATTATAATTACTTTATAATATTTTATATTATAATTATGCTATAATCTTATATATTGACTTATTTTTATATTGCCAAATATATCACTATTATGCATATATATTACCATATTTAAAATCACCTATTTTTAATATTTAATATTTAATATCTAATTATGTTAATTTATATATATTGCAAACATATCATTGTATAAAATAGATTATAATATATTTTACCTTAACATTAATATTAATTTGGGCTCATGACAAGTTTGCCCTTCCTCAAATTGCTTGCCCTCAAGCAATTCCTAATTTCGACTCAACTTATAATCTTAAAATCAATGGCCTATGCCTTGATAATTTTTGCTTTGTATTGTTAAAATAATGACATGAAGAAAATACAAAGAAAACACATTGATGCATGAAGACACGATGTAGTTACATAGTATACATATTAGAACCAACCTTACAAATTAAAATAAGAAAAGGTAAGGAAATTAATTTCCGTGCTCCTTTTTCTTCATTGATTGTATTGGCAATGGAGCATACAACCATACATATATGCATATAGTGCAAAAAATTGAATAAGAGAGGCATTAAGAAGAGGCACCCCATTTCAAATAAATCAGCTCACTCATGGGTTGTTTCCTTTTCAAAATTATCAAATTGGTGTAAACTAAAGATTCAATACCAATTGAAGTTAAGTACATTCATTCATCAGTTAATCACACAAGGTACAGTTACAATAAATAAGAGGCTCATGGCTTGGATTTTTTCAAGTTAAGTAAGTGAACATCCACTATTAACAACTTGGAATGGAATCTATTCTAAAAGAGGATGAAGGTAACCATGCAATAATTCAATCTTGATCAAAACTAATCACCTTACAAAACACAGCAATGATAAGTAGAGAAAATTTTGAATTATCTTGCCAACAATGCTCCAACATCTATCTTTTCAAATGATAGGAGCAATCCTTATATAGGGAGGTCAAGTAGAATGAACAACCAAGATTAATTCAAAATCTATCACCAAGTTGAATCTTATAAACCTTAATTAGGGTTTCCAACCTAATGGAGCCCAAATTTTTGGGTCTCCAATTGTGAGCTTTCCTTGAATTTTAGCCTTGTCTCAAAATTCATTAAATAAATTAGGTAATGTGCACAGTCTACTCTAAAATTTCTAGGTTATTTGAGCCACTTTCTGATGATTAAAATAAAGAAGCCCCAGTTAATAGTGTTGGTTATAGAGATGAAGTAGACCTAGGAAA
The DNA here is from genome assembly GCA_028749045.1 of Cupressus sempervirens. Taxonomy (NCBI): domain Eukaryota; kingdom Viridiplantae; phylum Streptophyta; class Pinopsida; order Cupressales; family Cupressaceae; genus Cupressus; species Cupressus sempervirens. Next base: position 730,054,402 of record CM053787.1, on the reverse strand, counting down.
ATTTGTTAATGATGAAAATGTTCAATTTACAAAAACTTCAGGTAGTCAACACTATTTAGATGTTGTTGCAACTACACATAAAGAGAGAAGATGGAAGTTCATGTTCATTATTCATTGGATCATATCTCAAACAAACTGATTCGAATACCTTATAGAATCAAGCAAAAGAAATGGGATTAGCTTGATGTGCAAAAAGTTTTGAATTTAGTGGTTACAGAATCACTTACAGTTATTAAAGAAAAAATGAGTAGTGAGTTTTCTTGTGTACGACTCTTCGTCTAAGATTTCCTCATGTAGGCATCACTTGTCAAACCACAATTATTGCGGGAGCTTTTAGGTTAGGATATAATGGCTTTGGCTAGTGGTGAACCAGTTTTTTCTAGTTCTCACAATGCTACTTCAAACTACCATGGCACTACCTCAGAAAAATGCCCATGCAAGTTTGTCTCGAAGGTCTTCCACGAGATAATCTTGACATTATCCTTCCTTTACAAGAATTTTATTCTACTTGTGATTGGTTAGAGCAACATACCTTGATAAGTTACTTTGTTGGTAGGACTCCTCTTGAAGCTATGCCTTGAGACTAGGTTAATAAATGTTGGACTCCTCATGGAGTCCACCTTGATGTTGTGCAAAACCTTACCAAAGGTTTTTTTTTTTTTTTTTTCCCGCTTTGCTAACCCGTCTCAAGCAGACATGGTCTTTAACAACAGACCTTGGTCTATGCGTTCCTCTCTGCTTGTTTACAAAAAATGGTCCCAAGACTTTACAATCTCAGATAATAAAAAGCTTAGGGTTCCTGTGTGGGTCGAGTTTCCTTTTCCATGCTAGCCTCTCATTGAGTCCATTGCCAAAACCCTTGGCAAAGTTGTCACCAAGGAGCCTAAGAAAATTTTTAATGCTCGCCCACGGTGACACATTTGTGTCGAAGTTGATCTTTCCTAGGATCTCAAGGATTCTGTGGAAATCTAGATTGGAGCTCAAACCTTCTCCCAGAAGGCTTTTTACTTGAATCAACCTAACACCTATTATAGGTGCCAGTCTGTGGAACACAAGATCAAGGATTACCCTCTGGCTATGCCTAGGGTCAAGCCCACACCTAAAGAAGTGCCTACCAAATAGGCCAAAGGAAGAAAGGAAGAATGGGTTACTATTGGGTGCAAGGGAAACAGTCCCTTGAATCCCTTGTCCCCTAAGCAATCTTATGTGGTAGTCACTATGGTTCCTCCTGTTCCCACAGGAGTGTCTGCACCAGCTAGCATGGGGCCAAAACCAGCTTCCACAACGCCTATTCTGGGGGTTTCACAAGTTCTAAACCCTACTAGTTTGTAGGGGATTAAGGTGGCCGCCAAGGTTTCTGCCTTGGTTGGGGTTCATGTTCCTTTTGTAGTTTCTTACGTCATGCCATCAGTGACAAGGCATTCTCACAATCCTTCTAGATGTGCAGAGAAACTAGAAGTGAAATGATAGGTATTTAGGTCAGAGCATTTCCCATCTGACTTCCACCTAGCTTATACCTTCTTTCAAAATAGGTACTCCTCTCTTGAGGATGAGGAGGATATGGAAGAGTTCTCATGAACTTCCTCTCTTAGAATGTTTGAGGTCTTTCAGACTTCCCTAGAAAATTCTATGTTCGGGACACTCATCATAGACTTGGTAATTTAAATTTTCTCTACCAGTAAAAAGTTAAGATTTCTAGTTTCATGCTTTCTGCTACATGCTACATCATTTGGTAGGATGGTGTTATGTTTTCCTCTTAGCATGAACCTGGCCAAGGTGGTGTCGTTAATCTCCTATCACCTCCCCTTCATTCGGCTATTATTTCGCACAAATCTAACCCCATGCATAGAATTATCTGACTTTTTCTTTCCATTCATAATCATTGTTTTAGAGTCATTAATGTTTATGCTTCCAATGATGCTGTGGAAAAGTCCCAATTGTGGGTTTCGCTAGCTAACAACTTGCCTCCTGCTACTTGGGTCATCTGTGGGGATTTCAATATGGTTGAAGTTGCATCTGACAAAGATGGTATTTTGCCCCTTTGATGGACAGCAGGGGAAAGAGAGGCTTGGTACTACATGTAAAATAAATTGGGCCTTTTTGATCCCAATACAAACTGCCGCCAGGGTAGTGGGGTCTGGCACACTTGGTCCAACTTTCAAGCTGGCTCTGATCTCATTTTAAAACATCTTGATTGTGTTATGATCTATGCACAATATTTTTTCTCCTTTTTTGAAGATCATGATCTACCTTTCATTCCCCTAATAGATTTGATGTTATCTAACCACTATCCCATCTATTTTGTCATTTCTTGGGAAACAGTTGTCCCCAAGGTCGCCAAGTCTTAGTTCTTCCTCAACATGTCTGTATTGCTACATGGTTCCACCATCTCACACACCCAGTGTGTCTGGAATTTGGAGCCACGTCTGCCATCCCAATCGGTATGGATTCAATGGTGGAATGATGCCATTACCAGAACTACATAGTTTTTGTGCATCTATGGGTGCCAGCTAGAAATTTTTAGGAAACACTCTTATGAAGCCAACACCCTCACCCTCAAAAAATCCTCTGAGGCTCTCACCTTCAACCCCTTTGATGTGGATTTGCAAATTCATCTTTCCAAACTTTTCCATGATAAGAAAAGTTTTGACAACTATGCTTCCCTTGGAGCTCAAATCAAGGCCCATCTCCACTGGTTGGAGGTTGGCGATAAAGCCTCAAAGAAGTTCTTTCAGGCACTATGGGCCCGTCATACCAATGTTGGGATTAAAAAGATCAAGCAAGAAAGGATTGTTCTATCTAGTCTCCCTGACATCTTGCAAGCATTTTTTCATCATTATGATAACATTTTTTCTTTACAGGGAAATTTAGTTGCTCAGGAGGAGGCTCTCAAAAAGTGTATCTCTATTACCCCAAACCACCTTGCGGTTGAGAAACATGCTTTTTGTGAGCAAATTCTTTCCCTCAAATACCTTAAACAGGCAGTTTACTCCATGGCATATGACAAGTCTCCTAGGTGTGACAATTTTCCTTGTGAATTTTACAAACACCTCTGGGAACAAATAGGTCCTGACCTACAAAAAGTCTATCTCGAAGCATATCATACTAAAATCTTATGAGCAATAATAAATAAAGGAAATATTAAATTCATACCCAAAGCTGGTGATCCTAAGGACATATGCAATCAAAGGCCCATTACCCTTCTGAATGTGTCTTATAAAATCATTGCCAAGGCACTCTCTCTCAAAATCAGGCATATGTTGCCTTTAATTATGTGGCCTAAGAAAACTGGCTTCATCAAGTCTAGATATATTCTTGACAAAATCATTTCTATTAGGGAAGGTATGGAATGTGCTCGCAAGTCCAAGCCGCAGGCTATCATTTTAAAGATTGATTTTCCTAAAACCTATGATTGCATTGAATGGCCCTTCATCTTGGCTATGCTTCAGGCTTTGGGTTTCGGCCCCAATTTTCTTCAGTCCGTGGAGATGCTCTTTGGTGATGTTAATGCTTGCATTACCATGAATAATTCAAAATCTGAGGCTTTTGGACTTTATCATTCAATCAAGCAAGGTTGCCCTCTATCTCAAGCACTTTATGTCCTTGTTGCTGAAGGTTTTGGCTATTTGTTAGCTCATTCTATGTCTTTAGGGCTGGTTCATGGCATTTCCTTTCCTAATTCTTCCTCCCAGTTAGTGAATGGTCATTTTTCTTATGATTCCTTTCTTATGCTTCTTGAGGATGAAGAAAATATCAAAAATTCTTTAAATTGTCTAGACACCTTTTGGCAAGCCTCTGGCTCTACCATCCAATGGCATAAAATGCTCTGCTACCGCTAGTCTTTTTTGCCAGCTCCACGTTGGCTCAACCAGTTCCATTGGAAATGGGTTACTCATGGGGAAATCTTCCACTTTCTTGGCATTCCATTTTCCTTCCATGCCTCTCATATGGAGCTTTGGAATGTTGTGCTTGCCAAGACTAGCAAAAAGCTTGACTATTGGATCATGAAGCCACTATCTCTTCCTGGTAAATTCCATATTTTTTCTAAGATTATGGCTGCCACTCATGTCTACTATTCTTCTTGTTGGGCACCATCCAAAGCTTCCTATCTTAAGCTGGAATGTTTGCTCAGAGATTTTCTTTGGGCTTCTAGTTTTGACCATCATGGTTTTCATAGAGTTGCTTGGAATTTTTGTTGTCTCCCACGAGAGTCTAGTGGTCTTGGCCTACTTTCCACTAGAAAATAAGGCCTTTCTCTCTAAGAAAAATAGATTATCCAAGCTATTTATGGGGATGAAGCTTGGAAGATTCTAGTAAGGTACTGCATTTCTTTCGGCTTCCTTGATAACAGGACTGCATGGAAGGGGAATTTGTTTCAAACCCTTCTCATCATGGAAAACACTATCAATTTGTAATAGTACAGTTCCACCTTTACAACTTGTGACTCTGATTAGCATGTAACAAAGCCAAGATTATTATTGAGAGTCTTCATATAGAAAAAGAAATCAATTGTATTAAGTTCAGAAGCAACGACACATGTTCAAAATACAACACCTCAATGTATTACATGGAAATGTCTTAGTGATACCTTTGAGAATCTTCCAATTTTGAAGGCATAGAGGAAATGTTCAAATTATGTCACCGATTAAAACCACTATAAAATTTATGATAGTATTGGTAATCAAAGGTAGCTGATTGTAATTAGAAGTGAAATTACAATAAGGGGTTTAAATATTTTTTTCCAGAAGACGTGACTTTGAAATTTAAAGTCATGACGCTCCTTATTTGTGTGATCCAATTAATCTTCTTTAATACCCTTCTCAATAATTGACAAAGGCAGTTACCATCAAACCTTAAATATTGTGATTGATCATTCTCTCATTTGATATTTAGAGGTTAATCTAATTTGATATGTATCAATAGCTGAGCTCAATATACCTGAAACAATTTTTTTGTTCTCTTTTATATAATATTTACTGCATCAAACTAAACTACTTGTTTCTTGTTTTATCTCCCTATTTCTTTATTAGTGCCGAGTCACCACTGAGAGAAATGTATTATGTTTTATTTTTTGTTGCCCTAACCAATAGGTTGTTCATTGCTACATATGTTGTAGGCCCATAAATCCATGGTATTCCTTCTTCTCTATCATATTCAGAGATCACACCTCAGTATACAACTTCCTATTATTTTTGGTTCTTTGCTACAGACCCATCATAAATGCTTTGTTAATTTGATGCTTGTATTGTCAATGGGTCTGTATAAGTGGTTAATTAATGGTTTATGGGGTGGTGATAAATATATAATTCATAATTAAATAAAAATGACTATTTATCATAGTCATTCACAAATGACTGTAATATTCTTTTGATCATTTCACCCAATCTTCTCCTTATATTCCAAGATTATTTATTCCAATTTGATGCTCAATCTATTTAATTGATTAAAATATATAGAAAGTTCATATGATGTTTGTTGTAGGTTCTATTAATGTGTATATTGAAAATAGTATTGGTATTAAAGATAGAGTAACTGAGAGGGGGCTGAATCAGTTGCTCTAAAAAATTCATCCACAGTTCCCTTAGATTTCTTAAAGATTTAGTAACTACTTTTACTTGGTACATAGTTGCTGTAACTAGGTAGATTAAACTATTATAATCATGCATGTAACTAAAAAATAAAGTGAACACACGAAATACTAGATTTAAAGTGGAAACCCAATACGAAAAAAACTACCAAGTAACTAGTTACCAATTTTTCACTCTTTTGAAGTGAGCGCTGTTAGGAGCCAACCCTATTAAAGGTTATAATACACACTGTTAGGTGTGACCCTATTAGAGGATTTAATCAACCTATTAGGAGTGGCCTTGCTAGAGGTCTTTAGAACAATTCAACTCAACTATCACCTTGTTAGAGGATTTACAAAATGGTTGTTAAACCAACTCTATTAAGAGATTTGAAATCACTTCTACAATGGTTAGAAAGCAACAATGAATTGACCTGAACAAGATGCAACTGAATTTTCTAGATACAGGTCTATGTTTAGCATCGTTAGATCCTCCTTGATCAAATATGGCTCTACTGCTTCTCAAAAATCTCTAATCATTCTTCGAATCAGATTTTGAAATAATCAGTCTTCACATCATATTAACTTTTTCATTCTTTGACGTACCACTATATAAAATTCACAACTTTGACTTCTTACTTATACCATTCAGATTGTCAAGTCGGCCTATTTACATGCTTCATTTTCCAATAAACCATTCATCAATCAGCTACAAATATTATTCTTAAATAAATAAATATTCTATACTAGCTGACCCTGCTTGGTAATAACTACTTCAAAAATTTTCAGAGTTAACCTTCTTGACTTAGTTAACATTACAATATCTTAAAATCCTTTGGCTACCAAATTTACTCAGTAAGAACTACTTTTACCAAATTACCTTTGATGACTGAGTGAACTCGGTAAGAACTAGATTTTTGTTATATTTCCTTTGATTACTAAGTGATTTTGGTAAGAACTACTTTGTCATTTTTTCTTCGATTACTGAGTGAGCTTGATAAGAGCTAAATTTTTTTGATTACCTTGAAGGCTTAGTAGCCAGTTGTCTACTCGGTAGACACTGCAAGCTATCTTTACTAACCTTTTGGGCTTGGTAGACATTGTCTATTACCTTGCTGACCTTTTGAGCTCGGTAGACACTATCCTTTTCTTTTTTGACTTTCTAAGTTCAATAGGCACTATCTAATAACTGATATGACATTTGTGTGACATCAAAGACAACACACAACTGGACAATTATAACCAAAAATCTCCCTCTTTTGCATTGATGGCAACACAACATGTCATAGCAGAATGAAATTTGAAGACAATTCTTTTAATGACAAAACTCCCTATTACACAAACTCTTTTTATTTGCAAATTTAAGAAGGATATGACAATATATATTCTCCCTCTTTGACAACACATGCCAAAGATAACTCAAAATAACTGAATAGCATTGTACCTTATGTATCGATTCATATGCAATGACTTCAATGGTTTGTTGCATCAACTGATAGATTTCTATCTTTTTTCTTGTTGATGCATTACTAAAATTGTATTTTAGTGAGCTTCAGATAGGGGAATGACCCCTAACTTGCCTCTTAGATACAGGAATGCATCCTTAGGTAAAGGCTTTGTGAATATGTTAGCAATATGTTCCTTTGTATGCACATATTCCAATCTTATTTCCTTTTCTTGCACCAATTCTCTAACAAAGTGATACTTTATGGCAATATGCTTGGTTTTTGAATGCATCACTAGATTTTTAGAGATGTTATTTGCACTTGTGTTATCACAAAACATAACGACCGGTTCTTTGATTTCTTGCTTCATACCTTCCAATAATTGTTTAAACCATACAATGTTTGAGAAATTTACTACTGCTGCAACACATTCAACCTCTACTGTGGATTGAGATGTACAATTCTACTTTTTTCTTGTCCAAGAAACCAACCTTTTTTCAAGAAAGAAAGCTCCTCCACTTGTGCTTTTTCTATCATCAATATTTCCTACCCAATCTGCATCAGTGAACACCTTTAAATCCAATTTTCCTCCAATTTTATACCATAATCCATATTCTTTAGTTCCTTTCAAGTATCTCATGATCCTTTTGATTGCCATCATGTGATTTTCTTTTGGTTTTGCTAAGAACCTTGCTAAAATTCCTACTACAATGGCAATGTCTAGTCTTGTGTGCACTACATATTGCAACTTTCCAATCATAGATCTATACAATGTCTAATCCACTTCCTTTGATTCATCATCCTTGGTGAATTTTAATCCAGTGCACATAGGAGTCCCAACTAGTTAATAGTCTTCCATACAAAAAAAATTCACTATCTCCTTGATGTATTTAGATTGAGTGATGTAAATGTCATTCTTGTTCTGTTGAATTTGAAGACCAAAAAATAATTGTATCTCACCAAATAATGAGATTTCAAATTCTTTGTTCATCTATTCTAAAAATTCTTTGCAAAGATCATCGTTGCCTGCGAGCAAAGTATCATCTACAGATATTTCTGCCAAAACAATTTTATTATCTAGTCCTACCTTTATGTACAAACTGTTATTGTCATTAGTTCTTTGAAAACCAATCTGAATAAGATAGTTATGAAATCTTTCATACCATGCTCTAGGGGCTTATTTTAGACCATATAATGCTTTATGCAACTTATAGACCATGTCCTTCTTGTCGGGATCAACAAAACCTTCAAATTGCTCAATATAGACCTCTTCCTTCAATATGCCATTGAGAAATGCTGACTTAACATCCATCTAATAAACTTTGTATTCTTTGAATGTAGCATATGCAAGTAAAGTTCTGACATCTTCCAATCTAGAAATAGGAGAAAAAGTTTCTCCATAGTCTACACCGTTGCATACTAGTCTAGCTTTGTTCCTTGATACTTTACCATCTTCATTTAGTTTGTTTCTGAATACCCGCTTTGTTCCAATCACATTCTTGTCTTTGGGTGTAGGTACAAGAGTCCAAGTTTTGTTTTTCTCTATCTATTCTATTTCTTCACTCATAGCTTCAATCCAAATTTCATTATCTAGTACATCTTTGACATTTCTATGTTGAAAATCAGCAAGTAAGCAAGTGCCTTTCAACTTACTTCTTGTCATTGTTCCTTTTGATTTATCACCAATGATCTGATCTGGTGCATGATGCTTTCTGACATATTTAACTAACACGAGCTCCTTTTCTTTTGAAGGACTTGCATTGTTGTCCTCCTATCTCTCAACTTTTGGTTTTGATTCAGGTTTCTCAGGTTCAGTAGATGCTAACTTGGTAGCTTTTGTTTGCAGCTCGGATTCTTGCAGCTCGGTAGATGTTGACTTGGTTTGAACTTCTTGTGACTCAGTTAATGAAGACTCTAGAGTTGAGGATTCCTGATTGATAGGTATACTTGGTATTGTGTTAGTTTCAATGTAAACAAATCTCCTATACTCTTCAGGTTCCTTTTTGCTTTCTTCTTCTATTCTTTCTACAAACTCATCAGCTTTCACATGTGCACTTTCTATAACTTTTTGAGTAGATAAGTTCAAATATCTATATGCTTTACTTTTGCAAGAGTATCCCAAAAATATTCCTTCATCACTTTTTACATCAAATTTACCTTTCCAAGATTCTTTCAAAATGTAACATTTGCTTCCAAATACCTTTAGATAATTTACATTGGGTTTGTGGCCATACCATAATTCATAGAGTGTTTTGAATGAGTCCTTCTTCAGCTGTACTTAGTTTAATTTATGAACTATAGTGTTGATGGCTTCCTTCCAGTATTTGATAGCAATGCCTTTCTCAATCATTAAGGTTCTTGCATAATCCATGATAGATTTGTTCCTTCTTTCTACTATCCCATTTTGTTTAGGAGTTGTAGGTGTTGAAACCTGTCTTTTGATTCCTCTTGTAATACAAAAGTTATTGAATTCATGTGAAATGAATTCACCACCTCTGTCAGACCTTAAGCATTTTAGTCTTTTGCCTATTTCTTTTTCTACTCTCGCCAAATACCATTTGAACTTTTCAAACTCTTATGATTTCTCTCTAAGGTACATGATAGTCATCATTCTTGAATAATCATCAACAAACAGAATGAAGAATTTTTCACTAGTATAACTTTCAATACCAATAGGTCCACACAAATTAGTATGCACAATTTCAAGAACTTCTTCAGTCTGGTAGTTCTTGCTTTTAAAACTAGTCTTTCCCATTTTACCAATTTGACAATTCTTGTATAGACCAACCTTATGTTTCTTTATGTCAGGAATACCTCTTACTTTCTTTAATTTATTGATCTTTATTAAGTTTTCAAAGTTTACATGACACAACCTCTTATGCCATAATCAACTTTCTTCAATTTGAGAAATGAAAAATGAACATTCACCTAGTTCAAGATAAAATAAGTTATCTTTTGTCTGATTGCCAGATCCAATCAGTTTTCCTTTTCCATCAAGTAATCTTGCTTTTCCATGCATAAATTCTACCTTGAATCCATTATTGAGTAGTTGTGCCACACTCAACAAATTGTGCTTTAGTCCTTCTACCCAATATGCATTATCATACAAAAGTTCCTTGGTTAGAGAGATTCTTCCTTTTTCTTTTATACAACAAGGTTCATTGTTACCAAATCTTACACTACCACCATCATAGTCTTCAAAATTTTCAAACTTAATTTTATCACTAGTCATGTGATGAGAACAACCACTATCTATGATCCATGTAACATTTTTTATCATATGTGAAATTAGTGCCATCTCCTCATCATTATCAGATTCATCTTTTATAGCAATGTAGAGAATTTCATCTTCTTCTTCTTCATCATCAGAATCATTGAAATCTTTCACCATAAAACATGTTTTCTTACCTTTATCCTTGAAATATTTGAATTCTTTCTTGCCATTGTACTTGTGACCTTTCTTTTCCTTTTTGCTCAGCTTATTTGGGCACCTAGTAGCAATATGTCCAATTTCTTCACAAGAGAAATAGATTAGAGGAACTTTACCTTTGTATTTTCCTTTGCATCTTGAATGTTTTCTTTCTAGTAGGGCTTCAACCACTTCAAGATCACTGTCTAAAATTTGTTCTGATTATTCATCACTCTCTGATTGTTTTTCCTTCATCTTTGTCCCTTTTTCTTTGAGTGAAAGCTTTGCTTCAAATGCTGACTCAACAATTTTGGTAGTTGGAACATAGTTGTCATATTTGTATAGTTCAAATGTAGCCAGTCTTCCAACTATGGCTTCTAAATTTATTTTATGATTTTTTTCACATCTTTCTTGAATTGCAGAAACTCTAATTGCATAAATGGGAAGTAGAGTTCTAAGAACTTTACTTATAACTGGCTCCTCACTGATATCTCCTCCAGATCCTTTGATTGCACTAACACATGCTTTAACTCTCTCAACATACTTTGCAATGTTTTCATCCTCTCTCATCCTCATTTGGTCAAATTGTCCTCTCAAAATTTTTTCTTTGGCTCTTCTTACATTATCATCTCCTCCATAGATTTCTTTCAACTTATTCCGCATTTCAAAGGTAGTTTTGCAATCTTTGATGTCATCAAATTCTTCATAACTTAGAGCGAATCCTATATCTATCATCATGTTGATGTGACTCTTCTTTTTAGCAATATCATTGACAGATAATGTACCAGAAGGTTCTGCATATTTTTCATCAAGGTACTTCAGTCCTGTATCTCCAATGGGGGCTAGATGAAGTCTCATTAGTCCTTGCCATCCTGAAAAGTTATCTCTATTAAGTCTTATAATTTCCCTTTTGTAAGACATCTCGATCTTTAGCTTAGATCCTTGAAATATTTTCTTGTAAGAACTAAAAGCTCTTATACCAATTGTTGGAATTAAAAATAGAGTAATTGAGAGGGGGGTTAATCAGTTACTATCAAAACTTCATCCACAATTCCCTTAGATGTCTTAAATATTTAGTAACTACTTTTAATTGGTAAATAGCTGCTATAACTAGGTAGATTAAACTATTATAATCATGCATGTAATTAAAAAATAAAGTGAACACAAGAGACACTAGATTTAACGTGAAAACTCAATATGAGAAAAACCACCAAGTAACTAGTCACCAATTTTTTACTCTTCTAAAGTGAGCCCTGTTAGGAGCCAACCTTGTTAAAGGTTATAATACATAGTATTAGGTGTGACCTTGTTAGAGGATTTAATCACCCTATTAGGAGTGGCCTTGCTAGAGGTCTTTAGAACAATTCAACTGAACTATCACCTTGTTAGAGGATTTACAAAATGGTTGTTAAACCAACTCTGTTAAGAGATTTGAAATTACTACTACAATGGTTAGAAAGCAACAATGAATTGACCTAAACAAGATGCAACTAAATTTGATGGATACAGGTCTCTATTTGGCATTGTTGGATCCTCCTTGATTAAATATGGCTCTGTTGCTTCTCACCGATCTCTAATCATTCTTCGAATCAACTTCCAAAATAATTAGTCTTCACATCATATTAAATTTTTCATTCTTCCACATACCACTATATAAAATTCATAACTTTGAATTCTTACTTATACCATTTAGATTGTCAAGTAGACCTATTTACATGCTTCATTTGCCAATAAACCATTCATCAGTTGGCTACAGATATAATTCTTAAAAAAATAAATGTTCTATACTGGACGACCTTGCTCAGTAATAACTGCTTCAAAAATTTTCAGAGTTAACCGTCTTGACTCGGTCAACATTACAATATCTTAAAATCCTTTGGCTGCCGAGTTTACTCAGTAAGAACTACTTTTACCAAATTACCTTTGATGACCGAGTGAACTCGGTAAGAACCAAATTTCTATTATATTTCCTTTGATTACTAAGTGATCTTGGTAAGAACTGCTTTGTCATGTTTTCTTTGATTACTGAGTGAGCTCAGTAAGAGCTAAATTTCTTTGATTTCCTTGAAGGCTCAGTAGCCAATTGTCTACACGGTAGACATTGCAAGCTATATTTACTAACCTTTTGGGCTTGATAGACACTATCTATTGCCTTACTAACCTTTTGAGCTCAGTAGACACTGTCCTTTTCTTTTTTGACTTTCTGAGTTCGATAGGCACTATCTGATGACTGATATGACATTTGAGTGACATGAAATACAACACATAATTGGACAATTGTAACCAACAAATAGTTGTTCATCGCTCTACAAATTGCTATCTATAGCTACCACACATTCAATAACGTATTGACCTTATTACTATGAGGCCTATAAGAAGCCTCTCTTTGTACATATATTTATCACTACATCAGACATAACCAGCCCTTTGCTAGTCAGGATCTACACGATGCACCACTTTTTGCCATTACCTGTTTAGCTTTGTATATATTGTGCTTGTACATGCATGGTTTTTATGCAGGTTGTAGGTACTGGGTATCGACTTCTCTGAATTGCCAGGATGAGCGTACCCTATCACATCATCTCAATGATAAGAGAGGGGTGATAAATTCTCGAGTCCAAATCTCAACCCTTAAGCCATTTTTTCTAATTGAAAATTAGGACAAGTATCTGAGTTGAGTACCCTCCGAATACATTGGATAACATAATTCATGATATAAACCTTTGGTTTGATTTTGTATGTATTTTGGCTATGATGGATTTTTATATTTTCACCTTGTGAGTCTTTGGTGTATTTTCTATTAATTAAGCCTAATTAAAAGATTTATGGTATTTTAATATTTATTTTATTTAATTAATTAGGAAACTAATTAAATAAAATAATTAAATGTGAAAATAAAAGATATAATTTGAAATTTGAAATGTGATAATATTTATTTAATAGTAATATATTTAGAGTTCATTTTTAAATAAATGACTAAAGAATATTATTATTAGAGTTGATAAATATTTTAGCAATTAAGTTTTGGAAATGAATTTAAAAGTGGAAAATAAATTAAAATTATTAAAAAATTCTAGATTTTATGTGATTAAAATATAAATATATTAAGATTAGAGCAAGTGGGATATTAAAGTTAGTGCATGAGATTTAATAAATAAGTAAATTAAATTGGAAAGAGTAAAGTAAATATTATATTAATTAATGTGCATTATTTTTTATATTTGCTCACATAGGAGTTTGCAAATTTTTGAGAGTTGTCATGTACACAACACAGGAGTTTGCACTCTAAGAATGCATCAGTTGTCTACACTTAGGAGTTAGCATTTTATTTGGGCACATGGTGTCTACAACCTTATGACTCATCTAGAAGGTTGGAGAAGACTCATGTTTAGTTGTCATACTTATCTTCTAGTTGTTTCTAGAGACACTCTAGATGCATCTTAGAGGCCTTTAAATAGAGGCTCTCCTAGTGTGTTTGGACAAGCTTCAAGCTTACATGCATTTGAGAAGCTCATATGCTTCTACATGTTTACATTTTTCTCCATGCTCATATGTTTCTACATGCTTCTATGCTTCTTCTAGCACTTCTAGTCATGTGGAAATTTTGGTTGGCTTAGATCTTGGAAGAATTGTGAATGTTGGAGAAGGAAGGGACTTTTCTATAGTCTTTTGATGCATAGAAAATTAGTATCAGTGTCCAAGTCCACTCGTGATTTTTTCTTATTCTATTTGCAGTCTTTCTCTTCCTATCTTCATCGTGTCTGCTAGATGACTACTTAGATAATTCTTATGATGAATGTTTAATTTAGATTTGCATGTTGATTCTCTCCTTGTGTGAAGAAATCAATAGAGAGCTCATTAGAAAACCCTAGCTTCAATTTTTTTTTAAAAAATAGATTTGAATCGGGTTTGGGTTCAAATTTATATTGTGAAATTAGATAGACAAGATTTGAAATTGAAATAGAAATTCTAAGTCAAAAATTTGAATGGTTAGATGTAATCTTTCTATCAATTATATTTTCAGACACGTACATACAAACTTATTAGATGGATGAATGGGTAAATTTAGAGAACAATTACCTTTTAGGAAAAATTCTTAGTTGATCACAAACTACCCTATCACTGCCCCTTGGATAGACCCAAACTCAGTCATTCATAACTTTTTATCATGATCAAATTTATTCGATCGCTCTAGTCAGAATTGGTGCAACTTGGCCCTCTCTAACATATGTCAATTTCAGCCCGATCCAATGGCTCATTAGGGAGATATGGCCCTCGTACTGGGACTGATTTATTCAAAGATAGATATTTCTCTATTTCCCATAACCAAAAGTTCTTTATGCTAAACTTCACAAAAAAATAATATATCAAAGCATGGAATAAATTAAAGATATTATTGCAATCTTCCCTTAGTAGAATCTTATTAATATGCATTAGTTTTATATGATTTATTATCTAATCTAATTAAATCAAATTTAATTAATATTAGTTAATAGTAGGAGAAGTGTAATTAATTATTAGTCAATTTAAGTAAATGAATTTTTAAATGAGAGAAAATTAAAAGAAAAGATATATTAATAAGTGAAATTAAATAATTGAATTATTAATGAGATCATTATTTAATAGATAAGATTATTAATGAGTGATGGTATAAATAGTTTTAACGAGACTAATTGGTCGAGATGGAGGAAAGGAAATTCATTATATTATGATTAAATCGAAATCATCTCTTGAGAGAACATTAAATTATAAGGATTCAAACATTTACCCTTAGTTGAGTTTAGAAAGGTTGATTTCAAAACATTACGAGGATTATACTATTTAAATAGGATAACTATAGGGTTAAAGGAAGTCTTCTTATTTGATAATAATCATTTAGTTACCAATTAAGTTATGCAATAGATTGATTAATTGAAAATTGATAAGCATTATTTTGATAGTTGAAAAAATAATCAGTTACTACGAGTAATTGCACCTATCATTTAAATATAAAAATGGGTGGAATCAGAAATCTCTTCTACCTAGAAAATACTTTAAATTTGAAAATAGTAGTTGACTTAAAACTTACAAATTATAGATAGTTATTAATCAACTGATATTCATTGGGTCGTTGATATGGTCATGTAATTATTAATTAAATCAATTAATTAGAGTTAATTAGATTTAATTAATAATTAAGTTATATAATAAAGTTTTTAATTGATATGATTCTTTTAGCAAAGTTGCAAAGTAATTATATCGAAGTTGATAAGTCTTATTCTAATGACTTGAATAATGACTTAGATATTTTAATGGTTATTAGTGACGATTTAAATATTATAATAATTATAATTAAGAGGCTTAAGTGTTAGAGATATTTAATTGAATTTTAACCTTTAGAATGTTAAAGAGTCATGGATTCTGTACCTATGTTAATTGATTGATTTAATTGATCATTTTATAATTCTTCTTATTCGAAGATTGATAATTGGCTCTCTTATAATTTAACGAATAAGATCCTTGATTTTTGTCGACAGTTGAAGTAACATTAAAGAAGAGTTAATCAATTAGAATATGGATCATAGTTAAATAAAGAGAACAATTTAATTAAAGGTCAGTGATGATCAGTTTAATGAGTAAAGTATTTACCCTCAAGTTATCTTTTGAATATTAATTTTAAAAGAAAGATAAAGCCATCGGGGAACAAATGGGTTGACTTGTAGGCCAAATGATAAATCTTATATACTTGAAGTATATTGGTAAACTGAAACTGAAACTCCACACATTATTTAGCTATGTGATTTTAGTAAACCAAAACATGTGTTTGCATTGTGTATTTTATATGTTTCTTGTTTTCAATTTTGGGTTGACTAGTGTTGACTAGTTATAGGATGTCTACCAGAGGCTCGAGGGTTATGATTGCGATGTCATGATGATGTCTTAATTTTGATCTTTATAAATTCAGCCATGGTTATGTGATGGTATGCTCTATGAGATGTTTGTATTTACTGATTGTTATTGTTTATCAGTCTTCATGTGTGAAGCTGAGATGTATGTGTATGAGACACTTGAGCTAATCATTTTTGAGTCATCGATTAGTTATCCTTGGATTACTTTCTAATCACCATGATGGGATTGAAATATTGATTTATTTCTTGATGATGTTATGTTTTAACTCAACCATTTTGGAGTCCTTGATCAATATTATTTTGAGATATTTTTGGTTGCTTGTTAAAAACCAATGGATATTGTGATTCATATTAGAGATTATATTATTGAGATTTTATTTGTGGAGCTTTTATGTGTTCTTGGATGGAAGAACCATCTTATTATCAGGTTTCCTGTTAAGCAACCGAATTTGATCTTTATGAGTGTTGTGGTATGGGACACAACTGTGGACTTATGTGCTTAAGAGAGGTTGTCTAGTTACATGACTATGAGAGTGGCTTGCATAGGGGTCTGGGGCCCAAAGTGCTCAGGACTAGGGTAACCTAATGCAAGTTATGTAATAAGTGATAGTCAAGTAATTAAAATTTATGGGGGGAAAACACACTAAAAAGATAAGTTAGAGATATTTCAACCACCCATGCCTTGAGTTCTTGTATAGACTATATAGACTAAGGATGAGAGAAGTGCCTCGTCTTCTTGAGAGGGCTTCTTGGTTTCCACGTGTGCCCAATTGAGGGTCCGAAGTTCAGAGTAACCAGTCCAAGGTAACTCAATGCTTGAGGGTTCGGCTTCTAATGAGAGATCAGTCCAGGGTAACTCAAGTAGCCATGTGATGTCACTTCCTAGAATGTAGCTTGAATCTCCTCTGTAAATTTTTGTGTACCTCTGGTGGTGTACTTATTGTTGTGCCTCTGGAATTAGATGTCGATTTGTGATTGGTACCTTTGAGTTAGTATAGTTTTAGGATTCTTAAGCTTATAGAGATTTATGGTATGTAATTTTGATAGCCTATTTGGGACTTGAGATTATCTCCTCAACACGGTGGGAGTAGACCACTTAGGTTTCACATGGTTCGGTGGTAGTGCTTTTCCACTCTTATCATTGGAGATCAGTCTGAGACACCGTGGCTGGAGCATTCTTGATTGGTATTTATCTTCATTCTGTTCTTGAAGCATTATGATAGATGATATACCCTATGATGGATGTATTTACTTCTATGTTTCTTATATTGATGATTTGCATATGTTAGATGATGTTATCTTATGCTTTACTTTGCATGTTAGATTTCTTTCTGTGTATGATGTAGTATGTTTTAGGACTGACATTCCTACTTTGGTAATATCGGTAATCTCTTCAGTGTCTTGGGATGTTATGCATGAAGGGATGGCTAGGGCCCACGATGGTCTAATGATGCTATTTACGGTTAGGAGGACCTGTGCACTTAGTTATTTATGTTTGTGATATATGGTTATCTTTTATGATGGATGTTTATATCTTTTGTGATGATGTATCATGTATGACATGTGGTTTCATTTACTTTAATTGAATCATAGATTAATATTGGATGTTGATGTATTTTATTTACACAAATGTTTATTCTTTTAAGCCTTTCATACCTTGTAACATGTACAATGAATGATTGAGCTAAACTAAAATTTAGTTACAAAAAGGACACTTGTATATGTTCTAAAAAAATTGGATGTAACATTGCTAAGGAAGTGATGTTAGATGAATAGTTAATTTAAATGTGATTCAACGTTAAAGGATCCTTAAAGAATGTAACCTGTTATGTATTTGAATTGCTGCTATTGCTTCCGCTATCATGTGAATGATGTAGATGGATTTACTTTCATGTTTAAAAAAAAATTGTTTGGCAAACTTAGTAAAATTCTTTGAATATCTTGGCCAGGCATTACATTTGGTATTAGAGCCTAAATTTCAACATTGGGAACTCTGGGTATATTGGAATGGCACTAGTTGTTAACTAGTAGAACAAAACAAAAACTTTGGACTATCATCTGTATCTCTTTTAAACTGAAAACTTGAAACTAGGTGAACTAAAATAGAACTTAAAACTGTTACATGCATATTTTTCATACTTCAACACTTAGCATTCAAAACTAAAAATTTCACTTAAAGCTAAATGAGGACAAAACTGAAAAAAATGGAACTTATTCTAGTTGCAAAACATGTATCTTTCATCTATGTTTCAAAGTAGTAAACCTTTGTTTATCTTTGCAAGCATTATGTTTCTCTTGTCTAGAATGTATTAAGGGATCTATTTTAGTAGTTGTTAAAGAGTGAATGTTGGATCAATGTGATTTTTGGTTTACCATTAAACCAGAATCATATTGCTCTAAGGGTGTTTTAATATTCTAGTGGAATCATATTTCCCTATAGGGGGAAAGGGTTCAATGGGACCTGCATAGTAAGCAACTTAGTTTTTCATTCTTGTAGGCTTCTAGGAGTAAGCCTAATTCTAGGGGGGGTGGATGTAGTGCCTGCCCCTAGGTCACATTTTTTTTTATCATTGTTGAACTCGTTTAGGATAGTTTAATGATGATGATGATGGTTAGCAGCATTGTTTTGAGACTATCAGATATTGTGCTATGGATTCAGTTGATATGTGATGAGAACACTTGGACTTTACATTTCATGTATGCATGATGATTATTTTAAATATTTGGAGTTATTAATGATGATTAGTAAGATGATTTATTATCACATGTGTTTTCTTATGGATATTTACCCCATACTTGCATGTGTATGGTGTGCGTGTTTACTTTTGTATGGTGTGTCTGATGTGGTTAAGGAAGGGAGTCTTAGTCACCTACTAGTCAGGATCTACACGATGCACCACTTTTTGCCATTACTTGTTTAGCTTAGTATATATTGTACTTGTACATGTGTAGTTTTTATGCAAGTTGCAGGTACTGGGTATAGACTTTCCTGAATTGCCAAGATGAGCATACCCTATCACATCATCTCAATGATAAGAGAGGGAAGATAAATTCTTGAGTCCAAATCTCAACACTTTAAGCCATTTGTTCTAATTGAAAATTAGGACAAGTATTTGAGTTGAGTACCCTCCGAATACGTTGGATAAAATGATTCTTGATATAAACTTTTGGTTTGATTTTGTATGTATTTTGGCTATAATGGGTTTTCATATTTTCACCTTGTGAGTCTTTGATGTATTTTCTATTAATTAAGCCTAATTAAAAGATTTATGATATTTTAATATTTATTTTATTTAATTAATTAGTAAATTAATTAAATAAAATATTTAATTAATTAGAAAATTAATTAAATAAAATATTTAATTGTGAAAATAAAAGTTATAATTTGAATTTTGAAATGTGATAATATTTATTTAATAGTAATATATTTAGAGTTCATTTTCAAAATAAATGACTAAATAATATTATTATTAGAGTTGATAAATATTTTAGCAATTAAGTTTTCAAAATAAATTTTAAAGTGAAAAATAAATTTAAATTACTAAAAGATTCTAGATTTCATGTGATTAAAATATAAATATATTAAGATTAGAACAAGTGGGATATTAAAGTTAGTGCATGAGATTTAATAAATGAATAAATTAAATTGGAAAGAGTAAAGTAAATATTATATTAATTAATGTGCATTATATTTATATTTACTCACATATAAGTTTGCAAATTCTTGGGAGTTGTTATGTAGACAACGCAGGAGTTCGCACTCTAAGAATGCATCAATTGTCTACACTTAGGAGTTAGCATTTTATTTGGCCACATGGTGTCTACAACCTTATGACTCATCTAGAAGGTTGGAGAAGACTCATGTTTATTTGTCATGCTTATCTTCTAGGTATTTCTAGAGACACTCTAGATGCATCTTAGAGACCTTTAAATAGAGGCTCTCCTAGTGTGTTTGGACAAGCTTCAAGCTTACATGCATTTGACAAGCTCATATCCTTCTACATGTTCATATGTTTCTCGATGCTCATATGTTTCTACATGCTTCTATGCTTCTTTTAGCACTTCTAGTCACATCGAAATTTTGGTTGGCTTTGATCTTGGAGGAATTGCGAATGTTGGAGAAGGAAGGGATTTTTATATGGTCTTCTGAGGCATGACAAATTAGCATCAGTGTCCAGGTCCACTCGTGATTTTCTCTTATTCCATTTGCACTCTTTCTCTTCCTATCTTCATCATGTCTGCTAGATGACTGCTTAGATAATTCTTGTGATGAATGTTTAATTTAGATTTGCATGTTGATTCTCTCCTCGTGTGAAGAAATCAATAGAGAGCTAATTAAAAAACCCTAGCTTCAATTCAAGAAAGAAATTTGATCTAAATCGAGTTTGGGTTCAAATTTATATTGTGAAATTAAATAGACAAGATTTGAAATTAAAATAGAAATTCTAAGTTGAAAATTTGAATGGTTAGATGTAATCTTTCTATCAATTATATTTTCAGATGCGTACAGACAAACTTATTAGATGGATGAATGGGTAAATTTAGAGAATAATTACCTTTTAAGAAAAAAATTTAATTCATCACAAACTGCCCTATAGCTGCCCCTTGGATACACCCAAACTCAGTCATTCATAACTTTTTATCGTAATCTAATTTATTCGATCGCTCCGGTCAGAATTGACACAACTTGGCCCTCTCCAACAAATTTCAATTTCAACCCGATCCAACGGTTCATTAAGGTGATATGGCCCTCGTATAGGGACTGTTTTATTCAAAGAAAGATATCTCTCCATTTCCCATAACCAAGAGTTCTTTATGCTTAAACTTCACAAAAAAATAATATATCAGAGCATGGGATGAATTAAAGATATTATTGCAATCTTTCCTTAGTAGAATCTTATTAATATGCATTAGTTTTATATGATTTATTATCTAATCTAATTAAATCAAATTTAATTAAGATTAGTTAATAGTAGGAGAAGTGTAATTAATTATTTGTCAATTTAAGTAACTGGATTTTTTAATGAGGAAAAATTAAAAGAAAATAGATATTAATAAGTGGAATTAAATAATTAAATTATTGATGAGATCATTATTTAATGGATAATATTATTAATGAATGATGGTATAAATAGTTTTAACGAGACTAATTGGTCGAGATAGAGGAAAGAAAATTCATTATATTATGATTAAATCGGAATCATCTCTTGAGAGAACATTAAATTATAATGATTCAAACATTTACCCTTAGTTGAGTTTAGAAAGGTTGATTTCAGAACATTACGAGGATTATACTATTTAAACGGGATAAGTATAGGGTTAAAGGAAGTCTTCTTGCTTGATAATAATCATTGAGTTATCAATTAAGTTATGCAATCAATTGATTAATTGAAAATTGATAAGCATTATTTTAATAGTTTATAAAATAATCAATTACTACAAGTAATTCCACCTATCATTTAAATATAAAAATGGGTAAAATCAGGAATCTCTTCTACCTAGAAAATACTTTATATTTGAAAATAGTAGTTGACTTATAACTTACAAATTATAGTTAGTTATTAATCAACTTATATTCATTGGGTCATTGGTATGGTTATGTAATTATTAATTAAATCAATTAATTAGAGTTAATTAGATTTAATTAAGAATTAAGTTATATAATAAAGTTTTTAGTTGATATGATTCTTTTAGCAAAGTTGCAAAGTAATTACATCGAAGTTGATAAGTCTTATTCTAATGACTTAAATAATGACTTAGATATTTTAATGGTTATTAGTGACGATTTAATTATTATAATGATTATAATTAAGAGGCTGAAGTGTTAGAGATATTTTATTAAATTTTAACCATTAGAATGTTAAAGAGTCATAGATTGTCTACCTATGTTAATTGATTGATTTAATTGATCATTTTATTAAAGTTATAATTTTTCTTATTCGAAGATTGATAATTGGCTCTCTTATTATTTAATGAATAAGATCTTTGATTTATGTTGAAAGTTGCAGTAATATTAAAGAAGAGTTAATCAATTAGAATATGGATTATAGTTAACTAAAAAGAACAATTTAATTAAAGTTCAGTGATAATCAATTTAATGAGTAAAGCATTTACCCTTAAGTTATCCTTAGAATATTATTTTTAATAGAAGGATAATGCCATCGGGGAACAAATGGGTTGACTTGTAGGTCAAATGATAAATCTTATATACTTGAAGTATACTAGTAAACAGAAACTGAAACTCCACACATTATTTAGCTATCTGATTTTAGTAAACCAAAACATGTGTTTGCATTGTGTATTCTATTTGCTTCTTGTTTTGGGTTTTGGGTTGACTAGTGTTGACTAGTTATAGAACGTCTACCAGATGCTTGGGGGTTATGATTGTGATGTCATGATGATATCTTAATTCTGATCTTTATAAACCCAACCATGGTTATGTGATGGTATGCTCTATGAGATGTTTGTATTTACTGTTTATTATTATTTATCAGTATTCATGTGTGAAGCTGAGATGTATGTGTATGAGACACTTGAGCTAATCATTTTTGAGTCATCGATCAGTTATCCTTGGATTACTTTCTAGTCACCATGATGGGATTGAAATCTTGATTTTTTTCTTGATGATGTTATGTTTTGACTCAACCATTTTGGAGTCCTTGATCAATATTATTTTGAGATATTCTTAGTTGCTTGTTAACAACTAATGGATATTGTGATTCATATTAGAGATTATATTTATGAGGTTTTATTTGTGGAGCTTTTACGTGTTCTTGGATGGGAGAACCATCTTATTATTAGGTTTCCTGTTAAGGAACCGAATTTGATCTTTATGAGTGTTGTGGTATGGGACACAACTGTGGACTTATGTGCTTAGGAGAGGTTGTCTAAGTACATGACTATGGGAGTGGCTTGCATAGGGGTCTGGGGCCCAAAGTGGTCAATAGCAGGGTAACCTAATGCAAGTTATTACATAAGTGATAATCTAGTAATTAAAATTTATATGGGGAAAACACACTAGAAAGATAAGTTAGAGATATTTGAACCACCCATGCCTTGAGTGCTTCTATAGACTAAGGATGGGAGAAGTGCCTCGTCTTCTTGAGAGGGCTTCTTGGTTTCCACATGTGCCACATTGAGGGTCCGACGTTTAGACTAACTAGTCCAGGGTAACTCAATGCTTGAGGGTTTGGGGTCTAATGAGAGATTAGTCGAGGGTAACTCAAGTAGTAATGTGATGACACTTCCTAGAATGTAGCCTGAGTCTCCTCTGTAGAATTTTGTGTACCTCTGATGGTGTACTTATTGTTGTGCCTTTGGGATTAGATGTCGGTGTGTGATTGGAACCTTTGAGTTAGTATACATTTAGGATTCCTAAGCTTATAGAGATTTATGCTATGTAATTTTGATAGCCTATTCAGGACTTTAGATTATCTCCTCAACATGGTGAGAGTGGACCACTTAGGTTCCACGCGGTCGGGTGGTAGTGCTTTTCCACTCTTATCATTGGAGATCAGTCCGAGACGCCATGGTTGGAGCATTCTTGACTGATATTTATCTTCATTCTGTTCTTGAAGGATTATGATAAATGATATACCCTATGATGGATGTATTTACTAGTATGTTTCTTATATTGATGATTTGCATATGTTAGATGATGTTATCTTATGCTTTACTTTGAATGTTAGATTTCTTTCTGCATATGATGTAGTATGTTTTAGGAATGACATTCCTACTTAGGTAATACTGATGATCTTTTCGATAACTTGGGATGTTACGTGCATAGGGATGGCTAGGGCCCATGATGGTCTAATGATGCTATTTACAGTTAGGAGGACCCGTGCACTTAGTTATTTATGTTTGTGATATATGGTTATCTTTTATGATGGATGCTTATATCTTTTGTGATGATGTATCATGTATGACATGTGATTTCATTTACTTTAATTGCATCATAGATTAATATTGGATGTCGATGTACATTATTTACACAAATGTTTATTCTTTTAAGCCTTTCATACCTTGTGACATGTACAGTGGATGATTGAGCTAAACTAAAATGTTGTTACAAAAAGGACACTTGTATATGGTTTAAGAGCACTGGATGTAACATTTCTAAGGATGTGATGTTAGATGAATAGTTAATTCAAATGTGATTCAACGTTAAGGGATCCTTAAAGAATCTAACCTGTTATGTATTTTAATTATTGCTATTGCTTCCGCTATCATGTGAATGATGTAGATGGATTTACTTTCATGTTTTAAAAAAAATTGTTTGACAAACTTAGTGAAATTCTTTGTATCTCTTGGTGGGGCATTACATTTGGTATCAGAGCCTGAGTTTCAATATCAGGAGCTCTAGGTATATTGGAATGCCACTAGTTGTTAACTAGTTGAACAAAATGAAAACTTTGGACTATCATGTGTATCTCTTTCAAACTGAAAATTTGAAACTAGGTGAACTGAAATAGAACTTAAAAATGTTACATGCATAACTTTCATACTTCAACACTTAGCATTCAAAACTAAAAATTTCACTTTAACCTAAATGAGGACAAAACTGAAAAAATTGATACTTATTCTAGTTGCAAAACATGTATCTTTCATCTATGTTTCAAGGTAGTAAACCTTTGTTTAACTTTGCAAGAATTAAGTTGCTCTTGTTTAGAATGTATTATGGGATCTATTTTAGTAGTTGTTAAAGAGTGAATGTTAGATCAATGTGATTTTCGGTTTACCATTAAACCAGAATCATATTGCTCTAAGGGTGTTGTAATATTCTCAGTGGAATCATATTTCCCTACAGGAGGAAAGGGTTCAATGGGACCTGCATAGTGAGTATCTTAGTTTTTCATTCTTGTAGGCCTCCAGGAGTAAGCCCAATTCTAGGGGGGGTGGATGTAGTGCCTACCCCTAGGTTGCATTTTTTGTTATCATTGTTGAACTCATTTAGGACAGTTTAATGATGATTATGATGGTTAGCAGGATTGTTTTGAGACTATCAGATATTGTACTATGGATTCAGTTGATATGTGATGAGAACACTTAGACTTTACATTTCATATATGCATGATGATTATTTTAAGTATTTGGAGTTATTAATGATGATTAGTATGATGATTTATAATCACATGTTTTTTTATATGGATACTTATCCCATACTTGCACGTGTATGGTGTGCATGTTTTCTTTTGTATGGCGTGTCTGATGTGGTTAAGGAAGGGAGTCGTAGTCACCTGCTAGGCGGGATCTACATGATGCACCACTTTCTACCATTACCTGTTTAGCTTAGTATATATTGTGCTTGTACATGTGTACTTTTTATGCAGGTTGCAGGTACTGGATATCGACTTCCTTGAATTGCTAAGATAAGCATACCCTATCACATCATCTCAATGATAAGAGAGGGGAGATAAATTCTTTAGTCCAAATCTCAACCCTTTAAGCTATTTTTTCTAATTGAAAATTAGGACAAGTATCTAAGTTGAGTACCCTCTGAATACGTTGGATAATGTGATTCATGATATAAACCCTTGGTTTGATTATGTATGTATTTTGGCTATGATCGGTTTTCATATTTTCACCTTGTGAGTCTTTGGTGTATTTTCTATTAATTAAGCCAAATTAAAAGATTTATGGTATTTTAATATTTATTTTATTTAATTAATTAGGAAATTAATTAAATAAAATAATTAAATGTGAAAATAAAAGTTATAATTTGAAATTTGCAATGTAATAATATTTATTTAATAGTAATATGTTTAGAGTTCATTTTTAAATAAATGACTAAATAATATTATTATTAGAGTTGATAAATATTTTAGCAATTAAGTTTTGAAAATGAATTTAAAAGTGGAAAATAAATTTAAATTATTAAAAGATTCTAGATTTCATGTGATTAAAATATAAATATATTAAGATTAGAACAAGTGGAATATTAATGTTAGTGCATGAGATTTAAGAAATAAATAAATTAAATTGACAAGAGTAAAGTAAATATTGTATTAATTAATGTACATTATTTTTATATTTGCTCACATAGAAGTTTGCAAACTCTTGGGATTTGTCATGTAGACAACACAAGAGTTTGCACTCTAAGAATGCATCAGTTGTCTACACTTATTAGTTAGCATTTTATTTGGGCACATGGTGTCTACAACCTTATGACTCATCTAGAAGGTTGGAGAAGACTCATGTTTAGTTGTCATGCTTATCTTATAGTTGTTTCTAGAGACACTCTAGATGCATCTTAGAGGCCTTTAAATAGAGGCTCTCCTAGTGTGTTTGGAAAAGTTTCAAGCTCACATGCATTTGAGAAGCTCATATGCTTCTACATGTTCATATGTTTCTCCATGCTCATATGTTTCTACATGCTTCTATGCTTGTTCTAGCACTTCTAGTCATGTGGAAATTTTTGTTGGCTTGAATCTTGGAGAAATTACGAATGTTGGAGTAGGAAGGGCCTTTTTTATGGTCTTCTGAGGCATGGAAAATTAGCATTAGTGTCTAGGTCCACTCGTGATTTTTTCTTATTCCATTTGCACTCTTTCTCTTCCTATCTTCATCATGTCTGCTAGATGACTTCTTGGATAATTCTTGTGATGAATGTTTAATTTAGTTTTGCATGTTGATTCTCTCCTTGTGTGAAGAAATAAATAAAGAGCTCATTAGAAAACCCTAGCTTCAATTTAAGAAAGAAATTAAATCTGAATCGGGTTTGGGTTCAAATTTATATTGTGAAATTAGATAGACAAGATTTGAAATTAAAACAGAAATTCTAAGTTGAAAATTTGAATGGTTAGATGTAATCTTTCTATCAATTATATTTTGAGATGCGTACAGACAAACTTATTAGATGGATGAATGAGTAAATTTAGAGAACAATTACCTTTTAGAAAAAATTCTTAATTCATCACAAACTACCCTGTCGCTACCCCTTGGATAGACTCAAACTCAGTCATTCATAAATTTTTATCGGGATCAAAGTGATTCAATCGCTCTAGTCAAAATTGGCGCAACTTGGCCCTCTCCAACATATTTCAATTTCAGCCCAATCCAATGGTTCATTAGGGAGATATGACCCTCGTACTAGGACTTTTTTATTCAAAGACAGATATTTCTCCATTTTCCATAACCCAGAGTTCTTTATGCTTAAACTTCACAAAAAAATAATATATCAAAGCATGGGATGAATTAAAGATATTATTGCAATCTTCCCTTAGTAGAATCTTATTAATATGCATTAGTTTTATATGATTTATTATCTAATCTAATTAAATCAAATTTAATTAAGATTAGTTAATAGTAGGAGAAGTGTAATTAATTATCAGTCAATTTAAGTAAATGGATTTTTAAATGAGGGAAAATTAAAAGAAAAGAGACATTAATAAGTGGAATTAAATAATTAAATTATTAATGAGATCATTATTTAATGGATAAGATTATTAATGAGTGATGATATAAATAGTTTTAACGAGACTAATTGGATGAGATAGAGGAAATGAAATTCATTATATTATGATTAAATCGGAATCATCTCTTGAAAGAACATTAAATTATGATGATTCAATCATTTACCCTTAGTTGAGTTTAGAAAGGTTGATTTCAAAACATTATGAGGATTATACTATTTAAACGGGATAACTATAGGGTTAAATGAAGTCTTCTTGGCTGATAATAATCATTGAGTTATCAGTTAAGTTATGCAATAGATTGATTAATTGATAATCGATAAGCATTATTTTGATAGTTTAAAAAATAATCAATTACTACGAGTAATTGCACCTATCATTTAAATATAAAAATGGGTGGAATCAGGAATCTATTCTGCTTAGAAAATACTTTAAATTTGAAAATAGTAGTTGACTTATAACTTACAAATTATAGTTAGTTATTAATCAACTTATATTCATTGGGTCATTGGTATGGTTATGTAATTATTAATTAAATGAATTAATTAGAGTTAATTAGATTTAATTAATAATTAAGTTATATAATAAAGTTTTTAATTGATATGATTCTTTTGGCAAAGTTGCAAAGTAATTACATCGAAGTTGATAAGTCTTATTCTAATGACTTGAATAATGACTTAGATATTTTAAAGGTTATTAGTGACGATTTAATTATTATAATGATTATAGTTAAGAGGCTTAAGTGTTAGAGATATTTAATTGAATTTTAACGATTAGAATGTTAAAGAGTCATAGATTGTGTAGCTATGTTAATTGATTGATTTAATTGATCATTTTATTAAAGTTATAATTCTTCTTATTCGAAGATTGATAATTGGCTCTCTTATTATTTAATGAATAAGGTCTTTGATTTATGTTAAAAGTTGCAGTAATATTAAAGAAGAGTTAATCAATTAGAATATGGATCATAGTTAAATAAAGAGAACAATTTAATGAAAGGTTAGTGATAATCAGTTTAATGAGTAAAGCATTTACCCTTAAGTTAACCTTAGAATATTATTTTTAATAGAAGGATAATGCCATCGGGGAACAAATGGGTTGACTTGTAGGTCAAATGATAAATCTTATATACTTGAAGTATACTTGTAAACAGAAACTGGAACTCCACACATTATTCATCTATGTGATTTTAGGAAACCAAAACATGTGTTTGCATTGTGTATTCTATATGCTTCTTGTTTTTTGTTTTGGATTGATTAGTGTTGACTAGTTATAGGACGTCTATGAGAGGCTTGTGCGTTATGATTGTGATGTCATGATGATGTCTTAATTTTGATCTTTATAAACCCAACCATGGTTATGTGATGGTATGGTTTATGAGATGTTTGTATTTACTGATTGTTATTGTTTATCAGTCTTCATGTGTGAAGCTGAGATGTATGTCTATGAGACACTTGAGCTAATCATTTTTGAGTCATTGATCAGTTATTTTTGGATTACTTTTCAGTCGCCATGATGGAATTGAAATGTTGATTTATTTCTTGATGATGCTATGTTTAGACTCAACCATTTTGGAGTCCTTGATCAGTATTATTTTGAGATATTCTTGGTTGCTTGTTAAAAACCAATGGATATTGTGATTCATGTTAGAGATTATATTTATGAGGTTTTATTTGTGGAGCTTTTATGTGTTCTTGGATGGGAGAACCATCTTATTATCAGGTTGCCTATTAAGGAATCGAATTTTCTCTTTATGAGTGTTGTGTTATAGGACACAACTATGGACTTATGTACTTAGGAGAGGTTGTCTAGGTACATGAGTATGGGAGTGGCTTGCATAGGGGTCCGGAGCCCAAAGTGGTCAGTACCAGGGTAACCTAATGCAAGTTATGTAATAAATGATAATCTAGTAATTAAAATTTATGGAGGGAAAACACACTAAAACGATAAGTTAGAGATATTTGAACCACCCATGCCTTGAGTGCTTGTATAGACTAAGGATGGGAAAAGTGCGTAGTCTTCTTGAGAGGGCTTCTTGGTTTTCACATGTGACACATTGAGGGTCCGACATTCAGTGTAACTAGTCCATGGTAACTCAACGCTTGAGGGTCTGGGGTCTAATGAGAGATCAGTCCAGGATAACTCAAGCAGCCATGTGAAATCACTTTCTAGAATGTAGCCTGAGTCTAATCTGTATACTTTTGTGTACCTCTGGTGGTGTACTTATTGTTGTGCCTTTGGGATTAGATGTTGGTGTGTGATTGGAACTTTTGAGTTAGTATACTTTTCGAATTCTTAAGCTTATAGAGATTTATGTTATGTAATTTTGATAGCCTATTTGGGACATGAGATTATCTCCTCAACACGGTGGGAGTGGACCACTTAGGTTCTACTTGGTCAGGTGGTAGTTCTTTTCCACTCTTATCATTGGAGATCAGTCTGAAACACCGTGGCTGGAGCATTGTTGATTGGTATTTATCTTCATTATGTTCTTGAAGCATTATGATAAATGATATACCGTATGATAGATGTATTTACTAGTATGTTTCTTATATTGATAATATGCATATGTTAGATGATGCTATCTTATGCTTTACTTTGCATGTTAGATTTCTTTCTGCGTATGATGTAATATGTTTTAGGAGTGACATTCCTACCTTGGTAATACTGATGATCTCTTCGGTGACTTGAGATGTTACACACAGAGGGATGGCTAGGGCCTATGATGTTCTAATGATGCTATTTACAATTAAGAGGACCTGCGCACTTAGTTATTTATGTTTGTGATATATGGTTATCTTTTATGATGGATGTTTATATCTTTTGTGATGATGTATCATGTATGATATATGGTTTCATTTACTTTAATAGAATCATAGATTAATATTGGATGTTGATGTACTTTATTTACACAAATGTTTATTCTTTTAAGCCTTTCATACCTTGTAACATGTACAGTGGATGATTGAGCTTAACTAAAATGTAGTTACAAAAAGGACACTTGTATATGGTTTAAGAACATTGGATGTAACATTGCTAAGGATGTGATGTTAGATGAATAGTTAATTTAAATGTGATTCAACGTTAAGGGATCCTTAAAGAATGTAACCTGTTATGTATTTGAATTGTTGTTATTGCTTTCACTATCATGTGAATGATGCAGATGGATTTACTTTCATGTTTAAAAATAAATTGTTCAGAAAACTTAGTGAAATTCTTTGGATCACTTGGCGGGGCATTACATTTGGTATCAGAGCCCATGTTTCAACATTGAGAACTCTGGGTATATTGGAATGCCACTAGTTGTTAACTAGTTGAACAAAACGAAAACTTTGGACTATCATGTGTATCTCTTTCAAACTGAAATAGAACTTAAAACTGTTACATGCATATTTTTCAT
This sequence comes from Cupressus sempervirens, assembly GCA_028749045.1. Classification (NCBI taxonomy): domain Eukaryota; kingdom Viridiplantae; phylum Streptophyta; class Pinopsida; order Cupressales; family Cupressaceae; genus Cupressus; species Cupressus sempervirens. The sequence continues at coordinate 730,023,283 of CM053787.1, read as the reverse complement.
ACTTCAACACTTAGCATTCAAAACTAAAAATTTCACTTAATGTAAATGAGGAAAAAACTGAAAAAATTGAAACTTATTCTAGTTGCAAAACATGTATCTTTCATCTATGTTTCAAAGTAGTAAACCTATGTTTATCTTTGCAAGCATTAAGTTGCTCTTGTTTAGAATGTATTAAGGGATCTATTTTAGTAGTTGTTAAAGAGTGAATGTTGGATCAATGTGATTTTTGGTTTACTATTAAAATCAGAATCATATTGCTCTAAGGGTGTTTTACTATTCTCAGTGGAATCATATTTCCCTAGAGGGGGAAAGTGTTCAATGGGACCCGCATAGTGAGTATCTTAGTTTTTCATTCTTGTAGGCTTCTAGGAGTAAGCCTAATTCTAGGGGGGGTGGATGTAGTGCTTGCCCCTAGGTCGCATTTTTTTTTATCATTGTTGAACTCGTTTAGGAGAGTTTAATGATGATGATGATGGTTAGCAACATTCTTTTGAGACTATAAGATATTATGCTATGGATTCAGTTGATATGTGATGAGAACATTTAGACTTTCAGTTATATAATAAAGTTTTTAATTGATATGATTCTTTTAGAAAAGTTGCAAAGTAATTACATCAAAGTTGATAAGTCTTATTCTAATGACTTGAATAATGACTTAGATATTTTAACGGTTATTAGTGACGATTTAAATATTATAATGATTATAATAAAGAGGCTTAAGTCTTAGAGATATTTAATTGAGTTTTAACCATTAGAATGTTATAGAGTCATGGATTGTGTACCTAAGTTAATTGATTGATTTAATTGATCATTTTATTAAAGTTATAATTATTCTTATTCGAAGATTGATAATTGGCTCTCTTATAATTTAATGAATATGTTCCTTGATCTATGTTGAAAGTTGAAGTAATATTAAAGAAGAGCTAATCAATTAGAATATGGATCATAGTTAAATAAAGAGAACAATTTAATTAAATGTCAATGATGGTCAGTTTAATGAGTAAAATATTTACACTTATGTTATCCATAGAATATTATTTTTAATAGAAGGATAATGTCGTCGAGGAACAAATGGGTTGACTTGTAGGTCAAATGATAAATCTTAAATACTTGAAGTATGCTAGTAAACAAAAATAGAAACTCCACACATTATTCAACTATGTGATTTTAGTAAACCAAAACATGTGTTTGCATTGTGTATTCTATATGCTTCTTTTTTTGGTTTTGGATTGACTAGTGTTGACTAGTTATAGGACGTCTACCAGAGGCTCGAGGGTTATGATTTTGATGTCATGATGATGTCTTAATTTTGATCTTTATAAACCCAACCATGGTTATGTAATGGTATGCTCTATGAGATGTTTGTATTTACTGATTGTTATTGTTTATCAGTTTTTATGTGTGAAGCTGAGATGTATGTGTATGAGACACTTGTGGTAATCCTTTTTGAGTCATCGATCAGTTATCCTTGGATTACCTTCTAGTCGCCATTATGGGACTGAAATGTTGATTTATTTTTTGATGATGTTATGTTTTGGCTCAACCATTTTGCAGTCCTTGATCAGTATTATTTTGAGATATTCTTGGTTGCTTGTTAAAAACCAATGGATATTGTGATTCATATTAGAGATTATATTTATGAGGTTTTATTTGTGGAGCTTTTATGTGTTCTTGGATGGGAGAACCATCTTATTATTTGGTTGCCTGTTAAGGAACCGAATTTGATCTTTATGAGTGTTGTGGTATGGGACACAACTGTGGACTTATGAGCTTAGGAGAGGTTGTCTAGGTACATGACTATGGGAGTGGCTTGCACAGGGGTCTGGGGCCCAAAGTGGTCAGTACTAGGGTAACCTAATGCACGTTATGTAATAAGTGATAATCTAGTAATTAAAATTTATGGGGAGAAAACACACTAAAAAGATAAGTTAGAGATATTTGAACCACCCATGGCTTGAGTACTTGTATAGACTAAGGATGGGAGAAGTGTCTCATCTTCTTGACAAGGCTTCTTGGTTTTCACATGTGCCACATTGAGGGTTCGGGATTCAGAGTAACCAGTCCAGGGTAACTCAATGCTTGAGGGTCCAGGGTCTAATGAGAGATCATTCTAGGGTAACTTAAGCGGCCATGTGACGACACTTCCTAGAATGTAGCCTGAGTCTCCTCTGTAGATTTTTGTGTACCTCTGGTGGTGTACTTATTGTTGTGCCTCTGGGATTAGATGTCAGTGTGTGATTGGAACCTTTGAGTTAGTATACTTTTAGGATTCCTAAGCTTATAGAGATTTATGCTATGTAATTTTGATAGACTATTTGGGACTTGATATTATGTCCTCAACATGGTGGGAGTGGACCACTTAGGTTTCACACAGTCGATCGATAGTGCTTTTACACTCTTATCATTTGAGATCGGTTCGAGACACCATGGTTGGAGTATTCTTGATTGGTATTTATCTTCATTCTGTTCTTGAAGCATTATGATAGATGATATACCCTATGATGGATTTATTTACTAGTATGTTTCTTATATTGATAATTTGCATATGTTAGATGATGTTATCTTATGCTTTACATTGCATGTTAGATTTCTTTCTGCATATGATGTAGTATTCTTTAGGAGTGACATCCCTACTTTGGTAATATCGATGATCTCTTCGGTGACTTGGGATGTTACGTGCGGAGGGATGGCTAGGCTCCATGATGGTCTAATGATGCTGTTTATGGTTAGGAGGACCCGTGCACTTAGTTATTTATGTTTGTGATATATGGTTATCTCTTATGATGGATGCTTATATCTTTTGTGATGATGTATCATGTATGACGTGTGGTTTCATTTACTTTAATTGCATCATAGATTAATATTAGATGTTGATGTACTTTATTTACACAAATGTTTATTCTTTTATGCCGTTCATACCTTGTAACATGTACAGTGGATGATTGAGCTAAACTAAAATGTAGTTACAAAAATGACACTTGTATATGGTTTAAGAACATTGGATGTAACATTGCTAAGGATGTGATGTTAGATGAATAGTTAATTTAAATGTGATTCAACTTTAAGGGATCCTTAAAGAATGTAACCTGTTATGTATTTGAATTGTTGCTATTGCTTTCGCTATCATGTGAATGATGTAGATGGATTTACTTTCGTGTTTCAAAAAAAATTGTTTGGAAAACTTAGTGAAATTCTTTGGATCTCTTGGCGGGGCATTACATTTGGTATCAGAGCCCATGTTTCAACATTGAGAACTCTGGGTATATTGTAATGCCACTAGTTGTTAACTAGTTGAACAAAACGAAAACTTTGGACTATCATGTGTATCTCTTTCAAACTGAAAACTTGAAACTAGGTGAACTGAAATAGAACTTAAAACTGTTACATGCATATTATTCATACTTCAACACTTAGCATTCAAAACTAAAAATTTCACTTAAATGTAAATGAGGAAGAAACTGAAAAAATTGAAACTTATTCTAGTTGCAAAACATGTATCTTTCATCTATGTTTCAAGGTAGTAAACCTATGTTTATCTTTGCAAGCATTAAGTTGCTCTTGTTTAGAATGTATTAAGGGATCTATTTTAGTAGTTGTTAAAGAGTGAATGTTGGATCAATGTGATTTTTGGTTTACTATTAAACCAGAATCATATTGCTCTATGGGTGTTTTAATATTCTTAGTGGAATCATATTTCCCTAGAGGGGGAAAGTGTTCAATGGGACCCGCATAGTGAGTATCTTAGTTTTTCATTCTTGTAGGCTTTTAGGAGGAAGCGTAATTCTAGGGGGGGTGGATGTAGTGCTTGCCCCTAGGTCGCATTTTTTTTTATCATTGTTGAACTCGTTTAGGAGAGTTTAATGATGATGATGATGGTTAGCAGCATTCTTTTGAGACTATAAGATATTATGCTATGGATTTAGTTGATATGTGATGAGAACATTTAGACTTTCAGTTATATAATAAAGTTTTTAATTGATATGATTCTTTTAGCAAAGTTGCAAAGTAATTACATCGAAGTTGATAGTCTTATTCTAATGACTTGAATAATGACTTAGATATTTTAACGGTTATTAGTGACGATTTAAATATTATAATGATTATAATAAAGAGGCTTAAGTGTTAGCGATATTTAATTGAGTTTTAACCATTAGAATGTTAAAGAGTCATGGATTGTGTACCTAAGTTAATTGATTGATTTAATTGATCATTTTATTAAAGTTATAATTCTTCTTATTCAAAGATTGATAATTGGCTCTCTTATAATTTAATGAATATGTTCCTTGATCTATGTTGAAAGTTGAAGTAATATTAAAGAAGAGCTAATCAATTAGAATATGGATCATAGTTAAATAAAGAGAACAATTTAATTAAATGTCAATGATGGTCAGTTTAATGAGTAAAATATTTACACTTATGTTATCCATAGAATATTATTTTTAATAGAAGGATAATGTCGTCGAGGAACAAATGGGTTGACTTGTAGGTCAAATGATAAATCTTAAATACTTGAAGTATACTGGTAAATAAAAATAGAAACTCCACACATTATTCAACTATGTGATTTTAGTAAACCAAAACATGTGTTTGGATTGTGTATTCTATATGCTTCTTGTTTTTGGTTTTGGGTTGACTAGTGTTGACTAGTTATAGGACGTCTACCAGAGGCTCGAGGGTTATGATTTTGATGTCATGATGATGTCTTAATTTTGATTTTTATAAACCCAACCGTGGTTATGTAATGGTATGCTCTATGAGATGTTTGTATTTACTGATTGTTATTGTTTATCAGTTTTTATGTGTGAAGCTGAGATGTATGTGTATGAGACACTTGTGGTAATCCTTTTAGAGTCATCGATCAGTTATCCTTGGATTACCTTCTAGTCACCATTATGGGACTGAAATGTTGATTTATTTTTTGATGATGTTATGTTTTGACTCAACCATTTTGCAGTCCTTGATCAGTATTATTTTGAGATATTCTTGGTTGCTTGTTAAAAACCAATGGATATTGTGATTCATATTAGAGATTATATTTATGAGGTTTTATTTGTGGAGCTTTTATGTGTTCTTGGATGGGAGAACCATCTTATTATTTGGTTGCCTATTAAGGAACCGAATTTGATCTTTATGAGTGTTGTGGTATGGGACACAACTGTGGACTTATGTGCTTAGGAGAGGTTGTCTAGGTACATGACTATGGGAGTGGCTTGCATAGGGGTCTGGGGCCCAAAGTGGTCAGTACTAGGGTAACCTAATGCAAGTTATGTAATAAGTGATAATCTAGTAATTAAAATTTATGGGGAGAAAACAAACTAAAAAGATAAGTTAGAGATATTTGAACCACCCATGGCTTGAGTGCTTGTATAGACTAAGGATGGGAGAAGTGTCTCGTCTTCTTGACAGGGCTTCTTGGTTTTCACATGTGCCACATTGAGGGTTCGGGATTCAAAGTAACCAGTCCAGGGTAACTCAACGCTTGAGGGTCCGGGGTCTAATGAGAGATCAGTCTAGGGTAACTTAAGTAGCCATGTGATGACACTTCCTAGAATGTAGCCTGAGTCTCCTCTGTAGATTTTTGTGTACCTCTGGTGGTGTACTTATTGTTGTGCCTCTGGGATTAGATGTCAGTGTGTGATTGGAACCTTTGAGTTAGAATACTTTTAGGATTCCTAAGCTTATAGAGATTTATGCTATGTAATTTTGATAGGCTATTTGGGACTTGATATTATGTCCTCAACATTTTGGGAGTGGACCACTTAGGTTTCACACAGTCGGTCGATAGTGCTTTTACACTCTTATCATTGAAGATTGGTTCGAGACACCATGGTTGGAGTATTCTTGATTGGTATTTATCTTCATTCTGTTCTTGAAGCATTATGATAGATGATATACCCTATGATGGATTTATTTACTAGTATGTTTCTTATATTGATAATTTGCATATGTTAGATGATGTTATCTTATGCTTTACTTTGCATGTTAGATTTCTTTCTGCATATGATGTAGTATTCTTTAGGAGTGACATCCCTACTTTGGTAATACTGATGATCTCTTCGGTGACTTGGGATGTTACGTGCGGAGGGATGGCTAGGCTCCATGATGGTCTAATGATGCTGTTTATGGTTAGGAGGACCCGTGCACTTAGTTATTTATGTTTGTGATATATGGTTATCTCTTATGATGGATGCTTATATCTTTTGTGATGATGTATCATGTATGACGTGTGGTTTCATTTACTTTAATTGCATCATAGATTAATATTAGATGTTGATGTACTTTATTTACACAAATGTTTATTCTTTTATGCCGTTCATACCTTGTAACATGTACAGTGGATGATTGAGCTAAACTAAAATGTAGTTACAAAAATGACACTTGTATATGGTTTAAGAACATTGGATGTAACATTGCTAAGGATGTGATGTTAGATGAATAGTTAATTTAAATGTGATTCAACTTTAAGGGATCCTTAAAGAATGTAACCTGTTATGTATTTGAATTGTTGCTATTGCTTTCGCTATCATGTGAATGATGTAGATGGATTTACTTTCGTGTTTCAAAAAAAATTGTTTGGAAAACTTAGTGAAATTCTTTGGATCTCTTGGCGGGGCATTACATTGAAAGTCATATGCTCACTGAAGTAGAAAAACATTACTCAATATATGATAATGAGATGTTAGTGATCATGGATTCTCTAGAAAAGTACCAATAGTATCTACTTTTTGGAAGTTTCATTGTAAAAATAGATCATAATTGCTTAAGATTCTCTTTAAATAAAAAGGATCTTAATGATCAACAACAAAAGTGGGTTAGTAGAATCCAAGCTTATGATTTTGATATAGAACATGTTAAGGGAATTAATAATGAGGTTATAGATGCCCTCTTGAGAAGATCCCATATCAATAATATCAGTAGCATAACCATGGACTAGAAGGGAGACATTATAGAAAAATACACGAAGGATCCTCAGACACAAGAAATATTAAAAGGGAAATTACCTAATAAATATTTAAAAGTTTGGGATAGTTTAATCCTCTACAAAGGAAGGGTATATTTAGCCCCACAATTAGAGATTAAAAGAAAAATACTTAAAGAATATCATGACAACTCATTAGCAAGTCATCAAGGATACTACAAAACATACAAGCATATAGAGAGAAATATTCTTTGAAAGGGTTAAAGAAAGATGTACTAAAATATGTACAAGAATGTATTATGTGTCAACAGAATAAAGTGGAATCGCAACACCCTGTAGGGTTACTACAACTATTACCCATTCCAAATAAAAAATAGGAGAGCATATCAATGGATTTCATATACAAGACTTCCAAAGATCTAAGGAAAATACAACATAATTGTGGTCATAGATAGACTTACAAAATATGCACTTTCTTTTCCCATCTCAAGGGAATTCAAAGCACACCACATAGCTGAATTATTCTTTAAAGATATTTTTAGATCCATGGACTCCCTCAAAATATTATAAGTGATAGAGACATCAAGTTTCTCAGTAAGTTCTACCAAGAAATCTTCCATTTAGTAGGCACAACCTTGACTACTAGCACAAGTTATCATCCTCAGATTGATGAATATATAGAAATTGTCAATAAATGATTAGAAGGATACCTTAGGAACTATGTTACTAGACATCAAAGTGCTTGGATTAAGTGGCTGCATTTAGGAGAATATTTCTATAATACTACTCACCATATGTCAATAGGAATAAGCCCCTTTAAAACACTCTATGAATATGAAGCTACATCTTTTGGGAACCTAATAATACAAGAAAGTTTAGTACCAGGAGCACAAAATTTTGTTAAACAGATTATGGACATCATCAAAAACTAAAGAAAACTTCTACCAAACACAAAATCAACAAAACCTTATGCATATAAGAAACAAACTGAAAGAACCTTTACAATTGGGGATCTAGTATTCTTACAATTGCAACCATACATACAAACACCAACCAAGTAAAATGGTGCTAAGAAGTTAAAGCCACAATTCTATGGACCCTATAAAGTACTTAAGAAGATTACTGAAGTAGCATATGAACTCAAGCCTCCCCAAGATAGCAAGATACATAACACATTCCATGTTTCCCTTCTCAAAAAAGCTTTAGGACAAAAAGTAACTCAATGTGAAGAGTTACCCCCCTTAGACGATGAAGGTCAACTCATTCTAATACTAGAAGTAATTCTAGATAGTTGTGAGAAAAGAATGAGGAATAGAACCATTACTACATTCCTAATTAAGTGGAAGAACCTACTTGAGGAAGATGCTACATGGGAAACTAAATGAATGATTAAGTTGTGTAAGGACAAGAAAATTTGAGAAGTAAGGACTGAAATGAGCCTTGATTAAATAAACTATTACCAAATATTTGTAAGTATAATATATCTTATAAAGATACATTATAATATATCTTATAGAGATCTTTCTAGAGGAGATTTTTTGTAAAGATGAAATTATATAAAATTTCTTATAATTTTGCATTATATTATTATAAAAGATTATTAAGTTAATGATGAATCATGATGTAGAATCTAGTAGTAAACCTAATTACTAAATCCAAATTTAAAATCACAACAACCTATGAAGAGTCACATCACTTATGATTCAAGCATATAAAATATGGTGGACGAGAGTATAGTGAAAGAAAATTAGAAGAGGAAGGTATGACCACATAAGCAATCAAGAAGGAGGTTGTGCACACTCCAAACATATATCAAGGAGAGTTCACACCAACCATTGACTAGGCCATATGCAACCCAGACACATTTTAGAGATCACACTCAATCATTGAACATGTCCCAATTTGCCAACCAAGACAATTATGATATAGAGCTATCAAACCAAGGAATCAAGAAAGTCAAGGATATATAGTTACATAGAGTATAGTTCCACCAATAAAATCCAGCCATACATAAAAGATATTAATAATTTAAAGGTTAATATAGACCATCTCATCAAGGCAAAGATACTATGTATTAATATATAATGAGTTATTAAGATAGCATAAATGTCAATCTATTTTTGAATCTTATTTATATGAAATAAACTAATGGTTATTTATTAAGATCAAGAGAGTCTGGTGGGAAGAGAGTGATCTTGTTAATTTAAGTTCAAAAGAGTCCCTCTAGGAAGAGAGTGATCTTAACATGGTTATACGGCCAAAATATTCTATAGATGTTAACATATGTATATGTGTCAAGGGTCCTGGATAGAGAATATCTCTTCTAGGAAGGACCTCAAAGGGAGTGCTTCATAGAAGAGGAAATAGTAACCAGGGATCTAAGGATCCTCAAAAGGGTTAATAATCCCAATATAGAAATATCTTTAAGGTTTGGTTAGGAGAGAGCGTATAATAATGAATTCTATTTTATTGTTGTATAAATTCTGACATTGATTTTGCAGTTATTATTGTCCTTGCTAGCGAGGGCATTACACAAATGTTAAATCTATTGCCACTCTATTGGCTAATAATTTTTTATTGTCTTCAAAGATGTGTCCTTCCTCTCTAGAAGAAAAACATGGGATGGATGGTATTCCTTATTCTTCAATAGTTGGGAGTTTAAGGTATGCAACGGTTAGCATGCTACTAGATCTTGCTTATGAAGTGGGAGTTGTAAGTGGTTTTAAATGAGTAATCCAATTAAAACTCATTGGCAAGAAATTCAATGAATTTTTTCATATTTGAGAGGAATTCCTCTCATGTTCTATGTTTTAACACTAAGACCACTTATATTTGCAGATATGATGATTTTGATATGGTTGGAGCTTTAGATAAAAGGAGGTCTACAACAAGCTATGTGTTTACTTTTGTTGGGGTAATAGTTAGCTAGACTTTTCGTAAGCAACAAGTTGTTGCTCTTTCCCCTACCAAGGCCAAATATATTTCTCTTACTGAGGGGACTAAAGAGCTGATGTGGTTACAACGATTGGTTGGAGAGCTGGGATTTCAAAAATCTAACTTTACTCTATTTTTGGATAGCAGGGGTGCCATTCATTTGGCTAAAAATTTATCTTTCCATAGTCACACAAAGCATATAGAAACCATATTTTACTTCATCTATCATGTTCTTGAAGAGGGAAGACTATAGTTAGAGAAGATTGATACAAAGATTAATCCAGCTGATGTGTTTAGAAAAGTTGTACCTCAAGAGAAGATTGAATTTTGTTGAGCTTCTCTCAGCATTGTCATGCCTTAGCTTGGCATTGTCACACCATAGCCATAAGAATTCCAAGTAAGGGATATATTTTTGTAGCATTGATTGGACTTCAGGTGGGAGGTTGTAATGGTTCTCATAGGGGAATATGTAATGGCTCTGAATGTGCAGTCTAATCATTGCCAACTCTTCCTCTTCTCGGCCTTTTTGACTTCCATTGAATATTACTGGTATAGAATAGAAAAGATAGTTGACAATGTTGTTCAATGTAACTTGTGATTTATCTGAATAATAGAAATTTTCCTACTTGAAGAATGGATGTAGTCCAAATTAGTTAGGTGAACCACTATATAATTTGCGTCCAATCTTCCATCCTTTGATTCAATTTTACTTTATTTTCTGTATCTTTTATTTAGCTCAACACATACAAATTACCCCACAAATTAAAGTATTAAACAACCATAATTTAATTGTATATAAAAAGATATCATTGGAGCTACAACATCTAGAGTCCATGGGAAGATTCAATAACAATGGAAATCTATCTCCACCTTAATACGAAAAAATTGATTAGAAATTAAAAAGTGAGAAATGACTACATGAACAAATTTAGACCTTGCACGCAATTTACATATCCATTAATTATGGGTAAATATCAAAGACTGAAGGTACCCATTTCTAACAATTAAGTTAATTCCTAAAATCTATAAAATAACTTCTTCAAAGCTAATATTGAAATTCAAAGGTTTTCAATTAGTCTATCAAAAATCAAGTCTTGGGGAGTGCAAGGCTTGTCCCAGCAACCAATTGCAACAACAAATTTATTTCTAATTTTTTTGGATTTTCAATGTTGGAGGTTTACATTGAGAAAGATTTGATTCATTAAAACTAAAGTTATATACAGTGAAGTGCACACAGAAAGACACTAACTAGAACAAAGAAATGGACAATTACTTGGAAGACGATTGAATGAAGAAATGAATAATAGTTCTATCTGTTTTGTGTGTGTGTGTGTGTGTGTGTGTGTGTGTGTGTGTGTGTGTGTGTGTGTGTGTGTGTGAGAGAGAGAGAGAGAGAGAGAGAGAGAGAGAGAGAGAGAGAGAGAGAGAGAGAGAGAATCAACACTTTCCCTAAAAACATTATCATCAATAAATCAATTAGAATGAATAATGACAAATGTTAGATTTTAAAAATGTAAGATATAATCTATAAATTAATTTTTAATTCAAATAATTAAATAAAATGAATTATACTTAATGAATATAAATTACTATCAATACGTCTTTGGAGTAGGAAATTTAATGACTCACAAAGAGCCCATGAAAAATCAAGTTTCTTTAAACGCAATAAATGAACATAATAAAATAAAATATTTAATTTAAACATATATAAAAAGTGTTAGAAGAATTTTAATCTTATTAGTAAAATCATCACTGATAATTACTAAACATCATTTGATAACCATTCTAAATAAGATTTACTAAAATGTTTTACAAGACATGTTAGACGTGCTGAGCTAACACAACATCATTAGATGAAGTTTTAGAATAGAAAACACATGAAAATTTACATTAGTAAACGAGCAGTAGAAGAAAATGTAAAACACATTATTTCTCATATGCAACTTTTCAGGAGTCACCGTTGAGATTGACCAACACTTAGCCTTCATTTATTCTCTCTCTCTCTTTCTCCAAAATTTGAGCAATTCAGAAAACTGCAAAATATAAGAAATAGAGTGTTAAAATCTACAAAGAGAGAGATCTTTGTAAGGTAATTATTCAAATGATATGAATGAAAAAAACATGAATATATTATATGTGTGGATTTTGAGTCATCATCCTTGACAGCATCTGGTTTGCATTCTAATGCTTTTATCTCTTCCTTTTGCAGAGAATCAAAGCCCTCAATTTTCTAGGAGGAATAAAGAGGCTCAAATTCAACTTCCTCTTCTGAGATTTTCTGATTTTCATTATGAGTACCATTCCAACCTTCAATTTCTCCTCCTTCACTCTCATTTTGCATGTCGGAGATATTATAAACTCCTTTGCAATTACCATCTTCCATCTCTGATATGTAGACCATCATGAATACTAAGAGGGGCAGAGGAAGGTAGAAAAACCATCCTAGAATGCACACAAACAATAATAAAACACTAAGACTTTGTAAGCATGAAGTTGAGTATATATCCTCCACCAGAATTGTGCTCACAAATTTCTCGAGGTGAATTCTCACATACCCAATTGAAAATCTCCTGCCAGAAAATTTTGCTATGCAATCCATTTATGCTATGAAAATGCTACACTTTCGATTCGTTAGATAGTGCCAATGCTACTCTTGTGAAGCAGAGAGGAGAGTTTGTGTATCTTTATACATTTCAAAACTACCAACATCAAGGCCGCTGATTTGGAAGTGCCACAGCTAATTTTGTGCCATTACTGATTTCATGGATGAATATTTTCATTGTATTTGAATTTCAAATTTGAATTCTTTTCTTTTTTTAACTAGTTTTTAAATCGTAGATTTTCACTGCAAAATCTTGATATTCTCATGATCTTTTTCTTCTGCCACGATAAACCCTTTTTGTGGTGATTGTTTTCGCCATATTTGGGTTCCATGATTTTAAAGTTACTACTAAATTAGGTCAAACTTAGAGGCGGTGCAGTGGGTGCCAGATTAGGCTCTATCGATATAGTTTTTCTGTAAAATACCAACATTTCCAAATTTCTAGCCAATAGGCCTCCATTATGGTAAAAAACTATTTTCATAATGTCCAAAAAAATATCTCAAAAAATCTAAGGAATTTAAATTTTAGATCAATTACTATTATTATTATGTTTGTGATAAATTTTTATTAATATTCATTAATCTGGAATAGATTCAAAACCAAACCTTTTAGATAGTAGGTTATGCTCTAGAAAAAATGTACCAAAATTCAAAAGAAAAACTTCAGACCTTTCAAAACACAGTGATTTTTTCTTAATTTTTTTTTTGTTGTTTTTTATTAGAAAACATACAGATCATGAAGAACAAATGGTGAAAATTTCTCCAAAATCCATTGTGTTTTCAAATTTCTCAATTTTAATCAAATGTACATTTTGAATGGAGGATAATAGTAGAAATATAGAAATAGAGAGGAGTGCATATAGACACACACACACACACACACACACACACACACACACACATATGTATAATAGAATGATAAATAAAGATGGAAAAGAGATAAATATAGAAATATCCATGCATATAAAGAAAAGAGAATTGACATATATAGAGAGACACAATTATCACAATGTACATATAAATGGGGGTGGGGATAGAGAGTGAGACTAAATGAAGGAGAGAAATGCATATATGAAGAAAGAGAGAGAGAGAGAGAGAGAGAGAGAGAGAGAGAGAGAGAGAGAGAGAGAGAGAGAGAGAGAGAGAGAGAGAGAGAGAGAGAGAGAGAGAGAGAGAGAGAGAGAGAGAGAGAGAGAGAGAGAGAGAGAATATATGTGAATAAAATTAAAAAATGACAGATTTAGAAAGATAGGTAGGTGGATAGGGAGAGTGTGCAAAGAAGATGTAAAGACACTGGAGATAGAGAGGAGAGAAGAGAAATGGTGAGATTTATTGTAGGAGAAGAGGAGAGTAGATTGGGGGTATGGGGAGAAAGATAGCTAGAGGATGAGACAAGAAAGTGGACGGAGGGAGAGAAGTAGAAGAGAAGGAAAAGTGTAAGACATATAGGTAGGGTGTTAGAGTATAATGAGGGATATATAAATTAATAAATAAAAATGGATAATTTTATAATAAGTGATAATATAGAGTAATAAAGATGGATAAGGAATGTGATAGAGAGTAGGGAGAGAGGTGAATAGATAAGTACATTTTGAGGTGGAGAAAGATATGCATATAAATAGATAAAGGTGTAAGTGAGAATGATAGAATTAGAGATAAATAAGGATACAAATATCAAGAAGGAGAGATGGAGAGAGATATAGAGGAGATGGAAGGTTTATAAATATATAAATAGAGAGGGAGGTATATATACAAAAAGGTAGACTAGAGGCATAAAAAGGGAGAGAAACAATGATTTTGATAGAGAATTACAGAGATTTAGAAAGAGAGAGGATAAAAAATAAAGGACAGAGAAATAAGAGAAATAATGATAGAAATTAAGAGGGAGCAATGAATAAGGCTAGGATAGTTATCATATTAGATAAATAAATAAAATTAAAATGATAGACAATTAAGAGAGAGATATGGATCAAAGTAGAAGAAAAATGTTTTAATGTAAAATATCAACATGTTAATTGTAATTGAAATAACATTTCTTGCCAATACAGAAATAGATAGGTAGAGGTCAAGATATAGATAGTGGGGTACAAGTAGATAATAAAGAAAAATAAATAAGTTATATAACTAGAGGAGAGAAGAAGTGGAGACATATAAAGAAAAGGAAATAGGTATACAGAGATGAGAGAAGAAAAAGAGAGGTAAACAATAGATAATGAGATTGAAACATAATTGTTTCCAATAGGAAATGAGATAGGTAGGGAATGGGAGGTAGATAGAGAGGTAGAATTAGATAGAGAAAAAGATAAATAAGTATAAAGAGAGGACAGAGAAAGAAAAGAAAATATATCAAGTGATACATAAAGAGAGAGATTATATATGTATATATAGAGATTATAGGAAAATAGAGTAATCAGAGACATAAATATAGGAAATGATGCAAATGGGATACATTGATAGAGAGATATAAGTATGAGGAGGTATATGTATTGAAAGGAGATTTAAAAAGAAAGAGATATATTGAGGAAAATAAAGAGAAGTAGATTAAATAGAGTGGGTGACAGAAAGAGTGATGTGTGCACGAGAGAGAGAGAGAGAGAGAGAGAGAGAGAGAGAGAGAGAGAGAGAGAGAGAGAGAGAGAGAGAGAGATTGTTGTATATGTGTATGAGATATAGAGAGAAATAAAGAAGATATGAAAGAGCCAAATATAGAAAGGTCCATAGGGAGAGAGGGGGGATGGATATATAGAGATATTGATAGATATTGTTAAAGAAGTCTTGATTTGGATAATTTTTTGTCCTTTTCTCCCAACCCCTAATTATAAGATCCAACAAAATTCTCCAAAATTCGGAGTATACATTGTGATACTATATAACATTAAAAATAATAATTTTGCACCCTAACCATAAATCAATGATACTATATAATAAAATAAAATAAAATAATATAATGAATTATAAATTAATTCTTGGGACTCATCCATCCAAATGGTACTAGCTCTCTCTCTCTCTCTCTCTCTCTCTCTCTCTCTATATATATATATATATATATATATATATATATATATATATCTAGATAGATAGATAGATAGATAGATAGATAGATAGATAGATAGTATGTTATATTAAAATATATAAAGAAAGTCTATACATATTAAGCCTTTAATTTATTATAGAAAAATGTTTCACATTTAAAAATTGAAGTCATGGCATCTCTTGCTTTTGTATATACATTATGTAACATATGCTATATATATAGTTAGTTCTAATGTTTTGTTCACTCTAAACCCTTAAAATTGAAAAAAAAAAAATTACTAGGAGAAAACCTCCTTTAGAATAAAAGGAAATATTACTACGAAGATTTGTCTTCTATTTCAATTTAAATAGTTAAAATAGACCAAGAAAATATTAATTTGGTGAAGTAGTTGGAGAGTACAGAGTTTGGAACCTTGTGCAAACTGGCCTTCTTGTAATATGCAATATTTATTTGAAAAAATATTTTTAAAAACCATTTCAATATAAAACTTCAAACTTTCATGACACATTTTCTTTATATACATACTGTAGAACTTCTTTTGGTCTGTATTTGTATTAGAATTTATTTATCAATTAATTTAGACTATTGCTTTGAAAATGTGAAAAGAATTAGATGTTACTTTACATGAATGCAAAAAATTTAAAACCCCTTAAAACTATTGAAACTGCCATAAAATTTCCATATTTGAGAATTTAGGACAAAGTAATATTTCTCTTGATTATTTTCATAATTTCTCTTGCAATATAATTTTCTAATTATATTATTATTTTACTAAATATGTAAAAATTAATTCAATAACATAATTAAAAGAATGATAACTTTTTGACAATTAATAAATTAAATATGTATATGCAGAATAAGCATATGTCACAGTGGAGATCTATCTTTATTTCACTTGTGACTAAAAATATTTCAATAATTTATGTAAGAGAATTATCTTCATTCTCTTCTTGTTGAGTTTAATCTTCCTTAGATTGATCACTAATAATTAGTTGTGACCTTTTCATCTTATCTTGGTCATATCACTTTCCTAGTTTTATATTTTTATATGCTATATGTTAAGATCCTCAAGGTTGTTCGACTGATTGGATTGATAAAATTTATAAGCAATAATAATCATCAAATAAAACCTTACCTCTTGATATTAAATGACATAAACGATCATGGGTCTAATCTCTTGTGTGGATTTTATGAGTTCTTCAACTTCATCCATTTATATGAGTCTTATGGTGCATTATTCATTGGCAATCAAACATCTTATGAGTAAATGGATTATATTCTCAATAATTTTTATTGGTCTTTCATCTTCCAACTAGATGAAATTATCATGGTATTGATCAACACATAATGAATCCACTCTTCTTTGAAAACCTTTAGTAGGTTATCTAAATGAGTTAGACCCTTCATTACTAGGTACTTGAAATCTTCCTTCAACACTCTATTCTCATCACGCATTTTCATATTTTTTTCTTGATCTCTACATTTCATAGCTCAATAATTTTGCATTATACAAATATTATGATATCTTCTATTAGCATCACTTAGGGGCACTAGCTTTATCAACTTCTACATGCTTTAAAGGATAGAGTTTGTATTTAGGTAGGGTATTTTCTATAATCTCAAACAATGTTGGGATAGCAGTGTTCACTTCCATGGTGATCCTATGAAACCTTGTCTTAAACCTTTAATATTTCCTACAAAGTTTGTTTCTTGATTCTACCACTCAAATAGGGTTAGCAAATGCTCAATTTGATCTTTAGAAAGTACTTAACTCTTTAACAATTGACTCAGTAGATCAATAATATGCAGTCACACTCAGCTCAAGAAATCACTTTTTGAAATTATAAGGTGAAAATTTATTAGTTTTTCCTTCTTCTTTTTTTTCAAAAGCTTCCCAACATATATTAGGAAAAATCAGCACCAAAAGCAATACTATTTACTGATAATAATAGTTTACTATAGTAGATAAGTTCTACCTTGTTAGGAGCTACAAGTTTCAACCTTCTACATGGATCACCCTATTAGGACTGATTAATATATTGTTACATGTATCTAAAATCTCTATAAAAAAAAATCCTAGTAAGGTATATTATCCCACTATTATAGTGTTGAACTAGTTAAGGGATTTATTGATTAATCTTGTTAAGAAATACATTGCTTAAAGTATCTTAAAAACTTGTTGAATTTTTTTTTGGAAAACAACCAATAGTTGACTTGTAATTGCATTCTCCAACAACTCATTAGATCCTTTATTCTTTGTATCTATCAATACAATCCTTTTATGTCCTCTTGGAGATCATATATATGATTACTCCTTGATTTTGCTACTATTCTTCAAATCAACACTTAACTCTTATCAAATATTTTTCATTATCCTTGACTTCACTTATTTAATCCTTTCCTTCAACTAGAAAACCTAATTAGGGTTCTAGATCCCTCAATTCCATTTCCAATTCAAACCTTCTCACATCTTTGAGCACATCAAATGGATCTTTCTTTGTTTTTCATTCACTATGTAGAAAATTAATTATATTTTTATTCACTAACACATTTTTAGAACTCACCAAATAAAAACTATTCACACATCCCCATCACTAAATCTTTCTTCATTGTGATCACATGTCAAATTTATCAAAATTTTTATAAACTTCACATGTTTACGGACTGATTTCTTATCCTATTTACTTATTCACCAATATCCACTAATTATCAATAGGTATTTACCTATTGACTCTTCACCTGTTGGTGTATCTATACACTGATAAATTTTGTATTTTAGTTGACTAATAAAACTTCACACGTTTGTCTTTACCTATCTAACTTGTTTGTCATTAGTGCCTAATTCACCTATTTGTCTTTACTACTTTCTTTTATTGGTAGGTTATGCCTATTTACCTATTGCATCTACCTAGTGTAACTTCACAAAAATGACTTTACCTATGCAATGATTTAATAGCAATGAAAACCATATTCCAAAATCATAATCAATAACTTTATGATGATTTTATAAACAATACATTTTTCTAAAAATTTATTGTAACATAGCAATTTAGTATTGTCCTAAATGATCCTTCATATACCCACTTACTTACAAGTGCAACCATAACTCAAATGCAGTCATAACTTCTCTTGTAGTCATGGTCATATAGGTGATCCATCCATCCCCAAAAGAGCACCCTACATTAAGCATGTTATTGTTGTTAATTCATTGTTAACTTTATAACTATCAACAAGTGCCACATAGTGGCTTGTATTTGTCAATAGTTTAAGATAGAGTAGTAAAAATAAAAATTTAATAGTTATAAGGAAAAATAAGTTATTTATAATAAAAATATTTAATATCATTTAATTAATATTCCATTGATATTTTAATATTTGAGTAATACTTTTAGATGGAGATTTCTAATTTTTCAAAAATGAAACATTGAAAAATTATCAATATTTAAAAACTTAATATTTTTAATTTAATCAAAGAATAATTATGATAAAAATAATTACTATTATAATTGTATTAATATTTTTTTTGAATCAAAAAATTATTAAATTTATTATATATATATATATATATATATATATATATATATATATATATATATATATATATATATATATATATATATATATATATATATATATATATATATATATATATATATATATATATATATATATATATATATATATATATATATATATATATATATATATACATCCCATGATATTGCATTAGAAATAAGGCTAACTTTAACACCCAAATATATGAACTAATGAAGTTAGTGTACAATTATTTTAATTATTTTATAATTTATTTATTTTTACATATAAACATTAAAAATATTTATAACTAAAACTAAAAAAATATTTGATTCGTTGAAATATAAAATATTAATATAACTAGTTAAGAAGGTGTTTTAAAGATTGATAAAGTTTCCTACATGAAAAATTTAAAGTACAAAAATTAATAAATATTTGAGACCCTTAAATGCTATTATTTGTAGCATGAGAATAATTGAAATTTGAAAAATTCAAAATCCTAATATTTTAACTTTTTATAAAATACAAAAATTGTGCCAAATAAAAAATAAAAAATACTCTCTACAATTATTCCCCATTGAAATTCTCTTGTTATCCATCAATATCTCCCATTCTTTTGTTTGGGATAACAATGGGTTCACTTAATATGTCCATCTGAAACTAGTGCTATATAATGGTTTACTACTTGTCATACTTTTAGTATAAATATAGTTTTCATTTAATAAATATATTATAGTATATAACATATTTAAAATTAATAAAAATATTATATAATATTTTTATACTAATAATATAAATAATAATATTTCTTAAAAAATAGTATAATATAAGTATATATAGTATTTTTTAATTGAAGGAAAAATTTAATTTGTAAAATATAATATTAAAAATTCAAAAAATATCAAATTATCATAGTTTGCAATTTGAGTTAAAATTAAGAGTTAAAATGATTCATCCAATCAAATCATAGAAAAGTATTTTATAGAAATTATT
The DNA here is from genome assembly GCA_028749045.1 of Cupressus sempervirens. Taxonomy (NCBI): domain Eukaryota; kingdom Viridiplantae; phylum Streptophyta; class Pinopsida; order Cupressales; family Cupressaceae; genus Cupressus; species Cupressus sempervirens. The sequence continues at coordinate 730,003,267 of CM053787.1, read as the reverse complement.
AAGCTAAGCATCTAGCATCTAACTATGCACAAGTATAGATTTTATAATTTAAAATTACTTGAAAGGAAAAAATTTAATCACTAGTTAAGACAAGAAATGCAAAAATATCACAATAGTACTTAGCCTACGACAAGTACTAATAAATTGATCTCCTTAATTGAAAATTCATATCTAATTTCCACCATATGTTGTACTTATAATAAAAATCTAAGTTTTCAATTTTAAATAATAAAATATTAAAAATATGAACCTTCAAAATATTATTATTTTAACATTTTATAAAAAAAGTTGTCCCAGTTAGGAAAATCATGTTTATAACTATAAATACAATGTTTACTCTTAAAGTTTGTGTTATGAACTTTGTACAAATGTGTATAAAAATATAATATTAAAAATGATTAACGACCTTCTAAGTCCTATTATTTTAATATTTTTCTCCAACTATTAAAAGTGTCCCTATATATGTATGTGTGTGTACAAGTATCTAACCTTTTTAGATAGGTATTTCGAATTCATTTATAATCTTAAATGAACTTTCCTATAATAGTTTATAAAACTTTGTTTATTTACAATTGAAATGTCAATCACTTGAAATTTTTTTCCCAAAAAAATTCTTTTAGGCACTAATCTTAATTTCCAAAACTTACCCTATTTATGATTGAAATCTATCTAAATTATTGCATCATCCTTACCTTGTCTCTATCCAAGGTGTTCTCATACAAGTCATTAGAGAAATGGTAGTGAAGGGAGGTAGAGTAGAGGAATTGTCTAAATGACCTTCTATCCATTTTAATATTTTTTACAAACTATTAGAAGGGTTCCAAATAAAATTATATAATATTATTTATACAAATATCTAACATTTTTTAAAGAATGTATTTTAATTACATTGATCATCTTAAAGAAACATTATTATAATAATTTCTAAAAATTTCTCTATTTCTAACTAAAATCTAAATCACTTCAATTTTTTCCTTAAAAATGCTTTTAATTTTTATGTCACCATTCCAAATAAACTAATTGCCTCAACCTTAATTTCCAAAAAATACACTATCTATAATTGATGGCACCACTCTTACCCTACCTCTCAAAAACCCTCCAGATAAGGCAACTTAAATCTTATTATTTGCATTTGCCAATAGTTAAAAATGTCTTGATGTGAACCAGAGTTCTGACACAAATCATTGGAGAAATGGAAGTGAAGGGAGTTAGAGTAGAGGAATTACATTCTCTAGACTCACAATGTCTAAATTAAGAGAGAAGATAGATGAAAGAAGCCTCTTGATGATTTTGACAGAGACAAAATCTAAGATTGAAAATTTGAAGCAGAAGATATCAATGGAGGATGAGAAGATGAGAAGTTGGAAGAGGGAGAATGAAATTAAGAAGGATAGTTTTTGTCTGACAAGGGTAAACTCAACAATGCAATTGAGAAAGTCAAGTTGGGCAAAACAAATAAGAAATCTTGAACTATTATTACTAGTATAGATATCTTAAATAAATTTACTTCATTTAAAAATATTTATATTTCTTTTATTTCCATTATTTATTTTTTTACTAACTAAGCTTTTTATTTTAATTTCTTGAAAAATAGATTATTTTTATCTGCAAATATTATAATTTAAATGGATATTTAATACCATATTTATTAAATTATTTTCAAAAGTATATTCTATTTATAATAAGATTTAAACTTTTCATGTAGATGGTTGTCAAATTTAACTTAGAAAAATAAAAATTAACATTAACACACTCACACCATCTCACTCCCCCATTCTACCATTGTAGAATGCCTATGTATATTTATTATTATTATGAATTTCATAATCATACAGTTTATAGTCATTAGCTCTTGCAAGAGTTTATGAAATTGGTGTGTTGAACAATTATCCATGAAAATTTTAAAATTGAAACCCTACACGTGTTGTTCGTGACAAGGTAAAGAAAAGGGGAAGCAGTCGGAAAGGACTTAGACAAAAAAATTATATGAGAGAGGTAACAGGAAATTAGGAAAATAATGGTAAAGAAAAGGGAAAGTAGTCAGAAAGGACTTAGACAGCTAAATTATATGAGAGAGGTAACGAGAAATTAGAAAAACAATGGTAATATTGGATGGAGGCAAAAAACTCTTTCAGAATAAAATTAGTTAACTTATGAAAGAGTCTTGGCAATGAATTTTATGGAACTTAAGAAAAGGCACTCGACTAAAAAAATCTCAAAGTTGTTTGGTGATTTTTATCTATTTTTTTTATTAAAAAAATTTAAAATAAAAGATTTGGTAAAAATTTATTCTATGAATTATTTTTTTGAAATTTGATGAATATTTATTTTTTAAACTGTTCTTTAAAATTTAATACTACATTTTGAGGATAGTCACATATTTTAGATAAATTGAAATTTATATAAAAATATATAAATATACATATTATTTTTCATAATTAAAATATCTTAAAAAACAATTTAAGGTCTATAATATAAATTATTTTGCAAAATTAAAAAATAAACATTTGAATTCTACAAAAACTATTATTACTTTCAAAAGTAAATTTTTTAAAATGATGTAATTTGTAACACTTAATTGATTAATATATTAAATTTTTAAAAAGTACTTAGATAAATCCAATACATTAGAATAATCAAATACAACAAGATTTAATTTATTTATAAAAATTAAAATTTACCAACTACTTAGATACATCACTTTATAAATACATCATCAAATATAAGTGTTTATTACAGAATATATAATCAGATAGCACTATAATCACAATTATTGAATTATTCAACCTATTGAAACTATGGTATCTACTGAAAGTGAACAACCCATGAATGAGAATTACACCCTGGCATTCACTTTACTCTTTCTTTGTCCAAAATTCCAACAATTCAAAAAACTACCAAATTCAAGAAACTAACACTTAAATCTACACCTTTGTAAGAGTAAAAATTCAAAATATACCAAAAAACTAAAATAATGTGAATTACCTGTGTGGGTTTCCACTCTTTATCCTCAGTCATTTCTTCTCGGTGATCTGATTGAGGCACATATCCTAATGATTTGATCTCCTTTGACACAATTGTATGGAGGAATGAAGAGGCTCCAATTTGCAGGGAGGAATGAAGAGGCTCCAATTTAACTTCTACTACTTTGTCTAAGTTTTTCCAATTCTCAATGCGAGTACCATCTTTCATGTCTGAAGCATATGCCATGATGAAAACTATAAGAGATAGAGGAAGGGAGAAATGTCATCCCAATATTGCCATTGTATATAAAATAAAACATTTTAAACATTGGGTTAACAACTCCTGCAGCAAAATTCTGGTCAAAAAATTCTCTAAACAAACTCTCACATAATCGGTGAAACATCTCCTACAATCCATTATGCTATGAAACAATAGCTTCTTGGTTTGTTAATACACAAATTTATTTTTGGAAAGTGGAATCTTATCAATTTTTAAATTGCCAACATCAGTGCCATTGATTTGGAGGAGGCGCAGCTAAATTATAGTTGGGGCTTCTATTATGGTTGAATGTTTTCATTGCTAATTTTATTTTATTTTTACATTCGCATTTGAATAATTTGAATGTGTTTTAAGAGGAGAATCCCAACATGAAAAAATAATTTTGCAATTTTATTTCGGTGACCATTTTGGCAAAATATTCGATGAGGGGATTCTAAACTTTGGTGAGACATGATAGTAGTTTGAAAACATGAAGCTTGCTTCAACATTTTTAATTTTTAAATGTGAATATAAAAATTGTTTCCTCTATAGCACAAAAAATTACCCCTAATTATCATTGAATTCACTCTGAGAGAAATAAAAAAATAAATTAAAACATCAACCCTAAAAATTTTCTCAGCTCATGAAGGTGCCGAGTGAGATTTTGCTTGGCACCAATAGAAACCGAGTGACAGGAGAAGGTGTTGAGTGAGCTCGACACATGAAGGACCCAAGTGAACTTGGCACATGAAGGGAAACTTGGCACCAATGGATGCTGAGTGAGCTCGACTTAAACTGTAGAGAGAACTTCTACCAAAGACAATGCCGAGTGACAAAACTTATAACGTAAATGTTACCACCATTAAAACCACATAGCCAAAGCTTAAAATATTCAACAATAAAACTCTAATTTAAACTATTACAAAATCTAAGAGCATTTGGCTACAATTAGAAAACCCTAAAATAACCCTAAAATTTCAAACTGATGAAACTTCAAACTTAAACTTTAAACTCCCAGCTCTAATGGCTACATACAATAGCACTTGGAGCAATCACTACTTTATAGGTCAAACCACACAATAAACTATGAACTTACAGAATGATAGGAAGAGACATGTGCAACTGCAGGCACTAAAACACTTCCTTCTGTATCTGCAATGATTGGATTTGTTGATCACTTTCTTTCTTCCTTCTCTACTCTTCTGATCTCTTTGTCTTCAACTAATTGAATGAGAGAGTGAGACATTCCTTTTTGTCTTCTGCCAAAATATTTTCCCCCTCACTTGCAAATTTGAAGAACTCACCTACCCATAATAAATTTTTTGGCTATTATGTATGTCATCAGGGGTGGTAGGTGAGCCTTTGGCTCCAGAAGAAAATGACTATAGTTTTTAATATTCCAACAGTTCCCCTTTGTCCTGAGCCAAACAATCAAGGATCACTATTAATCCAAATCAACTACACCAAGACACTCTCTTAGGTGTACAAAACTTCTAATGCCTAATGGCTTATTAAATATGTTTGATAGTTGTTGCTCAGACTTGCGAAATTCCATTTTGATATCTCCATTCTCCAACATCTCTCTTATGAAGTGATATCTGATTTCAATATGCTTGCTTCTCCCATGAAAGACTAGATTCTTGGACAATGCAATTGAGGAGATGTTGTCACAATAAATTGTAGTGTCATCCTCTTGTCTTTCGTTCAAATCTATCAAGATCCTCCTTAACCAAATAGCGTGACATGTTATTACATTTGTTGCTATGTATTCAGCCTCTATTGTAGATTGAGTAAAAATAGGTTGCTTCTTGGAAGTCCATGAAATTACACCCGATCCCATATGAAACATGTATCCGAAAGTGCTCTTCCTATCATCTAGACTTCTAGCCCAATCACTATCTTTATAACCCACCAACTTGAATTCATTTTTTGCAGTTTAGAAAATTCCAAATCCCTTTGTTCCATTCACATGCCTTAGGATCCTCTTTCCCACTTGTCAATGAGAATCCTTTGGTGTTTCCATAAATCTAGAAATCAAACTTACTACATGGATCAAGTCTAGTCAAGATTTATTCAAATATATTAAACTTCCAACCATACGCTTGTATAGTGTTTGATCCACTCTCTTGCTAGAGTCTTCATTGCTCAACTTCAGACCTATTGCTATTGGTGTGGGGGCTAGCTTACTATTTTATATTTTGAATCTCTCCAAGATCTGCCCTGCATATTTTTCTTGAGAGATGAAGATTCCATCATGCATTTATTTTACTTCTATGCCAAGAAAGTACTTCAAGAGACCAAGGTCTATCATCTCAAATTCATTTTTCATGAACTCTTTGAACTCACCAATTAGAGCCTTGTCATTACCAATAAAAATCAAATCATCTACATACAAGACAACTATCAACACATTTCCATGTTTTGCCTTGATGTAGAGAGTAGGCTCACCATTGCTTTTGCTAAAGCCATTGATCATCAAATATGATTCAATCCTACTGTACCATGCCCTTTGAGCTTACTTGAGCCCATAAAGAGCTCTCTTCAATCTATATACTTTGTGTTCTTTACCTACAACTTTATAACTAGGTGGTTGCTCCACATAGACTTTTTCCTTCAATACACCATTCAAGAAAGTGAACTTCGCATCCATTTGAAATACCTTCAATTTATGTTGAGCTACAATTGCTATGGTAGCATGCATGGTTTCCATTCTTGCAACTGATGCATATGTTTAATCATAATTTCTTCCATATTGATATTTGTATCCCTTCACTACTAGCCTTGCCTTATGCCTATCAATCTTGCCTTCAACATTGCATTTGGTCTTGTAGACCCATTTCACTCCAATCACTTGCTTTTTGGGATGCAATTCAGTTAGCTCCCATGTCTCATTCTTTTCTATAGCATCTATCTCCTCATCGATGGCCTTACACCATTTCTTCTCCTTAGCAACTTCTTCAAAATATATTGGATCACTATGAGAACATAATGCAAAATTAACACTCTCATCATAATCTTAATACCTTTCATCTTGGTATATCTCCCTAAGACTCTTGGTCTTACTTGGTAATAGGGAGGAGAGTGTGGGATCAGAATCTTCACTGATGCTACTTTGCCGACTAGCTCGGTGTTCACTATTACTTGGCACTGACACTTGGTCATGCCTAGAGGAGCTTGACAATGACTGAGGCTGCTTACCTTTTCTTCTATCTACTCCTTCTTTTTGTTCATTAGCATCCTCTTCACTCATAATTGACACTTTACTTGAGGTGCTCCATAATTCATCAGTCAATTCGTACCATGACTAATTTTTAAGAAATTCCACATCTCTTGAGAGAATCATCTTGTTGTTTAATGGGATATACAATCTATATGCCTTTTATTCTAAATTGTACCTTGTGAAGATGCACTCTACACCTTTGTCATCCAATTTCTGCATTTTCTCTTTAGGCACATGTGCATATGCAACACATCCAAACACCCTTAGGTGTTCAACTATCCATCTTCCTCATGACCATGCTTCCATTGGAATTCTATCATGGATTGCCTTTGTAGGACACCTATTAATTAGGTAAACTACTATTGCCAGAAACTCTCAACAAAATTCAATTGGGAGACCTTTCTCTTTCATCATGCTCCTTGCCATTTCAACAATGGTCTCGTTCTTTCTTTCAGCCACTCCATTCTATTGTGCTGTATAGATGGCTATGAGCTCTTTCTTTATTCCATGTTTCCTACAAATTTTTTAAAAAGAATTGGAGGTATACTCCCCTCCTCTATCTGATCTTAGGACCTTGATATAGTGTCCACATTGTCTTTTAGCCTAGGCTTTGAACTCAAGAAACTTATCAAATTCTTTAGATTTAGATTTCAAAAAATAAAGCCATGTCCTATTACTGAAATCATTAATAAATGTCATAAAATAAGTATTTCCCCCCAATGGAAGTAACTTGCATAGGACTGACTAGGTTAGTATGCACTAATTCTAATGGATATCTAACCCTGCTAGAATTTTCAGAATTAAAGTGAAGCCTATGTTGCTTACCCAAAATACAAGCCTCACACTTGTTACATGAATTTTCTATTTGTGGCAAACCTTCTTCCATTCTTTTATTTGACAACAAATTTAAACCAAGATAGCCAAGATGACCATACCTAAGGTGCCATAGTCATGAAGGGTCTTCAATCACACTCCTTAGAGCTGATTGTGTGAGAGGTGCAACACCAACTTGAGATGAGAAACATGTCTCTATCCTTAAGAAAAACATTCTATTTTTTGTCATTTGAACTGTTGCAAGCAAGTTCTTGCTCCCATCCTTTTCATGAATGACACACCTATCATTCTCCATCAGCACTTTGTATCCATGTTGAATTATCTAACCAATGCTCATTATATTGTGCTTTATACCAGGGGCAAAATACACATTTTTTATTTCTTTCTTCTCATCTTTCTTGTTGTGGACCATTATAGATCCTTTGCCCACTACTAGTAGGGTTCCATTGTTACCCTTTTTAATCAAAAATTTGAAACTCTTGTCAATAAATAAAAAAAGGTTTCATTACCACTCATGTGGTTGCTACATCTACTATCAAGGTACCAAACTTTAGGGCTTCCTTCTTCACCAACATTACACATGATGAAGGCAGTGGCATTGTTTCTACTTCCCATGTTCACATCAGCCACATTTTCTTTTCCTAACTAATCATTTTGCTTCTTCTATCATTCATTTGCATAATGACCATATTTATGATAGTAGTAGTATTCTACATTACTCCTATTTGAGTTTTAGTTTTTCTTACCTCCTCTTGAAGTATTTTGTGAGCTACTTGCTCCATCTGGTCTTCTTGAGCTTTTTGTTGCAACATTTCTATGTCCTCCATTAGCTTGGCCTCTACCTCTAGAGTTTCTACCTAAGTCATTTCTTCCTCTCCCCCTTCCTCTTGGATTTTATTAACCCTTGAATGCTTGCTCTTGGGAAGAAGAAGATGTAGATTTGTTGATCCTCTGCTCATGGGTTTGAAGAATACCCATCAACTCATCCATTGTCAAAAAAATAAGGTCTTTTGCCTCTTCTATGGTCATGACCAAGTTATCATATTTACGAGGTAAAATCCTCAATATATTTTCCAGTATCCTCTGCTCTTGATAGTCTTCTCCATTTGACTTCGGGTGGTTAATAACATTAGAGTTCCTTGTACTAAAATTTTCCACTGATTCATTTTCCTTCATATGAAGGTTCTCAAAGTCCCTCCTTATATTCTGTAGCTTTACTGTACAAATTTTATCAGTCCCTTTAAAGTTCATCTCAAGGATATCCCATTCTTCCTTTGCATAATTGTCTGCTACAATCTTGGGAAAAATAGTTGTTGTTATTGCTACCTCAATCATACTTAATGCCTTAGCATCCTTCCTCCTTGACGCTTTCATCTAAGTCTTTTATGCATTTGTGAGAGCAGCATACTAAGTTGGGTCTGTCACATTATTGAACCAATTAATCACAAACTCCTATAAATCATTTTCAACCATTATGGTCTTCAGCTTCTTTGCCCATGTATCATAATTTTTTCCACTGAAGGGTGGTGGTTGCTGCCATATTTTTCGTACATCTCTTGCCATGTTAAATATCCCAAAAAAATTGCCCTAACTCACTATGGATGTGGGGCCTCAAAGGTCTGATACCATGTGAGAGAAATAAAAAAATAAATTAAAACCTAAACCCTAAAAATTTTCATGACTCATGAAGGTGCTGAGTGAAATCAGCACGTGAAGGGAAACTTGGCACCAACAGATGCTAAGTGAGCTCAGCTTAAACTGCAGAGAGAACTTCTACCAAAGATATTGCCAAGTGACAGAACTTATAATGTAAATGTTACCACCATTAAAACCAAAGAGCCAAAGTTTAAAATATTCAACAATAAACTTTCACAAATGCAATGGATGCACGTATGCATGCTTCCTTTCTATTCAAATTTGATTCGAACTATTTCAAAATCTTGAAGCATTCAGCTACAACTAGAAAACCCTAAATAACCATAAAATTTCAAACTAATGAAACTTCAACCTTAAACTTTAAACTTGTAGCTCTAATTGCTATATACAATAGCACATGGAGCAATCACTACTTCATAGGTTGAATCACACAATAAACTATGAACTTATAGAATGATGGGTAGAAACACGTGCAACTGCAGGCACATAAACACTTACTTCTATCTCTGCAATGATTGGATCTACTAATCACTTTCTTTCTTCTTCCTTCTCTACTCTTCTGATCTCTTTTTCTTCAACTGATCGAATGAGAGAGTGAGACATTCCTTTTTGTCTTCTACCAAATATTTTCCCCCTCATTTGCAAATTTGAAAAACTAACTTACCTATAGTAAATTTTTTGGTTGTTGTGTAGGTCATTAGGGGTGGTAGGTGATCATTTGGCTCTAGGGGAAAATGACTATAGAATTTAATATTCCAACACTCATACCTTCCATCAAAACAAGTTCGATGATATCTAACTATGTATTACTGATTTCCGTATCTCCAAAACTAATTATCATGTGAGTTTCTGGGAGAACAAAATTTTCTTATTGAATCAATATATATATGTGTGTGTGTGTGTGTGTGTGTGTGTGTGTGTGTGTGTGTGTGTGTGTGTGTGTGTGTGTGTGTGTGTGTGTATTAATATAATTTATATTCTAGAGAAAACATACTTACAAAAATCATTGTTTCTTAATAAATATCCATGACCTCGATATAATAGATGGAAATTCTTTGAATTTTATTGTAGACTTTATGCACATAAAGCTAATTATATGCACATAATGTAATGTTAACCCCTAGTTGATTTCTTCTTGTTGGATTGCTGAATTCTTTTAGGTAAGTTTTATGATTATGTTTTATGAGTAGTAGTATTTGGTTGTTGGATTTGATTAGAGGTTATTTCATACTCTATTGATTTGTGTGATGACCTATACTTAGTTAGTTAATGTGTTTATAATTATCCTTTTGATGATGATATTTGTATGTTCATATAGTGATTTCAGTTATTTCATGATGTTAGTTAGAGGAATGATTTATATGTAGTTCTATGGTTACATACCACATACTTGCATGTGTATGGTGTACTTTTCAGTTTTACTTTATGATTGACATTCCTAATGTGGTTAATGGAGGAAATCGTAGTCACCTGCTAGTCAGAATCTACACAATGCACCACTCCCCATCATTGTGTATTTAGTTTAAATTATATGTGTATGTACATGTATGAATTTTATGTAGATTATAGGTACCAAGCATTGACTTCTCTTAATTTCCAGAATCAGCGTGCCCTATCATAGTATCTCACTAGTAAAAGTGGGGAGATAATTCTTGAGTCCAAACCCTAACTTAAGTCAATTGTCCTAGAAAGTAGGACAAGTATCTAAATTGTTTACTTCTCCAAATTTGTAAAGTGATGTGAATTCATGATTTTGAGCTAGGAGTTTGATTTTGTTCTTGGTCCTCCAGTTCAGTTTTCATATTTGGTTTGTGGGTCTGTTGTGATTTTTAGTTATAATTAAATCAAACTAAAAGAGTATTTAATGATTTAATTTAATGAAAATTTAATAAAAGAAATTTCAATATTTAATTATATTTAATTAATTAAATAAAATAATAAAATTTAAAATATTTTATCAAAATTCTAATTTAGGTGTATTTATATTTATTTAGAAGTTTCATTTTTATAATAAACTCTAAATATTCTTATTAGTTAAATTAATAAATATTTAATTAAAAGTGTCTCATTATTAAATAAGAGAGAGAAAAATATTAATTTAATAATTTTTATATTAATTAAATTGCATAAAGTTTGTGCATAAAATTAAAATAATAAAAGAAAACGGGTTTCGTCTGATTGCACAATCAAAGCCCTAAATTGGGGAAAAACTTTTTATTAGGAAATTAGAGTGTATTTCTCGATACCAAGGTTTGGAGGAGTCAATTTTTGAGAAGAGGGTTTTCAAAATAAAAGAAAATATTTTGCATGTTTTACCTTTGTTGTTTAGCATCAGATACAGGTAGGATCTTGTGAGTTTTGTGCATTATCTATCTTCTCCATGTGTTGTGCAACAGTTCTGTATGAAATTATCTTTTTATTATTATTGTAAATTATCTGTCTAACATAGAAATCCTTGTCCCAATTAAGATATGCCAAAATGGGCATACGCACTATCTTTGTTTGAGCTCCTCAAAGGCATCTCCTTGTGCAATCTCCCATGCGTATGGCTTTCCATTTGAAGTCAATTTATCCAACCAATAGGATTTTTGTGTGATGTTCTTAATGAACTTTTGGAAGTACCCAATGTGTCTAAGAAAGAGTTAAGTCTAGTGACATCTATAGAGGGCTCCATATCAAGGATAAATCCCACTTTTTCTAGAATCATCTTCAATCCAATAATTATAGTTAGCAAAAATCACCATTTCATCTTTCCTTATTTCCTCAAACTTAAGGCACATGCATTCAATCTATTTCCAACATTCATTTGTGTTGGGGGATAAGCATTTGTAGATTATTGGGCTTAATAATGACAAATGGCTGTCCAATAATTAACCTCTAATTTTAACTACTAACTTCATTACTAGATTATATTACTAAGAATAATAGTTATTCCACATAAAAAAATTTAAAGAAATATTTCTTAATTAAATGAAACTAACTACAAGAGAATTGTATTGCCGCAAGTAGTTATTTCTTGAGGAGATGTAACCTCAGACTCATGAGTAACCTTTACACATCATCAATTCATTCACTTTATTCCTCTAAAATAGCACATAGTAGACAGTTGTAGTAAACAATTAGGGAGTCAAAAATCAAGGCATAATTGAAGTATATCACATGTGCATTTGTTGATCCAACAACTGTTGGCAAAACTAGACTTTATACATAGTCTGAGAGATGTCTTGCTTCATACAAAAACCTTTTTGCCTTATTATCTCCTCTTTTTGTTCTCTTTCCTTGGCCATATCCACTAACTTTCCTATTGAGTAGTGTGGAACTGGACACATAAGTGAGGATGAAAGATGAGTGGAAGCCAATTGACCTCATTGTCCAATGAAGCCTTAACATAGATGGTTACTCAAGACTTATTGTCATAAACATTTGTACCCTTGTCCAAACTTTTTTACCTAAGTACAACCTTGTGAAACATTGAGACAACGTCCAAGTTATGGGACTTGAATTATGAGGTTGAGTCTACAAATAAGGTCGACTTCCTTTACTATTAGGGTGCACCTAACTAAACTTAGAGAGAAAAAGGGAGAAGGAATGCATGAAAGAAAATCTATCTACTCTAACCTAAGGGTTGATGCACCAAAATCTAGTGTTTGACCTTATCTCTGCCCATAGATGAATAATTAACCAGTTATAACCTCAAAGAATATAGATTTAAACTTTGCTTAATTCAACAATCACAAGTAGATTAGATATCAAAAGAATGCTATAAGAAGGGTCTTCATTTAATATCATTCAAATGTCAAAAGTGGATACAATCATGCAAATTGTAGAATATGGACAAAAACATTAACTAGAGGCAAAGAGAATTTCCGCAATGTGTTAATGGCTAAAAGAGACTCGACAGAGAATTACAATGGCTTAGAGGCATGAGAAATTATAGTAGTATGCATGGAAGCAATACTAGAGCATCAACGAAAGATCAACCCTTACAAAGACTACAAAATTTGGCTTCATAGCTTAGGCATAACTAGGATATTTCCAATTGAAGTGACTCCATAACTACTGCCATTAAGTGCTCTGGGAATAATCAAGGTAACCCAAACACTAGATTTTATTTGGTATATTTATAGAGGCATGGAAATCATAAAACCTTGACTTGGAAGAAACCCTGAAGTAGAAAAGCAATGACATCAATGCTAAAACTCCTCAAAATGGATTATTAGATAGTGGGAACAGTGTCCTTTGCACTGTTAAAACTTAGCATTAACTCCAAAGTGGTTGAAATTGATTGAAAAGATTAGATCGTGCAAGAAAACCCAATCTTTCCCTATTTCTAGCTTACAAAATTAGTAAGGTCAATAGGTCAACCCAGTCAAGCAACCAAAAAACTCCATGTGGATCGACCATATTATTTAGTTTTTCCACCTCATGGAGTCTTAACCCATTTGACCATATCACGTTTAACTAACTGCACCACCTTCAAACTTAACCATGATGGTTTATGATACTGTCAACCTGAACTACAATGTCAACTTAACTTGGGCCCAACAACACATGTGGTAAGACCTTGCTATGTCACTATGACTAAAGATCAAGCAACTTCCTATAGTGACAAAGTGAGAGACATCAATTTTCCTCGATTTGACTACCTTGAAGGTACACCCAAGTTGTTAGTGTATTGACCAATAGAAACATGGTCCTTTTCCAACTTGTATGACACTTTTTCCACAACACACCATGACCCCCAAAAGGATAGGACCCACCATATTGCATGTCAACTCATCACTTTTTCAAGCTATGATTAAAGATCAAGAAACTCCCCAAAGCGACAAAGTGACCACCCTTGATTTGTTTGCATTAGATGGTAGAAGGTAAAACTAAGAACATGTGGCCCATAACCTTGATATATTAGAGGATTGGCCAATGGAATTCATACCATGCTTTAGGTCAATTTGAATCATCACCTTGTCACCCGAAAAGCCACACAACACAACATTGACATGTCAGTGTAGTCAAAAGATGACCCACCAAAGAAACTCGGACACACACAAACTTTTGGCATGATGTCTCTTTGTTGCATGATATAAAGAACATGCAACTCCGCAAAGTGACAGAGCAACAATCATGGATGATAAAAGATTTGACATCGAGTAAGGTGCACCAAAGGAACTAGCCCACACCTTGCATAGTCATTGCCCTAGCTAATGATAAACCAACAAAATATTGACATGCTCTAACAGGAAGTGGTCCACCAAGCCATCACTATGTCATAGGAAATAAAGGTCATGCATCTCTGCATAGTAACATAGCAACGAGCATAGATCATGAAAAGATCTGACAAGGGGGAATTGTAGACCTATCGAATATTAAAGTGCCTAAAGCTTAGTATGAAATAATTTTGTGCCCCACTTTATTATAATTTTTAAATATGTGAACATTACATCATTTAAATTCAAATATGGCAATTTTGGTGTGAAGGAAAAAATGACCAACAAGAATCTAATGCAATATAGTTGTAGATTTAGTGAGGCTTCTCCCTTTTGAGTTATTGGGTAATTTCACAACATCAATTTTGACAATGTTCCTTTTTTTCCATCCTTTTCATAGCTACCAATTCTTTGACCCTTGGATAGTCCTCTCCTCTATATTGGACAAACCCTTCATCCTCTTTCCTTTCGTAAATAAAATCAAATCATTCATCTGTAAACTTCTCCCTTTCTTGGTATGCATGAATTGACTTTCCTTTCTTGCTCATTCCCTAGGTAAACTACAAGAGCCTTGAGTTGTACATCTCCTACAATAATTAAGGAATTCTAGTGAAAATAGTAAGGGACTACCAAATTGTGAAGATAAAACTCACACATTTGGTCCTATAGTTCATGTGTGGCCTAAAAGTAAAAAAATAAGAATGAATGAGTAGTAAATATAGAGAAAGGTACAAGCTCTTTTACTCAACATAATTCGAGCAGAGTGATCATGTACGTTGTTGGGAACCATTTCATATCTAAAAGCATGCCAAGTAGTTAAATGATTTTACCTTTCAATCTTGGCATAAAATGATGCTTCTTCCATCCTTTTGAGTGTATTCTCAACTTCAAGTGCTCTCTTCCTATGCATCCATGTTTGAAAAAAACATGGCTTATTTTTCCAAGGTGATTAGTGACAATATAGGAGCTCAAAGTAGTCTTCAATATTTTTAACACCTCAACCCACAAATTTGTGTATAGCATCCTTGGATATTCAAGGATAGGCACTCATTATATGAGCGACAAGCTACACTCTTTTCCACCTGCACCTCAATAGGACCACTTACTAAAATCAGGCTATTATTGGCCTCTGCCATGTATTCACTCATAATATTTAGCCAATAGAAGTAGCAAATATGGAACCCATATATCCCAACTCCTTAATCAAAGCACAATTGAAAAGGGAGAATGATCAATATCATATGATTGCACTGAACTACCATTAAATTTGTACACTACTCATCACCTAGGTGTCATATTTGGATTTTAATGCATGCTTGAGGGATGCATGAACCCTTGTTTCTAGAAAAAGAAATCTTAAGAGGGAAAAGTCTTCATAGAGATATTATAAAATTATCTTTCTTTTATAGAGAAAGGTTGCTTGATGGTTTGTTCTTTTTTCAGGGATAATTCTATAATGTATTGTTGCTTATCTCCATGGAAAAAAGGATGCAAGAGAGTTAAACATTGTTTCACATTTTCAAGTAGGGCACAACCCAGAAATAATGTATTTGTTCCTTTCTCTTTTTGGTCAAGAAATAGTACAAGAAATATAACATTCCACTTGGCCAAATGTGATTAAGACAAGTCCTAAGATATGAAGCCCCATATGAACTATAAGTTTAAGAGAATTCAAAATATCTCAACATGGTGATAAACATTCCATTGTTTCTATAAGACTATAATTATTCCTTTGATTTACAATAATAGATTCTACCATTTTAGTTTGACTACATGCTCCAACATAAAATATTGAAAACTAATATAAAGAGAAACTTCATCAATCATGAAAATTAGATACAAAGTACAATTTTTTAGATGAATAGTCTTCATTAGGTATCCACTAAAAAATCACAAATATAAAGTCCAAAACAAAAAAACAAAATAAAATAAATTATACCAAAATATGCATCATCTATTCCAATTTTGTAGAAACTTAGCCAACAAAAAATATGATGCCATAAAACTATACATACTAATCATGATGACAAACTTTAAGCCCAAGTGTAGAATAGTGAGAATAAACAACAATGTTGTCTACTATGTTGAATAGGAAAACACATACTACTTAGTTATTATGGGGAATATCTATAGCTAAGGGAGATAGGTTGAAGATTTTTAGGAGGAAGGGAAGATGAAAAATACTTCACTTACAATGCCACTTGAAAGTGATGACTTCTTGGAAAAAAACATATCAAACACCTTTGAAAATGGGTTAGCAATGGAAAGTGCAATGGTGAATGCCATAGTGGGTAAGTGCACCAAGTTGTGGTGCCAAAAAGGGGGTGTAAGTGGACACCTATTTTCTAAAATCAGCAATTTCGAAACTTCAACAAGAATTTGAAGATAGTTATGCACAAAATTTTAAGATATGACAAAAACAATAGTAGTAGTCCTTTGAATCTAGTTTCTAAACTACTAATTATTTTTTCAAATTGGTTTAGTTTTAGGTCCTCAAAAAAGGTGCCACAAAAAGTGGTACTGTTTATTCCAAAAAAAACATAACACAGTACAAAGTGTGCCCCCCCTAAAATTCTAACTTCAAAAAAAAAAATTGTTTAATCACTCTGGTCAAAAGTTACCTAACACTATGTAGTTTATCCCAGATTTTTTTGGTAATTTTATAATGTGTATTTTTTTAATGAATTTTTTATTTAGACACATTCCAAAAATGTGAAATATCTTTGTGCTCCCCCTAGAAATGATTGAAAACTAATCAAAAATCAAAACCTTTTTTTTTTCAAAGTATGTAGAATGGAGTCTAGTTTCTAAAAAACTAAGTTGCTGCAAAATTTTATGAATGAGCTAAAATTTAGAGCCCAATTAGTACATGTTGGTTTTTGACAAAAAAAGGACATATATTCAAAAGAAATTATAGTTGAAAGGCTTGAAATAGTTCAAATATAAAATAAATTATGTGGTCATATAGCTAACACAGAGACCTACAATGTCATGTAACTTAATTTTATTGATGCTCAACCACGAGGAAACTTGAAGGCAAGCACACATGAAAAATATATCATTTTTTGATTGTTTGTAGAAAAACATGTCTCAGACCAGTTTAGAGACTCCAAACCTTTGGGATGGATCCCCAAGGAAAAACCAAGGCTTAGGCTTCGTAGAATGGAAAGATTTAAATAGCGCGTGCGTGCTATTTTTTTTTTTTTTAAATTTGAGTCTTAATAGAGCATGTGTAGTTTAGTCCGCATGCACTATTAAGACCTAAATAGTGCATAGAGAGGGAAGAAGAGAGAGAGAGAGAGAGAGAGAGAGAGAGAGAGAGAGAGAGAGAGAGAGAGGAGGAGGAGGAGGAGGAGTATAGGAGTGTGTGTGAGAGAGAGAGAGAGTAGGGGATGGGAGACAAGAGAGAGAGTTTGTGTGTGTGAAATAGAGAGAGAGTAGGGAATGGGAGAGGGGAGAGAGAGAGGGGCAATAAGATTATGTGTAAGAGAGAGCAAGACATGAGAGAGCAGGGGTGGTAGAGAGAAAAGTAGTGGATGGGAGAGAGAGAGTGAGAGAGAGAGAGTGAGAGAGAGAGAGTAGGTGGTGGGAGAGGGAGTGTGAGAGGGGGAAAGGGGGGATGGGAGTGTGTGTGGGAGATCTAGAGAGTAGGGGATGGGAGAGGAGAGAGAGAGAGAGAGAGAGAGAGAGAGAGAGAGGGGGGGGGATGGAAGTGTGTGTGTGTGTGTGTGTGTGTGTGTGTGTGTGTGTGTGAAAGAGAGAGTATAAGGTATGGGAGAGGGGAGAGAGTAGGGGATGGGAAAGAGAGCGAGAGAGAGAGAGTAGGTGGTGGGAGAGGGAGTGGGAGAGGGAGAGAGAGAGAGGGGGAGATGGGAGTGTGTGTAAGAGAGTAGGGGATAGGAGAGAGAGTAGGGGTGCCAAAGAGAGTGTGAGATGGGAGAGAGAGTGAGAGTAGGGGATAGAGAGAGTGTGAGAGAGAGAGAGAGAATACGAGGTGGTAGAGAGAGAATAGGGGATGAGAGATAGAGTCAGAGTAGGGGATGAGAGAGAGAGTAGGTGGTGGGAGAGGGAGTAGGAGAGGGAGAGAGAGGAGGAGGATAAGAGTGTGTGAGTGAGAGAGTGAGAGAGTAGGGGATGGGAGAGGAGAGAGAGTAGGGGATGAGAGAGGGGAGAGAGAGTAGGGGATGAGAGAGGAGAGAGAGTAGGGGATGGGAGAGAGAAAGTGATTGGGGAGGGAGTGGGAGAGGTAGAGAGAAGGGGGATGGGAATGTGTGTGTGTGTGTGTGTGTGTGTTTGTGTGTGTGTGTGTGTTTGTGTGTGTGTGTGTGTGAGAGAGAGAGAGAGAGAGAGAGAGAGAGAGAGAGTAGGGAATGGGAGAGAGTATGAGAGTGTGAGAGAGAGTAGGGGGTGGTAGAGAGAGAGAGAGAGAGGGAGGGAGGGAGAGAGAGAGAGAGTAGGTAGTCGAAGATGGAGTGGGAGAGGGAGAGAAAGTGAGAGAGAGTAGGTGATGGGAGAGGAGAGTAGAGAGAGAAAGAGGGTGGATGGGTGTGTGTGTGTGAAATATAAAGAGTAGGGGATAGGAGAGGGAAGACAGAGAGAGAGAGAGTAGGTAGTGGGAGAGTGAGTGGGAGAGGGAGAGAGAGAGAGGGGAGATGGGAGTGTGTGTAAGAGAGATTAGGGGATGGGAGAGGGAGAGTGAGAGTAGGGGATGAGAGAAAGAGGGGGGGATGGGAGTCTGCGTGTGTGTGTGTGTGTGAAAGAGAGAGAGTAGGGGATGGGAGAGAGAGTGGGAGTGGGAGAGAGAGGGGGGATGAGAATGTGTGTGTGAGAGAGAGAGAGAGAGAGAGAGAGAGAGAGAGAGAGAGAGTAGGGGATGGGAGAGAGTTTTAGAGTGAGAGAGAGAGTAGGGGTGTCAGAGAGAGAGTAGAGAGGGATAGAGTGAGAGTGAGAGAGAGAAAGAGAGAGTGAGAGAGAGTAAGCAGTGGGAGATGGACATGGAGTGGGATAGGGAAAGGGAGTGAGAGAGGGAGAGTGAGTGAGTGAGGGTATGGGAGAGGAGAGGAGAGAGAGAGAAAGAGAGGGGGGATGGGTGTGTGTGTGAAAGAGAGAGAGTAGGGGATGGGAGAGAGAGTAGGTAGTGGGAGAGCGAGTGGGAGAGGGAGAGGGAGAGGGGGATGGGAGTGTTTGTAAGAGAGAGAGTAGGGGTGGCAGAGAGAGAGAGTAGGGGATGGGAGAGAGAGTGAGAGTAGGGGATCAGAGAGAGAGAGTAGAGAGGGAGAAAGTGTGAGAGATAGTAGGTAGTGGGAGGAGTGGGAGAGGGAGAGTGAGAGAATGAGAGTAGGGGATGAGAGAGAGATAGTAGGGGATGGGAGAGGGAGAGAGTGAGAGTAGGGGATGGGAGAGAGAGAGGAGAGGGAGAGAGTGAGAGAGAGAGAGAGAGATAGTAGGCAGTGGGAGAGGGAGTGGGAGAGGGAGAGTGAGAGTAGGGGATGGCAGAGAGAGATTGAGAGTAGGGGATGGGAGAGAGAGTAGAGAGGGAGAGAGAGAGAGAGTGAGAGAGAGATAGTAGGTGGTGGGAGAGGGAGTGGGAGAGGGGGAATGGGAGTGTGTGTGAGAGATCTAGAGAGTAGGGGATGAGAGAGTAGATAGAGAGGGGAGATGGGAGTGTGTGTGTGTGAAAGAGAGAGAGTAGGGGAGGGCAGAGGGGAGAGGGAGTAGCCCGAGAGAGAGAGAGTAGCAGATGGGAGAGAGAGTGAGAGAGAGAGTAGGTGGTGGGAGAGGGAGTGGGAGAGGGAGAGAGAGGGGGATGAGTGTGTGTGTAAGAGACAGAGTAGGGGATGGGAGAGAGTGGGAGAGAGAGTAGGGGTGGCAGAGAGAGAATGGGATTGAAGAGAGAGTGAGAGTAGGGGATGAGAGAGAGAGTGGGTAATGGGAGAGGGAGTGAGAGAGGGAGAGTCAGAGAGAGAGGAGGATGAGAGTCTGTGAGTGAGAGAGAGAGTAGGCAATCAGAGAAGGAGAGAGAGAGCGGGGATGGGAATGTGTGTGTGTGTGTGTAAGAGAAAGAGAGAGTAGGGGTTGGGAGAGGAGAGAGGCTGAGAGAGAGTAGGGGATTGGAGAGAGAGTAGGCAGTGGGAGAGGGAGTAGGAGAGGAAGAGTGAGAGAGATTATGGGATGGGAGAGGACAGAGAGAGTGAGAGAGAGTAAGGGATGGGAGATGAGAGAGAGTGTGAGAGAGAGTAAGGGATGGGAGAGGAGAGAGAGTGAGAGAGTGTAGGGGATGGGAGAAAGAGTGAGAGAGAGTAGGTGGTGGGAGAGGAAGTAGGAGAGGGAGAGCAAGAGAGAGAGAGTAGGGGATGGGAGAGGAGAGAGAGCAAGAGAGAGTACGATATGGGAGAGGAGAGAGAGAATAGGGGATGGGAGAGAGGAGAGAAAGAGAGTAGGGGAGTGGAGAGAGAGTAGGCAGTGGGAGAAGGACAGAGAGGGGGGATGGGAGTGTGAGAGAGAATAGGGGATGGGAGAGGACAGAGGGTGCAAGAGAGTAGGGGATGGGAGAGAGAGAGAGTAGGTGGTGGAGAGGGAGATTGAGAGAGAGTAGGGGATGGGAGAAGAGAGAGAGAGTAAGGAGAGAGAGTAGGGGATGGGAGAGTGGAGATAGAGAGTAGGGGATGGGAAAGAGAGTAGGGAATGGGAGAGGGAGAGAGAGGGGGGATGGGAGTGTATAAGAGAGAGAGAGTAGGGTATGGGAAAGGAGAGAGGGTGAGAGAGAGTAGGGGATGGGAGAGAGAGAATAGGCAGTGGGAGAGGGAGTAGGAGAGGGAGAACAAGAGAGAGAGTTGGGGATGGGAGAGGAGAGAGAGAGTGAGAGAGAGTAGGGGATGGGAGAGGAGAGAGAGTGAGAGAGTAGGGGATGGGAGAGAGAGTGAGAGAGAGTAGGTAGTGAGAGAGGGAGTAGGAGAGGGAGAGCAAGAGAGAGAGTAGGGGATGGGAGAGGAGAGAGAGTGAGAGATGGGAGAGGAGAGTGAGAGTGAGAGAAAGTAGGGGATTTAGAGGAGAGAGAGAGTAGGGTGAGAGAGAGAGAGTTGGGGATGGTGGATTGTGGGATAGGGAGAGATTAATTTTCACATAGGGCGTATGCACTATAGTGTGTACATGCTTTATAGTGCATACGTGCTATAGTGTGTACACACTATGTGAAAACACCAAAAAATGGTCATGAATCAAGTTTGGATTCCTACTAATCCATATTCTACTTTTTGTCTGTTATGTATTCTATTGTTCGGATAGAAAACATGGGTTTCAAGCTGTTGGAAGTTAGCAAACACTATTTGAAGGGTTTTTGAACATTCTTTCATTCTATTTGAAGCTAACAAACACCAAATTCAATCATTGGATACATAATTTGAAGGCTTTTTGAATATTCTTTCTATAAAAAAGGGTAGTGCAATCCTTTTTAAATATTCTTTGTTGTTATATAGGGACAAATTTGATTATAATTTGACATGTTGTTTAATATATAGTGAATTCATTAAAATTTGTATGTTTGAATGAATCATTATTTGGGCATGGTTAGAAATTTGGCAAGTTTTTTAATATATATTGTGTATTCATTGAAATAATTGTAATTTTTATATGTATTTGAATAATTTTTAATTTACAAATTGTAAGTATTTCCGATGTTTGAATAATTTGACAAATAGAAAGTATCAACATGCCAAGGAAGAAACCAAAAACTCGAACAGATGAAGAGAGGGAGAGAGATTTGGTAATTAAAAGAGATAAAATGAAACTACTAGCTAAACAAAGAAAATTGCAAAGCAATAATGAAGAATTGACTATCAAAGAGGAATAAGAACCACCGATACAAAGAAACAAAGAGGAATAATTTGAAAGACAAAGAGAATGAATGAGACTATTACACTCAAGAAGACAATTGAATTGTGAAGCTACACCATCTCTAATGTTGGAGCCATATCATCCTCTCATGTTGAAGAGATGCTAATTTGTAGATTCAACAATGTACACACTCCATCATGTCATGTTGAAGGCACAACATTGACATATCAAGTAGGTGATATTCCATCTTTTTCATCTTATTGGTAAGGCACATCATCTTTAGTTCAAGATATGCAAAACACTCAAACTTATGTTGATGTTCAAAATGTTGAGGGAATGGAAGAGATTATAACACCTTCTAGAATTCATTTTAGAAGACCAAAATATTTTATTGATATTAATACTAACATTTTGAAATCAATGCCTGACAAGATTAGCAAGCGTACTTGTTAAAGAAAAGTTAATCATATGTGGAGATTATTCTTTGAAGAATTAAATACTATAGGTCAATGCCAATTATTTTTTGAAATGATGAGAAATTTGAAATTTAGGCCTATCATGAAGATTCTTGGGCTAAGAACAATGGACAATTCAAATGGAAAAAATATTATAAAGAATCTAATTAGTGCTTATGACAAAGTGGGTTCTAAATCACAAACCAAAGATAGTAATATCACAAGATGAGTACTTACATCAACAATAGTAAGTACCCAAATGAAGAAAACTTGACTCATCAGAAAGACAAAAAAAACATTGAAAATTGGTAGAGGTACTCTAAGGAGAGCCATGTTAAGGCATGAGAGATTGGAAGATCCAACAAAAAATGAGTTATGGACATTTAGCAGTAGAGTATTGCAAAAGGATAAAAAAATTAGTGAAGCTTTGAAAAAATTAATTGCAGATTTTTTGAAAAATAAAAAGTGTTTCTCCTAATTAAAGAGATGTTGTAAGAAGGAGATTTGGTTGCCAAAATCATGACCCACATGCAAAACATTTTTTGAATTCGACTGAAACATAATTTTTTGCAAAGTTTATTGGTATGTATCCCCAAATTCGAATAAGTCAAAGATATTTTGAGATGGGCAAACTTTTTTATGAGGAGACAAATAACACATGCACAACTTGTTGTTGTAGGATACATATTAATTTTTTTAATCATTTTGATGTTTTTAGGCATATATGTGTGTTTTTGCATTCTAAGTTTGTTTTACAAGATTGTGACATGAATGAGCCACCAAAATCTTCAAGGGAACTCATATCCAACATTTTATGTGAAATAGGGGATGGCCAACAATTTTACAAGGCATCATGCTTGGATGGTACATGCTTATTTTGTGATTTTTTGCAACTTTTATGAATTCGTGAACATATGGATAGTACACATGCAATTGGAAATGAAATAGTAGATTACAGAAAATATAAGATAGTGACATATGCTCTAAAAGATAGGAAATAGGGTAAAAGATGTGATTTAGTCATTGAAAAGATTCCAGTGTATGATTTCATAAAGATTTTTCGTGAAAAGATTATTTACGAGTATGCAAGGCATACACATAGAGCTCGATGGCTTGATTTGCAATTCAAGTTGTGCAAGGATACATTTCCACTAGATACCATTGTTTTGGTTGTAGACTTCACAGAGAACTACACACTATAACCACAAAATGAGGTGCAAGAAAAGTATTATATTTTTCAACAGGTTTCCATATTTTTTCACATAACATTCATGCATTCACCTACAAGTACAAAAGATGACATCAAGATTTTGAAGGAGTACCATTTTTACATCAGTGATGATCAATCACATTCTATAGAGTTTGTAGATGGGCTTTTTCAAGTATTTTATGGAGATTTGGCTAACAGGGGCATAAGATATCATCAACACATTATTTGGTTAGACAATTGTGCATCTCAATTCAAGAATGTATGGATGTTCTATTGGTTGAGTAGTATGCACAGGTTGTGTAGAATTCAATATATGTGAAATTTCATAGAGGTTGGTCATGGAAAGGGAGAGCGTGATGGTGTAGGCACATGCATCAAAAGAGCCTTTGCTTTTGAAGAACTAAAGTAAAAAGATGGAGCAATATTGACATATGCAAAATCCATCATCCAGTGGTGTAACACTACTATGGGTCTAGGTAAGGAAGGTGAGCCTATGGTTCGTAGATTTTTTTGCTTGATAGATAATACTAACATTGCACCATATGAGGATTATTGCACACTAACAGGATCAAGTGAGTTGCACTCTTTTAGAAGCTATAATGTAGGTTCATGGAGTATCCACACATGAAAAATGACATGCTATTGTTCATTATGTTTAGAGGAAAATTGGGATGATTGTGAGTGGACTGAATGGGTGGACAAATGGGATATATAGGTTTTGGACCTGATTGACACCTATCATCCCCTACAAGTGCCAGAGATGGTACAGATGGATTCATTTATTGACTTTGATTGCTTGTCTAATCTAGTGCAACCTAGTAATATATATATTTATATATCTTTACAATTTTAATATGTAACTTTATAACTTTTACCTAATTATTTTATGAATTAATGACCACATTTTGTACATTTATCACTGCAAGCCATGTTTTTGTTATTATTACACCTAAAGACAATGAAGAAGGGACATATTATTATTTGTGTCATTGTGTCTAAGCCAAAAAAAAATTGTATCACTCTGTTATAGATGGTGAAGGTTTAGAGTACCATATTAGTGTGGTGTTTCTAACTAGCACATGGCTTAGACAATATTCTATGAAGAACCCTAACTTGTGGTTATTTGAGGATTTGTAAATAGAGAGGAATATTCTTCATTATTTTAACCTTTTTTTTGCATCAAATGTCCACTTGATAAAATATGGTGGAAAACCACATAATAAGACTCTTTGGAAAGTTTGCGAGTCAAACCACAAGGCAATACTTGAGACATTAAAATGTAGAGTGAATCTAGGTTGTTCATTGAATTGAATAGGGAAAGAGGGAGAGATGGAGAGAGAGAAAGAGTGGTGTAAGGTCACCTTGAATCATTGATGCAAGTGGTAGGGTACTAACAATGAAGGTTGGGAGAATACAACCCACAAGGACACCTAAACAAAGTTTGAAAGCCCAAACAAGGCCCAAAACCCCGCACTTGCACCTTGACAACAATAAAGTCCTAACATATGAAACCTACTCCATACATAGAACCATGAACATAGAATTAAGGCATGTCTTTTCTACATCAAAAACTGCATATGGATTGAATTTAAAGGCCTCAAACTGAGAAAAAGTCATAGTTCCTTCATTAACCTCTTGGATTCCTAGTAGCCCAAGAAGCAAGGTTGTGGCTTGCAACTTAGTAAATGTTGAATGGAAGAAAAAACTAACCACCAAGAAACATCCTACTCCTAATATACTATCAGATTCCAAAGTACTGACATTGTATACACAAAAATTTTATATTAACCCATGGGGACAATAATTAAGCCTAAAGGGCTGATTAGGCCACTATTGCAAAGGAAATACTATTTAGACATGTTCTAGAACCACCAAACCTACTGGACATGTTGAGGAATATTCTGAGTAGCCTAAATCCCAAGTTTGAGGCTTTGGATATGATTTTTAAGTTCTCAAGTGTTGACTGTAGCAAAATAGTGAGTTAGTGCATATATGCTACATGCACCTAGGGCATCATCTTTCTCCCTTGTACCTATATTTCTAAAAATAAATCCAAAAAAATCTCAAGGAGTATTAAGAATACAAGGACTTCACCAAAGGCAATAAAATTCCTATGGTGGAATCTCAAGTTATAATGTGATTCCCACCAAAACCCTTGAAACCCTTAAATTTTGGGTTGTTAGCACTAAAATAGGAATAACTTGAGTTGTAAAATGTTTCAAGACCTCAAGCTAGTTGCATTAGAAAGATAAGTCAAATATGAATCTAACCATACCAAGCTTTAACACTATTCATTTTTATAGGTCCATACCATGCATAAAACATCCCAGAATGCAACAAAACAAGTTATATTTTATTGATTTCAAAGCATAAAAATATTACATTATACCTTCCACCCACCTAATAGGGCTATATGAAGGTCCTCGTCAACTAATCCAACCAAAATTTAAAGGTTGTGACCATTGGGAGAATGATTACAAACAAATTTTCTTAGTTATGCAAAAGTTGCATAGCAACTTTTGCAACTTTTATTGCATTTTTGCATTCTTGTGCCTAAAAGGCATTTTAACTATGTAAATGAGTCCTAATTGACTCAATACAACTATTAGACCCTAGATGATGAGCATATGCATTTAAAATACAAAAATTGAGCCCTTGTGACCTCATTGAGCAACGAGCTTATAAAACACCCAATATTGCTAATAGACCACACAAACGCGTTAATGGTTAGGAATCTAAAATCATGAACTTATTGAAAACATGAAAAGAAAACTAGAAAGAGGTCATAAATGACCCAAACTAATTGATTACATGATTTCATAAGAGGGGTTCTCCTGCACCAATCATAGGGCTCTCACCTTTCATTTTTGTTGTGTTACGCTTCAAGTGAGCCTTGTAAGCAGAATAAGCATCATTGGACCTAGGTGTGGTAGTTAGGATGTTGGAAGCCATTTAATGTCCTTAGAAGAGTCACTATTTTGGCCTAAAAATCAAGACATACATTGCCATAGGTCAATGAGTAAAAATAGGGATGAGTCATTAGCTTAGGGAAGGGTCCCTAGCATGAAATTGCTAAGGGATAGCCTAAATAACAAATTAGAAGGGTTAAGACTTGAGCAAGCAAGAAAAATCCATAAGTTGCTATATTGCAATTTTGCAATTTTTGCAAAATATTGATTTTGCAAGAAATTGTGGATTTTCCTTTTAAAACTTGAAGGAGACCAATGTAAACCATAAGGATGAAAGGGAAAGGCCTAGGAGAAGTATTAAAGACTTTCCAAACCCTAAAATGAGAGAAGTTAATATCAATGCATACAGTCAATATGAGTTTTAAGGCATTTCTGATGTTTTGAGTTTCAATGCATTTTTGACATTGCTTTTGTAGATTGTACTAGTTTCCATGGTAGATTGGATTGTTTAAAATAATTTCTTTTTAGGAAGTTAGGTCTAAGGTCTCAGGTGTGCTTTTATTCCATTCCATGGTTATTGTTCTCTTTTCATTCATGTTTGGGGGTATGTTCATAGTGCAGAGCACCAAGGCACTTGGTTTATATTTTTCTTTTCATATTTTCTTTTACCTACTTAGGCTAGAATAATCAACCCTTGGATGAGAAGTCCATGGTTGTCAAAGAAAGACACCATTTTGTATGCTTAAGTCACTTTATGCAATTTATAAGGAAGAGTTGCCCATTAGGAAAATTCGGTATTTTTAATATTTTTGGTCAAGAAATCCTAGGATTAGTTGTTTTTAGTTGGTTTTGGGTATGTTGGAACCTTTTCCAAGTCCTAGAAGTGGAATCAAGTGAAAAATGTCAAAATTGCACTTTTTGCACAAAGTTGCATTGTTGAAAGTTGTCAAAGTTGCTCAAATTTGCAACTTAGTGGGAAACGGGTTATAAGTATTAAAATATTGGTTGTAACCATTAAAATAGACATAGGAGATATATACCTCATTTATGAGGTCTGGAGAGCATTAATATATGGATTGGAAGAAGTTGCAAAGAAAGAAATTCAGTTTTGGAGACATTTTTATTGTTGTTTGCATGCTACATGAAATTTATGAACTTTTAGACTAGATTTGATGGATTTTTGAGATATATCTTTGAATCAAGTTTCTTTTTCTTTTCGTTTCATCATTCTACGTGTTTTCTAACTTAAGTTATTGCATTTTTAGTGAAACTAGGTTTTTAGGACAACATTTTTGTACACACAACAAAAATGGGCCTCTAACTACAATTTCCTTGGTTAAAATTTCATGGCCACTTGGGAAATGGTAGGTAGTAGGGTTATTTTTAATATTCTAGGGTTTTAATACTAGAGGATTTATTTTGTGATTTTCCAATCAAGCCCTAGGTCAAGTACCATGAAGGATTTGACCTCTTGTAGCATGTTGATTCATGAATGGCAAGAGTTTGGGAATTGGTAAAGGATTGAGCATTTGGAAATAAGTTATTTTAGTGTTTCTGAATGATGCAAGTGGTAGGATACTCACAAGGTAGGTTGGGAGAATACACCCCACAAGAACACCTTAACAAGGTTTGAAATCGCAAACGAGGCTCAAGACCCCACAATTGCACCTTAATCACTAGAATGAATTAGTACATGAAACCTAAACTAGTAATGGAATCATAAAACCAAACACTATGGATATTTTTATTACATCATCAGGGGTATACTAACTAGATTTGGAGACCCCAAAACGAAGAGAAGGCATAATTCCTTCATTAACCCCTGGGATTCCTAGTAGCCTAAGAAATGAGGTTTTGCTTTGCTACTTGTATATTTTCAATGGAAGAAAGTGCTAAACAACAAGGTTAGATGCTATTTCTGATTTATTATTAGATCTCAAAGTGTAGGGATCCTATAATTAAGAAGACTATCATAATCCATGGGATAGCAACTAGACAAAAAGGGTTAATTAGACCACATTTACAAAGGAGGTATGACTTAGACATTTGCCAAAAACATGAGACCAATTAGGTTAGTTGAGGAATGTCCCAAATATGTTGTTTGCCAAGTTATAGGTCAAAGCATGAAGTTTTGTGGTCTTAAAATGCTGATACAATAGTAATGTGTATTGATGGATACAAGGTATATGCATCTAAGGCATCATATTTCTCCTTTGTCCTTGAATATAAAAACCTAAAACCAAAAGAATCTTAAAGTGCATTAGAATTACAAGGATTCCACCAAAGGCCATAATTTTCCTATGGTGGAATCTAGAGTTATAACCCAATTTTCTTCAAAATCCTACAAACCATCAAAATCTGAGCTATTTCCACAAAAATAGGATTAACTTGAGTTTTACAAAGCCTCAGAACTTCAAACTAGTTGCATTAGAAAGGTGATTCAAGCATCTATCTAACGATACTAGGTTCAAATCCTTAGGCATCTGTATACATCTGTACCATCTAGAGAACTCATTGAAAATGTAAAAAATAGGGTTGTTTTTATTGATTTTAATGTCAAAACATTATATTATACCTTCCACCCACTTGAAAGGGCTATATGAAGGTGGTTTAGGGAACCAATGAAAATATGTTTAATAGGTCCATAGGATAGTCAATCCAATAAGGTTTTTGTAACAAGACCAATTGTAAGGTCAATTGGACCCTTGGTGTCATTATAAACCAGGATACCACATTGAACCAGGTCACATTATGAAAATTGAGTTTTTTTGTGTACAATAAGGAGTTTGAAAGTCCTTAGATGGAATTAGGTGTTATTAGGATCATTAGACAATAATTTAGGTGTCTAGGAGGTCACTAGCACAAAAATGTCAATGTTGTCATGCAAAAATGCAAAGTTGATGACAACATTTTATGCAAAATGATCAAAAAGTGGTTGAAAATTGGCCTAACCATTTGAGTGATGGTTATGACTATTGGAGTCAAGGAATATTTTTTATAAAAGGATGTTCATGAAGAAAACATCATAGTGGTATGGACTGATGAAGATTTATATTAATAAAACTCTAATTTTCTACCATTTCCTCTATTTTCCTAAGTTGTATAGATTTGTACAGATTGGGAAAGGTGATCAATTGACATGTTGAATAACCTAATGAATTAGGCTTCATTTTCTTTTGGTTTGAAGGTTTAATATTTTCATTTGCTCAAGTTATTGGTTTTTTTGTACAAATTTCTTGTTTGGGCTTGAATTCAAAGGCTTTAGCAAACATGTGCCTCTAACTTGCAATCCCACAGTTGGAATATGATGCCACTTGGGGGAATGCAAGTTAGGAAAGTTTTATTTGATATGGAAGAGTCTTGGACCTAGAGGATTTGGGTTGCTATTTTTACCAGCAGGCCCTAGGTTGAACATCTCCATGTGTTGAACCTAAAAGTAAAGAAGAAGTGGCATTCAGACTTCCAAATTGATTGTTTGAACCAAAGTGAAAGGTAAAATGGAGTTTTATTAAGGAGAGGAAGAGGTCCATGGGGTTAAGTTAATTTTATGAACCAATTTTCAAGCACATGCTTTGGAAACCTAGCCTAATTAGGCCTATTAGGTCTGCAGACCAAAGTGGACTTTGGACAGGTTGGTATAGAGTCAGCCCTTGACCCTTTGAAGTATTCAAGAACTAGGTAAAGGGTATTTGAAAAGGTAGTAATTTGGCCTTGTCCTTTGGAAAGTTTAGAAGTTTCTGACAGAAAATTGAAATTTGACCTACTAGGATTTCTAGGCCTGATTTTGGGAAATTGACCCCTTGGGGGTGTGAGGACCCTAAAAGTGCATGAATCCCAGTGGTATAATCCTAGTGATGCTGATCCTAGGCTAAGTTTGAATATTTGAAACTTGGTTGCATATTTTTCCTTATTTGGCCTAGTTGAGGGCTAGTGTCCCTAGAGCCTAGATTGGAACCAAGTTTGCCAAGAGCCCAAAAAGGGGGAAAGACCTTAGGAAAGTAGAGTCCACTTGTAGAGAGATAGGTCAGCATTTGGAAAATGTTGGTAAACCAAATTGGCATCTTGTAATGGGTTGGGTGCTATTAGACACCTAGGAGGTAATTGGTAGAAGAAGGCTATGATCTCTACATTAGAAGGTCTTCCCCAACTGATGCAACCAAATTTGAAAGGTTCTGACTGTTGGAGGAATGATTAAAAACATTTTTTCTTAGTTTATTAAGTTCATTACCACAACACCATTTCCTATTGGTTGCTTTGTAAACTAGTCATCTACTTGACTAGGGCATGTTTGGTAACTGACAATCTCCATTTAAATTGAAGTCTCCATTTAAAGATGGCAATGCAATGAGATTTTTGTTGTTCTATTAAGATCATTAATATATTAAAATGAGAACTTTAAGGAATCATGCCCATCTTGAGTATCCTGGCTTCCCAAGTCCTATAAGTGCAAGGCCATTGATGAATAGGTAGTTCTAATTGAAACATCTGTGGTGCTATAATGAAGTTTGTGAGTAGATTCTTTACCTACTAATGAGCCAATTTGAGGCTTCACTTCACATTGCTCTATGGACAATTCTATAGCACTTGTTACTTCTCTATCTAAATTTTTTGTTTCTGTGTACATGATGGGGACACAACCCATGCACATCATGGACACAATAGAAAAGGGAAATTATATTAACTGAGAAAATAATCTAGTACAAATAGTAAAGAGATAATAAACTTCAAAACATGCCCTAAGGGCTTACCATAGCATAAATCTGGAGATAATTTCTCCTTTCAGTACCTTCTCTCAAACTCCACTCCGAACTGCCTTTTACAATGCTAGAAACCTCCTTAAATAGACCCCGAAGGGTTAAGGACTAGGAGTACATTCTAGAAAGTGCTAGTATGCATACACCGACCAAATAGAAGGCTCCAGAAGCTACGTTAGAAGTTGGCGCAAATCTAGAAGAATCCAGAAATGGTAACCGAACTTTCGGGAGGCATAACTTTTGAACCGTAGCTCTGATTGATGAACCATTTACATTTCTGGAAAGCTCTCGAAGTTCTCTATAGCCCTATGGACCAGCTTCACTTGTCCCCCATTTTTTGGCCCTTCTTGAGGTCATTTAATGCCCCTAACCTGACTTTGAAGCATTCTTAGGAGGTCTCCAAAACTCGAAAAATTGTAATAACTTTCAAACTGTGGGGCCTTTTAACCTGATCCTTTTTCTGGAATGCTCTAAATCACAATTACATTAATTTGGCCTATTCACACCTTTTAGTTCACCAAAATGATGGCTCAATTACATCCTCCTTTTTTATGGGATTTACACGAACATTGATAGTGGAACTGTGAGAGTTGGAACCTTTATTTGAGTTCAATGGGTATCCAAAAATGAGAACACATGAAACAAAAACTAAGTCTAAGTACATTTTTTTGGGTGACATAGGATTGCCCGTATACCTCTGGATGCTCCTGCATCAGACACCCAGGGTAGATTGAAAAGTGACCCTGTCACTTTATGAATGGTAGAGGAAATCTCAAATGGGAAACCTTAGTTGCTGAAATCCAAGTTGAGTCCTTGATCAATTGTCCTTTCCATTTGACCAAATAATCTTCATACTGCCTATTTCTGATACTCCTACCCACACGATGATCTAGAATATCTTCTATCTCCTCCTTCATAGAAGTAGGAATCAGACATGGCTCTAACACCAGCTCCTCATCTGGACCATCATCATGATACTCTGTTAATTCTGTAATGTTGAAAATAGGAGAAATGTGAATACCATCTGGAAGCTCCACCTCATATGCATTTCCTGAGTCATGTTTCTTTAGAATTTTGCAAGGGCCAAATTTCTTCATTTTCAGCTTGTTGTAAGTGTCGGCTGGAAATCTTTCTTTTCGTAAGTGCACCATGACTAAATCTCCTACTTGGAATTCCTTATGTCTTCTCCTTTGATCAGCCCTAGCTTTATACTCTTGATTCATCTTGGTAATGTGTGCTTGAACCTCCTCATGTAGATGGTTGATATGTTCAGCAAATTCTTTGGCTTCAGCACTTGTCCTCTCCCCTTGCTCTATCTTCCTCAATTCTAGTGCAGTCCTTGGGCTACTTCCATATACAATTTGGAATGGTGATTTTCCAGTACTCATATTTACAGAGTTATTATAAGCAAACTCTGCCTGTGGCAGAATCAAATCCCATCCCTTGGGCTTATCCCCAACTAAACATCTCAACAAATTGCCCAGACTTCTGTTTACCACTTCTGTTTGGCCGTTAGTCTGCAGGTGATGTGTGGAACTAAATTTTAGGTCTGTTCTCAACTTCTTTGACAATGTCCTCCAAAAATATCCCACAAATTTAGTATCTCTGTTAGAAACTATACTCCTTGGAAGACCATGTAGTCTTACCACCTCTTTGAAAAACAAGTCTACAATTTGGACAGCATCATGATTTTTGTGGCATGGAATGAAATATGCCATTTTGGAGAACTTATCAACCACCACAAATACTGAGTCATTACCCCTTTGTGTCCTCAGCAATCCAAGACCAAAATCCATTCTTATGTCCTCCCATGGCTTTGATGAAATAGGCAATGGCTGATATAGTCCAGTATTTTGGCTAAACCCCTTGGCAACTTGACAAACCTAGCAACTCTATACAAAATTCTTCACATCCTATGAGATTTGTGGCCAAAAATAATGTTCTCTAAGAATGGAAATGGTCTTATCTTGACCAAAATGTCCTCCCATCCCTCCACTATGTTTCTCCTTAATCAGATTTTCCCACATAGAACTCCTTGGAATGCACAATTGACTACCCTTGAACAACATGCCATCCTAAATCAAATAGTCTAACCAATTGGTTCTATCTACAGCAATAGGTTCTTTACAAGCTTTCCATGCTTCAGCAAAATCAAGATCCTCAAGGTACAAATTCTTGAGTTCATCAAACCCAACTATTTCAACCTGCATTACTGTAAGCAACAACTATCTCCTACTTAGTGCATCTGCAACCCTGTTAGATTGTCCACTTCTATGCTTCAACACAAATGTATAGCTCTGCAAGAACTCTACCCACTTCATATGCCTCTAATTCTATTTACCTTGGCTATTTAGGTACTATAATGCCTGATGATCAGTATACAAAACAAATTCCTTTGGCAATAAATAATGCTTCCATTTCTTTAAGGCCTGAACTATTGCATAGAACTCTTGATCATAAATACAATACTTCTTCTTTGCATCATTCAAATTTTCACTAAAATATGCAATAGGCTTACCTTCTTGGCTTAATACAGCCCTAATAGCACTGCCACTAGCATCACAATCCACCTGGAACACTTTTCTAAAATCTTGAAGTGCCAACACAGGCTGTTCTGTCACCTTCTTCTTCAACAATTCAAAACTTCTCGCAGCTTCTAGAATGCATTTGAACTCTTTTCTATCCCCTCTTATTGTATCAGTTAGGGGTGAACATATGCCACTGAAATTCTTAATAAACTTCCTATAAAAACTAACTAGACCATGAAATGTTCTTACCTCAGTAGCAAACCTTGGAGTAGGCCATTCCAAGATGGCTTTTACCTTCTCTGGATCCATTTTGAGACCTTCAGGTGATATAAAAAACCCCAAATAGACTAACTCCCTTTTTGCAAAGATACACTTTTTCAGATTAATTAATAGTTTATCTTCCCTTAGCCTTTCAAGGACACTATGAATATGCAATAAATTTTCTTCCAAAGTCTTGCTGAAAATTAAAATATCATTCAAATAAACAATAACAAATTTTCCCAAGAACTTCTTAAGTACCTCATTCATGAGCCGCATGAAGGTGCTCGGGGTGTTCGTCAATCCAAAGGGCATGACTAACCACTCATAAAGAGCCTCCTTGGTCTTGAAGGTTGTTTTCCACTCATCTCCTTCTTGAATCTGTATCTGGTGATAACCACTCTTTAGATCTATCTTTGTGAAGTACTGAGCTCCACTCAAGCAGTTCATAAGATCATCCATCCTTGGCAAAGGAAACTGGTACTTGATGGTTATCCTATTTATAGCTCAAGAATCTGTACACATCCTCCACTCTCCATCCTTCTTTGGTGCGAGAACTGTAGGTACTGCACATGGACTTAGGCTCTCCCGAATCAAGCCCTACCTCAACAGCTCTTGAACCTGTCTATTTAGCTCTTCTATTTCAGTAGGAGTCATCCTGTGAGCAACCTTGTTAGGCAAACTAGCTCCTAGAATCAGATCTATCTGATGACTGATTTTCCTTACTAGTGGCAATCCATCTAGAACATTATCAAAGATAATATCTCCAAATTCCCCTAGTAAATCTGAAACTTCAAGTGGTATTTCACTACTACCTTCTTTATCTTTCCTAGGAGTCAAAGCATAGCACATATGCTAA
The DNA here is from genome assembly GCA_028749045.1 of Cupressus sempervirens. Taxonomy (NCBI): domain Eukaryota; kingdom Viridiplantae; phylum Streptophyta; class Pinopsida; order Cupressales; family Cupressaceae; genus Cupressus; species Cupressus sempervirens. The sequence continues at coordinate 729,968,325 of CM053787.1, read as the reverse complement.
TGTTTCATGCCATCTAAAAACTTCCTTCCATCAACAAGACAAATCCTAGCACTGCTACATACCTTTTCACCTTTCTTTTTCATGGGCTTCAATTTGTGGCGAACTCCATCCTTTGTTATAGAGTATGTGTTTGCATGACCATCATGTATTGCATGCCTATCAAACTGTCATGGTCTACCCAACAATAGATGGCAAACATCCATCGGAATAACATCATAGAGAACTTCATCATGTTAACTCCCAATTTTGAATTTCACTAAACATTGTTCACTTACGAGGACCTTATGATCATCTTTTACCCAAGCAATCTGATAGGGCTGGGGATGTTTCTCCCTCTTGAGCTTCAACTTAGAGACCACCTCTTCTGATACCAAGTTATCAGTGCTACCACCATCAATGATCATGTCACAACATTTATCCTCACACTTGCATCTAGTATGGAACAAACTCCTCCATTGTCCTAGTTCAATCTCACCACTTAGTAGGACTCTTTCATTTACCAAGGTCTCTCCTCTTTTTGCATCCTCTGAATGTGATGATTGTGCATCCTCATCCACATGAGCAACCCTAGCTTGGCCCTCAGCTCTCCTATCTGTCCTTCCTTGTCATTGAGGGCATTCAAAGGCACGATGACGTTCTTCATTGCAATTTAAACAGGTACCATGGAAGCCTCCTCTTCCTTGTCCACATCCTCTACCTCTTCCTCTCTGATTTACAAAGTCTTGATCATGAGAGCAGTTGAAACCCTCATTCCTCTGGTTCCTACTAGTACCCTCATCTTCATTTTTCTTTTGAGTTTCATTGTGGCCTCCAGATGACCTACCGCTTCCCCTTCCTCCTTGACCGCACCCTCTTTGTCTTCCTTCAAACCTTTTATTCAGCTTCTCTTCAACTCATAGAGCAAACGGGTATGCCTCTTCAATGCTATTCATTCTTACCAGACTTAATTCCTCCTGGATGCTACGCTGCAAACCACTGATATAATGAGCAACCTTCTCCTTATTTTCTTTTGCATGCCCTGCTCTAATCAAGAGTCGGTAAAACTCCTATGTATATTCTTGGACTGGTCTTCCTTCTTAGTTTAACCCATGTATCTTCTTAAATAAATCAAGCTCGTAGTCCACAGGAATGAACTACTTCTTCAATTTGTCCACCATGCAGTCCCACCTTGTGATCTTCTCCTTTCCTCTACTATTTCTTTCCAATTGGACCTCTTGCCACAAGATTTTGGCATGGCCTTTTAGTTTGGCCTTTGCAAACTTAACCCTATTTGGGTCCCTGATATCCTCATACTCAAGGTATTCTTCCAATTCATTGATCCAATCGATCAACTCATCTAGTTTCAGATTTCTTGAAAATACACCCACTTCAATTGTAGGTCTTTTCCCAAAATTAGTAATGGCCCTAAAAAGCCTCTCCTCTACATGATTCAAAACTTCCTCGTCAAATTCCCCTTTTGGTCCCATTTCTTCTTCTTCATTGTCATCCTCACTGCCATCACCTGCGACAACATTTTCTCCTCTACGGAGCTCCTCTTGCAATGCTTGTACCTACCTTTGGAGGGCTCTAACCTCCTCAAGATTAATAGCTCTGGCCCTTCTGGCACGCTCTCTTCATGGAGGCATCTTCTAACTCAAACCCACAACCACACAGTCCTGGTGCAAACTACCTCATAGTCAATGCTCTGTCTACACACTCAGGAAAACTAGCTCTGATACCACTTGATGGGGACACAACCCATGCACAGAATGGACACAACAGAAAAGGGAAATTATATTAACTAAGAAAATAGGCTAGTACAAATAGTACAGAGAAAATAAACTTCAAAACATGCCCTAAGGGCTTACAATAGCATAAATCTGGAGATAACTTCTCCTTTCAGTACCTCCTCTCAAACTCCACTCCGAACTGCCTTTTACAATGCTAGAAACCTCCTTAAATAGACCTCGGAGGGTTAAGGACTAGGAGTACATTCTAGAAAGTGCTAGTGGGCATCCACCAACCAAATAGAAGGCTCCAAAAGCTGTGTTAGAAGTCAGTGCAAATCTAGAAGAATTCAAAAATCGTAACTAAACTTTTGGGAGGCATAACTTTTGAATCGTAGCTCCGATTGACGAACCGTTTACATTTTTGAAAAGCTCTTGAAGCTCTCTATAGCCCTATGGACCAGCTTTGCTCATCCCCCATTTTTTGGCCCTAGCCTTTTGACCTGATTCTTTTTTTGGAATGCTCTAAATCACAATTACATTCATCTAGCCAATTCACACCTTCTAGTTCATGAAAAATGATGGCTCAATTACATCCTCCTATTTTTTTGGGATTTACACGAACATTGATAGTAGAACTGTGAGAGTTGGAACCTTTATTTGACCCAAATGGGTATCCAAAAATGAAAACACATGAAACAGAAACTAAGTCTAAGTACATTTTTTTGAGTGACACAAGATTGGCCGAATACCTCTGGATGCTCCTACATCAGTACATGTGCACTCTTTTCCAATAGCTATAGGTTTTGTCTCTTCATCCTAAGTAATTGACATATCCTAGATGGCACTACGATAACCATTTTGTTTATGAAATGTCCTTTTCTCTCAGATAAATCTCTCTATTAAGCAAGTTTTCTATATCTTCCTTTGTATATTTAATAGATGTAGCTAGTATATAATTTCTTATTCAATTTCTTTCAATATTCATGAGAAAATAAGGTATTCGGATACCTAATAGGTCCTAGGAATCTTAACTAGGGTCCTAGAGTAGTCCTAGATGGACCCATTTGCCCTAAATATGTAAAGAGCAAAAATTGCTTGAGCAACCTTTGCAATTTTTGCAAAAAGTTTCAAATGAAAGTTTTGAAAGTTGTAACTATTCATGCTTAGGTATATGAGTGTGAGAAACACTTGTTCGAAGGTTAGAAGGTTTCCTGTCAGATTTGCATTTTTAAGCAACTTTTACAACTTTTGTAATTTTGCACAAAAAGTGCAACTAAAGAAAAGTTTAGTAAATTTCACTTATAGTACATGGAAAAGGTTCAAAACTATTTAAAAATAACTAAAAATGCCTAATCCTAGGTTTCATTGACCAAAAAATCAAAAAGACCCAATTTGGCCTAATTAGCAACTTTTGCTCATATCTTGTCATATCTCCCTCACTATTCATCATGGGATTGAATTTTCTATTCCATTAGCTCCAAGTGGCAAGGTAAACCTTATCCCAAAGCTTATCCTATCCCATTGAGTGCTCAAATGTTCTCAGGTACTCCAAACTAGAACATTTCTAAGAGTCACTAAATACCATAAGGAAACAATCTTTGATGGGGCATATCTCAAAGCTCATGTAAGGTATAGATGTGATTCTAGGAGATCTTACTCCAAATAACCTCACTCACTTTTTGGAGATCTTACTCCATTTTGATTTTGTGGTGCCATCTCAGGTGAGGCTAAAACTTGTAGTGTTGGCCAGTACAAAGTTGTCAACTACCAAATCTCCCTCACCATTCATTGTGGGATCAAACCCACTATTATATTAGCTCTAGGTGGCTGGGTAAACCCTAGCACCAAGATTCTCCTATCCCATTGAGTGCTCAAACATTCTTAGGCATGTTGAACCGAAATGTCCCTAAGAGTCACTAAATGTCATAGGGCAGTGATCTTTGATGGGGCATATCTTAGAGGTCATATGAGGTATGGGTGCAATTATAAGTTCTATAGGACCATGTTGTGGAGAACTATAATAACCTCTCTCACTTTTTGGAAATCTTATTCTATTTTGATTTTGTGATGCCATCTCAAGTGATGCTAAAATTGATATTTGGCCAGTATAAAGTTTCCAACTTCCAAATCTCCCTCACCATTCATTGTGGGATTGAACAGTCTATTTTTTAATCTCTAGGTGGTTGGGTGAACCCTAGCCCCAAGCTTGTCCTATCTCATTGAGTGTTCAAATGTTCTTGGACACGCCAAACCAAAATGTCCCTAAGAGTCACTAAATGCCATAAGGCATCAATCTTTGACAGGGCATATCTCAGAGCTTGTGTCAGCTATGGATGTGATTCTAGGTGCTTTAGGACCATGTTTTGGAATTTGTGATGCCATCTCGGGTGATGTTGAAACTTGTAGTGTTGGCCAGTACAAAGTTGCCAATAGCCAAATCTCCCTCACTGTTTTTCATGGGATTGAACTATCTCTTCTATTAGCTTTGAGTGGCTAGGTAAACACTCATCCCAAGCTCCTCCCATCCTATTGAGTGCTTGAATATTCTCGGGCATGCCAAACTGAATCGATGGGGCAACAATCTTTGATGGGGCATATCTTGGAGCTCATGCGAGGTATGGATATTATTCCGAGTGCTATAGGACCATGTTGCAGAGACCTATAAAAATCTCTCTTTCTTTTTGGTGAAATTACTTGATTTTTATTTTGCAATGCCATATCAGGTGATGCTGAAACTTGTTGTGTTGGCTAATACAATGTTGCCAATTGTCAAATCTCTCTCACCTTTTATAGTGGGATTGAACCATCTATTCTATTAGCTTCGGGTGGCTAGTTAAACACTAGCCCCAAGCTCCTCTCATCCCATTGAGCACTCAAACATTCTTGGGAATGCCAAACCAAATCATCCCTAAGAGTCACTAAATGCCATAGGTAGTTTTCCTTAAAAGTGTTCTTGCTGGGACTCCACTAATTTTTGGTGTGAGCACTCTGCATCATTTTGGATGAAATTCAACTTAAAATGAAATACATGAAATGTAATTTTTAATCTAAAAAAAAAAAAAAAAGATATATATTATCATAAACAATAATTTCATACATGAACAAACATATAATATACAAGGTTGCATGGGGACGGGGGTACTTGGGGTACTTAGAGTATGGGTACATGTACGGGTAAAAGTATTTTTTTATAATAGGGGATGGGGGTTCTTGGGTATGTCAAAATTTATTTTTAATTATACTTTTATATTTATAGAAAACCTTAATTTATGAGTCATGAAAATGCTTTTTCAAATCAAGAACAATGATAAAGTTTGCAAATGTAATGTATTGTTTTCAATTTTAGATTTGTTATATGTTTGTAATAATAATTTATTATAAATGTTTAGATGCATAACATAGAAGGTAGACTTTAAACATGAACAAGAAGATGATAAATCATATGACAATGACATATTGCAAATGATAAATTTTTGGCTTTAACAATGATAAGTTTATTGTTGATCAATATTGTATAAAAGTTTCAGATTGATTAGGTATTGAATTAAGCTTGATAAAAAAATAATAGAGAAGGAAAAATTTAAACATGAACAAGATCATAAATAATATTATGATGAAATATTGAAAATGATAAAATTATGCTTGAACAATAATAAAGTTTATTATTAATCAATATTCTATCAAAGTTTCAAAATAATTAGGTATTGAATTAAGCTTGATAAACAATGAGCTAATACACAAACAAAAAACCAAAAATAAATAAATCATAAATCTCAATCAAGGTCCTTAGCTATGATGCTCTCCACCAAGTACCCATTACTTGGGATATGTGTCTGTAGTACTTGGGTATGTACGCACAAGTACCCATGCAAGCCTAATAATATATTATGATAACCAATAATGTCATACATGAATGAACATATAATATATTATGATAACCAATAATGTCCTACATGAACGAACATATAATATATTATGATAACCAATAGTGTCATACATGAACAAACATATAATATGAAATGATAACCAATAATGTCACACATGTTAACAAGCACATAATATATTATGATAACCAATAATGTCATACATCAAATGTATATCAAATGTGTCCACTGATGCCTATACATGTGTTTCTATCAACTATATCTTCTTCTTCCCATGAGGGGAAGGAAACAAATTCCTAGAGGTCCTTGGTCGTCATGTGGAGGGAGATGATGGGAATGATGGAGTCTTACTCACAGGCTTGCTTGTCCTCTTGTTTAAGCTCTTCTCTAACTCGAGCTGATACAAAAAAAGTAGATATCAATCAATAATTAGTATATATTGAAATCAAATATATGTACACATAAAATTAATTATTTTCTTACTGCCATCAAATAGTCACTCTATAAGTCCACCTGAAAGGTTTGTGGATGATTGGGTGTAACAAGGCCCTACAATAATTAAATCAAAATAATCACTTATAAATAACATTAGAAATTTTGAAACTAACTATTATAAACAAAAACTAAAACTAAGAAAATTCTTTAATAACTTAGTCAATGGCTTTGAATTAGCCATCGTTGCAACAACTCCATGATCGATGGACTACTGCAGATGAGGAGAAGTCTCAGATGTCAAGAGCTACATGTCATACAATACAAGTTACATGTAACATGAAAAATGAAACAAAAATAATTAAATGAATTAAATTAACATGAAACAAATGTACCTCTATGAAGCTCATATCACAGCTAGGCTCAAAGTCACCACTGAATGTAGATGGTCTAGTAGAGAACTGATGCACATGTATAAAAAAAATTTGTCAATCCTTCATATGATTACTTAATAAATATATTTATTAATTTAAATGATTAAATCGATACATACCTTTGGACTAATGTTGACGAGATGAAAAATGAGGCTAGGGGATCTCTACTAGGGCCGCCAACACTCTGACCCTGAATTTTGAACAATGTCAATACATGCTAATTAATTACTCATTCATTATACATACGAAATGCGATCAAATTAGTTTATTATAATTGTAATTTACCTATGTGTCAATTCCAAATGTCTCATTTAGGAACTAACCAGTGACTAGCCCATCATCCATACCATCTCTAGCATGATTTCAAAATTTGCATAAGGATACACATGATGTGCACATGTAACCACAATACATAGAAGGATCCTCCACAACTAATGGACTTGTTCAATGAATGAGGGTATGTGTCAAATCATTAATAGTCCCTAGAGTGCTAACCTTTACATGTTCCTTCACAACAAAAAGAATAATCACATGCTCACCCTGTGGTCTAACAACAAGTGCCCTAAATACATTAATATCATGACATTCCCTTGGACTCTCAAATGATGACCCTCCACCTCTACCATGAGATTCTAATATATCAAAATAATTGGGGATCTCCCTAAGGACAAATTCACAATACAATTTCTTTAAGAAACACATTAGAACCTCGTGATTATTGTAGATAGGGGAATCAAAGACCATCCACCATCTATCCCAAAAATAATTTCTAATACCACCATGTATGCACCAATGGATGGGGAACCTTTTAGTTTTCTCTCTAACAATATTTTGTCCACCAAGATTTTAAAACAATGCACAAATGCTACTTTTTGCTTCTTCTTTTTTACATCTTGATATGATAATTTGTTTGCATAATATTTTCTTTGTTCATCCCTATAAACATGCCAAATATCCAACTGACCACTAACAGAAGCTACATGAGTCATAATGGACTCAAGGGAGGATGCCAATTGTACTCTCATTGGATTGGTTTGTCCACAAGATTTCAACCTACCAATGAGTGTTTCTAATTCATTTTCCCTCTTTTTATTTCATTTATTATGTTGCCTTGTGTGGTAGGAGGAGGTGGTTGTAGAACTTCTCACTCTTGTTGTGTAGGGTTTTCATTGGGATCTTATGAAGGTTTTTCTTTTTAATCTTGTTGGGGATTTGATAGTTCATTATCCATATTTCTTGATAAGAAACCAATTGCAATCTAAATAAATAAACAAGTTTAAAGAAAAATTTAAGAAACCTACAAAACAATGCAAAACAAGAGTAGAAAACATATGATGTGATCTCAATCTTAAACTTCGGTGATGAGGAGGTGGATGGTGAAAGTCTTCAATTCATTCAACTTGCATGTGTGTTGTGAGGAGGTAATCCTTGCAAAATGAAATGGGTTGCAAGTTTGCAGCCCATTTATAAATTTTTTTACTTTTTAAAAGCTCGTACGCACTATAATGTGTGTGCACTTATAAAAACTAAAAAAAAAGGGGTGTCATGTTTTTGGCACAACTTGGTGCACACACCCTTGTGTTTGAAGAAAATAATTCCTCCCATAAATCTCATGGATGTCAAGGACACATTAAAGATAAAATATTAGAATTTTATTTCATATTGAAATCTCCTAGAAGGAAACAAGATGATAAATCCTCTTAGTAAACAAAATATAGTGATCCATCTCAACTTGAAATAGTAGAACAACTGACAACCCAAAGAAGATGCTCACAAGAGATTAGATCATCCATAGTGTGCATGAAATGTGCAGCTTATGAAACTAACATGGGACTAGAATGTGTGGGCAGTACATGTCCTCTCATAAGCTTAAATGATCACATGTTTGAAAGTAAGGAAAAAAGGGGAATCAAAGAAGCATGCCAATGGTGGAAGAAAACCAATGTGGAAGAAAATCAATACGAAGCATGTGAATGGTGCAAGAAAATCATTCAAAAAGTAAAAAATTATGGGTACCTTACAACTCGTCGTGATGTTGTGAAAACTACAATAACAGATGCCTTCACTTTGATTGTTGTATGTACCTATAAATCATATATTCTAGCATTCATATCCTTGGATCATTGATTAAGGTCTCAAAGATAATAAGAAACAAAATACTAAGAACAAATAACATGTCACACCATAATCTGCATTAAAGAAAATATCATTGCACTCTAATGGACAACTTGATGATGGAAAATTCAATAACGATGGAACAAAATCATACCGCTGATGATGCTAAATATTCAAAATGAAAAACCACAAATTTTTTCTCTTTATTTTTGATTTATATTGTGGGTTTATTTTTTATTTCACACTTTCTTAGATAATATCTTGGTTTTTGAGTCATTATCTACAAAATCAATAAAGTTATTTCCACCCAAAGGAATACATAATAGCTAATAATTGATAAGTATGATAACTTAATTTTGCATTTATTCTATCCACTTTTGTCTCATCATAGCATCCATACATTGATCATATATAAATACAAATCCTTATCATTTATCATACAAAAATGAGATATTAAAGTTGGCAAGCAACATCATAAGACAAGAAGCATGACCATCCAACAATTATTATTATTGAGGAGATAACTGAATAAAGCATCAGTTACCAAACCATTATACAATAAATGGTAATATTAACCATGAAATATTAGTTAGCAAGAACCTCAAGATTATCACCTTACATATTTGCCAAATGATCATCATAATCACCCATAAATTATAACCATTACAAGATGTATTGATTAGGAAGATTGAACATTGTAGGTAAAATTTTCTCACACCATTCAAGTGTTCCAATTTTCACATAAAAGAACATAAATACATCCATAATTGTTTGTGTGTGTGTGTGTGTGTGTGTGTGTGTGTGTGTGTGTGTGTGTGTGTGTGTGTACATATGTATGTAGTTTCCTAATAGTAAATAGACAGTCACATTATCAATAATCAACGAGATATTGTCTTTGTCACCACCCATGGAAGATTAATAAAAAAATGATGAGTGAAGCGAACAAACTAATTAGTAGTGATTATTCATAACAATCCAAAGATAGTGATTCACCATAACATGCCCATTTTTGAAAAAGAACATTTTATCCCAAGCTGTGGTTGTAAGTATCCAATAACAATGAGATCTATTATAAGAATCAATCCCATTCTCAAAGACATCATTGAGTATTTCTTCTCAACTATTTATCCTTATTGGATTGCTCAAGGGAGTACTTTCATTTCAAAAATTAGTTTGCAAATATTGAACGAAAGTAGTCATGAAGACCCCACTATCTTGTATATTTCCAAAGACAAGGTAGACATAGCAATATCTTATAGAATCATATTATAAGAAGTATCAATTTTAAATCATAATCATTAATTCTTATATTAATTGGTGTCAATTACCATAATTACAAGTTATCTAAGCTTTGTAACTCAAATATCAAGCAATTTTTGCAATAAAATCAATAATATTTAAGACCAGTCAGTGCAAGAAAATGCAACCCTAACACTCAGCTTTAAAGGGGAACTTGTGTTAAGGACCTTAGATGGCACACTCATGTAGTCTATAAACATATCCACCAAAGATTTTCAAAGGATGGAGATACAATAATCTAGGAAACTTATTCTCTATAATAGCTCTGGTGGGATCATCTGACAGTCTTTTCATTATCGCACTGATACCCTACTGCAAGGTTGGAGGTTAAAGGTGGGACATAAGCTAATTGTATAAATTTACACAAAGAATATAATAGAAGAATAATTAGCAACACAAAATTTTGGAAGAATATTTCTTGTCGTTCACCACTATTACCCATCCATGTGAAGTAAAAATCCAATGCTATCTCTGCAACACCTTCCTAGTAAATGTGTACTTCAAATGGATACTATTAAATCATATATTCAATATTTAGAAATATATATCAAAAATTATTATATTCTCACCAATAATTAAATATCAACATCTTTTGAACTCCTAGAAGAATCTACAAATCCATAACCTCAAATCCCCAGCTACTACTTTGCCTAAAATAAATGAAAAATCCCAAATGTGATTTAAAGAATGATTAAATCAAGATAAAAGAGAAAATGTAAAATGAAATATTGATATTCATAATTTTGTACTGGTATTCAATAGATGATTCTACAACTTACATTGGTCTATTGTATTCATAGATGCCTAGAGCCAAGTATTCCTGTCAATGAAAATGTGAGCATTAAAGAAAGTTGGTATACATATGAATTAAAGTATAGAAATATAGTTAACAAACAAGTACCTGATCAAGGTTGATTGTTTTTTTAGTTCTTGATAGGGGAGAAGTAACATAATCTAGATAAGAAATAGGACTAAGCATTACAACTTTCTCTACAAGGCTTTCAAGATTGCTATTTGTGAATCCAACATCCTATCATGGCTCCCTGCATTATTCATATAATATTTTTAGCTTGTTATATAAAATTCTTTTCTATATATGTATATGTATAGATTGAATTCTATAAATTTTCATTATCTAAGAAAAAAATATAAATAATTAGTTTATATCTATAGATTAAGATGTATAAATTTTCATTGCCTGAGGAAAACCAATGTAGAGAATTGGGTTTATTGTCATAGAATTGACAAAGTACAACATTGCAACAAGATCATAGGCTACAAGATCATCCTGATTCTAATACTAGAAATCTTATGGTTACAAAATTTTCATGAATAAATGTTTGGAAATGCATATCTAAAAGTTTTGTAATGTTATGTATGTTTGAAAATAAGTTAGAATTGCATAAAATTGTACATTGTCAGATCTGTTATAGGTTCATGAACAATATAGGAAGTTGAGAGTCCTAGATAAGTATTTTGTATATTTTAAACTTGTCTAGTACACTTTATCTTAGTTTAATATCTTTTTGGCAGGTCTAAACTTTTATTGGAGCCAGTGTTATTACAGACTATGTATGTTCTAAACTCTAACTTCCACAATTATAACTATATTCTTGCATATCTTTCAAAATATGAAATGCCATGTCCATGTTCCTAGTAGATAAAAACATGTTAAGCAATAACTTATACCAATTTTTAAAAAAAACCTATAGTAAATTATTTGAATTTAGTTATAATCATTTCTAGTTATAGTACAATTATATAATTATCTCTCTCACCATAACTGAAGGAAAAAATATTAAAAATGATCATATGCATACCTAGATTTTCCACAAAAAATCTAATGGCAGCCCAACCATTAACAAGAAAAACAATAGTATTCCGTTGGGGAGGGTCAACCAAATTGAACTTTAGAGGATCCCTACATAGATCATTATTCCTCCTAATCTCACTCTAGAGATTCATACCCATACCATAGAGTATCATCTCATCATTCTAGACCTACAATGAATGAAATTGATTAATTGATGAAGGCATGCTAGTTTGAGCTTCACTTTGTTTGAGAATACTTTAATATTCTCTACTCAATGAGGCCAACCACATGAAGGTGGAAGCTCATTTGGCTTCACCCCCCTCTCCCTAACATCAATCTAAATTCCCCATTACCATCTAATTAAATACCTCATTCATCCATTTATGAACTATAACATTTAATCAATACAATCACATAATGTTTAATGATATGATATAAAATTCATTTATACACAATACTAATCAAGATTTCATTAGCACATAAAAATATTCATCAACATGATATAAAAATCAATACTAATACACAACATTCATAGATAATTACTTAAAACAATGTTCTTTCATTATACAACAACCTAGAAAGCATTTCTAAAAAGAGATGGATCTCACATTCATTCATTAATAAAATATAGCACTCATTCATTATCATATGAAGTAAAAAACAATTATGAACATCCATAAAAAATCTCATAATGTCCAAAGCTAACATCTAACATTAGTACATCCTTTAACATTCACAAACAGTAGCACACAAACACATAACATTCAATAACATGTGAAATAAGGTATTTAAACATGCATCAACCAATTATGATTTAATTTTGGATCACCTACCTAATTAGTTTAGAAATTTTTTCTCACCAAAAATCATTAAATGTAAGAACAACTATGTTAAAAAGAGCATAAAAAGATGATTATCATACATCAATAATATTTTTTAGCTCTTTTTGCATAATCATTCTTACAATCTTTTGGCTTAATCTCCAACTGGTCAATATGTGTTTTGAAAAATTATTCTTGGACTGTGAATCAGGAAAAAGTGAAATAGAAAACTCAAAAATGATGTAAATAAATGAAATTAATTTTTAAACTTCAATTTTATAAACTTACAAAGAGAACCATACAATTATAAGAAACCATTGTAGTTTGTACTATTTGAAAATCATAAGTGATAAAGATATATACCTTTCATCTAGAGAGCACATATAATGGAAAGGTCAACTGCTACCCACACACCCACACCCCCCCCCCCCCACCATGTGGATGGCATTTTAAAGTAGAGAATAGTTACATGCATACATACATATAGGCATACATGGTTAAGTGTTACCTAACTATGTCCAAGGCATCTGCAGACTAGAGGCATACTTTGCCTACCAGGCTGTCTACATACTTGTATCCATGGGATCAAGACCCTTGAACTACTCAATCTAATGAATATGTAGTTCTAGTTTCTAATTTCTTTGATGTATTTGTATTCCTCTAACCATTGGTGAGATTTACTCATCTAATACAACTCTTCACTATCATATAACCACTCGATCGAATCAAGTGGTTTTCTATAATTATAATACTATAATAGCCTAGTGTAACTTGTGTTGTAGTTTATAGTTATGTAAGGTTAACCCATATACATCCTAACTCACTCCTTATATAGTTATATTTAAAATCTCGTGACAATAATCAATGGGTCTATATAAAATAGGCAAGTTAATGCTGAAACATAGAGTTTAGCCTTCTACACTTGGTACATATAATGTCTTAAAATATAAGCCTCATGAGTTAACACATAATGTCTTAAAATAGTTAAGTGCTACCTAACTATGTCCAAGGTGTTTGCACACTAGAGGTATACTTCACCTACCAAGCTACCAAGCTATATTCCTATAACCACTGTTGAGCTTTACTCACCTAATACAACTCTTCACTATTATACACCCACTTGGGTGAATTAGGTTATTTTCTATAATTACAATACTATAATACCCTGGTGCAACCTTTGTGTTGTAGTTTATAGTTTAAGGTTAACCTATATACATACTAACTCACTCCTTATATAGATATGTTTAAAAGCTTGTGACAATACCCATGGCCAAGCTACCTACTGAGTGAGTTTTATTATTTTTGTATTGTGCCAAGATCTCTTTATTTATATACATACATGTGTACATACATATACACACATATGGATATACATATATACATATAAACACACACACACACACACATGCATATACAAAGATCACAAGGGCATGACAACAAAATGCAACAATCACAAGGGAATGACAAAAAAATCCTAGATCTCCACTAATCTCCACAATCCACACAATTTCTCTCTATATATACATACATAAATACATACATACACACACACATACATACATACATATATATACACACACATACATACATATATACATACATATATACATACAGGCACACATACATACATCTGCAAATGAAATTTTATCACCTTGGAAAATTGTATTTGATCCTACAAGTTGGGAATAGCTGATTGTTCATTTGATTGTACCTAATTTGATGATAGTTCTATAGGAATTTTTAATCAATCCAGCTAATCAACAACTAGACCAATTTAACTAGGTCATGGCTTGTTTCTTTCTAAAAATATCTACTATGATAAGCTTTTCTAAAATTTCTAGCCAATTTTCCCTAGTTTGCATTATTTTTGTTCAGGATCTTGAGTCCTCATTTAAGTACCAAATACATATACATCAAAAAGACTTTAGGAAATACCTAAGTTAAATGAATTGAACTAAAAATAATGACAAAGACTAAGAAAATTGTGTCATCATTAATTCATAAGCCAAGTGAATTCATCAATAAATCATATTTATAAAAAGTCTGTGAAGTATACAAATAATTGACTCTTAGTACATCATGGGACATGGAGTATAGATGGGAAAAGATTTCACCCCGTGTATATAATAGTTCAAAAGATCTCTACCAAGTTGAATGGAGCCTAGAATCAATACTAATACTGCTTCTGTGCCTAACCTCATTAGTTATTGGTCTAGTTCTCTTTAGCCACTAAATGGATAGTAAAATGCATTTTTTTTAGAGGTAAAGTACCATAGTGGCTGCATGTTCTCATGGTATGAGGTTAGTGAAGATTGAAAGGTATTCTTTGTTGTTTTAGGTTTCCATCTTGTACGTTGACACTATACCCATTCTCTTTATAATGGAGTTGGCCAAGAATATATAAGACACTTGTTGCTACATGAAAAATAAAAGATATCAACATTCAAGAAATATGAAAGAGGCCTGTGTATAAGTTGCATGGTGTTTGGAGGGTTGCAGTAATTCATGGGACACTGAAGAATCCATTGAAAGAGTTGAGAAACCCAGACAATGGAGGTTTGAAGTATTTTCTTAAAATAGCAATAAAACCCTCATTAAGGCTAGGGTTTGAATGTTTATTCATGTCCACAGTGGCTAGGTGCCCAAAAGTTAGAGGTTTGGATACTCTTGAAAAGGTAAATGTGTAGAAAAGTTCATTTGTCCATGTTCTTTGAGGGTTTTGTGATTTTGTGGGTTGTGTGTGTCTTTAGGCCTATTAGCCTAGATTAGGGAATGCTATTTGAATGCTTTAATGAATAGTTGAAAACCTAAGATTTTTAAGTTTAGTAGAGTTTAGTATTGGTATCTGAATCCTCCTTTAGGTTTGGTAGTTGTTTCAAAAGATTTTGATTTCTTTCTTAAGAACCCCAAAATAAGGATCTACAACAAAGAGCCTTCATTAGGTTACTTTTTTAGGATTGGTGTTTGGAGCCCACTAAGGTGCATGGAACCTTAAGAATGTTTGAAAGATAAATAGTTATCAAGAAGCTAGAGATGATAATACTAATGCTAAAAAACATCTACCTATCACTTGCTGGTCACTATTAATCTATGAGATGATATTAATATACCTTAAAGGATACAATGAAGTATGCAATCTCTAATTGTGCATGAATTTGTGTGTAGATGGACCTCTCTAATTGTTTCCCATTTGATATAATTTTTAAAGTGGGAAAGATAAATGGGTATCAATAACTTGATTATGAAAAGAAATATTTCAAATGTAGATTGTGGTTTGTTGAAAATCTTTCGACAAGAGGAAGCAAAATTATCAGGGCCATTCAATGAATTTAAATGTTATGAAATTTGGAGCAGTAGGTGATGGTTCACATGAGCTTAAAACCTCTTAGATAAAAGGCTATTAGTTTACAATTGTGTTGTAGTTTGTTTCCTAAATCTGACTATTTTTATTGTTAAATATAGTAGTATCATTTTTTACAATTTTTTTTGACAAATTAAATGTTTTTTTGCCATGTTTCAAGCGATTTCTATTGTAAAATGCACAAGTGGTGTGGTGGAAATTTTTTTATTTTGGAATAGTTAACAAATGTACCTTCTTTAATCTACTCCCTAGAAATCCAAGTGATGGGATTAATGATTAGAGCTCCTAAGAAAAGCATTAGTATAGATGAAATTCATCTTAAAGAAGCCAAGAATGTCCAAATAAGCAACAATGGCATTGTAATAGGTTTCCAAGTCCAAATTACATATTACTTTTTCATCTACCTTAAGAAAATATTATGTATAACCCAAATTGTCATAGTTATGATATTCAATTCATAGCATAAGGAATACTTGGTTTCTTTTTGGCTGTCTCTTGACAAGGCCTTCCATTTAGTTCTAGACCTTCCTTAATAAGGACTTGAATATATGGTTGTTAACTTAAAAGATGTCCAAACTATGCTAATTATAAAAATATTATGTGACAATGTTTTTAATAAATTACAAAAGGTCTATACTTCATTTTACTTTTCTAATTCTGAATATACTTCATTCTACTTTGCTAATATAATTTGCTAATTCTGATGATTGTTGATTATGAAGCAGGGGATGATTGTATCTCCATTGTATCTGGATCCTCCAATGTTGATATTCAAAAGATCACATGTGGACCAGGACATGGCATTAGTTTTTTAAGAACTTAATAATGAGATATTACATGTCTAAGGGATGATTTTAATGGTTTTTTTTTTGTTATTTTTAGCATTGGGAGCCTAGGAAAAGATGGGGAAGAAGCAACAGTGTTAAAATATTCATTATGAGCCTTTGGAGTAAAATGTAGTGTTAAAATTCTCATTATAAGCCTTTGGACCTATTTAAGGTACCAAGTAGGCATGTGGTGGCATAAAATGCAAAAATGCAAAAAAAAAAGTGTAAAATGTTGCTACATTACCGAAAATGTTGCTGACAACATTTCATAACATTACAATTTTTAGAAGATGGAAGATAAACCATCTTAGGGATGTGAAAGCTCATTGTATTACTTAAGAAATGAAATCTCATGTAGAAATTAGAGAATGAAATGTAGAGAGGAGAGAGGAAGAGTATGGTGTGGGTTTGAATAATAAAAATTAGTTTTTTGTGAAATTTGTTGGCTAACTATACTTCTATGTTCCCCCATGGAATAAGCTTATGAAAAATAGACTCCAGTACAGTTATCTAATTACATCAAAGCTCCAATAGAGGGGAGCTATTCAAAAGTAATCCCCAAATCACTGCCCAATAATTGACCTACATAGTGTAATATACATGTTGATTACATTATGATTTATAAAAGAGCCCAATGATCATATGAAGGAAAGTGTTAATCTAGTCATTATCTAATGACAAAATGAACACTAGAGATCTAAGCCAAAATGGGAATAAAAGCCACTCATTGATTTTGATCCAAAATTCAAATTGTAACCATGACATTAACAAAAGCCATTTGATGTAAACACAACTAGATCCCTAAGCTGAATACAATATCTCCAAAAAATAAATTACATCCATAAAATCAAAACATGTGAGATCACAGAGAAGCCATGATTTACTATAAAGCCCTTTAAAGCTAGCGATTACCAAGGTAGGCACATTCAGAAAAAAATGCAAACCCAATCCAACTTCTTATTTACTATACGAAAGAAGCCCACAAAAATTGGGCGTATCCCACATATTTTAAACAAAATTATATAAAATAGTCCTCAATATATAAGTCCCCTAAAACTTGGGCTACATTGCAGCATGAATATATAACATCTAAACTTAAATATAAGTATCATAATCCAAAAAATATGACATGACCAACCATATCAAAACTTCAATAAAAAAGAACAATCAAATTCATTCTACTTCTATTTTTTTAGAAGAATCTAAAATGTCTTCCACTTCTATATCAACATCATCAAATGATAAAGATGGAGGGCAAGCCATAGAAAATATAGATTCCCAAACATATTATGCCATAATTGGAAAGCCAAAATCAATAGCAAATGGGGGTTGAGTATGTAGCTAGTCAAACATTTTAGGAGGGGAGGAGAAAAAGTAATGTCTAGATACAAAAAGATGGCGATGTCTATGGTGCAACTTAAATACACCTTTACTAGATGAAAATTTATAACACTTTCACTATTTAACATTGGCTATGGGTGCATATATGTTTCCCCATAGCCACTACCCAAAAGGATCTACCCATACAAATATGATTGCCAAATGTCATGTGAAGTATCAAATACATATGCACTAAAAAGACTTTAGGATGTACCTAAGTCAAATGAACTGATCTAAAAGTAATGAAAAGGACTAAGGAGTTTGTGTCATCATTAATTCATAAGCCAAGTGAATTCATCAATAAATCATATTTGTAAAAAGTGTGTGAAGGTTAGAAGTAATCAACTATTAGTATATCGTGGGAAATGGAGTATATATGGGACAAGATTTCACCCCGTTTATGTAATAGTTTAAAAGCTTTCTACCAAGTTGAAAGGAGCCTAGATTCAATACTAATACTACTTTTTTTGCCTAACATTATTATTTATTGGTCTAATTCTCTTTAACCATTAGTTTCTTCTTTTGAGTCCATCTATTACCAAGGAAATTCACCTTGTTTGTGTGGTTACCTTCTTCCAAGTGCACAAATTTTGCATTGTTTCCTCAACCACTACCATATGCAAGGAAATCAGCATTGAAGATAATAGATGAGTATGTCTCTATGTTTGGTGTGGGACTGGGGTGGGAGAATGGATTTGGTACAAAATTTTGACTTATAGTTTCGTGGAATACCCTATGGCATTGGTTTAGGCCCTTCAAAATTAGAGGGTTTTGAGGAGTTAGAGGTTTTCTTTGAATACAACACAGTTAAACTTCACTTGGAAATTGAATTTATGCTTCCTATTTCATTTTCTTAAAAGTTTGGGAAACATATTTGGAAAATCCATTTTATGTATCTCATGGAGCCAATCAGTCAAACAAGTTAGAACATATTTGACAAATCTATTTTGTGCATCTCATGGAGACAATCACTCACTCAAATAGTTGATGTGTCTTGTTTGTGCTTTTGCATTTGCATTTTCCATTAAAATATTTAACAAGACATTAATTTTTTGTCCCTTTTTTGTAAATAAAATTTTAGTTGAATTATTTCTCCATGTGATCAGCTTGTAGCTTATCCATGAGAGATTTTATAGAGTTTGAAAACCTGAGGATTGATTATAAATATAAAAGGTGGTGTCCTCAAAATTCATTTAGAGATGCAAATATTGTGAAATAGAATAGTGGAAGTTGAAGGCAAGAAAAAAATTGATGTGTAACCTAAAATGGAAGGCAAGACCTAGGGAACTAACCTAAAATGGCTTCCACATAGATTGAGCAAAAAATTCTTGCTAACAAACAAACTCATCAAATAAAAAATGATGAATTTTATTTTTAAATTTTTTTCATTATGAACTCAATTTGGTCAAAAGTTTGACCAATTGAAGCATAAAAACCCTAATTTGGTAGAAATTTTGACCAAATCGGCATAAAGGCAAAAAAGAAGAAATCATAGGCCAATATGACCTTTGGTCAAAAAAATTTGTCAAAAAACAAGAGAAAATGTGTTGGAAAAATAAGGTAGGCAAGGTTAATGAGAGGGGAGGGGTGTATTAGGAACCAATAAAACTCTATCTTACTTCACTAGTTAATCCTTTGTATAATATTTTGATCTAATTGCATGCATGAAAGAATGAAAGAAAATAAAAATTCATAACACTTTGACACAAGATATGGTAAACTAGAAACCTTCCAATTGGAAAGTAAAACTGGGATGGGGATGATCAAATATCCACAAGCTTTAGTACTAAAGTATAAACTTAACCTATTAAAGCTTACAGTTGATCACTTCTAGTGATCTGTTCTCTTAGGAGCAATACAAACTATGAGGTCCACCGTGTCAACAGATTTACAAACACACAATGAAGTATGCACTCAGTTAGGAGATTTAGAAAACACTGTTAATTGACACACTTGTTAGGATAAACTAGTTGTTGATCTCTAATCCACAACTCTGATTTGCTAGTTGAGATTCCTTGTATTGCAATGATCACCTGATTGTGATAGATAAAACTCCATTGTCCCTTATATTACTTGTAGCTTTCCTAATCTACACTTCTACTCATAATATTATCTCATATTCTTATTTGGATATGCTATAATGTATTACATATATACCAATCCAAATCACAAATTACTAGAGTTAGCTACAATACCAATTTCATGATAATTCACAAAGTCGGCCCAACTATTGCAACTTAGGTTCTGAAAAACAAACTCAGTGATGTCCTAATACTCAACAAACATTGTCAATGCTAAAAAATTTTTGGCACTTGATTGAAATTGAAGCTCATTCTGTACTAATCACTTCTAATTAGCTTGAACTCGATCATCACTATGTGACTTGGTGAAACTTTGAGAAACTTGGTAGCAACTGGATCACTTGGTTGACACTACATGACTCAGTTAGCACTAGATCCACTTCGTTAACCTTGTGAGCTTGGTAGACATTGTTGGACTTGGTTAACACTACGATCTTCTTCACTTCCACTGAATATCTTGGTAGCCTCTAATATGCTTAGTTTGCATTGAACTTTTTCTCTGAAGCTCAGTAATTATTGTGTAGCTTGGCAAACACTGCAAACTAACTTAGGTTCATAGTAGATACTATATTCAAACTACTTAGCTTGGGAACAATCGAATCACTTGGTTAACAATGCAAATTGAATAATAAGCTCAGTAGCTTGGTAGCAAAGCAACCAGTTAACTAAGTGTTGAGTCACCGATAGACAAATTGACCTTAATGTCAACATAAATGTACTAGAGAGTGTTTGAATTATCATATGTATGACTATAAAAAATTATCTCATTACCCATATTTTACTTGATTCATGTTAAGGATGTGATGAATAAGATACAAATATATAAGTTCTATTATATGTTAAAAAAACTACAAAAGATGTAAAATGTGAGACACGTGATTAACTAATCTTTTTTTTAAAAAGTACGAATCTATTAAAACAAGTGTCACATAGTGGCTTGTATTTTCCATAATTAAATAAAGTAGAGTAGATTTAAAAAAATATTTATCATTCAAAATAATTTCAATATTTTTGGTTCAAACTATAAGATTCCAAATATATTAGCCTTCAATGAACCCTTGGTCTACTAATGAAGTTGAATGGCTCACAAAGAGCCCACTAGGGATCAAGTCTTCCTAGTACAAGGCTATGACATCATAACAGATGAGGCCAAGATCATGACCTAGGTGATTTTGATGTCATGGGTCCCCCTTAGTCCTGGTCTCTAAGCCGAAGAGGTTTTAGGCACGAGTCAGCCCATATCGGGTCCCTAAGAAGTATATGTGGTGGCCTTCGCTAGTTTGTAGCTCGCACGCTTCATGCCTTGTTGGGTTGCCTCACAAGTCTAAACCCTTCATCTTATATGTATGTATGTATGTATGTATGTATGTATGTATGTATGTATGTATATTAGCCAAGTAAATATTCAAAATAAAGTATTGAAAATTTATAATTTTGTATAATTCAATTAAAGATCTAATTGATTTTAATTTAAAACAATTAAATATATTAGTAATTTTATAATTTATATAGTAAGTCTAATTTATGAAATTTTATTTGGTGGAGGAAAATAATAATTTAATAAATTATATTATTTAGATAAATAATAAGAAATATGGGGAATGTAATTAAAGATAAATATAGGTTTGAGTCCTTCCTTGACCTTTTCAAGAATTAATACTTAATTTAGATTTGAATTATATTATGACATTTTCAATAGAGTTTTCAACAATATTCATAATATTTTTTTAAAAATAAAAATATTATCAACATTATATTTTCTTCGTCCAAAGAAATGTCCCAAGAAATGAAAGGTAATTAAAGTAGATGATGTAGCTATCAATACCCAAATCACAATGAGGAAGTATAAACCTCATTTGAAGTTCGAAAAGTTTGAAAATGAGAGAAAATATCATGACATTCGAAGAGTTCCAAGAATGCATTGAGCTATGTTTTCATGTACATTGAACAAGCATGAGGTGGTGATGTGGTAGAAGCATGGACATTTATGAGTGAACGAAATAAGTTTTGCACCCAATAAAATTGGAAGGGTTTTGTTATATGCACATTTGCAATGAACAATGTCAAAAACTTAGCCTTTTGTGAAATTGAATCTAATTATATTACTATAATTAATTAGAATATATTGTTTTAAATATGTATTTTGAAATATAGTGCATACTTTAATATTAAATCTATTTTATTATTTATGAATATATATTATTTTTAAATTTATTTTCCTAATGACTTATATAAGACAAGTCAAAAATTCAAAAAACAACTATTCAATGCCTTTGTAATTTAATATGGGTTGATTAAAAATAAAAATAATTACATAAATATCCATCATAATCTTTTTAATATTAGACATAATGAATAAAATACACTTTTAATAACCATTAAATTTTCTACTGTACACCATACAAATTTAAATAAAAAGAATATTAAATATGTTTTATCTATATTTAAAACATGGCCTTATAATACTCCTGTAGATCTGCTCCTATAGCCAATCAATTAGAAGTAAAATTATGTTTTTTCACTTTAGAAACTAAATATCTTATATATATATATATATATATATATATATATATATATATATATATATATATATATATATATATATATATATATATATATATAATTATAAAGATCAAAATTAAAATACTTAAATGTGATTGTTTGAAAGAAAAAAGATTATTCACTCGTTAGTTAAATCAAATTGAAATAATAAGAAGGTGATACTTATATTCACATAAATAAATCTTACTATCTATACACTAAAACAACTTATTGAAAAAAATCTATAACTTCTTTATAACTTGCCCCTACCTTTTCCTTTTCATTTTCTATCATGGCTTATATCTCAGAAATGCAAGACTTGAGAACACCCCAAGTTATTACAACTTTTTAAACATCCGCCCATGATTTGCATTCACATTCCACTCAATCTGATGATAACATACTTGGCTATGACTTTGTAATTGAATCCTCACATTTTGCAGACGATCCCAAATAAGAATTATAATTTGGAGTGGCAAGTCTTCAAACTCTGTGATAAAGGCCATGCTAAAAGGAGGGAACAAAAATGATGTCAAGAAGAATGGTAAAATTAAAATGGTAAACAATATACTAAAAGTACAACAGCTGCGGTTACTGCTCATGTCACTTGATATATATTTCTGGCTACAACTTAAACAAAATACTTATGGACTCCATTAAACATCTTCTCTGAAAAATTGTTGATAAATACGCGATATCATCCATGCAATTTCCGCCATGCTGTTTACACTTTCTAATTTTCATAGAGTTTTAGTTTGGTTGAGTTTTAGAAAGTATATTTCCATTTGTGCAAGCTGTGTTTCTTACATATTTCCTATCATTCCCTAAATGGCTGATTTTATAGCTTACTATTGCAGCTTATTCTATGGGATGGCTGCTATCTGTCTACCTTGGGCTTTACTCGCCCTATACTTACCATGATATGAAGATCTTCACAATGGAAAGTCCCAAATTGAAGTATTAGTTTTTAAAGAAGTGATTTCGTAGGCATTAAGCAATAAGTGAATTGGCTTAAAGGGTACTTAAGTTAGGAAGCATCTACTCAGCCGATCAAATAAATTTTTTTAACGATTTAATAATTAATTTAAAAAATTGATTTAGAGTGGTTTTATATATTTAAGTTTAAGTGTGATTAAAATAGAATTAATATGTTTGTTATGATAATGTTTAATATTAGTATGTATATTTGTACAATATATATCTATTAGTAAATAAATTTCCTCTTCTTATTATCAATCTAGAAAATAATGATAAGGATATAAGTGTTATTCTTATTTATGAAAGATATCATAAATATTTTTAGTAAGCTCGTCAAGCTAAAACCTTATTACTACTTAAAGAGACATATTCTATAGTTGAAAAGGTAGTATACAAAAATAATTTTTTTGCATAATTATATAATTATTTTTACAACATTCTATGCATAAAGATATGGAATAAAGACACCACTAAGATGAAATATTATGCTTCAAATGAATATATATAGTGAAAAATATTATAGTTTGTGTCATGATTTGTTACTTAAATACTAGGCATGGTATTTGGTATCAGAGCCTAGGCTCCAAAACTAGGAATAGCGACCATCATGTTATGTAAGATAACTTATACCTTTATATACTATTTATAGGATGCCTAGGACAAGAATAGGACATGATGATGGTCATGTTTGTGGATGTGGTCATGGATGTGGTGCGAAAAGAGACAAAATTGATCATATGCAACATGGACTCATGCTTTAAAGGCACGCCATGAGGACCCCATAATAAATCTTAACTCCCAAATCATATAAGAAATTCAAGATTTATGTGGATTGATTCACGTTAGGGTACCACCAATAAGAATTGTTCAACAATAACAATCACATCACTCTTCATAAGTAGAAACATTAAAAAACCAACAGTGTAGTAGTAGACCGCATCCTAGCCATGCAAAAAAAAAGAAGAAGAAAGAAAGAGAGTTAGCATCAATGCATCTTGATGTGTCATGAGTCATGCCATCACCAAAGATAGTAGATGATGGTAGAGCCTTTCATCAGGAAGGAGATATGTTTTGTGAGTTTTATAATTAAAGGCGCTCACCTTTGTAGTATCCCAATATTGTGTACAATATGGTTAATGGATTATTAGTCTTTAGAGGTGCTTTGGTTTGTGTCTATACTTGAGAAACCTAAAGGCATGCATTAAAATTGATTTGACAAGAGACAAAGCATCCACATGGTGGTGTCAAGAGGAATACAATCATTGTATCATAAATACTATGCTTACTTGCAAGATTATTTTGGAAGGAATTAAATGCCAGTATACATTAGACAAATATAGGTGATGTAGTATATAGACAAGTTTCACACTATTGAGAAATAAGGGGTATTTGTGTCTCAATATGAGAGAAAGTTTTTTGAGTTTCTGTAGTATGATAGCTACCTTAAGGATGAGAGGATTCTTGTCAACAATTTTATTTAGGGCCTAAATGATGAAATTCAATGTCCTAGACATATGGCTAGGCCAAAACCTATGAGGCTTGTAGTAGAGATAACCTACATTATAGAGGATATACAGAGAAAATATTCTAAGGAAAATGAATAATTCCAAAACCTTATCCAAAGTATTGAGGCTCATAGATTTTATAAATCCCCTTTTACTGATAAGGGGGAATCTAAAATATCATACTTATAACCTAAGAAAAAATAATGATAAAAGATCTGAAGTCTTAAGCCTCAGTAGGGTTATCAAGATGGCCCTAATAGGCATGGTATACACGTGGATCATATTGTAATCAAAATCCCTAGACATAGGATAATACACCTCCATGCTCATGACAAAGCTTTTGTAGAGATTTTCATGGATCTTTTGGGACTAGTGACTAGCAATTTAGTAGGAGACAGTAAGTGGAGGCTTATAAGAGATGTCCTTTTTATGTATATGGTGGACTTGGAAACCTAGAAAAAGAGTTTCCTCTTAGACTTTTGGACTTAGGCAATCACATTGGCTCTTATATATACATATTATAGGTCCTCTATGACTAGCTCACATATGCTATTCAAACTTTCAATTCATTTACTCTGAGAAAAATCTATTAGGATTTTAGTACCCAGATGTTAAATAATGTATATAATGTATAAAATTCATCTTATGAGCTGGTTAGTATTGTTGAAGATAACTTTTACTAGAAAAGATTATAAAGAAAATAAGAGGGATAGTCCAAAGAGAGAAATAGAAGACTTGTGTGTAACAATAAGGAAGAAGAAAACAAGATCAATTTATATGGAAATGTAAGAATAAAAAAACAATATCAATTCATGAATCTTTTAATTATTAACATGAGATCTACAAGATACCTTTGAAAGATTTTAGATTTGAGCTTTAGTTTGTTTTCTTATCATAACTACTATTGTAATCTTTTAACATGGAAGACTTGAATGTAAGTCCTTGTAAATCCTCTATCAAGTTGTCTTTCATAAATACATCTTATATCCTCTAAAAGCATAGCCTTAACATGCTTATATAATCCTAATACTTTATATCCATTCCTAAAGAAATGTGTTCTTAGAAAGAAAAGTTGTAGCCTTTAACATGACACCCTTTTACTTGAATGGAAATCTTAGCGGGTATATTATTCCTACCATGATTTTTGTCCTCTCATCAAGGGTTTCCATGTACATACTTTTGAGCCACTAATGTATGCATCTTTTTGTGAATTTTTATTCTTTTATCTTATTTCTTTCATCATTGTGCTTCTATTATAATAACATGTGTATATATTATTTGGAGTGATAGGTCAAGTAATCTTTTTGAAAGTTTATACTGATTTAGTCCCCCTCTATGTACCAATTTAGTACTATAATTCCTATCAAAGAATAGACCCTAAAAGTGAAGATATTAAAAACTCAAGGGAAGATCTAATGTAATATTATAGGCCACAAAGACAACTTGATAAACCCTTTGACAACATTAAGGTTTTGAAAGATAATTTAAGAGAGTCATTCACTAAGAAAAAGAAACTCATGAAGAAACTTAGTTATATTTAAAAATTCATTTGACATCTTGAGGAGAAAAGTTGAATTCATGAATATGAAGAAGTAATAATTAAACTTATGACTATAACTGAGAAGCTAAGAAGAAACATGAGCATATAGCATTGAGAATGAAAACATATTAGGATAAGAAATGAAATGTCATTCTACCAAGAGATGAAGCCATTGGAGTGCAAAAACAAAGCAAAGGAAGTTAGGCTCAAAGATCAACTTTTCCACTTGTTAAGTACTATTTTTTATCATTTGGTATCCAACCATACATTGATTACCTTGGATCATAAACTATGTTTCATCCTTTAGAAGTATTTCCTTTTTTACATCTTGCATAGCATCTCGTTGCATTCTTTCCTTCCATACTCTTATAGAAATTGTGACGTCTTTGGCTTGGACTGGATGTTTCTTTTGGATATTATCTTGATGTTGAAATTCCTTTATCCTTGATTATTGATTCCTTAATATTAAAAAATAAGAACTTATTTTCCATCTCAAAGGGGGCCATAAATTTCTTCCTTATTGTATATTGTTATATTCATTTCAAGCATGAAAGATAGAGTACACTAGTATAATAAAAAATTCTATGGGGAGTTACTCTCCCTTCTTATTTTGGATTGGTTGACAAGCATAACATAGCTTTCTAGAACACTTGATGTGTCCTAAAAAATATATATCCTATATATGCATGATGCTAGATTAATTAATTTGTGGGATACCTAAAAAATAATTTTTCCTAGATAAAAATAACACTGATCTATCCATGAGGTACACACATGCAAATCTTCCATAAGTTGCAAGGTTTTCATAGGATTCACTACTAGGTACACACACCCACTACACCATTTAAATTTTATCTTTCATTTGTTTCATATTAAGACACAAAAATATTACTAGGTGGGGAAATTTGATCCCCTTTTTTCTTCTCTCTCTCTCTCTCTCTCTCTCTCTCTCTCTCTCTCTCTCAATTTGATCCCCTTCTCTCTCTCTCTCTCTCTCTCTCTCTCTCTCTCACACACACACACACACACACACACACACACACACAATCTTTCATTTGTTTCATATTAAGACACAAAAATATTACTAGGTGGGGAAATTTGATCCCCTTTTTCTTCTCTCTCTCTCCCTCTCTCTCTCTCTCTCTCTCTCTCTCTCTCTCTCTCTCTCTCTCTCTCTCTCAATTTGATCCCCTTCTCTATCTCTCTCTCTCTCTCTCTCTCTCTCTCACACACACACACACACACACACACACACACACACACACACACACACACACACATGCACACACATGCCTGATGAGGACTCAAACTCAATTAGGTGATTCATTGTTTCCTTGTATCTTTAGTCTTAATGAGATCATTAAATGTATTTGATGTAATTTATTGTGAGTTTGAGTTCATCTCATAGTCATAGTAAAGTGAGGGATAAATTTATTTTCTTAAAAAGTGTATAATTTTTATGTAGGACCTTTTATCCATCCCTAAAACATTTATACTTTAATTGTTATTATTCCTTGAACTTCTATCCATTTCTAGTTGGTTATTTTTTATCGTCATGATCCTCGTGCACATCTTGACACTCATAAACACTCAAGTAAGGGATAAATTCATCTCTTACCCTTGTCTACGGGGTGAGTTCATCTCTTACCTCATGATAAGGGACTATTTTGTCCTTTACTCAAGGTACTTTCCCTTATATCTCAAGTTAATTTTAGTTATCTCAATTTGTTTCCCACCTAATGCAATTATTGATTTTGATTTTGATTTCTATGTGAATATTAAAAGAGAGTCTCACATAATTCATTTGAACACCATTAAACTTTCAAGAGATCCCTTTTGGTGTAGGGGCATTCATGAAGAGAAAGATCCATTCAAATCATCATCCATGCCACCAAGTTTTCAAAGTGCATTAATGAAATTTAGGCCAAGTGAGAATTGATTCATTGAAGGTCCAAAATTTCATCGATCTTACATTTCCTCCTCAAAATATTGCTTCTTTCATCATAGAATATAGTTTATTTTTTGATAAAGGAAGGAGATATCTACATTCGTTTACCTTGCATAAGAATTTACCATTCAAGCATTTAACCTTCAATCATTCAATAACATATTTATATTCATTGATATATGTTTGGAAATTTTGTAGATTTATTTAATTTGTGGAAGCATCCTATTTTAAAATATATATTATTCATATGTATACATACAAAGAATCTATACATCTAAATATAGATAGAGAATATTGTAAGGAAACCTAGGTGCGGAAATAGCTTCCTGCACTAATCTCTTAAGGAAAGTATGGTGCAAATCCTTTTAAAATAGTTTACACTTACAGATTGAATATCATTTAAACAATGATATTGCAGCCAACCATGCATACAGAAAATAGATAGAGAAAGAAACACATAACACAAACATTTTACGGTAGGGAAAAACCTTCCGGTAAAACAACCCCACCCCTTCAAAACCTACACAATGTACTATCTTCAACACAAGGTTATAATATACTTGCAATGCAAGTTTAACAGCAACAATAGAAGACTTCAGCAGCACCTCAGTACTTGCACTTTCTCCTCTTCCTCTCTCTTACATTTTCAACATGCAATACTACTTTTATGAACATCTTAAGACCCAACAAAATGCCCACAGAGGATTTGGGAATTTTTCATGGCTCAACCATGAAGAACCATGCACAATGCAACATGTACATGCAATACCAAGAAAAGGGTGTCCATCCCTTGAATAGGCAATGACAGCTTGTCATAGAATCTACCAAAAATAGCGGTCACAAGACAAGTGTAAGGGAATCCATCATACCAACCTATTTTTGGCATGTTCTCTTACACACACCAACCACTCATTCTTGGGTGTCCAAAAAGGCCCCATGTCATAAGATGCTCTTACACCTGTCATAGCTCATTCCTTAAATACCTCTTACACATCATAAGATTTTGTCATAACCTTTTCAGCCATGATTTCCTTCACACACTTCAAGATGTCGACACATGTAAGTGATCAACATGGCAACTAGACATGTACACTCACATTTACATATTATTTGCAAAAATACATCTAAAAAACAAATAATAATAAGAATAGGAATTATACAAGTTTGAGACACCTTATTCCTAACATTCTCCCACTTTTCAAACACCTTGTAAGAGCAATAGGAACATAACAAGGATTAACCACTATAGGCCAGAAGGCCCATAGACTCCAAACACCATATGAACTTCTCAGTGCCCACTAGTTTCGTTAATGCATCTACAAAAATTTTCGTGGTATCCACCTTCTCCAAATTTACCTTTCCATCTTCCACCATATCTCTCAAAAAGTGCAACTGCACATCAATGCACTTTGTTGTGGCATGAAAAGTTGGATTCTTTGCAAGGCAAATAGCACTCTAACTGTCACATCAAATAGTAATCTTTCCTGCATCAACACCAATATTAGAACACAGTCTCCTAAGCCAAATGGCTTCCTTACAAGCATGAGTAGTAGCCATGTACTCAGATTTTGTAGTGGACAAAGCAACCACAGGTTGTCACTTACTCATCCAACTGATGGCACCAGCAAACATAGTGAACACATAACCACTGGTGGATCTCCTGTTGTTAATATCACCTGCCCAATCTGAATCCATAAATCCATGAATACAAACTAAATACAGAGCTCCAGAAGAGTTACCATGATAACATATGGAGTAATCTGATGTACCCCTCAAATATCTAAATACTTGCCTAACTACATCCTAATGTACCTGTCTAGGATTAGCCATAAATTGGCTCAGAACTCCCACTACTTGGGCAATGTCTGGTCTAGTATAGACCATAGCATACATAATACTACCAACTGCACTAGCATAAGGTACTCTACTCATGTCCTCCATCTCACTAGGAGATTTTGGGCAATCTTCTACAGATAACTTTGTTCCCACAAAAATAGGAACACACAAAGGTCTACAATCTGCCATGCTAAACCTGTCCAACACAGACTTTACATACTTACTCTAACTCAACCAAAATTTTTTGTTAGACGTGTCTCTACTGATTTCCATACCCAAGATGTAACTTACTACCCCAAGATCTTTCATCTCAAACTGTGCTGACAACTAAGATTTAAAAATAGAAATCACACCCTTACCCTTCCCAAATAGCAACATATCATCAACATATAATGCAACAATAAGAAGGTGATCATCTTGAACTCTGAAATAAATACAATGATCTAATTTTGATCTTACAAATCTAATTGACAACACAAAGGCATCAAACTTAATGTACCACATCCTAGGAGATTGCTTCAAACCATATAAAGACTTTTTAAACTTGCAAACCCAAGATTCTTTACCTTTAACAATGTAGTGCTCAGGTTATGACATATAAATTTCTTCCTCCAAATAACCATGAAGGAAAGCTATCTTCACATCCATCTGTTCTATCTCTAAATCATATGATGCTACAAGAGATAACAAAAATCTAATGGATGTCAACTTTGCAATAGGAGAGAATATTTCACCATAATATATTCCCTCTACCTACGAATACCCCTTCACAACCAATTTGGCTTTGTATCTTTCAACACTGCCATCTATACATAATTTCTTCTTGAACACCCATTTACATCCAATAGATTTTCTCCCTTTAGGCAAAGACACAAGGTCCCAATTTCTGTTTTTCTCTAATGCAGCCATCTCATCATCCATGGCCTCAATCCAAGAACCAACATCTTCCATGCCCAAAGCTTCTTTCACAGATCTAGGCTCAT
Organism: Cupressus sempervirens; assembly: GCA_028749045.1. Classification (NCBI taxonomy): domain Eukaryota; kingdom Viridiplantae; phylum Streptophyta; class Pinopsida; order Cupressales; family Cupressaceae; genus Cupressus; species Cupressus sempervirens. The sequence goes on along the minus strand of CM053787.1, from coordinate 729,936,838 downwards.
CAGTGTTAGTAATCAAAGAAAAAGCACAACTGGAATCTAACATAGAATAACCAAACCTTTCTGGTTGCTTTCTTTCTCTCATGGATCTCCTCAAGGGCTAAGGTTGAGGTTATTCTTCCTCTTCTTCTTCTGAACTATCAGAGCTACTAGAGCTCTCCTCATTATTAGACCCAACATGGTCTTTCTATTCAGTCTTCTCAAGGGTAGGAGGAAATTGAACAATATCTTCTTTCTTTCCTTTTTCATCTGGTTGTAGCACAATAGGAGAAGATGTTAGGTCTCTAAAAACAACATTTCTACTATACAACACCTTACTAGTCATAGGATCCCAAAGCTTGTATCCTTTCACACTAGCACTATACCTGATGAAAATAAATTTAACGGCTTTGTTTTCCAACTTAGATCTTTTCTCCTTTGTAACATGTGCATAAGCTTCACAATCAAAAAACATGAAGATGTCTAATTGAAGGCTTCTTACCAGACCACACCTCCATGGGTGACTTACCAACAAGGGCTGATGTAGGAGATCTGTTAACCAGATAGCAAGCAATGGCCATAGCTTCGGCCCAAAACTTTTGTTCTAAGCTAGCTCAACTAAGAATACTCCTAGCCTTCTCCATCAATGTCATGTTCATTCTTTCTGCAACTCCATTTTGTTATGGGGTATAAGGAGTTGTCTTCTACCTCTCGATGTCTCGTTCTTTATAGAACTATTCAAACTCTGCTAAGAAAAACTCACCACCATTGTCAGTTCTCACAAACTTAATCTTCTTTCCAGTTTGATTCTCTACAAGGGCTTTAAATTCCTTGAATTGACTAAAGACTTGTTTCTTACTTTTAAGAAAATAAATCCATGTCCTTCTACTATAATCATCTATGAAAGATACAAAAAATATAAAATTGGAGATTGAAGGAACTTTTACAGGACCAAATACATCAGAATGAATAAGATCCAAACCATCAGAAGATTTGTGAGAACTAGAGTAAAACTACACATGATTTTGTTTACCATAGATACAGTTTTCATAGAAGTCAAACTCGAGATTGCAATCATTTAACCCCTCAACGAGATTTTTATTTTTCAGGGTTCTGAGACCCTTTTCACCAATGTGACCAAATCTCATATGCCACAACATTGTCTTTTCTATAAGAAGCTTACCTTCCAAAGTGTTTGCATTTTCATCAGATGGTGAGGATGAAGAACTATTACATAGACGAATACATGCATCTAGCTGAAATAAGGTAACTCTCCTAGTACCCCTTGCAAGCACTATGATCCTCTCATCATCTTCCATCCTTCATTCAAAAAAACAACTTGCACACCTACATCATTCAAAATACTTATAGATAATAGGTTTCATACCAAACCTAGAATGTGCATAACTCCATTGATTTCCTTTACTCATCCATCAGAAAATTTGATAGTGATCTTTCGTGTCCAACTATCTTTAGGTGAGAATCATCACCCAAGTACATCTTTCCAGCATCGAACTCTTCATATTTTGAGAACCAGTTTTGATGATAGGTCATGTGAAAAGATGCACCTGAGTCAACCAACCACACATCATTAGATGCATGGGTTGCCAAAGCTATGATGAATGCATCACCATCTTCTTGAGATCTTTTTGATGTTGAATCTAAACCTTTCTTCTTCTTCTTCAACTCTTTGCAATCTTTATGGAAGTGCCCAAGTTTATCACAGTTCCAACATTTTGTCTTGGACTTATTGGAAGTCTTTGACTTCCCACAAGATTTGGATCTACCCTTATTTTCAAACTTATTTTCATTTTTCTTCCCTCTTTCTTTGGATCTCCCACGAACAGCAAGGGCATCTTTTTTTGAAATGGAGGCCTTTCTATACATCTTCTCTGATAGCAGTGAAGACACCACATCATCCATTTTAAAAGTGACTAACATGCTTCTAAGAGCCATCACAAGATGGTCCCATGAATCCGTAAAGAACACAAAAGTGTGTAGCAACGATCCTCCTCCTCTAACTTGACACTAGCTGATGTCAACTGTGCAGTCAATAGATTAAATGCATTTAAATGATCCGTTAAGGATCCACCTTCCTCCATTCATAGAGAGTACAACTTCTTCCTCAGGAACAACTTGTTCACCAAAGATTTGGCCTGATACACAAACCCAAGTTGTGTCCACAAACTATATGCGGTTTTCTCATCTAGAACATTGAGAAGAACTGCATCAGTTAAATAGAGTCTTATGAGACTCTTAGCTTTATGGTCTTTGATATCCCAATCTTCTTGAGCTACAGTTGCTGGTCTTGTAGTGCTTGAGGTTGCTTCCCATAGGTCACGATCTTCCAACATGTCTTCAATCTTTAGTTTCCACAACTTGAAACTAGTGCCATTAAATTTCTCCACCTATATTCTTCCATATGATGAACTCGCCATCTTAATCTGCAAATAAGATTCAGGATGCTCTACACAAGACTCCCACTCAAATTTAGATTAGCTCAATAAACCCTACCCAACAACTAGGATCAAAAGTTGATCAAGCTCTGATACCACTTGTAAGGAAACTCAAGTGTGGAAAAAACTTCCTACACTAATCTCTTAAGGAAAGTATGGTGCAAATCCTTTTAAAATATTTTACACTTACAGATTCAATATCATGTAAACAACAATATTGCAGCCAACAATGCATACAAAAAATGGATAGAGAAAGAAACACATAACACAAAGATTTGCCAGGCGGGAAAAATGTTTCGGTAAAACAACCCCACCCCTTCAAAACCTGCACAATGTATTATCTTCAACACATGGTTACAATACACTTGCAATGTAATTTTAGCAGCAACAATAGAAGACTTCAGCAGTACCTCAGTACCTATACTTTCTCCTCTTCCTCTCTCTTACATTTTCAACATTCAATACTACTTTTATGAACATCTTAAGACCCAACAAAATGCCCACAAAGGATTTGGGCATTTTTCATGGCTCAACCACCAAGAACCATGCACAATGCCACATGTACATGTCATACTAAGAAAAGGGCATCCATCCCTTGAATAGGCAATGACATCTTGTCATAGAATCTACAAAAAATAGCGGTCACAAGAGAAGTGTAAGGGAATCTGTCATACCAACCTATTTTTGGCATATTCTCTTACACACACCAACCACTCATTCTTGGGCACCCAAAAAGGCCCCATGTCATAAGATGCTCTTACACCTATCATAGCTCATTCCTTAAATAGCTCTGACACATCATAGGAATCTGTCATAACCTTTTCAGCGATGATTTCCTTCACACACTTCAAGATGCTGACACATGTAAGTGATCAACATGCCAACTAGACATGTACACTCACATTTACATATTATTTGAAAAAATACATTTTAAAAAAGAAACAATAATAAGAATAGTAATTATACAAGGTTGAGACACCTTATTCCTAACAAATATAAATCCATTCATACAGATTTAAAAAGGGAGGTGAATATTTACATTTTTCTTCCTTTTTCATTCTTTCTCATTTAAAGGTTAATTCTTAAATTGGGGTTTGTCCAAGGAAAGAACCTAAACACCCACCCACTAAAAAAAAAATAGCATTTCTCTTTTGTATAGGTTCAATTTTTCCAAGATAGAAAATATAGATCTTGGAACTAGGGTTTTAGGTTCCAAGAAGAGCTTTGAAAAATTATAAATTTGTGAGGACAGGTCAAGAATGAACTGATCCTTGAGTCAAGTATTTCTTATTACTCTAGGTAATCCTTGACCTCTTTAGGTTATCTCTAACTTCCAATTAATTCCTATATAGTAGCTCTAATATTTTTAGAAAAAGGAAGATATCAATTATGGGGTCCCAAATCTAGAATAATGACTTTTTCAAAGATTATGCTAGCATTTTTTTAGATCAAAGTCAACCTCCTTCATTGAACTTAAACGTTATTAATGTACTTCATTTTTAATTTCATATCATATATCCATATATCTTGATATCTTATATCTTCTTGTTACATGTTCTTCAATTTTATATATATATATATATATATATATATATATATATATATATATATATATATATATATATATATATATATATATATATATATATATATATATATATATATATATGCTTTCATTATTGCATCTCAAGTAGTTAATTCACTTTTACTTGATAATCACTTATACAAATCAATAGTTAAATTTAAGTTAACCAAAATCCTTTATAAATTATTCTTTTGAGTATACATCTTGAAATGAGTCTTTGATTTAGCATCAGTACCCATCACATCATCTTTGGGTTGTATTGATCTTGTTTAAGTCCTTCTGAGCATTATGTTTAAGGGTTCCTTGTTTAATTTTCCTAATGTGAAATTTAAATTTAGGGGTCACCAATATATATATATATATACATATATATATATATATATTCTAATTTCTTATTTCATACATACACCTTTGAGAATTCCACCTTCTTATTTTACAACTAGGTACTTTTAACTACTTATATTTTGGTCTAGAGCTCATCAAATTCGGTGCAATTTTATATGATCTTGACCTTCAATTTTTATCTTTAGTGTTAATCTCATTATGGTTTTGACAAGGCCGTGACAAAAAAACTTAGTCATTATTCAATAGAGAATAGTACAAGCCAAATGCATAGTACATGCTGAGTGAACAGAGCTAGCCAACTAATTAGTGTGAGTTGAGCAAATAGAGCATGTCGAGCATAAGTCTCCAGAAAATACATGCTCAGTAATATGATAGTTAGTGATAAGCACTAGTATGTGTCAAGAAGATAGTGTGTTTTAAGTGATTTAGGTGTCGAGCAAACATAGTGTGCCAAGCTATTCAAAATCCAAGTATCAATATATAGAGCACAATGAAGGTTGAGCATCAAAACCTATTGATGCTGAGTGAATAGTTTATGTTATAGAGGTTTGTAATGGCACAAACTTCTATGCAAATAGTTTTTGGCTAACATGAACATGAATTTTCAATGATACAAAATAAGGAGGGATTCATATTATTAATCCCTATGCTATGTATGTAGCCAATCATATTGAGGGAAGCATTATGTGGCAATGTGGATCAACCGCAACCATTGATTCTAACCTAATTTTGTCTCCGTGATGTTTATAAAAGAAGGAAACCCTAAGGGTAAAACAATTTGTGAAGGAGGATACTGAGGAAAGTATTTGGTGAGAAATAAGCATGGAGAACATGGATAAGATAGATTTTTGCAATGAAGGATCAGTTTGAGAAGGACAGAGACAAGTAGTGAAAAGTTAGAGAGGATAGATATGATAAGAAGGATGAAGAGATAAATAGTAAAGGTGAGATCTAATATCAAGTAGTAAGGTGCTAACCAAAGGATCAGATGTTGGATCATTATAATAGGTGATACAAAGTACAAATCTCTTAATGGAGTACTCTTAACAAGCTTTTGTAAATCTCCTAACCGAGTACTTACTTAATTATGATTTTAAATCATCTAGCAAGGTGAGACCTAATAGTCTTTGTAAGCCTTTAATAGAGTAGACCTCTCATAGGGTAGATCATATTTTATGATCCAAACATTGTAGCCATAATAGGCGAAACTTTACAACTATAGTAGTGAATATTTGTGGGTGTCATCCCCACCCCATTTTTACCTTCTCCTTGGAGGTTTTCTTGGTAACCAAAATCTTATGTGTTATGTGTTGATTTATTTCATGGTTTGGATGTGAGGAATGAATACATATTTTGGTTTACATGTTAAGTTATGAGATGGATGTATGTGAAATGTTTTACAGGTACAAGTTTTAAGTGTTGATTCACCCCCATCGTAGAATTGACTTTCCCATTGTTAATTCCAACAATTCATACCAGAGTTTTGTTCTTTAGAAAAGAAAGTTTGACAACTTTTGAGGTAAAACTTGAAGATGGAAGTCTACAAATTGGGAAAGACTATTGAGAACCAGAAGATTGAAATTTGTATGAACTCAAGGAGGCAAGAGATGAATTGCAACATTCATTGAAAAGAAGAAAGGAATTGGCCATTCAACAAAATGACACTCAATATCAAGAAGAAGATACTATTGGATTATTTGAGGACAAAAACTCAAATGAATTTGCTGCAACTATTGTAGATCCGATGGAAAAGAACATTGCCCTAAATGAAGAAGTTAGGAATTTGAAAAGGGAACAAGAAACTCAGTCAATATTTTTATGTGATACAACTAGATTGGAAAGGAAAGATGAAGAAGATAGATTTATGATAGAGGAAGATAAAACACTAGTAGCTAATGGACTTGAGCAGAAATAATTAGATGTGAAAAAGTTATCAAGCATTAAATTAGATCTAATGAATCAGCTGATGATTACAAATAAAGAACTGAATAGGAAAGACATTGAGATTAAAACTTTTGAAAAAAAGAATACCCTACTATAGAATCAATTGAAAACTAAGAAAGAAAAGCTTAACAAGCCTAGTGAAGCAGTAATGTATTTTGAAAAACTAATGGAAGCACCAAGGTCAAACAATAACACTGTTGGTTTGGGCTATTCTACTATTGAGAAAGGAGAAACATCTAGGAATGGTGAACAAAGGAACAATAAGGGAAATAAAACCAAGCCCACTTTTCATCATTGTAGAAAATTAGGCCACAGAACAAATGTCTATAGAACTAACACTAAAAATCATAACCCTAACAAGAAGTTCAAGGCACATTGCCATAACTGAAAGAAGCAAGGACATTAGGCACATGAATGTAGGAACAAGACCATCAACAATCAGAGATCTAAAGGATGCTATTACAACTATCAGAAGTATGGATGCAAGGGATATTAATGCACATCTAAACCCAAGTGGACATCAAACAACAAAACCAAGGTACATCATCATGGGAATACTTATGATTGGGATTACAATACAAGGTATAGTTTTCATTATCGAGATGAGTATGGTCATATTGTTGTAAATTATATTAGGACACATTTCAGAGTAATTACAATAGATGGTTGAATAAGGTTGTATGATTTAGTTGTCTTAATATTGGTCTCGTGAGAATAAATTCTCTAACTCTATCACCTAAACTGCACAATGAATTCAACAAAGGAAAAGAAAAGGTAGATGTTGAAAAGACAAAGATTGTATTGCCTCACCCATTTCACTTCATGGACACAACCCTATTAATCTTGCTTAGTGAGGGATCATGATTGGGACCATGAGTGGTCTACACCCTCGTGGTGATTGGATTTATGGTACTATATCAATTACTTTGGTTATTCTTGTGGCTGATTTATGAGATTATGATGCGATTTATGGTTCATTGAGGCTTGTGCTAGTGGTTACCAAGATGTGGTATCAAGATTTTGTTCTATGATTACCCTGAGATGTATGCAAAGATTGCACTATGTACTATTACTATGCTACACTAGACTAGGTTCCTATAGTAGTGGTTAGTCATGTTTAAGACCGTATTCACTTATGTGTTTTAAGTGCCCTTTTGTTTTTGTTTAAAAAACTATTAATAAATTCTTAAATTATTAGAAATGGATTTTCCATGTTGGATTCATTTATTATGTGCTATAGATATTTACCTTGTTATATTTTCATATGAAAGATATTTGTTACTCATGTTATGTTTTACATTTGAGATGACCTCAGGGTCAGATATTATACTTTGATTTTAGTATCATAGATGTTAGACTACTATCCTATTTAGGTGATCATATTTCATGATGATGCCATTTTTAGATGATAGTGTGTTTTATGATGATATTTGGTTATCAAGTATTTGGACATATCCCTAATTATGTTATGTGAAGGCTTTAATGCTATGGTTATTTACTTCATTATTGCTTCACTATGCTATATGCGAATGTGAGTAATGTAAATAGATTATTTCAATATAATTGAATAAATGGTTAAATTAGGTTATTTAATTCATTTATTTATTTGGCTATGTTGTTATATGTAATTGCAATTGATCTTGTTGTTTACTGTGCAGGATTTATATCCTTGGCAGTGGCACATGAAGTTAGTGATTCAACCATTCATATTTTACCAATGTCATCCCTATATGGTTGATGTATCTTTATATTAATTGTTCAATTAATCTTTTCAATAATTATTAAATCCGAACTCATTTGGATTATGTTATTAGAACAATAAGTATGTTTGTGCTTTTAGAGGTTCACTTTGTCGTGAATGTTGTTAAGGAAATTTTTGTGATTTTGGGGTTTTTGAGCTATATTTTATTTTATTTTAATTTTTGGCAGCTTTTCCATAGAAGAATTCCTATTTTTAGGAATAATCTATTTTATTTTGGGTTGATTCAAGTTTTAACTAGTTTGGTTGGTTATTTTCCCTAATCGATTATTCACTTGAAAAGTGAATAAGTATCCAAAAAGGAATTTAATTCCTCACTTCTCACTTTTGAATTAAAAAGTTTGAGAGTAAAACCCAAAATCCTCTTCATGAGGATTTATTATTTTGTTTGTTGTGGGAGCTATGGGAGTGGGATCATTGCTAGGTTGGTCTTTTTGGATCCAACTCGAAGAGACCTTCGATTGCCACAATTTTTGACTACCTCTATGGGCTTTTTATTTTATGGTTTAGATTCCCATTTTTCCCTCTTGGCTATGAGGTGGGGATCTCCCCTTTTATTGTTTCTACTCTATTTCAGCTTCCATTTTTCGTAGCCATTTTTTATTAGTCTAAGAACTAGTGTTCCCCTCGATTTCTGTATGCTAGTTCTACCTCGTTGGGCGAGTATGAGCATTTCTCTATTTTCTAGGATGAGGGTTTGGGGTTTTGCACTATTATGCTGGCCATTTTTTCATATGAACTCCAAACCCATATTTTATTTGATATTTGTGGCTTTTGTGCCCTAAGAACAAATGTGTTTTAATTTTGAAGTTTTGAGGTTTTCCACCTTGATTTGTGTGCCACCTAATTTTGTTAAGTTTTCTTAGGATGATGTTCGTCGTGGACTTGGATTATCTGTAGGATGTCAGTCAGACCAATTTTTTACTTTTATGTTTGCATTGGGATGTGTGTTGCATCCATACTCCTGACTTTGTGTTTAGTTGAGTGATTTTATACTTGGTGCTATTTTTTCTTTTGGGCTCTTGTTATTGTTTTGTGGGCACTAGGATTCGTGTAGAATACATACTCCTAGATTAAGGCTAGTTGAGTGAGTTCATGATTTTTGGTCTTGTTTCATCATTGGGATTTGTGTAGAATCCATAATCTTAAATTAAGGCTAGTTGAGTGATTTCATGATGTATGGTTTTATTGTTCTTGGGATTCATGTAGAATCTATCCTCTCAAGTTTGGTTTCAGTGGAGTAATATTTTTCTTGTGTTCTCATCTAGTCCTTGTGTTATGATCTTCATGATGGTGGTGTGCCACACATGAGTATGTGCGCATACATTTATAAGGTGACTTGTGAGGCTTGATCCTCTATGGACTTGTTAGAAGTTATGATCATTGGCGTTGGGTTGGGAATATGCTTGCCTACAGGCACTCATCATTGGATGAGCATGGGTAGGGTAGTGTAGCACATGGAGGGGCTCTATCTTGCAGCTTGATGACTATTTCCCATTGGTTGGTAGAAGAAGTTTAATACAAGTGATAACAAAATGAAAATGTGTGAATGGTAATAAAACTAAATATTATTAAAATGTTGGGATTGTACACCTTCCATTCAGAAGAGCTACCACCTAGATTGTGAGTTTCCCTGTTGGGGAGTTCAGCTACCAATACTAGCTAAGGCTTGTCAATGCCAAGTGACTCTCCATGGTGTCAGCCCCTACTTAGTAGCTCGTTGAGTCTCTGACTAGGACATATAGTTTATGCATTATCTATGTTCTTGGTTTCGGTCATCATTACTATTTGCTGTGAGTGTTAGCCATGGATGTTTGTGTTATGTGTGTTTGTGGTTGGACCATTATCTTTATCAGAATGGTAGGAGTGGACCTACGGGTTCTACTTGGTTGGAAGGCATAGCTACCTATACCACTACTAGGGACCAGTGTATAGAGATGGTCTTTTTTGCTAGTGCAACTATTGCTGGATGTTTTTAGTTGGTACTTTGGTATCCAAAGTATGCTTTCATTGGAATGCTTGTATATCATGTTTAGATGATGTTAGTTATTAACACATTTCCTTATTATGATGGTTAGCATATGATAGATGATGTTATCCGTATTTGTAGGATTATCTATTGCTTTACTTCTAGCATGTTATATTTCCTTATGCTTAACTTGCAGCACATTTTAGTACTGACATTCTTATATGATAGTACCAACAATCTAATCGGTAACTTGTGATGTTACACGTAGGGGATGGCTAGGGCCCACAATAGTCTTATGATGCTATTATGGTTGGGAGGAACCATGTACTTTGGTTGTACTGTTCATCGCAATGTTATTTCTATTTGTTGCAATTTTTTTTTGTACACTGTGATGTTTCCTTCTATACTTGCCCTTTTTACTCGTATGGTTTAGACGGATAGATATTCCTCTTTCTTGTTCTTGGCATCTTGTTGCTTATGCACTCAAGTGTTCATTCCTTGATCTACATAGATCTGATACTCCCTGGTATGGAGGTTCAAAACTTAGTTTTACTCTTTAGTTTTTCCTTGGAGTGTTTTATGTGTTGCCTCGGTGACCTTGTGTTAGTATGGGGTGATGCTATAAAATGTCACATGCCCAAAGGAGTTCTGTCATGCGATATTGGAAGGTATTGTACCTCTTAGGAAGAAATGTCATGCAATACTAGAAAGTATTGCACCCCCTTTGAAGAAGTGTCATATGATACTTTTTAAATATTGCATGCCCTCTTGAGGTGTGTCACCCAAACCCTAAAAGTGTCACACCTCTTCTTGAGAAAGGTCGTACGATACTAGAAAGTATTGCACAATGGTGATTTAAAGTATTGCTTCGCTTTTGTAAAAACCTATCTGCATAGACAACGGGCACTTTTTGGTTTGACCCAAACTTTTCAAGAAGTGTTTTGGCTACCCTCTTGGGTTTTCTTTAATCCTTTGGCATTATATTTTAAATTTGAGATGTTTTGATTCGAATTTGGTTGTGCATCTTCTGTAGTTTGTCATTCTGTTTAGTTGTGGCATTTGGAGATTCATTGGTTGCTTAGATTGTTGGTGAATCCTTCCATTGTTATCTTTATGATTCCTATATGATGTTTTCATGTGCTTTCATACTTGTGTGTGTGTGTGTGTGTGTGTGTGTGTGTGTGTGTGTGTGTGTGTATCTTAGCTTGAATTGAATCCTTGTTCCAAGGATCTCCAGGAGGGGCATTACATCTAGTATCAAAGCCCATGTTCAAACATTGGGATCTCGACGTATATGTTGTCCATATGGTTGATGTTGCATTAGTGTGAGTGTGAGTGTCTTTGTGATGGCTAATGAGTTTTGTTGCTTTTGTATATATTTGGCATGGACTTGCTTGTCCAATAGATGTGACTAGAGTAGTGTAAGGAGAGGGAAATGAGTCTTTCCTTATTTTGTAGATAGAATCAATGTGCCTTGTTTTGTTGGTTACTTGTATGACCCTTTTTGGATGGAGTTGTTGATTGGTATCCATGTGTTGGCTTTGAGTGCATCTTTTTGTTTCTCCTTGTGGAGTAATGTGCATTGTTTCCCTCTTTTCTCCTAATTGTAAGTAAATAAATGAGTCTTATTTGTGATTCTATGTTTTGTTATTATAGTAATGAAATGGTCCCTTTCATTTAGAAATGAGTGTTTATCGTGAATCATTGCAAAGAAGTGGGTTTTGAATTTTATCCTTTGGGTTAATGACTTAAGTCTCCAATCTGATTGCTTCCTAAGCTTATGGAAATTCTATTAAATTTATGGATATCTAAATGTTTCATTGCATGGAAATTATTGTTGTCTGAATATGCACAAGGTTACTGATGGTATATTGCTTATTGTGTGTGAGTGTGTTCTCTAAAATTGCTAGGATGATGTATTCCTTAGCATTGTGTGGTGGTTTATCCCTCTGTGTGATTGTTCCTAGTCATCACATGCAATGTGATTTGTTTGATGCCTTATTTTATTTGGCTAGAGGTACTTTCCTCATATTTTTAGGCTAGCATTGGTTTTCAGTATTTTCATTTCTTGGAATAGTCATCAAATTTCTCTATCGCTTTCTTTGTGATAGTTGTCACATTTGACTTATTATTGAAATGAGCTCTTTCGAGATTTAATGTTTTAGTTGACAATTCCCCATTTGGACTTTTTGTTTTGGTTCATGATGACTATTCTGAATGTGTTATAACTATTGCCTAGTTGTGTGTTGTGACTCTACCATGTTCATCTTGAGCCTCTAGTGGTATGTACAAGGGATAATATCATAGAGAACATACTAGTGTGATTGTCATAGATGTAAAGTTGTTAATGTAATTGGCTAGTTTAAATGGTGATTAAACGTAAGGTTATTTTGGAAAAAAATTTGAAAAGATAGGTACTTGTTATACGAAAAGTGACTCTTGAACCCTTGCTTTGAAAACCTTTCAATTCATTGTGCATTAATGCTAGTGTTATGTTTAACTAAGGAAATTATGAAAGAGAAGTAACAATGGTTTCATTGTGCAAATTACCTTTCTTTTCATGCCTTATGTCATTTTGGACATATTTTCTCTTTGGTTGTTTTGGACATTTTGTCTATTTCTTGTCTTGGTAACTGAGATGATCTGAGTTACCTATGATGTTTTATCTTGAGTGGTGATAAGGATCTTAGGCCTTCGGACTCTCTAAGCTCCATCATGTTGTAGGCCTTATTGATATCTTTCTGACACTTTTCAAAATGAAGTCAATCAGTGTCTAGACTTGAAAGTTATGGCCTCTAGAGTGAAGGCAATTTTTTTATTGTTTTGAAATTTTGCATGAGAAATAAGAAATCATAGACTTTCTCGCCTAGTTAATTGCATTATCTCACTTGGTTTGATGAGAAACTTCGCATGATATTGTGGTAATGTAAAATTTTTCCTAGGGAACAAAAAGCAACTCTTTTGCACTTCTAAAGGTGTAGATCAATGTTCTTGGTACCCTTTATTGAGTAGAGGCCAATTCAATCATGACATATCACATTTATGGCCATTGGAAAAGTTTAATCCTTCATGTTTTCTTATGGAGGTGTTAGAAAATCTTCATAATCTACTAAGCATTTGTTAGGATTCATGCTTGGATTTGTGTGCTTTCTATAGCACTGACACACCCTTGTGAGGTTAAGTGTGGTTTGTTAGTGTTTCTATTTTGAGGTGGATGTTTCCTTGTCATTTGAGAGTGACTCAATCTTTCAATGAGTCTAGATCCACTTTTTGGACATTGATTTTGGTGCATCTCTATTTTTGTTTCTCTCTTGATAAAGTAGGCTAGTGTGGTTATGCCCATAGCTTAGTTAATGTTGGATGAGTATTTTGATGGTTGGTGGAATTGTGAGATTCCCTAATGTGTCTTGGGCTGATTTAGTGTAGAGGTTGAGAGAGACTCCCTCTAAGCCCTAATGCTTTGTAGTTTCAATCTCTCTAACCTTTTACCTTTAAGATTGTCTCAATCAATTTTCTCTTTGATCATTGAGTTGACATTGGAGATTGAGTTTAGCAGTAGGTTGGGTGTGGTATTCATAGAATGGTGCTAGAGGGATCAAGTATTATTGGACACATGTTACCATCTTATGAGTTGGTATGAAGTTATTGCATGATTTTTTCCATTAATGAAATTCTTTGAAACCTTGTGGAAAGGTGATCTATCTTGTCTAGTTGGGTTATGTAACCCAAATTCCCAATGATAGTTGAGCTTTTTGTACCATAGAGACTATGTATTCCTACTCTTGGTGATTAATTGTGGTAAGTATCTTGTTTTGAGTGTACACTTTGTTGTGAACTGTCATCATTTATGTTCTAAGGGTGAGTTAATGTGGTTTCAATGATGCTAATGCATGACATGATACAATTATTGGGAATCTTGGGATGGTTATTCCCCATGATTCCAACATTTGTTGGAAGTGTTTAGTATTTTGACCTTCTTTTGTGGTCACATGGTAGGTGCATGTTTAGTTGGGCACTTGTAGATGAGGTAGAGTGGCTTTTTCCTTACCTCGTATAGTTGACCTTATGGCTAGTTGGGTTTTCCTAGCACATAGGAGGACCTTATGACAGTGTGACACCCATTATCTCTTCGTAAACCTATATGGGGGTTGAAACGATGGTTTAAGAATGTGGGAGTGATTTTATTGGACTTGTGAAGGGGTCAATGAGTCATGGCTATTGCTTGTTTTTTATTTTACTCTTGGTGTGTTTGGTTTCTATTCTTGGATTGTAGGCTTCTTGGAGTAATCCTAGTCTTTGGGTGGGGGGGGGGGGTGATGATGTAGTGCCTCTCCCATTTGACTTATATAAGTCATCCTAATGGATACAACCCTATTGATCTTGGTTGGTGAGGGATCGTGATTGGGACCATAAGTGGTCTACATCCTTCTGGTGATTGGATTTATGTTACTATATTAGTTACTTTAGTTATGTTTATGGCTGACTTATGAGATTATGATGTGATTTATGGTTCACTGAGGTTTGTGCCATTGGTTACTAGGATCAATGTGGTATAATGGTGTTATTCTATGATTACCCTGAGATGTGTGCAGAGATTGAACTGTGTAGTATTACCATGCTAGACTGGACTAGGTTCCTATAGTAGTGGTTAGTCTTGTTTATGACTATGTTCACTTATGTGTTTAAAGTGCGCTTTTGTTATTGTTTAAACAACCATTATTTAATGCTTAAATTATTAGAAATGGATTGTCCATGTTGGAGTGATTGGTTATGTGCTATGGATATTTACCTTGTTATAATTTGATCTAAGAGATATTTTTTACTCATGTTATATTTAACATTGAGATGACCTGAGGGTAAGTTGTTATACTTTGATTTCAGTATCATAGATGTTAGACTACTATGTTGTTTAGTTGATTAGATTACATGATGATGCCATTTTGAGATGATAGTGTGTTTTATGATGATATCTGGTTAGCCAGTATTTGGACATATCTCTGATTATGTCATGTGATGGATTTAATACTATGGTTATTTACTTCATTCTTGCTCCACTATGCTACATATGAATGCAAGTGATGTAAATAGATTATTTCAATATAATTGAATAAATAGTTAAACTAGGTTATTAATGCATTTATTGCTTGGGATATGTTGTTATATGCAATTGCACTTGATTATGGTGTTTAGTGTGCATGATTTATATCCTTGCCAGTGGCACATGGAGTTAATGATTCAACCATTCATATTTTACCAGTGTAATCCTTGGATGGATGACGTATCCTTATTTTAATTGTTTAATTAATCCTTTTGGTGATTATTTAATCTAAACTCATTTTTATTATGTGATTAGACCAATAAGCGTATCTGGTCATTTACAGGTTCTCTTTATCAAGAAATTTATTAAGGAAATTTTTGTGATTTTGGGGTTTTCAAGCATTATTTTATTTTATTTTAATTTTTGATAGCTTTTCCATAGATATTGGAATAACTTATTTTCTTTTGGGTTGATTCAGGGTTTAACTAGGTTGGCTAGTTATTTTCCCTAATTTATTATTCAATCAAAGAGTGAATAAGTATCCAAAAAGGAATTTAATTCCTCACTTATCACTTTTGAGTTAGAAAGTTAGAGAGTAAAACCCAAAATCCTCTTCATGAGGATTTATTTTTTTGTTCATTGTGGAAGCTGTGGGTATGGGATCATTGCGAGGTTGGTCTCGTTGGATCTAGCTCAGGGAGACCTTGGATTGCCACAATTTTTGACTACTTCTATGAGTATTTTATTTTATGGTTCAAATTCCCTTTTTTCCCTTTTGGCTATGAGGTAGGTCTCTCCCATTTTATTGTTTATGCTCTATTTCAATTTTTGTTTTTGGTAGCCATTTGCTCAGAGGCTAAGAACTAGTGTTCCCCTCCATTTTTGTATGCTAGGTCTACCCAGTTGGGCAAGTATGAGCATTTCCCTTTTTTTTGGGATGAGGGTTTGAGGTTTTATATAGTATGCTAGCCCTTCTTGTATACGCACTCCAAACCCAATTTTTATTTGATATTTGTGGCTTTTTTAACCTAAGACCAAATGGGTTTTAATTTCAAAGTTTTTGAGTTTTGAGGTTTTTTTGCCTCAGTTTGTATATACCTAGTTTTTTCAAGTTTTGTTGGCATGATATTGGTTATGGGATTGGATTATTTGAAGGATGTTAGTCAAACCATTGTTGCTCTTTTATGTTTGCATTGTGATACATATCACATTCATAGCCTCAACTTTGTGTTTAGTTAAGTGATTTTATACCTATTTTATTGTTTGTTTTGGGCTCTTGTTATTGTTTTATGGACATTAGGATTCATGTAGAATCCATACTCCTAGATTGAGGCTAGTTGAGTGAGTTCATGATGTTTAGTCTTGTTGCATCATTGGGATTCATGTAGAATCCATACTCCTAGATTAAGGATAGTTGAGTGATTTCATGATGTATGGTTTTATCATTCTTGGGATTCATGTAGAATTCATCCTCCCAAGTTTGTTTTTAGTGGAGTGATATTTTTCTTGTGTTCTCATCTAGTCCTTATGTTATGATCTTCATGATAGTGGTGTGCCACACATGAGTACATGCACATACATTTGTCGGGTGACTTTTGAGGCTCGATCTTCCATGGACTTGCCAGAAGTTATGATCATTGGGGTTGGCTTGGGAATATGCATGCCTATAGAAAATCATCATTGGATGAGCATGGGTAAGATAGGGAAGCACATGGTGGGGCTTCTATCTTGCAACCTGGTGACTATTTCCTATTGGTTGGCAAAAGAAGTTTAATACAAGTGATAACTAAATGAAAATGTGTGAATGGTAATTAAAATTAAGATAATTAAAATGTCAGGATTGTGTGCCTTCCATTGGGAAGAGTTTCCATCTAGATTGTGCATTTCCCTATTGGGCAGTTCAGTTGCCAATACTAGATTGGGCTTGTCAATGCCAAGCAAATCTGCATGGTGTCAGCCCCTATGCCCCTACTTAATAGCCCATTGAGTGTCTGACCAAGACCTTTAGTTTATGTGTTGTCTATGTTCTTGGTTTTACTCATCATACTATCTGGTGTGTGTTAACCATGGATATTTGTGTTATGTGTTTTTGTCGGTGGATCATTATCTTGATTAGCATGATGGGAGTGGACCTATAGGTTCCACATATTTGGGAGGCATAGCTACCTATACCACTACTAGGGACCAGTGTACAGAGATAGTCTTTTATCCTAGTGCAACCATTTCTAGATGTTTTCACTTGGTACTTCAGGTTCCAGAGTATGCTTTCTTGTGATTTATGCTTTCATTAGAATGCTTGTATATCATGTTTAGATGATGTTAGTTATTGATGAATTTCCTTATTATGATGGTTAGCATATGATAGCTGATGTTATCCATATTTGTAGGATTATCTTATGCTTTACTTCTAGCATGTTATATTTTCTTATGCTTATGTTTGTAGCACGTTTTAGTAGTGACATCCTTATATGATGGTACCAATGACTTGATTAGTAGCTTGGGATGTTACACGTGGGGTATGGCTAGGGCCCATAATGGTCTTATGATGCTATTATGGTTGAGAGGAACATAGTACTTAGTTTGGTTGTACTATTCATTGCGATGTTATGTCTAGTTATTGCAATGTTATTTTAGTACACTACAATATTTCCTTTTTTAGTTTCCCTTTTTACTACTATGGTTTAGATGGATATATGTTCCTCTTTCTTGTTCTTAGCCACTTGTTGTTTATGCATTCAAGTGTTTGTTCCTTGATCTATGTGGATCTGGTACTTCTCAATGTGGAGGTTTAGAACTCAGTTTTACTCTTTAGTTTATCCTTGGAGCATTTTATTTATTTCTTGGGTGACCTTTTTCAGCATGGGGTGATACTATAAAGGCTTGCATGCACAAAGGAGTTCTGTTGTGCGATACGAAAAAGTATCACACCTCTTATGGAGAAATGTCATGCAATACTCTAAAATATCACAGCCCCTTTGAAGAAGTGTTGTATGATACTTGTAAAGTATCAAAAACCCTCTTGAGGTGTGTCATTTAAACCCTAAAAGTTTCACACCTCTTCTTGAGAAAGGTCGTACAATACTTGAAAGTATCGAATAGTGTTGATTTAAAGTATCACCTAGTTTTTGTAAAAACCTGTCTTGGTAGAGAGTGGGCACTTTTCAGCTTGACCCAAACTTTTTCAAGAGTGTTTCATCTACCCTCTTAGGTCTTCTTCAATCCTTTGGCATTTCATTTTGAATTTGCGATGTTTTGATTCAAATTTGGTTGTGCATCTTCCATAGTTTGCCATTCTATTTGGTTGTGGTGTTTTGAGATTTTTCAGCTGCTCGAATTGTTGGTGAAGTCTTCCATTGTGATCTTTGTGATCCTTGTCCAATATTGTCATTTGCATTTATATTAGTAATTTATTTTTTATCTTGGCTTGAATTGAATCTTTGTTCCATGGATCTTCGAGCATAGCATTACAAAGATGTAGATGAATAAGACATGGAAAAAAGAAGAAGAATTCAGCACATCAAGCCAAGATGAGGTCACTTCATCCAATGGATCAGGTGATCACATCACCTGCAATCAGGCAGTCAAAGGCATGTGTGGAACTAACACTTGAAATGATACATTTTACATCAATTTGAAGTATTTAAGCAGTGAAAAAGATCTATCAACATTTATTAAGATGTAATAAAGTTATTAGAACAAAGAGAAAATATATTGTGTTGTTACTTTATTTGTTGCTACCAAGCATTGAAATTTTTGCAGTTATTGCCAATTTATGAAGGTATGTTAGTGTTAGTTGAGCTCTCTATGATAGCTAAGCATACTAGAAAATGCTATAGTGACCTAATGAATAGTTGTATATGTACTAAGGATCAAATGCAAGGTTTTGAAGGCTATATGCTCAATTTTTAGAGTCATTTGCACTTACCCAAGTTTTAAAAGCATGAAGAAAATTTGTTAAAGGAGACTCAATCATTTGCAAACTAGATTCTACTACAACTCGATATCATTCAATGGATTTAAAAGATATTTAACTTGTGCTAAGTTACACTATTTCATGTTTTGTAAACCCTAGAGAGTCAAGATGGTAACAAGTTCTTCAATAGAACCTAGGAAAGATTAGGAAATTTTTAATGTTCAATTAATTAGTAATTTGATGTAAGACAACCTCCATTCTATTCCATTCCTGACATTGTGTATAAAGGGGATCCATCTTATGCACTGTCTATGATACCACTGAAGGTTTTAATGATCCAAGATATATGATGTTGTTATACCTATAAGGTAGGTGAGGTTGGAGATTTAGAAATAAGAGAAACTTACCAAAAGTTGTGTGTGAATGGTGTGTTTGGAGAAGAAAACAAGATTGTAGAGAGTAAAGGGTTAACACTTTCCCTAGATTTCACTCAAATGTTCAAGACATAATGGATTAAGATTGTGTTGAGATGAATTCATGACAATCAAATTTGGTTAGAAAGTGGACCAATCAGAATATCTAAGAGGATCATTCATAGATTCATAGGGTATCCAACCCTAGATTGGCCAAAGACATTGAAGAGGGATGCAAAAGAGATTATTGAAAAGAACACTGGAGCCATGTGGAACAAACATGGAATGCCAATTGACACCATCACAGACCCTATTATTGTGTTTGCAGTAAGAGCGATTGAATATAGATTCTACCAATTGAGTTGACTCAATAGTATGTCATGCTTTTTAGTTGACCTAGTTTATAAGATTGTGAAGAGAGATAATAGCAATGACTTAGCTAAGCTAAAACTTCATCAACTATCAAAAACATTGAAAGCTATCAGGAAAGAAAAGATTTCCTCATGTCAGTTTTGATCACTTATCATTTGCATATTCTTTTATGTGCAAAATATTTTTCCTACATTTAGCATAGATCTATTACTCAACATATAGGAGAGCTCATTGAGAAATTAAGTGATAATTTTGAACTAGTAATGACTAGTTATTTTGAACACTTTAAGTAGTCTATGAAGCAGAGGTCAATAATTCCTATGTCACTAGTTGAACAACATTATAATGATTTTTTTTTTCTAATTGATGCTAACTACACTTATGTACATGCAAAAATTCCAAGGGTAGGATGATTAAGGCCTTTACCATATGAAATTAACATTGATGAAACTTTATTAGCTATTATTGCATTATTGGTAGAAGAAGTTGATAAAGATGCTACACAATTTGAGAATTATGATGAAGCCAAGTTGAGGATCACCATAGACTTGAAAATTACCATAGTAATTAGAAATAAAAACAAGATGCTGAAGAAGTTAAAAGAAAATTTTTCCAAGGAGGAGGAGGAGAAGAAGAAGAAGAAGAAGGCCAAGCACCATTGTAACTAAATCAAGGATTAGGTAAGGATAAAGATGATGATGAAGAGGATGCCGAGAAGGAAATTGAAGAAACTAGAAAGAAGCGAAAAGCACAATAGAAGAAAGTGTAGAAACAAATGAAAATTAAAAAGAAAACTATAAAGAATCCACTTGCACCTTTGATAATTTCTAGTACAAGAGTTTCCAATGAAAAAGCCAAAGAGACAATGACAAAAGCCAAAAGAGAAAGTGTCGCAACAGAGCTGAGTCAGCTTGCTAAGAAGTGGGGGAGAAATTACAAATCTCAAGGTGACTTAGATGATGAGAAGACAAAATTAGATCACTTAAGTCAATTCAAAGTGGTAAGCCACAATCTCTCATCTTACATTGAAAATTTATGTGAAAATGTAAAGACCAATGCTAATTTATCTAGTTTTTTACATATTGATTTTGATAAGTTAGGGAGTGAGGATAAGAATAATATAGAAGAGGCTATTTATGATATGATGGATGCATTTAATACCACTCCATTAGAGATTTCTAGCTCTATCCCTAAAAGTCTATATGAGAGAGTTGATCAAAAGTTGAAGCTCTGTGTAGAGATAGAAAAACAAACAAGAGAGGCTACTTTAGCCATAGTCATGCTTGATCTTGATGAAAGAATGATTACAAAGGATGTAGAGAAAAACAAAGGAAGATTTTCTCCCAAGTACCAAGATTTTAACATTTTGATAAATAAAGTAAAAGAGGTGGTAACCCATAGCAAGTTACTATGATAAGTTATCTATGGGTTATCTGCCAAAGATGTGGAAGAGAAGAGAGACCAAGAAAGGGAGGACACAACAACAACATGAGAAAAGGAAAAAATTGCTACAAAAGAAGAAAAGGATGACATAGCTGAGGAGAATGCACAAGATGCACAAGATGCTCAAGTGTTGAGCACTAGTCCCTCAAATGCATAGCAAGAGTCTATAATTATTGAAGATGTATGTTGTAACTCTTCACAAAATGTTAGTCCACTAAGTAAGGAGGACATAAAGTTAATGCAATAGGAATCCACCAATACTATTCTACTATGCAAAAATCCTATATTGGTAAGGATTTATGCATCTCAATAGGTTAAGGTTTCATCCATTCAGAATGAACAACAAAAAAATACATCATCAGTGCCATCAAGTGTTGCTAAGATGAAAGAAACCAAGCCAAAAGGAAAGACTACAGTTCATAGTGTAACTCTTCAACAGAAAGAAGAGCTAAATTAAGCACCATCTTTAATGTAAACAATTGTTATTGAGATGAAAGAGATAGAATCATATACCTAAGCTATAACACTATTAAATCTATTAAGTTCAACTTTACCATTTATTATGGAAGTTGATGCAAAGGGAAATGAAAAGAGAAATGATGAGGAAGGAAATCCAATAATTACGCCACTAAAAATTAGTGAAGAAGAATAGGGTGAAGAACAACAAGAGGATGAGAAGACAAAAGAGGATAAGATAACTATTGAGAGTGAGGAACAGGGAGAAATTCAGACACTTATTACCTTACCATTCACTACATGGCCTCCTAGTAGCCAATCTCTTTATAGGCTAAGTACACAAGCTACTCCATTGTAGATTTCAAGGCCAAGTTAAAGAACACCACAAAGTGTTGATGCTACGTCATTTAAGGATGTAATTTTGGATGAGGTGATTGTATTACCAACATTTGATCTGAAAATAATCACACTTGAAGAAATGATTCTTCAAGAGGCTCTACAAAGGAAGAAAAGGCAAGACATTTTAAGGAGAGGACACAAGAAAAAGAAAGTTTTGTTTGAAATCAAAGAGATATTCATTGATTCTTTTAGTCTCTTAGTTTCTTATCTAACAAGCCTATTATAAAGAAACTTGTCCATATGGTTGACAAGATAAAATATGAAGATATAGAGACCAATATTAAGTTATTGGAGTGGTTTGAGAAAAAAAATTTACACCAAAGTTATGGATAAGATATCATGTGTCATTAGACTTAGTCAAGTTGATTTAACAACTAAGATAGAGGGTGTGAAGAAAATTTTTGTTCACATTTACTCTTTGAACACAAAACTATGCGATGTTGATCCCTTTACCCAAGAGACTCAATAGTCAATTGAACGGTTGTAAGGATAGTTGAAATCAACTAGAAATTCATTATAGGCATCTCCTGTAACTAGCTAATTACTTTCGGAGATTGATACTAATATAGAGAAGGCTTGCCAAGCTATAGGCAAAAAATGCAAATATTAGATCTACTCTGATCAACATACAGTCCATGTTGACTCCAGACATGAAAGTTTTGTAGAAGGAACAACCACAGGAAGAAGCATTGATTTAGAAAGATTCCCATCTTTCTACTCATGAAGGCTTAGTTGATATGGATGCTAGACTAGAAATTGAGATTCAAACACTAGATGCAACAAGAGGTAATTGGGATTCTGCATTGGGAATAATCATGCAAGTGCACAAGCCATTTTTGGATAAACACATTATAAGTGTACCACCCAAATGACATAATTGTCAAAAAGAGGATTATATCAATTTTTAAAATTTTCAAGATTTCTTGAAAGAAGATATCTACTCGGGAGAAGTCATAGAACAAAAGTGAAACATTTACATAGGGGGAGTAAAATTAGTAAGGTAACTTCAACATTTTTGCAAATTTTGAAAATTTGGAGTTTTTGCATACAAGTCGAGTAGAGAAGATAAATTGTCTAACTTATGCATGAAGGAAGGCATATGCCATGAAAAAGTATTTTTTACACTCATGTCAAAGGGGGGTATTATTAATTTCATTATGGTTTCGACAAGGTAGTGCCAAAACACTTAGTCATTATTCAACAGAGAATAAAGCAAGCCAAATGCATAGTGCATGTTGAGTGAACAGAGTGAGTTGAGTGATTAGTTCAAGCCAAGAGAACAAAGCATGCTAAGCATAAGTCTCCACACAATAAATCCTGAGTAATATGAAAATTACTGTTGAGAACTAGTATGTGTTGAGTAGACATTATGTGTCGAGTGATTCAAGTATCAAGAAAACATATTGTGTCAAGTTATTTAGAAGTTGAGTATTAGTATATAGAGCGCAATGAAGGCTAAGAATTAGAGCCTATTGATGTCAAGTGAATAGTTTATGTCATCGATGTTTGTAATGGCACAAACTTCTACGTAAACCATTTTTTATTGACATAAACATGAATTTTTTATTATAAGAACCATGGAGAATATGGATAAGATAGATTATTGCAATGAATAATTAGTCTGAGAAGGACAACAACAAGAAGTGAAATGTTAGAGAGGATAGATTTGATTATGAGGATCAAGAGATAACTAGTAAAGAGGAGATATGACATCAAGAAGTAAGGTGCTAACTAAAGGATTAGGTATTGGATTATTCTAATAGGTGATACTGAGTAAATCTCTTAGTGGAGTAGTCTTAACTGGCTTTTGTAAATCTCTTAACTAAGTTCTTACTTAATTGTGAGTTTAAATCCTTTTGCAAGGTGAGACCTAATAGTCTTTGTAAGACTTTAACATGGTAGACCTCTCATAGTGTAGATCATAGGTTATGAATAAAACATTCTAGGCATAATAGGCCATACTTTACAACTGTAGTAGTGAATATTTGTTGGTATCAACCCAACCCTAGTTTTACCTTCTCCTTGGAGGGTTTCTGGGTAACCAAAATCTTATGTGTTATCTATTAATTTATTTCATGCTTTGGATGTGATGAATGGTTACATATTTCAATTTACATGTTAAGTTATGAGATGGATGTATGGTAAAATACTATAGAGGTAAAAGTTTGAAGTGATGATGCACCCCACCACCTCCCCCCCTAGAACTTACTCTCCCATTATTAATTACAACATTTAGGATATACTAAGTTCATTAATTTATAAGGGCTGAAATAACTTTATGTATGTTCTATGTTATTATTTGTAATAAAATTTACAAAAACTCATAAAAAAATTATAGATATATATTTTTATTTACTAAAAGTGGCTAGTAGAGGTTGTGTATCACACCCTTGTGATATATTCCTTGCATTTACATGCATCATTCATAATCCTCTTGGTCTGTTATTGTAACCTATTTAGCCTCATCATATAGATGTATTTTATCACAAGATAATTGGAGTAGTGACTTGCAATTCAACATGGTAAGATGTAAATTCCTTAAAAAAGAGGCTAGCTACAAATCATGTTCTTATAAGACAAGATCTTTCTACAAATAAAGAGGTTTAGTGAACAAATTCGAATATGGGAGATTCTTAGAGTGAGAAAGAGAGATAATATAGAAGTTTGATAAATAAATATTTGCATGATGGAAGCTAAATTTCAAGATTCAAAAGTCATGAAAGGTTACTTGTAATGGTCTCATGTTAATGAAAAATGTCTACTAGTCCAATGAGACAACACAATAAGGATAAGGGTTAGACCCAAAAATTACACAAAGAACAAGTCTAACAAATAGATTGAAGGGAAATCAAAAAAGTTAGTTGAACCATTTAAAAAATTAAAAAACCACTGGCAAAATTTCTAGAAACAACAACAACGTGAAATAGGAAAAGAAGTAAGAACTTCAATAAGGGAAGACTAACCACTTCCCATTTTTGTTTAAGCTCCTTTATAACATCTAGAGAAAAAGTACTCTTAGGAGTATACACTACCATATTAGAAGAGGTGCCTCCATTTTCTATGATATTTGTCAATAATATTTTCTCCCTTTTCTTTTGATTCTCCCTTTGTTCCCCTAGCTTGACCTATATAGTGGTGAAAGAGTGGGTAGTGTTCTCCATGATTTTATTGTTGAATGCAACAAAATGAAGTATTTTTTATTCAACAAAGAATACTTAACTTTTCCATTTTCTAGAGAACAAATTATCTCACATTTTTCATCCTCTAAGGGAGTATGATATTTTATTTCATATTTCTAATGATTCCTCAATTTTCCAATTTTCCAACTTGAGCACAAAATCCTCTTCTGCTCCCCACATAATTTCATCAACCTTACTAAGGTTCTAGTCCCTTAAATTTTCACCCCTTAAATAGCTTCAATCCTATTGATCTTGCTCATTGTAGTGTATAGTTGTGGAATAAGCCATTTAGTATAAATATCATCTTTTCCACTATAGAGGTTATGTATCCCATCTACCTTGTTCCTAATTTTACCTAAATCCACATACTCAATGGAAGGGTTGAGTTTAAAAGAGGAAAAAGGGGGAATACTCTAAGAGATGACATGATCACCAAGGTATTTGTGAGGGATAGAAATAGGGGTTATATGATAGAGAAGGGGATTTAACAATAGTATTTTCTATGGTACAATACAAATCCATTGATATCAAGAATTAGTAATCCAATGACAAGTCAATTAGTTTCTCTTTGGGATTCTCAATACAAAGTAACTTTTATTTTTATTTTATATGGGGTTTAATGCTAGTTGACCAACAATGTGGGTACATATTTATAACTATCTAGACAAGAGTATTCTTAGGATCTAATTAAGATCCTCTATCAAATTACTGCTAGAGATACCCTGAGTGGTCACTACAGTAGGCATATTGTGAAGGTATTGAATAATTCCTTAATGTAGGAGAGAACCCCATTACTTTTGGGTTTTGACATTGATTGCGACATGAATGAAAAATTAAAAGAGGAAAATTAAAATTAATACAATATAAATTATTTAAAATAAAGAAAATGCGAGAATATAACCAATTCAACCTTCCCTCGAGGGTGATTAAATTTATCATTAGAGCATCAAAACTACTAGAAACTTACAATTGGAATAATTTTTGTTTTGTCATTGATGTCAAATCTATTGATGAGACATATTGCTACCTAATCTAAATGTCATATCTATTTGATTGATGAAGAGAATTTGAGAAGTTTCTCATAACAATAGCACCTACAAGAAAGGTTGAGTTATGAAATGGAAGTTACAATTGATATTTGATTGGATAGACTTTGATAAATAAAAGTGATTGTTTATGTCAATAAAGCTAAGAAAATTCAAGAATAAGTATAAAATATAGTTAAAACCGAGTAATGATAGTGTCAATCGAGCTATAGTTAGTGCCAAGAAAATCTAGTGTTGATCGAGCATTAGCATTGAATGAGAATGAAAGTTGATGTTAAGCCAGACAACTTTACAATGACTGAGTATTTCAGTGATGTCTGAGTGCCATAATTTTGAGATTGATAAGTGATAGTATAAGAATGAATACAAGGAAATTGTAAGATCGGGCTGACTCAGTTCATTTCTTGGGAGATGTAAACCACATTGAAGATAAGATTGATTAGTTGGATCGTTAAATTCAAGGAAAGGATTAGATAAATACCTAACAGATGAATTCTAGAGAAGTTTCAAGAAGAAGATCAAGAAGACGGATAGATACAGTGAATTGAGTTGAATCTGATTATAAACCCTAAGGTCTACGATGGATGCAGAAAATGGTAAAACAAAAATTGTCTATTTAAAGAGATATAGAGTTGAACAATTAGTGCCAAGGGATGAGTGCAAGTATGTGTATGTGTGAATCTTGTATCTGAAGAGAGGTATATAGAGAAATTTTGATCAGAAATGCACTAGTGTGGGTGAATGTGAAGCTAATAGGGAAAGCTTGCTAATATGATGTTGTTATTGACAACCACATTAGAGCAGAAGGATTATGGGTTGATGGGAAGAGTGGACTAATTTCTTGAAGGCTATCCAAGAAAATGAAGATTAGGGATGTTAGTGGAATGGTTATCAGTAAACCAACATAAGGACTAAACAAAGATTTGAACCTACAAAAGTGAGTCATAATTACAAAAATCAAAAAATAATGTTTTCTTTCTAATCATTGTAAATAATTTGTACTAAAATCCTTTTAACAGAGGTTGACATAACAGGCATTTGAAGACTTGATAGTCTATGTAAATCCTTTAACTAGGTGACGTTCTAAATGGAATGATGAAAGTCCTCTTACAAGGCCACTCCTAATTGGGTGATTGAATCCTCTAACTAGCTTACCTTTAACAGGGTTGGCTCCTAATAGAGCTCACTTTGAAAGAGTGACATGTTATTGGTGGGTTTTAAAAATTGGGTTTCCATGTAAAATCCTAGTATCAAAACTACGATGAATGCTTTATGTGTTTATATTTGATAATGTTTTCATTATGCAATGCAAGTTATGTTTATGAAACTTTTATAGTATAGACTGAGATCCAGCATGATAAACATAGCAATGAAGTGTTTATTGTTTAATTTTTCAAGTGGTACATATTAATCATGAGTAACTGATTCACTTCCCCTCTTAGTTATTCTATACATTTCTAACAATTGGTATTAGAGCTCAGTGCTTAGAGAGAAATTTTTGAATGTACTTAAAGATAAAGATAATGACTAATAAGAGAGATGTACCCAAGATGAACAAAGAGAAATTTCCTACATGGTAGACCTTGGTGAAGTTGAACATATCTAGTATCAATGATGTTGCTATCAATTTTCTAGATACTGAATATGTAAAGGTAACAACTACTCCTCTGATTTCTAAAAAAGTGAATCAAAAGCTAGAACATAATGAAGCAATATTGGAGATTGCTTTAGCCCTAAGCCATGCCAAGTTTGATGACCTAAAAGATTGTGACAATGAAAAGAAGATGTGGGACAAATTGAAGACCATATATGGACATGATGACAATGTTCTAAGAGAAAAATTAGAAAGCTTGAGAGGTAAATTTGATGCCATGAGAATGGTGGAAGGTGAGAACATAGTACAATACTATAAAAGAGTTAAAGAGGTTTTTAATTTTATTCAAGGTACAAATGGAGAAATTAAAGATGAAACAGTGATAAGTAAGGTATTGAGGACTCTACTCCCTATCTATTCCATTAGAGTCTTTGTAATCCAAGAATTGAGATGCACACTAGGTAACAATTTGGCCTCAAAAGGTGTAATTGATAGACTTAGTGCTTTTGAGATGTCTAATTTTAATAACTATACACATGCTACTATTGAATTTACTTTGAAGTCACAAATAGTTCTTGGCAAGAAGAAAGGAAAGCATGTGACGAGTGAAAGTGATAGTTCTATTGACAAGATTGATGAACCTGAAGCCCTCATTGAAAAAAGGTTTGGAAGACGAAGAGGTAAATACAAAGGTAAATTACCTATCATTTTTTTTTCATGCAACAAAGTTGGTGACATTCCTTTGAGATGTCCTAATAGAGATGATAAGGATGAAAGGAAGGAAAACAAGTACAAAGGAAGAAGAGATGACAAAGACTACAAGAGAAGAAAGGATGAAAAAGGTATCAAATCTTGTTATATTTTTGAATAAAAGAGTGATAAGGAATCTAAGAGTAATGATGATGGAGTTTTCTATGTTGCTATGAAAGAAGATTCTAATGAAGATGGAAAAACTACATTAATTTCTTATGTTGAAAAAAATGAGAGATGCATAATTGATAGTGGATGTTCCAATCATATGACTAGTGATAAAGATAAATTTGAAGATATTGGTCCATAAAATGGTGGATGTATTAAATTTGGTAATGATATCCCATGTGTTATAGAACGTGAAGGTACTATTCAACTGACTGACAAGATAACATGTGACAAAGTTTATTGGGTCGAAGGACTTAACTTCAATTTTTTAGTGTTTCAAAGCTAAACAAACTAGGGTGCATGTTCTATTTCACAATACAAAGGCCAAGATGCATGATGGTGATGGTAAGCTAATTGGAACCGGTGAGAAGACAAGAGGTAACTTATTCTATCTAGAGCTATCAAATGAGACATGTTTGTTTGCAGAACAAGGAGATGTTTGGTTATGGCACAAAATATTATGTCATGTAAAAATTGACAATTTGGTGACTATCAGTATGGTGGAGAAAGTAAGTGGGTTTCCTAAACTAAAGAAGCCTGATAATGCTATGTGTGAACAATGTCAACTAGGAAAGATTGATAATGATATTTTGGAATTGGTTCATACTGACCTATGTGGACCCATTGGTTTTCGAAGTTACTGTACAAATTAATTTTTCATTCCTTTTGTGGATGACTACTCTAGAATGATGATTGTGATATTTCTTAAAGATAAATCTAATGCTTTTGTAGTTATTTAAGTGGTATTTAACCAGAATTAGAAAAGAAATAGGGAAGATTCTAAAGTGTTTGAGATCTAATAGAGATGGTGAGTTCATTTCACATTAGTTCAATACATTCTACAATGACAGAGGAATCAAAAGGCAAACATCAACACCAAGGACCCCTCCTTAGAATGGAATAGCTGAAAGGAGAAACATATCAATAATGGATTGTGCAAGAAAATTAATGATGGAGAAGAATGTATCAGAGAAATATTGGAGAGAAATAATTAGTACTATTGTTTTTACAGTAAAGAGAGTACAAGTCAAGAAAGGTACAAATGCTACACCTTTTGAACTATGGTATGGTTAAGCTCCTACTGTTAAGTATTTCAAAATCTTTGGTAGTATATTCTATATACTAAAAGGTAACACAAATAGAAAAATTGATGAAAAAAGTGATAAAGGCATATTTCTAGGTTATTCCACTAAAAACAACACTTATAATTGTTTAAATTCCAACACTAACAAAGTTGTGGAACATGCAAAAGTGAGAGTTGGTGAGTTTCTAGAAAGAAGTGGCACTTCATGTAATGAAGAACTCAAAGACCACAATAGATTCATCTATGTGGATCACAATTCTCCCAACATTCAAAGTGAATAGACAAGTCAAGCTACAAGTTCCTATCAGACATGAAATGATGGAATATAAATACAAATTGTGGAGTAGTAGAGAGTGGGTGCTGAACAGCAGACTAAATATGCCGAGTCTTAGAGAGGCAATTCCAACCATTAGATAGAAAATGCCACGCATGTAAAACCTAATCCAAAACCAATGCAAGAAAGAGAAAATGAGCTTGAGATTAGTTTTCAAGATGAACCTATGATATTATATTTGGAGGAAAAGAATCTTTAGGCAAATCATTTGCTGATGAAATAAAGAAGGAATTCAAAATATCTATGTTTGGTGAAATCAAATTCTTTATTGGACTATAAGTATGTCAAATGAAGTATGGTATTTTCATTACATAATCCAAATATATCAAAGAGATACTAAAGACTTTTGTTATGGAAGATTCTAGGCTAGTGAATATACCTATGTCGACTAGACATAATCTATCTAGGACTGATGATTCATCTAATATGAACTAGACCCTATACAGATCCATGATTATCAAATTGCAATATGTAGTACACAGTAGGCTAGATATTGTTTTGGTAGTTGGGATAGTTGCTAGATTTTTAGAAAATCCTAAAGAGAATCACACAATGGTAGTGAAAAGGATAATGAAATATGTGAAAGGTACAAAAGACTATGGATTGTATTACAAAAGAAATGATAAGTTTGAATTAATGGTTTTTACTAACTTAGATTGGGAAGGAAATATTGATGATAGAAAAAGTACTAGTGGAGGTGCATTCTTTCTAGGAAAGAGATGGATGTTTTGGACAAGAAAGAAGCATAATTGTATTTCCCAATCTACAACTAAAGTTGAGTATGTGGTAACTATAATGAACTATTCAAATATTATGTGGATCAAACAATTACTGAAAGGTATGAAAGAAGAAGTCATAGATACAACGATTATCTATTATGATAACACAAGTGTTGTCAACATTTCAAAGAATCTAGTGGTGCACAATAAGACAAAACACATTGCTATCAAGTATAACTACTTGAGGAATTAGTTCACAACAAACAAGTGAAGCTGGAATATGTGAATTCCAAGGAATAGATTGCTGCCATATTCACAAAACCCTTACCTAAAGCTTCTCATGAATATCTTAGAGGTAAACTAGGGGTGATTCCCCTAATCAAAGCTACTTAAGTAGCGAGGTGCATTGCATCGCATATACTAATTAGAATCCCCTACTCGACAATATGATACAACTCTACTTTGGAAAGTGACTGAGGTAGATAATTTAGTATAACATAATAGATTAATCATAGAAATATGACATATATCAGCCATACATGCTAAATCTACATAATTCAGATGTATGAAGACTTTGAAACTAAGATAGCTACATGTCATTGGCATTGTTTTCAAAGAGGGAGAGATTATGTAAGAGCGATAAATTTTAGAGAGAAATTAGACAATTTATAGAAGGATAGATTACGAAAAGAGGGAGCAAGTATTCCCAAGAGAAATTTCAAAGAGAGTAATTTAGAAAAGAAGAATTAGGCTGTTAGTAACAAAATATTTTGGATTGTATGGTAACTAAGCTACAATTAGTATTAATATGTCTGAGATTTTTCCACCAATCTCATAGAGCGAGATTGGTGGAAACATACCATTGGAACACTTATTGTTGTGATTGATGTCAAATCTATTGATGAGACATATTGCTACCTAATCTTATGTCATATCTATTTGGTTGATGAAGAGGATTTGATAATTTTCTCATAAGAATAGGACCTAGAGAAAAGGTTGAGTTATGAAAAGGAAGTTACAATGGGCATTTTATTAGACAGATTTTGATAAAGAAAAGTGATTGTTTATGTCAAAAAAGCTAAAAAAAAACCCAAGAAAAAGTATGAAATATAGTAAGAGCCAAGTAATGATAGTGTCAATTGAGCTATAGTTAGTGCCAATAAAATCCAATTTTGATTGAGAATTAACATCAAATAAGAAAGATAGCTAATGTTGAGCTAGAAGGATTTACAATGACTGAGTATTTAGTGATGACTGAGTGCCAAAGTTTAGAGATTGATGAGTGATAGTAAAGAATGAATTCAAGGAAATCATTAGATCAAGCTAACTCATTTGATTTCTTACGAGATGTAAACCATGTTGAAGATAAGATTGATGATTTGGATCATTAAATTCAAGGCAAGGATTAGGTAAAGACCTAACAGTTGAATTCTTGAGGAGTTTCTAGAAGAAGATCGAGAAGATGAATAGATACAATGAATCAAGTTGACTTTGATCATAAACCTTAAGATCTATGGTGGATGTAGAAAATGGTAAAGTAAAAATTGTTTATTTAAAGAGATACAGAGCCAAAACATTTTTGCCAGGGGATGAGTGCAAGTATGTGTATGTGTGAAGCTTGTGTGTGAAGAGAGGCATACAGAGCAAGGTTGATTAGAAATGCACGAGTGTGAGTGAATGCGAAGCTAATAGAGAAAGATTATATATATTATGTTGTATTGATAAGTACATTAGATTGGAAGGCTTTAGTATTGATGAGAAGAGTGGACTTATTTCTTGAAGGGTGTCTAAGAAAATCAAGATCAAAGATGTCAGTGGAAGGCTTATTAGTAGACCAACATAAGGACCAAACAGAGATCTAAACCTCCAAAAGTGAGTTTTAATTATAAAAATCATAACCTACTAATTTCTTTCTAGTCATTATAAATAGTTTGTATTGAAATCCTTTTAGCAGAGGTTGACCTAATAGTCATTTGAAGACTTAACAGTTTGTATAAATCCTTCAAATAGTTGACATTCTAAATGGACTAATCAAAGTCCTCTTATAAGGTCACTCCTAATAGGGTGATTAAATCCTTTAACCAGGTCACATTTAATAGTTATTTTTGTAACCTTCAAAAGGGTTGGCTCCTGACATATCTCACTTTGAAAGAGTTAAAAAAAAGTAACATGTTGGTGGTGGTTTTTCCCAAATTGGGTTTCCATGTAAAATCCTAGTTTCACAACTATGATGAATTCTTTATGTGTTTACATTTGGTTATATTTTCATTATGCAATGCAAGTTATGTTTATGATAGTTATGTAGTATATACCGAGCAACAATAGGATAAGAGAAATAGTGAAGTGTTTATTGTTTAATTTTTCAAGTGCTACATATTGACCTCAAGTAACTGATTCACCCCCCCTCTTAGTTACTCTAAACATTTTTAACACAAAACATCATTCTAATTTTTTAGAAGCTCCTCTTTGTTATACCCATTCTACAATTGGAATATACTTCCACCAGGACTAAGAAACCTTTTAATGCCATGCTTGTAGTGGTTATTAGAGTTCAAGTTATAGATTCACCTTCGATAATCAAGCTTTCTATCCACACACTCCAGCCTACCAAAAAAATGAATCAAAACCCTCTAATAAATTATTTTCTATTTCTTCAAGAATATATATATGTCATGAAAAAATGTGACTTTAATTATTCTGTGCCATTAACATACTATTCAAAATTCCCTACTTCTTTTATAAACCAAATCATGGAATTATTTTAAAATTCCTTAATGGTCTTAGGGTCAACTTGATTGATCTCACTACCAATAATATATCAGAAAATTTTTATTTTTATAAAATGGTTAGTGAGGATGAAAATAAAATGCCAAGAAAAATCTAAAAAGTTCATCTCAAAACTTGTAGCACAAGTATAATGAATATTCTTTCTCATTACATTAATTATTTAGGGGATACCATAATTTATGAGAGTGACAATGTCCCTTTCAATATCCACAATATTTAATGTGGTAAATATTGTGCACAAAATCATATTTTGATAGATAGCATGAATCTACCCATTATATCTAACCTATCGGCTTCTCCATTACCTTGCCAAAATAGTGTTGGTATGCAAAACTAAACACCTTTTCCAATAACCCTTTAGTTTACATTATGACATCCACAATTTCCTATCTTGTAGTACTAGCACTTGTTAGCATCATAATTACTTTAAGGATGTTATCAATAATTATAATATTTTTGAAAGCATGCTTGTTACTAGTTGAATTCTATGGTAAGTGGTCTGACATATGCCATCTGGCCTCCTAAGTCTCCAAATTGACCGTGAAGGCTAAAAATGGTTTTTTTAAAACATCTCTAATGAGATCACACACTATTTACCATCTGAGGTTACCAAATGATGACTTCTCAAGATGCATCTTGATGCATAAATGATTGATAGGGAACTTAATGTAATACATTTCATAAATATATACACAATCAATGTTATTTTTGAAGTCTATATGTGCAAAAATAATAAAAGTGAAATCAATTTTCTATGTTATGTTGGAATGTGATATAAAAAAGCACTAATTTTATAGTTATATCCCCCTTTAAAAAATTAAAATTTCATCAACACAGAGAGCTGCACCTTAATTAATAAAGGGAAATTTTGCTTTTTTGTAACTTTTAACTTGTTTTTAGTGTTTCTAGTTTCAACTACACATGTCAAAAATTGAAATAACACTTTGCATCACACTCTTCCATCTATTGTTAGGAAAATCAGAATAAGATAGAAGTTGAAGTGAATAAACATTTTTAGTGTATCAATGAAATACATACACAAAATATCCTCGTATTTTAGAATATATATTCTTTTATTAATATAGATTATATTTTGTATATGTAAATATATATTGAATTAATATATACACGCATATGTACTAATCATATTAAGTTATAAATATACAAATAAAATCAATAAAATAGGGATTTTAACAACTTATAATGTCATATTTCCTATAGGTAATCTTAAGTTGTCAAGTAGATTGTGAATTTTTTGAAATGTCTATCCTAGCATTTATCTGTTTTATTTTTTATGCATTGCATTGTCTCTACAATTTATTTAGACTTTTATTGATATGCATTTATATGAAGGAAGCAAAGATAACCTAACACCTATGCATAACAATTAATAATTCACTTATCACTTAAAATAGACAAGTAACAAAGATCTATCCAATTATCCTAAATTCCAAATATATGAGCAGCTCAAAGATTTTGAAGGAAAAATTTATATAAAATCTAAGATGAAAGAAAACACAAAAACTATAACTCAAAAAATAAGTATAAATACTTGACACCTATGCTACCTAAGGATAATGACATTTTCTTGGATGACTTGGTTAAGAATGTGATAGCATCTAGTAATTGCTCTCCCCTTGGGGTTAATTCATAGACCCCTTAAAGAGTAGGTTTACTTTACTCCTCCTCGAAGGAGTGTGTAAAAAACTAAATAGGAGAAGATTAAACTCACAAGAGATACATTGATATATTTTGGGTCTTTGAAACCATTGGATGCTCATTTTCCCCATTCTCCTCAATGATGATTATCCTCTTATGGAATGTTAGGGGGTTGAATAGAATCCCTAGACCAAAGGGTATTCAAAATCTAGTGGTTGATCATTCTCATGATGTTTTTTGTATCCGAGAGACTAAGCTCTTTGTGGATTCTATGGTCTGATATGCCTCTAGTATTTTGCCTTATGTTCAGTGCCAATGTGTTGGAGCTATGGGAAGTGTTGCTGGTTTGGCTATCTTTCAAGATCTACAAAAAATTTCTCCCCTTGGTTGGGTGTCTTCTTGTTTGGACTCAAGTGAGGTGATCATGATTACTAATGTGTATGTACCTATTGATTTTATGGAAAAGGAAGAAATTTTGAGGCATCTTCAGTATGTTAGAAATTTTCATCCTTTTCATCCTTGGGTGTTAACTAGAGACTTCAATTCCATTTTAAGTTTGGAGGACAAGTAGAGTGGTTTGGCTCAATTGGGACCTTCTTCTGCTCTTTTAAGTTAGCACATAGCTATTTTGCACCTCTTCGATGTTAAGCCTTCTAATGACCTATATACTTGAAATAATAAAAGGACTAAGGTTGGTTCTATCTCAGAACATATGGATAGATTCCTTGTCTCTTATTTGTAGGTTAGTGATGCCCTTACTCTCTCTTCATAAATTTTGGACTGGAGGGGTTTTGATCATTTCCCTATTAAAATTTCTACTACTAGGGTTATTATCCTAAAGTTTCCACCTTTTAAGTTCCAATTTTTGTGGCTTTGTGACTCCTCTCTTCATGATCTTTTATTTTTCTAGTGGAGAGATGGAGCTCCTATGTATGGTACTTTTATGTTTTCATTTTCTAGAAGGCTTCAATATGTTAAAATGAAGCTCAAGATATGTAATAAACATTGTTTTGGGAACCTTCGCTCTATGAAAAGGATTTCTTAGGAACATCCTGATGTCAAAATTAGGCAGATTTGAGATCGTGGTTTTTCTGAGGATCCTGGCAAGGTTGAATCCCTTGCTTGTACAGTTCTAGAAGAATGGAAATTTCAAGAGGAATTTTTTGGAAGAAAAATGCTAGAGTTGATTGGCTCTAGGAAGGATATAGGAACATTTCTTTTCTCCGTAAAACTATGTAATCTCACTAGAATCAGTGTTATATTTCTTCATTGGTTAATTCTAATGGTATTCAATTATCTTCCTTTCTAGCTTTTTTCTAGGAGGCTACTTAGTACTTTTCTACCCTCTTCTCTAAGGACTCTCCTACTACTAATAATGAAGAGAATATAATTTTTTTCTTTTATTCCCTCCCTTATTACCCAAGAAATGAATGATATTCTCATGTGACTAATCTCTTTGGATGAGTTGGAGTTGGAGGTGGTCTTTGAAATGCCTAAGGGTAAAGCTCCTAGTCTTGATGGCTATCTAGTTGAATTCTTTCAATAATTTTAGGACATCATTAATTATGATCTTCTGGAGGTGGTTAGTGAATGATATTCTAGCAAGAAGATGCTTTGGGCATTTAATTCTACTTTCTTGACTCTTATTCTAAAAATAGAGGGGGCTAATCAAGTAGAGTTATTTAGACCTATTGCTTTATGTAATTTGGTTAAAAAAGTTGTTACTAAGTTGATTGCTGAGAAAATTAAAAAGTGGCTCCCCATTATTATCTTAGAGGAACAAGGTGGTTTTTTTGTAAGAAGACAAATACCAGATGGGGTGGTTATTGCTACTGAGGCTATTCATTCTATGGCTAGTTCAAGGGAGTGATCTATGTTTGTTAAGCTGGATATGGCTAAGCCCTACGATAAAGCTAAATGGACTTTTTGAAGGAATATTCTTCTTACCTTTGGCTTTGGCTCTAACTAGGTGAGTTGGACTATGAGTTGTGTTACTTCTACCTCTTTTTATATTATTCTTAATGGTCAACCTTCCTAACTATTTGATGCCTCTAGAGGTCTCTATTAGGTTGATTCTCTATCGCCCTATCTTTTCATCATTATGGCTGAGGGCTTGGGCATACTCATTAATTATCAAGTATCCTAGAACTCTATTCAAATGTGGTAGTGGGGTAATGGTTTGCCTACTCTCTCCCACCTTTAGTTTGTTGATGATTCTACTCTTGCAAGACTAGCTCAGATTGAGGAAGTTGAAGCCTTTCAACATACTTAGAATATTTATTTCGCAACATTAGGTCAAAAACTTAATGAGCACAATCCTTTATTTATTTTATTTAATTCTCTTGAATCTATTCAACAAAGGATTGCTAATATCCTGCGATTTCAGGTTGGGTTGCTTCTTTTGATATATCTTAGCATCCCTATTGCTATTTCTAGGAAGCCATGATTTTCTTGGCAGAATATGATTAACAAGCTTCAGGAAAAGGTAAACCATTGGACTCATAGATGGCTCTCTACTGCTACTTGAGGTACCCTTCTTCAATATGTTATTCAAGCTCTATCTAATTATAGAAGTATGGTTTAGGGTGTTGTTGTTTACTTTCTCAAGGTGTTTGATTCTCTTTCTTAGTAATTCCTTTGGAGTGGCAATTTGCATAGCTCTAAATGGAGCTTGATTTTCTAGGAGATTATTTATAGGACTAAGAAGGAGGGTGGTCTTGGTCTTGGATCAACTATCTTGAGTAGTCAAGTGTTGGGCGCTAAGATTTATTGGTGATGGTGCTCTAGACATCATCAACTCAGGGCACATATTATTATTTAGAAATATTCTAGAGATGTTGATCTGTGCTCTATTTTTGCATTTCCTCTTGAAGGTCATGACTCTATGATTTGGCATACTCTCAAGGATGGTGCTTATTTAGTTAAGATGGGTCTTTTCTGGATATATAATGGAGGGTCAAAGGATTTGTTTTGGTCTAATGCTTGGGATGGATCCCACTCCATCTCATCCATGTACCCTCATCTTCAAACTCTTTATGATTCTTTTCTTGTTGCTGGATGGGATAAAGGGGTTCAGTACAAGACTCTTTATCAATTGTCACTTGTTGTTGGCTATAGATGGTAGAACTCTTTAGATTAGCCACCTTGAGGCACAAAGGTGGATCATCAAGAGCTTTCTTAGATTTTAGCCTCTAGGGAAAATTTCTCTTTGCTACTTGAATATATGTTCTAGCTTGAGGAGTTACCTTGTCTAGTAAATATTTTATCCTTGCTAGGTATTAGGAGATAACTAGATAACTATTAGGGGATGTTGAGGTCGCTTGGTGGAACCAAGTTTGGAATATTTTTTCTTGGTCCAAGTGCAATTTTTTTCATGTGGCTAGTAGCTAACAACCATTTTCTTATGTGGGATAATCTTTGTAAATATGGATTTTAGGACCCCACATTTTGTGTTTTGTGTTGTAATGGGAAGGAGTCTATCTCCCATCTATTCTTCCATTTCTTCTTCTCTACTCAGTTATGGTACCTTTGGTGGAGTGCTTGTAGTTGTGCTTATTGGCATGCTTCCACTTTGCATGAGTTCTTAGTCCACTTGAGTAGAACTCCACTAAGGCTTCTCCTCTCCATGCTGCTTGGATTGTTGGCCATCATTCACTCTTTGGCATATTTGGCTAGAGACGAAACAACAAGTCTTTCAATATGTCAAAATTGGTGGTATGCATCTTTGGTGGAAGATCACACATTCTCTTCATGAAATTATTCAAGAAAGGTGTGAGCTAGATGGGGGTATGGATCTGGCCAATCTTTCTATATGCAATCACCTCAATTTTCATGTTCAGGATGGGGTTGTAGCTCAATGGTATCAAAGAGTGCCCAAACAACCTCATCAATAGGAGAAAGGATAGGTGAATAATGAGGGGAATTTCAATCCTCATCCTCATGGAGTTCTTAAAATTATCACTGATGGTTCTTCCTAGGGGAATCCAGGACCTGCTACTATTGGGGGAGTGGCTCATTGTAGCTTAGGAATAATCTCATGGAGGCTCTAGTCATTTTATATGTTCTTGAATAGTATTTTTTGATGGTATGGTGGAAGATTATATGCGAGTCTAACTCCCAAGTGGTGGTGAACTTTCTTACTTCATAGGAGCTTGAGGATGTTAGCTAGAAACTAGCTACTATTGTTAATTAGACTCTTCTCTTTTGTACCTCTGTTGAGTTCATAGGTTTACTTACATTCATTGTGAATGGAATAGAGTTGTTGATAGTTTGGGAAAAAAAGATTCTATTCATGCACCGGGGCTGGAATATTATGGATAGGGAGCACCTACCCCTTAATCTATTACAAGAATTTGATGATCTTGTTGATTAGGACATAGTTCCTTGTTGAGCTCTCCTTGTTGTAATCCTTTTTGTCTTAATAATTTTTTACCCCCCTTTTTCCAAACACAAGTATAAATACTTACTCTAGATATCTCCTTACATTTTTGGGCTGATAAGAAAATAGTGCAATGATAATTCTCATGTCTAAGCAAAAAACTATCATCTCGAAGTTTAAAATGATTTTATTTTAAAGAAAAATGTATGCATTATTCATTACAGGAATACATGTTTCGAAAAGGTATCTAATTAACACATAGAATTTGATTTAGAAAAATAAATACAAAATAAAATTTATTTATTTTTATACAATCTTTCATTGTATTCTAAATATTTTCCATTAGATTTACTTTAAACTACTCTAAAGGATATAAATATTTAAGCTTTAAATATC
This sequence comes from Cupressus sempervirens, assembly GCA_028749045.1. Taxonomy (NCBI): domain Eukaryota; kingdom Viridiplantae; phylum Streptophyta; class Pinopsida; order Cupressales; family Cupressaceae; genus Cupressus; species Cupressus sempervirens. Next base: position 729,896,676 of record CM053787.1, on the reverse strand, counting down.
TCAATAGGAAAATGCATTATGTTAATTTTTAAAGACACTAAATTGGAAAGATGAAAAAAATGTACATTTAAATATTTTCAAAATAGACAATCTTTCTCAATGGGGCCCTGGTCTACTAGTAAGGTTGAAAGGTCTTTAAGGACCTCTATAAAAAAAAGACAATCTTCAATATTTGTAAAGATATACATTAAAATATAAACTATTAAAAATATCCATAAAAATTAAATAGAATATTTTGAAATAATATCAATTACTAAAATGACACTTTAAAATTTTAAAAGTGTGGTACGATTGATCAAGATTTTCTTACCCTACATTTAGTTGAGATGGCCTCTTGTTACAATAGGTTGAAAGTGGTGGTTAGGTGGATCCTTTTCTAGATGCACTATAGGAAGATCAATAGGCTAGAATCCATTGTGGAGGTAGAGGTAAAATCAGTAGAATGGGCATCGGGCCATAGGGATGAAGTGTTGTGGAATATTGGTAGGGAGTTGGGTGACAAGCTTTAGAACTAGGAACAACTTGGTCTAATAAAATAATTTGGTTAAGCACAAATTGGAGAAGGATATTAGCAATCTGAAGACTCAATCCAAGAAAAATCTATGAAGAGGAAGTTAGACTAACCCTTCCTTGTCCCCCAAGTTCTCTGTACTAGATCAACTCAAGAAGTTGCAAAGGTGATGGTTTGGGCGATGTTTTATTGCCTCTGGCATGTCTATGCTAGGTTCTTATTGTGTGTTGGTTCATGATGATGCTACTAGATGGTTCGCTTCAGTGTGGTTATTACAATTTCTATGTTTGGTGAAGGAGGTGGTTATTATGCATTATTATTTTTGTTTCTACTAGTAAAGGCTTCGTCTGAGTTTGGGCATTTTTTTTGGTAGCTGGTTTATGCTTAGGTCCTAGCCCAGTTAGTTTATTTTCAGTTTTAACTTTTTGTTTGGTTGTAGTTGTTTGTTCTAGTTTGGGTTCTAATTGGTAGGTGTCACTTCTCATGACCTTATTTTTGTTTTCTAAGGACTTGATGTTATTTTGATGTAATGGGTTTGGGCCCTTCAAACTTTACTTAATCAAAACTTTAAAATATGCAGTTGAGCATATTTTTAAAATGTGTTTTTATTAGTTATAATTATAAAATGAAATATAGAATCAAACAAAAACTTAGAGAATAATGATAAACATATACACAATGCCAAGTTTCTAATTAATATTAAAAGTTATTACATAATAAATACACTATCAAATGATTAATATGTATGCATATCTCTCTCTCTCTGTCTCTCTCTCTCTCTCTCTCTCTCACACACACACACACACACACACACAAAATATGTATGTGTGTTGATATATACATACACACACAATTATTTTATGAATATGAAAGGACCAAACTTTTGACATTTTAACTAGTGATTATATTTTTAATGAATCAAATATTAAAAAAAAATTAAACTTTACTAAGCTACTTAATTAAACTAATTAAACTTTTATAACTTTTGAAAAATACAACTTATTTATTAATTAGAATAAAAAATATAAAACACATTTCCATTCAAATATATGTAAATTGTGACTTTTATACAGAATCATGATTATCACTAATATTAACTAGTCATTTATTATAATAATTATCAAACAAGGTTTAGTTATATATAAATATATATATATATATATATATCCAATTTCATACATAAAAGGGAGAACAGAACCACTTAGACAACCTGATCAACTTGGAGTTTTTTATTACCAAATATTCAAATAGATATTGCTGATCAGCAGCTTAGAAAATCCAACCCTCATAATCGAGTAGTGGAAGAAACCAACCACACATTTAACCTAAAATGGTCACTATGGCATGGGTCTCCAAGTGTCTTCTTTGCTAAGAATGATGAATTCATGAATGAAATTTACACCCTGGCCTTCACCTATACTCTTTTTCTTTCTCAAAAATTCCAACAAATCTAAAAACTCTCAAATACAGGAAATAAAGTATTAAATCTACATAGTCGAAGGCCTTTGAAACTGTAGAAATTCAAATTACAACGAAAAAAATTGTATTCCATGTGTGGGTTTAAACTCATCATCCTCGATTATCTGAAGCAAGATGTTCAGTACACATACTCTACTTCACCTAAATATAACAACACTGTAAAATAAAAGTAAAATGACTCGGCACCTCCATGAAAAGGTAAAATACATCAATATATCCCTAATTTTGTGCAATCATGGCACTGTCACTACAAATTCAATTTTTGTTGTATTCATAACACGCAAATATAGAATACCACATTCCCACTTAATTTAACTCTTACGTACAATTACAAGAGGTAAAATTATCAACAGAAAACCTCAAACATACTCTCAATTCTGACGTACGATTTATAATGTCATTGCATTTTGTATAGATTAGTATCACAACAAGCTATCACCGCATCAATCTCCTCAAATGCCCCATATCTAAAACCAATATTTTTAGCCAAATTTTGCTGGAATATGTAATGCTCTTGGCCTTTGACCCTGGAGCCAAACGCCCACCTACCACCTCTAACGGATTGCAAAACAGGCAAAAAAAATTAATACGGGTAGGTGAGTTTGAAAATGAGAGGGAAAACATTTTTGGTCAGAAGACAAAAAGGAATCTGTCTACATTCATTCATTGTAGAGAGTGCAGATCAAGCAGATCAGATTAGAAGTTGCAGAGAAGAGCAGTGGAAGATGATTAGCAGATCCAGTCGTCAGAGTGCAGAGAAAGAAGTTTGTTTATTTCGTGCCTATAGTTGCACGTCTTCTCTCTGATCATTCTGTAAGTTTATTGTTCATTGGATTCGACCTGTGAAGCAGTGATTGCTTCAAGCATTTTTTTTTGTATGCAGCCATTAGAGCTACAAGTTTAATGTTTGAAGTATTGAAGTCGTTTGAAGTTTTAGGGTAAATTTAGGGTTTTTTGGTTGAAGCCGAATGCTCCCATATCTTGTATTATTTTAAATCAAAGTTAAATACTAAGCAAGTAGACATACTCAAATCTATTGTTCTTCCTGTCTACATTGCATTTGAGAAGATCTTTGTTGAATATTTTTAGTTCTGAGTCTTTGGTTTTAATCGTGAAAAGTTTCACGTGATATCCTGGTTGCTCAACTTGGTCCCTGTTTCTCCACAGTGGAAGTCGAGCTCACTCGACACCTTCCCTTGCTGAGCTCACTTGGCACCTTCCCTTGCCGAGCTCTCCTCTTTGTGCCGAGTTCACTCAGCACCTATTGCCTATCACTCAACACCATCAAGTGCCGAGTAATTTTTGACACTTGGCACCTTCCCGTGTCGAGTACTTTTCTTAAGTGTCGGGCAACCTGCCACTCGGCACCATCAAGTGCCGAGTAAAACTAGCACTCAGCACCTTCATGTGCCGAGCAACTTTTAAGTGCCAGATAAATTATTTTTTTTGGTTTAGGGTTAAGTTGTGAGTTGATTTTAATCTATATTTCTCACATGGTATCAGAGCTTTGAGGCCCCACATCTACAGTGAGTTAGGGCATTTTTTTTTCTTGGGATATTAATCATGGTAGGAGATGCAGAAAAGATATGGCAGCAGCCACCATCATTTAATGGACAGAATTATGATACATTTGCAAAGAAGATGAAAACCATTATGATAGCAAATGATTTGTGGGAGTTTATGGTTAATGGATTCAATGATGTGACTGATCCAACTCAGTATGTTGCGCGCGCAAATGCACAGAAGACTCATTTGAAAGAGTCAAGGAGAAAGGATGCTAAGGCATTAAGTTTGATTGAAGCAGCAATGACAGAGACAGTATTCCCAAAGATTGTAGCAGCAAATTATGCAAAGGAAGCATGGGTTATCCTTGAGACGAACTTCAAGGGGACTGATAAAGTCCGCACAGTAAAGTTGCAAAATATAAGGAGGGAGTTTGAGAACCTTTAGATGAAAGAAAATAAATTAGTTACAGACTTCAGTTCAAGGACCTCTAATGTGATTAACCAATTGAAGTCAAATGGAGAAAACTATCAAGAGCAGAGGATAGTGGAAAAGATATTGAGGAGTCTACCTCACAAATATGACCATTTGGTCATGACCATAGAAGAGGAAAAAGACCTCACTACTTTAACAATGGATGAGTTGATGGGTTCCCTTCAAACCCATGAGTATAGGATCAATAGATCCACATCTTCTTCTACCCAAGACCAAGCATTTAAGGCTTAGTCAAATCCAAGAGGAAGGGGGAGAGGAAGAAATGGCTCAGGCAAAAACTCAAGAGGTAGAGGTCGAGGTAATGGAGGACAAAGGAATGCAACAACTGAAATCTCAGGAAGAGCAGATGGAGCAAGTAGCTCACAAAATACTTCAAGAGGAGGTAAGAAAAAATACAACTCAAATAAGAGTAATGTAGAATGCTACTACTATCATAAATATGGGCATTATGCAAATGAATGCTGAAAGAAGCAAAAAGATCAGTCAGGACAAGAAAATGTGGCTGATGTGAATATGGGAAGTGAAAACACTGCCTTCATCATGTGTAATGTTGGTGAAGAAGGAAGCCCTAAGGTTTGGTACCTCGACAGTGGATGTAGCAACCACATGAGTGGTAATGAAATTTTGTTTTCATTCATTGACAAGAGTTTCAAATCAGAAATTAAGATGGGTAACAATGGAACCCTACCAGTTGTGGGCAAAAGATCTATTATGGTCCACATCAAGAAAGGTGAGAAAAGGAAAATACAAAATGTGTATTTTGTCCCTGGTATGAAGCATAATTTGATGAGCATTGGTCAGCTCATTCAAAATGGATACAAAGTGCTGATGAAGAATGACATGTGTGTCATTCAAGAAATGGATGGGAGCAAGAACTTACTTGCAGCAGTTCAAATGACAAAGAACAAAATGTTTCCTTTGAGAATTGAGACATGTTTCTCATCTCAAGTTGGTGTAGCACCTCCCACATAATCAAATCTAAGGAGTGTGATTGAAGACGCCTCACGGTTATGGCACCTCAGGTATGGTCATCTTGGCTATGCTGGTTTAAATTTGCTATCAAATAAAAGAATGGTAGAAGGTTTGCCACATGTAGGAAATTCTTGTGACAAGTGTGAGGCTTGTTTTTTGGGTAAGCAACATAGGCTTCCTTTTAATTCTAGAAATTTTAGGAGGGCTAGATATCCATTAGAGTTAATGCATACTAACCTAGTCGTTCCTATGCAAGTTACTTCCATTGGGGTGAGTACTTATGTTATGACATTCATTGATGATTTCAGTCGTAGGACATGGGTGTATTTCTTAAAGAATAAATCTGAAGCATTTGATAAATTTGTAGAATTTAAAGCCCAGGCTGAAAGAGGATGTGAACACTATATCAAGGTCCTTAGATCCGATAGAGGAGCGGAGTATACCTCTAATTTATTTGGAAATTTTTGTAGGAAACATGGCATAAAGAAAGAGCTCACAACCAGTTATACACCACAGTAGAATGGAGTGGCTGAAAGGAAGAACAGGACCATTGTTGAAATGGCAAGGAGCATGATGAAAGAGAAAGGTCTCCCAACTGAATTTTGGAGAGAGGCTGTGGCAACAACAATTTACCTAATTAATAGGTGTCCTACAAAGGCAGTCCGTGACAAAATTTCAATGGAAGCTTGGTCACAAATAAGATGGATAGTTGAACACTTAAGGGTGTTTGGATGTGTTGCATATGCATATGTGCCTAAAGAGGAAAGGCAAAAATTTGATGACAAAGGTGTGAAATACATTTTCACAAGGTATAGCCCAGAATCAAAGACATACAGATTGTATGACCCATTGAACAACAAGATGATGCTTTCAAGGGATGTGGAATTTCTTGAAAATCAATCTTGGTATGGACAAATTGATTAGTCACCAAGCACTTCAAGTAAAGTGCCAATTATGAGTGAAGAAGATGTTGATGAATAGCAAGAAGGAGAAAATAGAAGAAAAGGCAAGCAGTTTCAGACATTGCCGAGCTCCTCTAAGCATGACCGAGTGTTAGTGCTAAGTACCAGTGAAGACCGAGCTAGTTGGCAAAACAATAGCAGTGAAGATTCTAATCCCACACTCTCCTCCCTATTACCAAGAAAGACGAAGAGTCTTAGGGAGATATACCAAGATGATAGGTATGAAGATTATGATGAGAGTGTTAATTTTTTATTATTTTCTCATAGTGATCCAATATATTTTCAAGAAGCTATTAAGGAGAAGAAATGGTGTAATGCCATGGATGAGGAAATAGATGCTATAAAAAGGAATGAGACATGGGAGCTAACTGATTTTCCTCCCAAGAAGCAAGTGATTGGGGTGAAATGGGTCTATAAGACCAAATGCAATGTTGAAGGCAAGATTGATAGGCATAAGGAAAGGCTAGTAGTCAAGGGCTACAAACAACAGTATGGCAGAGATTATGATGAGACCTATGCCCCAGTTGCAAGAATGGAAATCGTGTGTGCTATAATAGCAATTGCAGCTTGGCACAAATGGAAGGTATTTCAAATGGATGTGAAGTCCACCTTCCTTAATGGTGTATTGAAAGAAGAAGTGTATGTAGAGTAGCCACCTGGTTATGAAGTTGCAGGTGAAGAACATAAAGTATATAGATTGAAGAGAGCTCTCTATGGGCTCAAGCAAGCTCCATGGGCATGGTATAGTAGGATTGACTCATATTTGATGAGCAATGGCTTTAGCAAAAGCAATGGTGAGCCCACTCTCTATGTCAAGGCAACAAATGGTAATGTGTTGATTGTTGTCTTGTATGTAGATGATTTGATTTTTGCTAGAAATGACAAGGCTCTAATTGGTGAGTTCAAAGAGGCCATGAAAAGTGAATTTGAAATGATAGGCCTAGGTCTCTCGAAATACTTTCTAGGCATAGAAGTAAAACAAATGCATGATGACATCTTCATCTCTCAAGAAAAGTATGCAGGGCTGAGCTTGGAGAGATTTAAAATGCAGAACAATAAGGCAGCCCCCACACCAACAACAGTAGGTTTGAAGTTGAGCAAGGAAGACTCTAGCAAAAGAGTAGATCCAACATTATACAATAGTATGGTTGGAATTTTAATGTATTTGACTGCAACTCGGCCAGACCTAATGCATGCAACAAGTTTGATTTTCATATTTATGGAAACCCCAAGGGATTCCCATTGGCAAGCAAGGAAAATGATCCTAAGGTATGTGAAAGGTACCAAGGGATTTGGAATTTTGTATACTACATCAAATGAATTCAAGTTGGTAGGTTATACTGATAGTGATTGGGCTGAAAGTTTAGATGATATGAAGAGCACTTCTGGATACATGTTTCATATGGGATCGGATGCAATTTCATGGGCATCCAAGAAGCAACCTATTGTTGCTCAATTTATAGAAGAGGCTAAATACATTACAGCAAATGCAACAACATGTCAGGCTATTTGGCTAAGGAGGATCTTGACAGATTTGAATGAAAGGCAAGAGGATGGAACCACAATTTATTGTGACAACATCTCATCTATTGCATTGTCCAAAAATCCAGTCTTCCATGGGAGAAGCAAGCATATAGAGATCAAATATCACATTATCAGAGAGTTGGTGGAGAATGGGGATATCAAGATGTTCTCTTGCAGGTCTGAGCAGTAGCTAGCAGACATCTTTACTAAGCCATTAGGCATTGGAACTTTTGTACACCTAAGAGAGAGTCTTGGTGTAATTGATGTGGATCAGCTGTGATCCTTGTTTGTTTGGCTTGGGACAAAGGGGGAGTGTTGGAATATTTAATGCTCTTGGCCATTTGCCCCTGGAGCCAAATGCCCACCTACCTCTAACGGATTGCAGAACAAATAGAAAAAATTAATACGGGTAGGTGACTTTGAAAATAAGAGGGAAAATGTTTTTGATCAGAAGACAAAAAGGAATGTTTCTACATTCATTCATTGTAGAGAGTGCAGATCAAGCAGATCGGATTAGAAGTTGCAGAGAAGAGCAGTGAAAGAAGATTAGCAGATCCAGTCATCAGAGTGCAGAGAAAGAAGTTTGTTTATTTCGTGCCTGCAGTTGCAAGTCTTCTCTCTGATCATTCTATAAGTTTATTGTTCATTAGATTCGACCTGTGAAGCAGTGATTGCTCCAAGCATTTTTTTTTGTATGTAGCCATTAGAGCTACAAGTTTAAAGTTTGAAGTATTGAAGTCGTTTGAAGTTTTAGGGTAAATTTGGGGTTTTCTGGTTGAAGTTGAATGCTCCCAGATCTTGTATTGTTTTAAATCAAAGTTAAATACTAACCAAGTAGACATACTCGAATCTATTTTTCTTCCTCTCTACATTGCATTTGAGAAGATCTTTGTTGAATATTTTTAGTTCTGAGTCTCTGATTTTAATCGTGAAAAGTTTCACGTGATATCCTTGTCACTCGGCTTGGTCCCTATTTCTCCACAGTGGAAGCCGAGCTCACTCGGTACCTGTTGCCTGTCACTCAGCACCATCAAGTGCCGAGCAAGTGCCAAGTAATTTTTAGCACTCAGTACTTTCCTGTGCCAAGTACTTTTCTTAAGTGCCGGGCAACCTACCACTCGGCACCATCAAGTGCCAAGTAAAATCGGCACTCGGCACCTTCATGTGCCGAGCAACTTTTAAGTGCCGGATAAATTATTTTTTAGCTTTAAGGTTAAGTTGTGAGTTGATTTTAATCTATATTTCTCACAAATTCATCTCACTTTCTTCCTGCAGCAGAATAAACATCAATTCTTCATGTTGTTGCTTCAACTGGCAGATTTCTTTCAATCTCTCTTTGGCTGTCCTGAAATGTAGTATAAGAAGGATTTTATCTTATCTCTAACCTCCTTTTGAACCAATGTTATCAATCCAATTAAATCCACCATATTATTGAAACATCCCAAAGAAATTCCACCAATCTCAATGTTCTCAAAGTACAAATTAATTCAACAACAAGAAGTACAACATACCTTGGCACATCTCCTCTCCAATCACCAAGGAATTTCTCTTCATCTCGGCAAATAATTCTGATGATACTCTCAATTTCTTTATCTCTAGCGAGTATTGAATCCAACTTCCCTGCCACTTCTACTTCTACATCTTCTGAGATTTTCTTATTCACAGTACCATTCCTTCCTTCAACTTTGTCGCATTTTTCATGTTGCGTGTCTGAGATATAAGCTCTCCCATTCCAATTATCATCGTCTATTTCTGGTATATAACCCATGATGACAACTATGAGAGGAGAGTAAAAGAGAAAAACCATGCCAACATGCAGCCAACCAACAAAATGAAACCAAGAAGCTTTAGATTCATTACACAATTTTCACCCGACCTGCAACAGAGTACTTCTCGCAAATCTCCAAATAGCATTGAGTCAAACGTCTCCCGAAATCCATCATGCTAGGAAACAACAGCTTTTCGATTCAATACACAATTTTCTTTTCGAATTCTTGTGAAGCAGAAAGAGGAGCCTCTCTGTCTTATAACTTTCAAAATTGCCAACATCAGGGCCGCTGATTCCGAGCTGCCACCGCTAAATTAGAGCTACACGACTGAATTTACGCCGTGTCTGATTTCATTGGTGAAGGTTTTGCCGAGTAATTTGAATGGTTCGACTGTTTTCTTGGCGGCATATTTTGCTTCTGTTGCAGCAAAATTTTTGTCAGCGACACTTTTGGGCATTTATCGATGATTGCATTCTAAATTTTGTTCAGGCGTATTGGTAGTTCAAAAACAAGGAAGCGGCTGCAATGTTTCTAAATTAGATTGAAGTTAAGGCCCTGAAAAATGCGCAGCATTAGCTTCTATTAATATATCAATTGTTCCCTCTGCGCCACAAATCATTTTTACCCATATTATCTTTCAACTTATATCGGCCATCGTAAATGAGTTATATGCCAACGTGTATCAATCATTTATAAAAGATTCCCTTATGAAAACATTCATTACTAGCAGATGTTTAGATGTTTATGTAATCAGTCGATAGATTGGGGCTTGTAAAAAGAATTATCAAAATTATTTTGAAAACAACATTGTCACAATTCTTAGGGTCTGTTTGGTGGCGGGAATAGGAATATGTATTCCAGATTTGTTATTCCAAGAATAGAAAATGAAAATATTTATTTCTATTCTATGTTTGGGTCATCTGAAATTTGATTGGGAATACGTTTATTCTATGTTTGGTTGTGCACAACAGAAATTGGAATACCATTATATATATATATATATATATATTATATTCTTTCCCTTACATTTTATTGAGATTTTTTTTATTTTTCTCAAATTTTTTATTTTATGGAGTGAAGCTATTTTTTTTGGAATTTATTTATTAATAAAATTAGACACAATCATGACAAAAAATCATGTTCATAGAATATATTCATTATTTCTACAAACCATAATCTTAAATTAGTTACCATGATCATAAATACATTCTAAACAAAAAAATAAACAAATCATTATAAAATATGTGTATCGTTTCTATAGAAAATCATAAAATAAGTTAATGTCTACATAGTCACTTTGACTTTTAACTTCATTTATGCATATGGTCCCAATATGCCAGTAAGACTAAAAAAATTATAATACATGACATGCTTCGAAGAAACATGTTTTCACCCTCTCGTAATTTGCATAACTTGCAATCATTACTTTCATATGTTATAGATTTCGCTATGGTTGATGTGGGTAGGACATCATTGACCAACTAAAAGTAATTACAACCACTTTCCCCCTACAATACCAAATCTAAATTAGTGGTTGCCATAATAATTAGTTGTTACATAAAATGTAGACCTAGAAAAAAATTAGTAACCACCTTTCTAGCATTTGGACAACACAAGAATTTATATTAAGAATTATTCGTTGTGTGTGAAGTCTTTAGTACTATAGGGCCAACACCACACTCACACATTGGTAAATTTAAATCCATCAACCTTGTATAAATAATGAACATATAAAACATTAAAAATTACATTCAGTTAGGAAGATGATATAATTTTACACATACATTAAAACACCAAAACTAGCAGACATCAATGTTACTACATATTTCAAACCATTAAAACCATCTACAATGTTTATAGATGCTAGACAAGAATATGAAAAAATAAGATATTTTTAGATGACCAAATGAGAAAAATTCACTCATAAAATTGTAATGTATTAACAACTATTCAGATTTCATTAGAATCTTTCATAATACCTCAAGTAATCAACACCTAAAAAAATAGAAAATTGTCTCATTAAATGAATATCTTCATCTTTAAAAAATATGCCTAAGAAAAACTAGAAATCTGGGCTGTAACCATGGCTATATGCAAGCATATTCGACAAATGAATGATAAGAAGTGCAAGGACTGACACATAAGTCATCATTCCTACTATAGTAGGGAATATAAAAATTAAGAACTATGACACCATTCAGCTTTAAGACACCATTCAATAAGTAATTTGAGCACTCATAGTGCTACAAAGTGACACTTTTTTAATCCTTTCATATTTAGTTGAAACCGGTCACAAGTATTGATATAACACAATAGAATCCAATACCATTGCAAATTATTAAATCAAAAGCCGGTAAGCTCAATTTAATCCTTGAGGTTTAAAAAAAAATACTTATCCATTCATTGTTTTCTAAATTATATTGAAATGTTGCTAATGCAAAACATTTCCAATGAACATCAAAATATTTCAATGGTTTTCAACCCACATTAATGAGATATAGTAAAGATTATATTGTGTGCATTGAGGATCATCGTCGCATACTATAGAATGTAAAGATGACAACCCATAGGAAGCATTGATTGGATTGGATATGAAAACATAATAATAGTAGCAAATTAGTCAACAAATATTTGACAATGTTGTTTGTATGGAGATCCATCAAATATAAGCATAAATGTTAAAGAGTGACATTAGCATAAATGTTGGTTTTAGTAAAAATATTATAATTTTCCAAACTTATATCTAATTAAATCTTCTCTCGTCTCTACATCCATCTCTAAGAACCAAATAGCTATTGTTGGTTCATGCATAAAACTGTCAGATGCCCTAGTCATAGCCTCCCAACTAACTTTAGGGATTGCTTTCAAGGTAGGAAACAAATTGGAAGCATCTATCTTAATATCCTCTTTATCAACTCTTATAGTGTGAGGCATTTTCACTCCCTCGTATATCATATGGATACTTTCAAAAATCACATCCAAAGAAGCGGCCATGCTTGCCTTCCTCCTCTTTGGCCCTCTAGTTGTAGATGTGGAACAATTGTTTCTAGCAAATGTAGTGGATTGATTTGACTAAAGGAAATCTTCATCTAAATCAACAACATTGTTCATAGGTGTATTGAAACCCTCATCATCATCCAGATCAACAACCTCATTAAAAAGGTTGCCATCTTCAGTATCTTGTGATGTTGCCTCTTCATTTCCTTTTGCAATGTCATTCCTGACAATGACTACTAGATCATTAAAATAGGTGAATCGTTGCCTCCTATAAAATTTTGCAATCCTGAATTTATTTCTCTACACATTGGAAAAATTAGATAATTAGATAAATATTTGATATTAGAATTGAAAAACACTTTGAAGAGAACATCACCTTCAAAAGGTCATCCCATACACTATCCTTGGCATC